>JAJTUV010000381.1:2400000-3600000 GCA_021653895.1 Mastomys natalensis
TATATATTGTCTTTGTTTGCATAGTCCTTGATGAATTGGACCATAAGATTCTAAGCACTCTTGATACTACATAATCTCCATTTACTCACACTGTGAACAAACTTGTCCCCACACAGTGCGGATCTGAAGACAAACATTCAAATCATCCTTATGCTTACGATTTTACTTTTCCCAGGAACCACAAGTGGAAGCAGTGGGCTGAATGTACATACTTCACTTGGGCTCTCCACGAAGTTAGGAGATAAGCCCACAGGCCAGGGCCAACAAACAGCTGCATCTGGTATCAATGAGCAGAATGCAGAGAGTAGCAATCCATCTACAGGCTCTGCAACCTCCAATGAAGGAGGTATCTTGACTTTCATTCATTTGCATGGATATCCTGTCTATAACATTTATTGTGTTTTAAAGTTCCTATGGAGTGATCATGCGCTCTCATTGGGTGGTTGTTGATGTGTTAGAAAGTAGAAGCAAGGTTGAAATGAACTTCAGATTTGAACTTTGAATCACTTTAGTTTAGTGAGGATTACTCAGTAATCTTAAATTGAATGGCTCTCCATAATACAGTTACAGTCCTTAGAGTGTTGATTGTTCTCTCCACAGACCCAAATATTTGTGGTGATGTTATTAAAATTTGACTGTCTTAGATGGTCAATCCTGAGCTTCATCAGGGTGCATCCCTAAGATGGAGAGAGAGAGACAAGTGAACAGGTCAATGTCGTATTGGAAGAAGGAGAGATGCCTGCAGAGGGTCAGACTATCTGCCTCAGCAGTGTGAACCAGTGAGATATAAATGCAGTCAATAATTTAGGTCATTACATTTCTCTGAATGGGATAGAATTCAGTGTATATTTTGGTCATTGCTGAAAGAAGGGCAGAGCTATATGTGAAATTGCAATTTCTATTTGAAGTTCATGCTGTGACAATAGCCACTGATAAAAGGTCATTGGGAATCTGTTCTCAGTTCTGGTGTTGACAAGAGGTGCAATCTCATCTAGGACCTTTTGAATTCAAATTGTTACTGCTATGGTGAAATGGCTAAGTTTATCTCATTCAGATGTTTTATGGTGAGACCACACTTTCTCCTTTTTTGGGTGATGAAAGGATGGATCTAGAATAGATACTGTTCTTTCTGCCAAGTCAGTTTTGGTGAGAACATAGAGAATTTGTGAAAAATGTGTTAATTTATTTATTACTACATAGTATGGTGATGACTTTAGTGTTCTGTCAATACAAAGTATGAGTATTGAACTTTTGTCCTATGTTCTCATGAAATTCCTTTCCTTCCTACAGCTGACAGGCTTAATGCACATTCAAGTAACTCACTTCCAGAAGGATTGGGACCAATAGTTGACAACAACCCAACTGCAGCCAGTGGCTCAGGTAGTCAAGTGTCAGTGTGTGGTAGCCAATTGGAATTGTGCAGAGGGTCAAAACTCTTGTAATTTTGGCAGCTGACTATTATCCAGGTGTAAAGTCTTGGCATCTATTTAGAGGACTATTAGAATAAGGGGAATAGTTGTGATATGTCATGCATCTGTCTTGAATTGTTTACTGACCTTAATATTAGTGAACATCACAGATTCCTCTGGCACAGAAGATGGTGGTAGTAGTAGTAGATGTAGCCAGCAGCAGAATCAATAATAATAATTGTTCTTTTTTTCCTTAGCTATTTTATAATCATATATTTTTGGTCATGTTTTCAGAATGTAGTTTATCAAAAACCTTTTGATAATGGGGCTGAAATGTGAGAAGCAATTTGTTGTAGAGCACTTACAAAATCATTTTTTTTTCCAGTTAGAAAAAAGGGACATTCCTAAAGTCTTAAAGACCTGTACCAGTGAGTCTCAGTGATGACATTGTGGCATACCCTCTCTAGCTAGTTGGTTCCTTCTGAGAATTGTCGCTAGGTTTAATCCTCCTCCTCCTCTTCCTCCTTCTCCTCTTCCTTCTCCTCCTCTTCTTTCTCCACCTCCTCCTCCTCCTCCTCCTCCTCTATCTCTTCTTGTTGTCCCCCCCACTCCTCTTTTTCCACCTCCTCCTCCTTTGCCTCCTCCTCCTTCTACTCAGAATTTCATTTCCTTTAAAAGGTAGAGAACGAGTTACTTCAGGTTTTTTTTTTTGGTTTTTTTTTTTTTTTTTTTTCATTTAAAATGTTAGGCTGGATGTTTTGGCTTTGTTTGTGTAGACCTTGAGGAAAATTGACCACAGGGTTCCCATTGCTCTTGATAGCCCGTGATCTTCAGTAATGAAATTATGAATCTACTTTTCCACCAAACAGTTCATTTCTACTCACTAGATGCTCAGGCAGTAATCCTTAGGGTTATGATTTATATGTGTCAAGTGACTCAAGTGAAAGCATAGGCTGATAGATCAGATAGACTTTCCACAGAGTTGGGAGACCTGTGGTATTCTAGGGTAAACAAGAGACTTGATCTGGTGGGAATAACCAGATTGAAGACATTAGCAGTCATTATACAAAGTCTGGAAATTATGGAAAAAAAAATAGTGGTTTGCACATCCTGACCTCCCTTCTTTTGTTCCATGGATGTCCTGCTTTTAGGATGTACTTTTATTTTAAATTCCCTGTTGAGGAAACATTTGTTCTCATCAGCTGGGTCTGTATATATTAGTGAATGATAGAAAAGTTGAAATTACATTCAAATTTGCATTTTTCATCACATTGGTTTGGTGATGATGAATTTGTAAACATAAATTAAAAGATTAATTCATGTATAGACCTTAGAATGTTGATCCTTCCTTCCTTAGAACACAGCATGTGGGTTGATCAGTATTCAAGGTTTACTATCTTAAAATATGACCCCTTAAATATGTTAATGTGTAAACCTAAGTTGAAGAGAGTGACAAAGGAACAGGTCAAATAGTATTATAAAAAGGATTTCTGCAGGACTTCAGAACATCAGCCTAAGAAAGTTATACCTGAGTTGTAAATTGAGTCAATATTTTATAGCATTCATTTCTCTGAAAGTGAAAGATGTCAGGTTATTTAATTGACCATTGTTATTGGAAGGGCAGAGCTAAATTGGACCATGAAATTTGTAGTTGAGATTCATCCTCTGATAATAGCCTGTTGTAAAATATTCTTGGGAATCTATGTTCAGGGTATAGGTTCAAGAAAGGCAAAGAACCAAGGTAGTAGGTAGTTTGAAAGCTGTACTTTTTTTCAAGTCAATGTTTGTGAGAACAAATACCCATGGCCTAAATGTAGAAGATTGTGTTCTGACAGTAGGTTAGGAGCAGATTGTTTGTTGAATGCAAAGAATGAATACTGAATGTTGGACCAATATTCTGATGACAAGACTTTAGCTTCTCCAGTTGTCAAGCCTCTTGAAGAGAGAATGAAAAAAGATACATAGAGTCCATGATATAGGAATATGGACAGACAAACACTAGTGCCAGTTTCTTAGGTAGTCAAGAGTCACTGTGTGGCAGTGAAAGCTGACCCTCCAAATCCTTGCTTTATTGGCAGCTGTCAAGTTTTGTTTTGTTTAGTTTTGTTTGGTTTGGTTTTGCTTTGCTTTGCTTTGTTTTGCTTTGCTTTGTTTTGTTTTGTGTTTTATCCCAGTTGTAGAGTCTGATGCCTTGGTAGAGGATTGGGAAAGTACAAGGACGGTGTTGTGGTTGGTCAATGCGCTGGGTCAAACCCAAGGCTAACATTGATCTTAGTGAACATGGAAGAAGATTTCTCTGACAAGATAAAACCTGGGTATCTCTTGTCAAATATTTTATGAGAGGTCTTCTGATCACCTTTACCAAGTGTAGTCTGCCAACAACCTTTAAATAATCTGGCTGAACTGGGAGTGGAAAAGGAATTTGATGAAGAGTATTTAGTGAAAAGAATTCTGTGACCCAGACTTAAATTCTTGTGTAATTGGACCCATGACTTTCAGTGATGAGGCTAGGGCATACTCTGTGCACCAAGTTGTTTTTTTCCTCAGTATTTGAAACAGATTTAAAACTCACTAGACTTATTTTGATTTTCATTTTCTATTAAACACAGAACATTCATTTATCCAGTTATGTCATTAGAGATTGTCAGAGTAGATATATTGTCTTTGTTTGCATAGTCCTTGATGAATTGGGCCATATGATTCTAAGCACTCTTGATACTACCTGATCTCCATTACTCACACTATGAACAAACTTGTCCCTACACAGTGCGGATCTGAAGACAGACACACATTCAAATCATCCTTATGCTTACGATTTTACTTTTCCCAGGAACCACAAGTGGAAGCAGTGGGCTGAATGTGAATTCTTCAAATGGATTCTCCACGAAGTTAGGAGATGAGCCCACAGGCCAGGGCCAACAAACAGCTGCATCTGGTATACATGAGCAGAATGCAGAGAATAGCAATCCATCTACAGGCTCTGCAACCTCCAATGAAGGAGGTATCTTGACTTGCATTCCTTTGCATGGATATCCTATCTATAACATTTATTGTGTTTTAAAGTTCCTATGGAGTGATCATGCGCTCTCATTGGGTGGTTGTTGATGTGTTAGAAAGTAGAAGCAAGGTTGAAATGAACTTCAGATATGAACTTTGAATCACTTTGGTTTAGTGAGGATTATTCAGTAATCTTAAATTGAATGGCTCTCCATAATACAGTTACAGTCCTTAGAGTGTTGATGTTTCTCTCTACAGACCCAAATATTTGTGGTGATGTTATTGAAATTTGACTCTCTTAGATGGTCAATCCTGAGCTTCATCAGGGTGCATCCCTAAGATGGAGAGAGAGACAAGGGAACAGGATAATGTCGTATTGGAAGAAGGAGAGATGCCTGCAGAGGATCAGACTATCTGCCTCAGCTGTGTGAACCAGTGAGATGTAAATGCAGTCAATAGTTTAAGTCATTACATTTCTCTGAAGGGGATGGAATTCAGTGTATTTTACTTAGTCATTGCTGAAGGAAGGGCAGACCTAAATGTGAAATTGCAGTTTCCATTTGAAGTTCATACTATGACAATAGCCAATGGTAAGAGGACTTGGAAATCTGTTCTCAGTTCTGGTGTTGACAAGAGGTGCAGTTTCACCTAGGACCTTTTGATTTCTAATTGATATTGATAAGGTGAAATAGCTAAATTTTTCTCATTCAGACTTTCCGTGGCAAGACCATTGTGTTCAATTTGGGTGATAAAAAAGACAGAAGGCTGGATCTCATTAAGATCTGTTCTTTGTACCCAATCAGTTTTTGTGAGAACATGGAGAATTTGTGGAAAAGGTTGAGAGTAGTTTATGCATTATCAAGTGGTCTGTTGATGACTTCAATTTTTCTCAATTCAAAGTATGAATATTGAACTTCTGTCCTATAATCTAATGAAATTCCATTCCCTCCTACTGCTGACAAACTTAGTGACCATTCACATAAATTCATGGAAGAATTGGAAGAAATGTTAAAATCGTACTCAAGTGATTCTGGTGGCTTAGGTAGTCAACTGTCAGTGTGTCATAGTCAAACCTGAAGTGTACTGAGGTTCAAAACTCTTGTTTGTTCACAGATGAATATTATCTAGTTGTAAAGTCTAGGTGCATGTTTTAGAAGGCTATTAAGAACAAGGGAAGACATCTGATATGTCATCAATCTTGGTCCAACTGTGTGCTGACATTGATCATAGTGCAAGTGAAAGAATACTTCTTTGGCAATGAAGATTGTAGTTGTATTTCCTGTCAGATCCTTTATGATCATGTATTTTAGAACATGTTTGCATAATACAGTCTATCAAAAAACTCCTGATATTCAGGCTGAACTTTGAGTAGAAGAAGGCATTCATTTTGAGGCTTTACAGAACCTATTGTTATGATTAGGAGAAAGGGACAGTTGTAAAATATCTGGAATTGGACACAAGAGTCAGTTGTGAAGCTGTGGCATCCCTCCTCTATTAACTTCTGAGAATTATCAATAGGTTCAAAATTACTCCTCCTCCTCTTCTTTCTTCTCCTGCTCCTCTTTAGTCTTCCTCTCCTCTTTCTGCTCCTCTACCTTTATCTCTTCCTCCACCTTCTCCTCTTCCTCCTCTTTCTCCTTCTTTTTCTCTTTCTCCTTCTCTTCTTTCTCCTTCTCCTTTACCTCTTAATCCTGTTTTTCATTATCCTCCTCCTTCTCCTCCTCCTCTTCTTCTTTCTCCTCTTCCTTATTCTCCTCTTCCTCTTCATCCTCCTCCTTTGTCTATTTAACTCAGGTTTTCATTTCCTATAAAAGGAAGAGAATTATTTTTTCCAATTTAGCAAATAAAAAGGATAGAGTGGTTATTTTGCTTTATTGTACAGACCATAATGAAAATGGGCCACATGATTCCCAGGGCACTTGATGGCCCATGATCTCTAGGAATCAAGTTATAAACATACTACTGTCTATATAGTGCAGTTCTAATGAGGATGCCCAGGATGTCTTCCTTATGGTTATGGTTTTAACTTTGTTAGTTGACCCAAGAGAAAACTGTAGACTGAATCTTTCAGATAGGCTCTCTACAGTCAGGAGACTCTGGGACATCCCAGGGTCAACAAGCAGCTGGATCTGGTGGGAATAACTAGATTAAAGTGATCAGCAGTCAGTTTACAATCTGGATCCTCCAATAATGGAAAGAAGAGTGTCACAACCTGACCTGCCTTCAAGTCTCTGCGTGTCCTGTTTCAGCATACATTTTGATTTTTTAATTCCTTGTTGAAGAAATGCTTATTCTCATGAACTGGTTCTGTATGTGTTAGAGAATGACAGAAAAGTTGACATTTACATTCAAATCTAGATTTTGAATCACATTGGTTTGGTGATGATGAATTTGTAAACTTAATGGCTCTGTTAATTGATGTATAGACCTCAGAATGTTGATCCTTCCTCTGATCAGACAATGTATATTGATCGGTATTGAAACCTTACTGTCTTAAAATATCGTCCTGATATATGTCAATGTGTAAACCTAATTTGAAGAGAGTGAGAAAGGAACAGGTCAAATAGGATTTTAAAATGAGGGATCCCTGTAGGACAGCAGGCAGTAACAGGTGAGGTCTAAATTGAATCCTTATTTACGGCATTCTTTTCCCTGAAAGTGAACTATTTCAAGTTATTTAATTGGCTCTTATTATTGGAAGGGCAGAGGTAAACTGGATCTTGAAATTTGTAGTTGAAATTCACCCTCTTATAATAGCCTGTGGCAACATGTTCCTGGGAATCTTTGCTCTCGGTATAGGTTCAAGAAAGGCAAAGAACCAAGATAGTATGTAGCTTGAATGCTGTTCTTTTTGTCAAGTCAGTGTTTGTGAAAACAAAGAACCGTGACCCAAACAGTAGTAGATTATGTTGTAGCAGATGATTAGCAGCAGATTATTTAATTTGTTAAAAACAAAGGATGGATATTACATGTTTGACCAAAAGTCTGACGATATCATTTTAGCTTCTACAGATGTCAACTCTTTCAAAGAGAAACTGAAAAACATCATCATGGACTTACTTGACCAAAATCCACAGACAAACACTGATGCCAGTCACTCAGGTAGTCAAGTATCAGTATGTGACAGTGAAAACTGACCCTCCAAATCTTTCTTTATTTGTAGCTGTTGTGTTGTGTTTTGTTTTCTTTTGTGTTGTTCTGCTCTGGTTTGTTTTGTTTTTGCTTTCTTTTGTTTTGTTTTGTGTTTTATCCCAGTTGTAGAGTCTGATGACTTGGTAGAGGATTGGGAAAGTGCAGGACGGTGTTGTTATTGGAGGAGCAGATCTAAATTGGACCTTGAAATTTGTAGTTGAAATTCATCCTCTGGCAATAGCCTCTTGTAAAATATTCTTGGGACTCTATGCTCAGTTGCATAGGTTCAAGAAAGACAAAGAACCAAGGCAGTATAGAGCTTGAGAACTGTACATTTTGTCAAGTCAGTGTTTGTGAGAATAAAGAACCATGGCCTGAAAGGTATGTAGATTGTGTTGTGGCAGGTGGTTAGGAGCAGATTGTTTATTTGTTGAATGAATAGTAAATGTTTGACCAATGTTTTGATGATAACATTTTAGCTTCTCCAGTTGTCAAGCTTCCTGAAGAGGGAATGAAAAGCTTGATAAGAGGTTTAGAAGCAGAATTTGGAAGGACGGACCCTAGTACCAGTGTCTCAGGTAGTCAAGAGTCACTGTATGGCAGTGAAAGCTAACCCTCCAAATCCTTGTTATTTTGCCTTTGCCAGGTGACTCCAATGAAGTAAGTGGGCCTAGCTCCTCGGCTATAGTCGCCACAGATTCAGGAGACCGTGGGAATCTAGATGATAAACCTGGGCTTAATGGACATGAGGGGGATGGAGAGAATAACAGTGAATCTTTCGGGGCTGGAAGCTTGGATACTGGAAGTAAGAGTGGCTCAGATATCTTGACTTGCATTCCATTCCTAAAATGTCCCAGCAAATATTCTTCTACATAATTGTTCTTAATCATGTTTGATTTTCCCCCAGGAAGCCATAATTTGTCTTCTCAGTCTGGAAGTAGTCTAAGAAGTAATGATACTGCTGGTGTTGATCCTAATGACCAAAATGATCCTGTTGGCGTTGGTGTTAGTGGCAGAGTTACCTGTTCTACTGACAAGACCCTATCTGGATGATATTCTGTGGCTTAGATGTTTAGAGTCATTTCTCATTTGAAAATCATGATTTTTGAAATCTACTTTTAAAGCAACAATGAAAATAATTACCATTCATATTCATAATTTGCAACCAAGTCAGCTTTTGGAATCATAATCTACTTAGTTATTATCAGATAGAAGCCTTTTATCTCTTGCTGGCATGGAAGGAGCCAGGGCTAGTGTCTGTTTCCTTATTTGTCTTCTTTCTAAAGTGATTTGGATTCTGCTGCAGTAGTTAGTGTGATTGTGGATATGTTTTGGCTGTATTTATATCTTGGATGTAGAGCTGATTGGTAGGTGATTTTTGCGGATATATTTTGGAGATATATAACCATGTTGACCTGTTTTTGCAATAGCATAGGAATTCTACAAATTGTTAAGATAATATTCGTAACTGATTGGTCATCTACTTTGATACCTTTAACTCTTAGGTATTAGTAAAGAATGCCCCCTCACACCAATGTGGCCTTTAGGCCTTCTGAAATGAACATTCAGAAAAATATTCAGTATTCATTGGAACACAATATTAGGTTTAGTATCTGGCTACAGTGAGAAATCTAAAAATCAAGTGATAATGTCATTTTATAATAATGTTGACTTTATTTTAGGATTGACTCTTAATCTGCTAAAAATGGATTTGTCATACAGTAATAGAATTGTTGTATTTTAGTGGGTCTTCATCTTTGGGTATAAAAATTTATAGCCATCACATATTTTAAACTAATAAAATTGAAATTATTATCCGTTGTTGCTGATTTTATTCGATTGTCATTTTATGAAAATTGTCAAGGGACACTGAGTTTTGCATTTCCTATTTGTTGGCATGAGGTCAGATATTCAGGCTTCATTTTGTTGTTGTTGTTGTTGAGATATGTATTCTGAATTAGGATCTCTTTTTTTTTTAAAGCAAAGTTTGAGTTTATTAAGAACAAGTTTTAATATATTTTTAAATGTGGTCATTAAGGGAAAAAGGATGATTTCTGTAAAGAGTACACATTTGAGAGTGAAATGATCTTAATAGGGGATGACATTTAAGTAGGTCTATCTCTATCTATCTATTTATCTATCAACTATCTATCTATCTATGGAAGACATGACAACAAAATAAAAAAACATAACGTAAATCGATCATTACGTTTAATCCCCAAAATTAGCACTCAAAATAGAAAGATCTTTATCTCCTATGAGCTGACTGAGAGCATGTTGCTAGAAAACTATTAAAATTTAAAGATACATTGAATAGGTTTGTTTTGAGTGTGTGTTTATCTTGGGGTACTGAGGACACATTGTCCAAGGTGCCAGGTGTATACAGCCAGAGCTCTATCACAATAATGGCTGGGCTTCTGTTGTGTTGTGGTGAGAAGATTGAGACCACCTGCTTTACAGGAGTGCTGTGCTCATCAGTTTGATCTCTGAGGTTAGGAGTGAGAGAGCCCTTGGGCTCTAAAGTTAGAGGACTTTTGTCTGTTTATTTTTGTCGCTGCAGTTAGAGGTCATATTTATCATTTAACACCCACAAATTCATATTGAGGAGTAAAAAAAAAAAAATGAAAGCGAAATCGGTAAATAGACGATATTGTCCAACTATGTCGAAAATGAGAAGACCTTCAGGATCATACGTAGTCTTCCTCCAACGAATATTCCTTTTACCCAAAACAATCCTAATGTACAACTTTCACCAATCCATCCTGGGGCAAATCTTGCTCAGAGATTGCTTCCACAAAAACCACTTAGTGAAAATAACAACCTGCATGATTCCAGGTATCCATATCTGGTCATTAAAGAAAATGCATTTTCTTTACTATTATGGTGAAGTAATTTTTGTGGTAGGGATCTATCCTAAGGGTTGGAAGAAGATTCCACAGTAATCAAGTGAATAGATCCACTTGTTCCAAACAAAGGGGAGCCAGTTGACAGAGCTACCCTTTCACAGGGGGACCCAATGTCATCATCTTAAGTCTGTTGTCCTTCCTGATCATCTAGCTTAGCTTGACATACTATTTAGGAGACTAATTTTATTGGGGCTTAGCCATAACCCCTGTTTGTGAATGAATCTGATAAAGAAAAATGTCTCTGTGTCTGGTTTGGCAATCAGTAACATTTATTGGCCATAAACATTAAAATTTGAAGCTGTTTCAAAGACAATAGACTTTTGTTACTCATCCTAAGTAAGCTGGTACTGCTAGTCATGATTTTTATAAAGCAGATACCCCCTGAACCAGAAAGAGTAGAAGCAGCTGAAATCTGTATACCCAGCAGGCTTCTTCATTAGTGTCTCTCAAATACTGCTATGCCTTGTCTAAAAGGGAATTACTTTCAAGGTAAACTTGGTTTGTTGGAATCAATTAAAAAGAAAGTAAAAGCTTAAAACCTAAACATGGCTATTTATTAAGAATATAGTTAGACAGAAAAGAGCAGTTTCAGAAAGAATTCAGTGGTTGAATACTCAGGAATGGGGACAGAGGATATGACTATAATCTGATTATAAAAACAATTTCTAAAAAAAAAAAAAAAACAAAAAAAAAACTGAAGCAGATGCTGACAGATTTGGAAATGGAGCTTAGCTTTGTGTTTAAGAAGTTTGGATGTCTTTTCTCCTGCTTGAAGAAAAAATTCGAGTCTTCTAGCAGTTCTCTTGTATAGTCACGTTATCCTCAAAATGTCTCTGAGACTCTGGAGACTCAGAGGGGAAGACTCTGTTATAGAGGACACGTCCCTGAATTATTTTAGTTCCAGTAGGCTAAGCCTCTATCTACCCAAAAATATTTACATCCTTTAAGAGGTGTTTGAGAAAACAAACAAACAAAAACAAAAATAAACAAAACTAAAAAAACAAAGAAACCTCCAACATCCTCCCCTCCCCCAACTCAGGAATATACATGTTTCTAGGTGGTGAAGCAACATCAGTGGTTTATTCCCAACTCCTGAGTTATTACATAGTGGACAGGCCATGACATGTGGTCAGAACAGTCTTTTTTCTTTTCTGATTTTTTTAAGTATGGTTAACATTATTTATTATTATTATTGAAAATGTAAGTTTTTTTTCCTAGATCACTGTTTTCTCTTTTGCAATTCTTTTTTCCTTTTTTATTATTAATTATTTTATTTATTTACATCCCAAATGTCAAACCCCTCCAGTCTCCTCTCATAGAGTTCTTTACCCATCCTACCTCCCTTTCGTCTCGAAGAGGGTGCACACTACCCCCACCTTTGAATACTCCCTTCTTGGGGTATATCAAGTCTACAGAATTAGGCACATCCTGTCTCATTGAGGCCAGACAAGTCTGCCCTCTGCTACATATGTGTAGGGGCCTTAGACCAAGTGGTGTATGCTCTTTGGTTGGTCTCTGGTAGCTTCCACTGATGATCCTCCTATGGAGTTGCCCTTCCCTTCAGTTCTCTAATAATTTTAGCGCACCCCTTTTCATGTGACTTGAGTCTCGTGGCACTTTCCGAATCTAATAATTTCCCTTGCTTCCAACAGCCACTTTTAGTCCAATCAAAAAGTTGACCTACGAGTGTTCCTTCAATTATGTATGAGTAAGGACTGCGAATACCATGCCTTTATCTTTTTGCTGTGGAGAAGGCAAAAGCTTTCCGTTGTATAAATGAACCCCCCGGGCTGATAATTGTAACTCCTTTAAACATCTGTAGGTTAAGGGTTCAGTAAAGCTTTAGGTTTAGGGTGTTCCCTTCAAGAGTGACTACTATGTACATTAATTTAGAAATGAGTCTGTTACAGCAGAAATGCTGTCTGTTACAGCAGAAAACAATTCCCCCGTAGATGTTTTTAGCAGCTATGTAAAATCATACAGGGCATCCATCTCAACGTTGTCACCCGCCGGTGCTTGAGGCAGGCTTCCATAGGAAATCGGGTAGCTGTAGTCTCTAAAGATAGACTTCCTCGCAAGTGAAAAACTGCCCTTTTATGGAGGGTTCAAGCCCTGAGTTCCTAGAAACCCATCCACGGAAGTTGTTTTAGTACCTTGCTTTTCTATAGCAATACCAAGCTTTGGCCCTTTAAAATCTTCTTTATTTTCCCAGGGTTTTTCTGAAGGGCCCATTTGATTGCCTCAGGGAACATATTAGTTCCATTGGCATTCTGTTCCTGGTTGGGCTTTTTCTTATGGGCTTATTTTTGTGCCTGTGAACATTTTCCTTCTCACTTTGCCTATGACCTATCACTGTGTCTGATACTTCAAAAGTCAAATTTAAATATTGCCATAGGTGTAACCAGGCTCCTCAATGTTTGCTTTTGAACCTCCTTCCTAATGTCTAAAGAATACTGACTGATAAAATAAATTCTAACAGTATTTGAGCTTAGACTAATTTAAAAAATAATTTTGAAAACAGTCAATTTAAACATACACATATTCTTTATGGATTAAAAAACATGCTTCCTCCTTCAGACAAACCTTTGTAGCTAATATTCTATTTTTTCTTCTTTCTTTTCTTATCTGCCCATTTCTGATTTCTCTTTAGCATTTTTCAAAACTATATTCTAGTACCTATATTTTCCTATCGTTCTCTTATTTGATGTTTCATTCCTGGTTTACTAGCCTTTGCAAAATTTCTCAATTTAGGAAAAAAATAGTGCTATTTTAATGTAAACCCAATAAACTATATTTAAGCATAGAAAACACTGACACTTCATCTTAAATCTCTAACAGGTATAAATACAGGAAAGCATAGACTAACAGCAGTGTAGACATCCGTGTCTTCTCTTACTGATAAATTTACTTGTTTATTTTTTTGGTTTTGGATGCTGAGTTTTACCACATAGCCTTAGCTGGCCTGGTACTTGCTGTATAGCCTCAAACTGGCCTTCGATTCTTAACACTTACCTTTCTTTGGCTTCCTGAGTGTTTGGATCACACATGTGCACCATCAAACTAGTCATTAAGGTCATCTTAAGTTTGACTAGGTCAAACTAGTCATTAAGGTCGAAATATTTTTCCTATTTTTTAAGGGGAAATGTTTGAGAATTGAACCCAGGGCCTCATGCCTACCAGGCAAGCACTCTACAACAAAGCTTCATCCCAGCCCAGCAAGTTTACATTACTTATTGTTTGTTTAATTCGGCTTAAATCCATGCTTAAGTAAAATCTGTAATTTAAGCAACCTGATTTGGGAACCTGCAAACAGTGTACAAGCAAAAGCACACCTGCAGATAATGCATACTAACCATTAAGATAAGCCAGATCGAAAAGGTTTTAGCTTTCATGGTGCAAAAATCTCTAATTCCAAATCTGTGTCCCAAAGGTATCCCTTGAGTAAGGAAAGGTAGAAGATGTTCATATAATGACATAGTGCTTAAGCTGTCATTGGTAAAGCCTTAACAAAAAATACAGTCAAAAGTGAAACTAGTGATGAAGACTTAAAGCAAGGTTTTTTCCGCTGCCTGGCCATGGGCACGTGGCCTCTGACCCTACCTCCCTTGGAAATTGAAGATAAGGTGGTACAGAGATGACACAGACTCTGGGAGCAGGTGAGAACCGCTGCAGCAAATCATCTGAACACTGCTGCAAGCTCCTTTAATCTGCTCCACCCACACCCCATTGGTGCCAAGAGAGCACATCTTCAAAACAGCAGTTCCGACTGGCTGGCATTGTCTGCACCAACCTTGATCCTTTCATTGCATCTCATTAGTCCTTTTAGGAGATCCTTTTGCAGCTGTGCTGTCCAGGGCATTTACATAGAGGTGGCACAGCCATTCCTGCTATGCTGTTCCTCTGTGAAGAACTAACCGCAGAATTCTATTTTTAAAGACTTGTAGGTGTGTGTGTATGTCCGTCTCTCTCTCTCTCCTCTCTCCTCTCTCTCTCTCTCTCTTCTCTCTCTCTCTCTCTCTCTCCTGTGTGTGTGTGTGTGTGTGTGTGTGTGGTGTGTGATGATGTTTGCCAAGGCCAGAAGAGAGCAATGGATCCCTGGGAACAGGAATTACAGGCATTTGTGAGGTAGCTGCTGGGAACACAACTCAGGTCATTTGCAAGAGCAGCAAGTGTTTTTTTTGCTACTAAGCCATCTCTTCAGCCCTGAACATTTCTCTTCTAATGCTATTTTTTTAATCAAATTTCCCCACCCTTTTTATTTATAATGATATGAAACTATATGTCCTGTGATTATGGGTGTATCAAGAAAAAAAAAAAGAAGGAAGAAGAAAATCTCAGGACATTCAGATCGAGTTCTCAGGTGGACTAGATGTTGCTGGCCTGACGTATTTTAAAATGTAGAAATGTATTTATAAGCTTCCTGCCTAAAATATACCTCTCTTCCCTGTCCTATACTGCAGTTCTTCAGGGGTGTCCAGGTTTCCTGAGCACACTGGTCCTGTTCCTTCACTTGGAAGAAAATGAAAATACAGATATCACTTGAATAAGAGCTAGAGTTTTAATCTCCTGCGAAACACCTTTAGAGTCTAAGTTTGTCTGTTTTGGCCATGGGAAAATCTTGGAGGCTCCATTCTGAAAGATAATTAAGTGAGCATTCAAAGATGGGAATCAGCCTCTGAAATGTAGAATGTTGGAGGCTGTCAAAGCAATCTGCTAAAGCAGAGTTGGAGAAAATACTGATGGCCTCCTCTATGTATGAAGCTAAGTGGTTCTCGATCAGAGAAAAGCACAAGAAAGAAAGAAAGAAAGAAAGAAAGAAAGAAAGAAAGAAAGAAAGAAAGAAAGAAAGAAAGAAAGAAAGAAAGAAGGAGGGAGAGAGGGAGGGAGGGAGGGAGGGAGGGAAGAGAGAGAGAGAGAGAGAGAAAGAAAGAAGGAAGGAAAGAAAGGAAGGAAGGAAGAAAGAAGGAAGGAAAGAGAGAGAGGAAAGAAAGGAAGGAAGGAAGGAAGAAAAAAGACTAAATCAAACTAATGCTACCAAGGAACTTACCTACCTACACCCACGCTCACCACCAGAGCACCGAGGACCCATTTGCTTATTCCACCAGGATGTGAATGGCAGAAGGAGCCCTTTGCTGCCTTCCTTCTTTAGAGGCCTGGGAGTTGATTTTGGATCATTTGAGGAGATGCTGAGATTCTTTTTTTAAAATGCCAAATAATCTTCTTTTCAGATGAGTTAATATAAAGTAGTTTTGGAGTTTTAAAAGAAGTGTTTAAGGTAGATTCCAGCAGAGGTAGAATGGTGGAAGGTGCAGAGATAAGCATAGGTGGAGGGGGGAGGGGAACATGGGTGGAGGGAAGAAGGGAGAGGTGAGTATGGGTGGAGGGAGGAAGGAGGAGGTGAGCAGAGATAGGAGGAGGGAAATGGGAGAACAGCTTGGGAGGAGGGAGAGAGAAGAGGAGGAGGAAGATGGGGAGCACACTTCCAAAAAGGACAGTGCACATGCTCCCCCTACTACTCCTAATTCTTTCCCCTCCCCTGTCAACCACATCCACCCTTATTCCAAGTCTCTCATTAGCAAGCAAACAACTGTTTAAGGAATACTAATAAAATAAAACAAAAAACCAAACACATCATACTAGGACATACTAGAACCAAAGAAGAAAAAGATCCAAAGAAAATACATATGAAATGCAGGAGATGCAGAGACACCCATTTGCACACACAGGAATTCTATAAAAACACAGAACCTGAAGCCATAATGTACATGCAAAGAACCTGTGAGGCTAATATAAATACATGAATAAATAAAATGCCCTGAGTTAACATTATTAGACAGAGAATCTCCCAGGCTGTCATTGAGTTCACTTTTGGGTTGGCCGTCTGCTGCTGGGCATGGAGCCTGTTCTTAAGAGTGACTGGCTTCTCCAGTGACACTACCTTGGTGAAAACTAATTTTCATTTGCAAGTAGTTATCAATTGGAGATAGCTCCTGGGTTAGAGATGGGAGCATGCATCCACTTCCTTTGGCTCTGATACCCCATGTCTTGACACAACAGTAAAGCCAGGCTAAGAGTATCTTTCATAGTCTCACTTCCTATGGGCAAGAATCCTTTGTTCAGCTGACATCTTGGATGGATACCTAGATATCCCAAATGTAAATCAGCTCTTAGTGGAAACAGGTTCCACTGGAAGGAATCCCTCTGTGCACAATTCTTTGCTCTTTCCCTTAACAAATTCTAAAATGATCTATCTAGAATAAGCCAGCTTTTTGTATGAATGTAGGGTTTTTTTTCTCTTCAGTGGAAATTGAGTTAATAACTTGTAACTTTTTGTTTATAGCCTCTCCTGGTCCAAGCATTGGGACTGCTGAGTTTGTATCTACGGTTTATCCATCAGAGCTTTAAAATCATATTTTACTAAGTCTGATTCTGTGTTGAAACAGGTACAGCAAGCTTATCTGTGCACAGTACGACTGGACCACCCAGTACTTCAGGTAATTTACTTTCAGGAGATTTATTTGTGGCTTCTAGTGTTGAAGGATCTAAGAAACATGACACATTCCACACGTGCATACATAAGTTCATTATTAGTATTATGCAATAGACCGACAGACTAAACTGTACTTTAGAACTTGCTTGTTTTGTGGCTCCTGATAATGATTTGGTTATATTTTATTTTTCAAGCAGAGTAGACAGCTCTATAATAGATAAGGCAGGTTAGTGATTGTGTGTGATTGCAATGAGTCGTCCCTAATGCATTTCAGAATACACAATGACTCTTTGGGCCACAGAAACAAAAGTGGATTCCAGAGCTAATCATGCATATGAAGTTGTCAAATCCTAGCTCTCCTTCACTCAAGATAAGGAACTGCACCAGTGAAAAACAACATTTAACTTCTCACTTAAATATTCTATATCCTTGGAAATACATTTTGAATCAATATATGTTTAAATTTAAATATTATTTATGTCTTGTGTTGAATAAAAAAGCAGCCCATGTTCCAGAAGCGACTCCCACGTACTCAGAAGCAAATGAAGTCGCTGGTAAGTAAACATAGATGACTGTTCATAGGTTTATATCTAACCCAGTACCTTTAACAGTTGACAAGATAACTAAAACATGAAACTAATTAAAAAAGCACGCGCACGCACACACACAGTAAGTCTTCACCTGTTTGTTTGACCACTGCGTGTTTGAATGACATAACATTTACATATTTGTTTCCAGTGCACATGAATATAGCACGTGAAATTATCTATGTGCACATACAAATATGCTCATACTTAAAATTGTGATCTAATTCTTACACTCCTTTGATATGAACGGTACCACCTTGACACAGGATTAAATCTCTCAACCCAAAGCAAAATGAAGGAGAAAGCTTCTGCTTCCTTTCCTTCCTACCTCAACTTAGCCACAATATCCTTTTTCCCCAACGTAAGACGATGTTTTGATTAGCGTTGTTTTAGGGAGAATGCTTCTTTTCAGGCATCCCGTGGGATCTGTGGCTGCTTTGCTTTTAGGTTTGTGGTGGCGAGAAAGAAATAACAACAACAACAAAAACTACTTAGTTACTGGGAAAATTGAACCTTATTACGATGTTTAGATACATACATAGACAAAGCAGCTAGAAGGTATGCTTCTCGGTGTTAACAAGTATGAATTCCCTCTCTGACTGCCGTGTAGGTGAAGCAGCTACGTGGGGTAAGGGAACGTACAAAGCTCTCAATGGCCGCATCTTTTCCTTCGAGTCCGAGTGCACATTCACTTTCTGCCGCGATTGTGCTGAGTCTGGAGGAGACTTCAATATTGAGATCCAAAGGCACAAGAATGGTGATATTGAAGAAATCAAAGCTCTGATCGATGATGTTGGGATCTTGGTTGTGCAGGATACTATTTCTGTCAATGAAGAAAGGTAAGTAACAGAATATATTGTCTATGACTTAAAGAATTGTTTGGAGTATGATGAGACAAAACCAACCAGACAGAAAAGCCTAGTAAGGAGTGGCTGACAATCTGGTTTCAGTGCTTGTCTGTGGCAAGCTAGAACACAACCAGTGGTTCTGATGTACAATTATTCCAAGTGTCTAGATTTAATGTGAAATGTAGATTCCATGAAAGAGATTCTAGAACATTGCTATTTTTGTAGATGTGTTGAAAGCTAAAGACAAATGTGAAGCCTCACAAATTAGAAATCAAAGAAGCCGTTGTTTTTCAGAAGTAACTATTCAGATTTCAAAGAGACAGGCTCTTTGCTTTCTAGGATAAGAAACTGAGATGGCATTGATATTCTACTTGTAAATATTTCAAATCTTTTGATGGTTGTTTTCTGACAACAGACCGGCATTCTACCTGGTTACTTTTCCAAAATCCCAAGGCTACGTACATAACAATGCTTATTTCCCAGCAGCCCTTGTCACGGTCGTAGCAGTTTTTATTTTTTTTATATGTTTCAGAGTACAGATACCATTCAGCAATAAGATGATTCATATTAAGAAGCAAGGTGATCACTATGTTCTCAAAACCCGCAGAAGAATCTTGTCTCTAAGGTGGGGCAAGGACAAACTCTCAGTAAGTTGACCAGTGATTTTTCTCTGAACATTTTGGGTTTCGGTCTTTGATTTTTTAGTCATAAAAATAAACACATAGGGAAATGATAAGGTGAGATTTGTTGAGCAATCTTTCCATGCTCACTGTGCTGAGCATTTTCATGCCTGATAGTCCAAGTACCTCACTATGGAGCCCTTGTAGATGGCCAGGGACGGAGCCGAACGTACAGGTAAAGGAAAACTAAAGTGTTTCTATGGGAGTCCCGACTGTGTGAACCACAGTGTGTCTGCACATATATCTACCTGTTTCTCCTGCTTCCTCTTGGGTCCTTTTCCTTTGGTTGCTTTGTCCTATTTAAATGGTTAGTTTTTGTTTAAACATTGTATTTATTATATTTTATATTATATCCCCTTAGAAGTCTTTTTTCTAATGAGAGACAGAGTGTGACTCTAGTTAGGAGGGGAGACAGGGAGGAAAGGGGAGGAGTAGAAAGAGGGGAAATTGTAATCCAAATATATTATGAGAGGAAAAAAAATCTATTTTCAATAGAACAGATAAAATCTCCCCGAGGGCACAAAAAACAGTGGAGTCAGGCTTGTTCCAAGTTCTAGTCACAGTTTCTTTAAGGAAGGCACCCATTCCCTAAACTGACCAGTGCACACAAGATCACACAGGGGGAGACCCTGTCCTTTGGTTTAGTTAAAAATTGTCGAGATATTTTTACGATTTTGTGAACCTGCCAATGTTCTTTGTTTTCAAAGCTCACTCTTTATAGTCAGTATTCAACCTGCGGTATCTGTGGCAACTTCAGCAGCGTTCCAGGTGAGAGTCGACAGATGTTTCCTAAGAAAATCACTTTCTAAAAAAAAAAAATTTTTAATTTTTTCACATTTAGATAAATTTGCTAATAATTTTGCACTTGTTGAATGAATGAGAAACTGTTAGAACCAAAGTATATTTATCTTGCTAAGACTGTATGTCGCTTGCAAATAAAGTACAGACAAATGAATATCTTGAAACAATGCTCTGACTTGCAGGTGAAGATATTAATGAGCACATTGCCAATAGCAAAATTTCCAATGACTGCCCCCGCGCTTTGAGCAGGAGCAATGAAGTCTGTGAGGATGGAGTCCAGGTAGGGAATCCGGGTTTACCTTGCAGCGATTTTCGCACGAGAACTCCCTCTGAATTATTGAAATGAAATTTAATGTGTATTTTTAAGTCATCTAACATGATGTTATGGGGGTATATAAAAAGAACAAAAAGATTATAGTAATGAAGAAAACTAATCTACCCATCCTACCATAAAGGCGTTCACCTTTGTGTAGTTGTGGCAGGAAATCTGCTTACTCAGTGCGAGCATCTGGCATGGTGTGTTTGCATTACTGTGGTCATTGCAGTGTCCTTGCGAGCTCAAGCTCAGGACCCGCTCCTACGTACGCCTATGTGACAACTTCTGCCATCTGTCTCCCTATTTCTTGTCCTCCTGTCCCTTTCGCCACTGCCTTTCCACCCTGTATTTGATTGCCTTTAAAGATTCTTCATATAAACGAGATTATATAATTTAAAAAATATTTCATGTAGCATAACATCTTTCGGGCTCATATATTTTCTAACAGCCTGTAAGATTTTGTTCTCTATTTGAGAGCTGACTAATGTCCTGTTACATAACAGATTTTTCCCCTCCATTTCTCTTACTACAGATGTTAAGGCTGTTTTCATAACTTGGCTTTTGAGAGTGGTACTGTATGACTATGGTACATGTAGATAGTTTTCTGAGGACTGATATCACTGGGTCAGTGCCCTGTCTTTGTATATCTGAAACTTCCATGTTGTTTTTGGCCATGGCTATAAAAGAGTTTCTTCTTTGTATCTGAGGTACCATTTATTATTTTCTGACTTTGTGTTGATAGTCTTTCTGACGGCTTTGATTTATATTTATCTAATGATAAATGAGATTTCACAGACTCCTGACATCTGACCAGAATGTGTTGCTTGAAATCCCCCTGACCTTCATGTGACTTTCATATGACCTCCGAATGATCTCCATCAAAAGTTATATAGAATAACAATTCTATATACATGCTTAAAATCAGTCATTGAAAAATAAGAGAAAAAATGAAAAAAATTCTTATTTTCACACTATTTGGGGGGTGTTATCTGTCTTCATTGGCTGAAATTAGTACAAAGTACACAGTTACAAAGCAGGAGATATTGCATTTTTCAAAAAACATTCATCATAGCAGAAATCACCATGTGGTAGTTGAAACACGTCAAAATTTAAATATTTTGTGACATAAAAATATATTTTTTTGTTTGTTTACTGACAAGGAACAAATGACCAAATAAATTATTTGTAGAGCAAACACATATTGTTTCCACTGTAAAGGACACTGTATTTTAGGGTTACCTGTCCACCTGTCTACTCATGAAGTGTAAGCAGGTCAACAGTTAGGGGCCAGCATCGCTTTTGTGTAGTGTGGGTTTTCACTAATTGCCATGCCTTGGTAAGTTCCCTAGCATTATTGTGATTTTCTTGCCCCTCCTGTTTTCTCCTGATCTAAGACCCACTGCAGTATAGACAGATGGATACTTCTAGGTGGGACAGTATTTGAGATCATCACAGCAGTCTAAGATGTCAGAGGTAAAACTTCCTTGTGAGGCTGTCTTTATCAACTATATCACCTAAGTTTAAGGTGTCAGTTAGAATTCGATGGCTCTACTCCACAAGAGTTACAGAATATGACATGACAACGAACTAAAGTATCTATCTTTTGTTTGGTGTTGTTCACTCTACCACCCTTCCCCGTTATATTTTAATGAAATGTGCTTTGTTTTGCAGTATTGTGACAAAATTATTGGAACATACTTTGAGAAATGTTCAAAAGTTTC
This sequence comes from Mastomys natalensis, assembly GCA_021653895.1. Taxonomy (NCBI): domain Eukaryota; kingdom Metazoa; phylum Chordata; class Mammalia; order Rodentia; family Muridae; genus Mastomys; species Mastomys natalensis. The sequence goes on from JAJTUV010000381.1 coordinate 2,421,888, forward strand.
CCCTTTAGCCAGTGAGTACAGAAACGTGTGTGTGGATGAGTACTGTAGAACCGGAGGGGGCAAACAGACTACATGTGACACCTACTCGGAACTGGCCCGCCTGTGTGCCTATGATGGTCCTGGCGTCTTTGAACACTGGCGAGATGACTCTGCTGTGGTTTGTGGTAGGTGGTTCTCTTCTTAACAATTGTAGGTTATGAACAGGTGCCTTCTTAAAGAACTCTCTTAGTTCAGGTATATCTCAAAACAATTATCTTGAATGATTCTAAGGCCCAGAAAGGGAAGTCTCATCTATAACATGTGTTTATGAGGAGATTGAAGGTCATTTTGTGATATGGTTTGACTTGTTGCAAAATTTTGTGTTAAGATCTTAGTAAAGTCATCAGCAAACTGTAAGGGAGAAAGGTAGACACTATAAACAGTAACTGAATATTTTTAATGGTGTACTCTTAATGTATTATTTTATTTCAAAAGATTATTAAATTATAAATAAGAGCTTTATACAAATACAAGTACAATTTATACTTTGATGCTTGAGTTAGTCTTTATTCAACTGGAAACCAAATTTAACATGAGATAAAGCTAAACGATGTTATTTATATTCCCTCTAAATTTAAAACTACAGAGTGAAATAATGCTTGGGAAACTGCCATCATTTAGTTCTATGGAGGATCCAGAGTGATTTATTTGTATCTTGAAAAGCAGAGTCAATGAAACCCATTTGAAAGGACCATTGGAGAATTGAAGATTTACTCTGTTTGTTTTCCTATAATCTTTTTCACAAGCGTGCATGTTTTTGTATACCTTCAGCAAAGCAACAATGTCCAGGGAAGCACATATACAAAGAATGTGGACCTTCAAATCCTCCAACGTGCTCGAATGTGGCTCCATTCCAAGACAGTGAATGTGTGAGTGGCTGCACCTGTCCAGAAGGTAATTTACTTATGAGAGTGTTCACTCCACTGCAACACTGGACAGAGTACAGCAAACCATAGCTCCAAAAGGCTATTGCAATGGGTGAATTATTCTTATCAGTCCTCCGACAACCCATGAGGGAATGTCAGATATGCTCTGAGCTAAGTAATGTGTTTTATGTCTGAATATTGAATGTTCCCATACTTCACAGACTACATGGAGCCTAATAGGTCCTGTCCCTATGGGGCAGTAACTCATATGCTCAGAAGATTTTCCTCTAGTTGTTGTCAGTCAACATGAAAACTAAGAATTAACACAAGAAGTTGCCATGTCAGGGCACACTTACACTTGCTTTAGAACCAGTTCATGAGTGGCTACAGCTGTGAATGACTTCACTGATGTTCATATAATGTTGAGACTACATCTATATGTGTATTCTAGGTTACCTATTGGATGACATTAAAGAGAAAGGAAAGTGTGTATTAAAGGAAAAATGTCCCTGTGAATCTAATGGAAAAGTGTATAAGCCAGGAGAAGTCCGACAAGGCCCCTGTGGTTCTCAATGGTATGTGTGTTCTTTTTAATCTACATTTAATGGATGTTAAGAATCAGGATTTTCATTAATGCTTAAAGATACTAAATTTAATTCAGCAAAAACTGATGCCTCTTAGAATCATAACAGGCCACGGGTGAAAAAGTAAACGTTGCAAACAAGCAATCAGTTTTTACATTCTTGGCATATTACTCTTACAGATTTGGGCCCATGAATCAGTTACCCAGGAATTCTTGGAAATCTTAAAATTATGATGATTTTGAACATACTTCTTCCAATCGTCACACTCTAGCATTTAGATAACTAAACTTCTGTTTAAAGCACAAATACACTAAGATTAGTAATGTCTACAAAGAATTACAGGAATATTTAAACACTTAAAAGCATAATTCAAAGTGAAGGTCTCCACCAAGGTAATATCCCCTAAGGAATGACATGTAGACATTGTTCATTGAAGTTTACTGTGTACTGAGAATCTATGAGCCCTTGAGAGGTCACACAAGGGACCCACACAAAGTAGACTATTTATGAACTCATTAGTAAGGATTTGCTTTCTATATTCTTTCTTGTTCTTCTTAATGTTATGCTTTAATCATATTACATTTGTTTACAAATATCTATTTTATATCTATCTATCTATCTATCTATCTGTCTTCTATCTATCTATCTATCTATCTATCTATCTATCTATCTATCTCCACTATAAGCTGAGATCTGAACATGAGAGTGAACATTGGGTATTTTTCTTTCTTTCTGAGATTTGGAAACCTCACTCAATATTATAATACATTCTAAATCCCTCCATTTTCTTGCAAATTTTGTGAGTATACTTTTCTTTAGAACTGAATGGTATTCCATATATGTACCATATTGTTATCTGTTCATCTGTTGATGGACAATTAGGTTAGTTCTACTTCCATATATAGAGAATAGAGCTACAGTGAACATGGAGGAACAAATACCTCTATTGTAGGGAATGGAGTTCACTGTGTCTTTGTCTGGGAGTGCAATAGCTATGTTATATGGTAATAATATCTTAAGGCTCACTATCTCTGTGCTTCTGTAGGACATTGCAAACTATAAGTTCACCCTGTAGTTTGTACCAGTTGTCTTTATTCTAATAGATAAACCTCTGAGATTTATGTATGCTTGATTCATGAAGTTATTACTTTTAGTAAAAATTAAAAAAAACCTGAAATAGTATAAATTATTATGATATCAGAATCTATCAGACACATCACCAGGGCTATTGCTGGGTTGGAAATTATCTGATGGGACTTAGCTACATGTTGGCTTCAGAGGTGATGTTCTAATGCTGTGGTGTTTGTTCAGCATACAGAAGACTCACCTTTGACTCACCTTTATATTTAACAGCACGTGCCAAGAAGCCAAGTGGTCTTGTACCGAAGCTCGGTGTCCTGGGAGATGTAAAGTGGAAGGGAGCTCATTTACCACTTTTGATGACAATAAATTTAGCCACCCTGGAGACTGTCACTTCCTGGCTGTCCATGTAAGTATTTGTTGACAACATCTGTGAAAACTGAACAAATTTCTCAACTAATTTAAAGGATAATTCGTGTTATGTGTGTTTGGTAATTTTATACATGTATATAATGTATTTAGAGCATATCAATTTCCCACCCCCAGATCCCTATCCTGTAAACCAATGTCATTCTCTCCTCTTCCTTCTCCTCATTCTCCTTCTTCTCTTCCTTATAACTGACTGAGTCCAATTATTGCTGTCATCATTACATGGGTGTGGGGTTATGCATTGGAGCATGGGCAACCTTCTGGGGACTACAGCCATAAGGAAGACTGATTCCTCCTTAATCAGCAGCCATGGGCTTTCAATAGCTCTTCAGCTTGGAGTGGGACCTTGTGAGCTCCTCCCTTGGGTCCAGAAGACATTAATTTGTATCAGTCCTCACAACTTCTGGATTTTACAGTTTTCCTTCCCCATCTTCGTGATGTTCCTTGAGCATTTTGGGGGAAGAATTCAGCCACGAATGTTTCATTTAAGGATAATAATTCAATCGTTACCTTTTGTACTTTGACTAGTTCAAAGCTCAGCATTAACTGCTATATAGTGCCAAAACAGGCTTCTTCAATGAGAGTTGAAAGTTGATCTGATCTTTGGGTGTAAGGATAGATACTTACAAGGAAGTTTGATACTGTGTTTAATTATAATAACAGTAGGTTGTTCCCAAGTGTGTATGATCTTCCCAGCACAGGTTCTTAGTCATAGTTAGAGTACAAGGCATGAGTTCCTTCCTGTGGACCAATCCTTAAATCTAATCAGAAAGATGTTAGTTGACTTCATAACATTCATGGTATTGCTGCACCCATAGGCATTTCTTGCCTCGCTAATCGATTGTAGCTCACAAGGCTCACAACTGTATGTGATTCAGGATGACTCTACTTTTCCAGTAGCTTGCATAGTTCCTTCCAAGGCTGGGAAAGCTAGCTGGCAGGGAGGAAGTAGCTCTTCTATCGAGTTACTGCATAAAGCATTAAGAAGCAGACAGCCATCGAATTATTGGTTATATGTCTCAGTGTCTCCTTTTGATCACAAATTGATATATCATCTATTACTATTATGTACACTCTGAAATTTTCTTGCTGAAATAAAATTCAACAACTCAAATGTTAATGGACTAACCTAAGTGCCTAGGAAAGGCATCACACTCTTTTGTGTGTCTGTATATGCTCAAAAGTGCTTCATACAATCTGCTCTGTTATGTATTAGAGCATCGTCTCCTTTCTTCATTATCCCCTGAGATTTATTTTTAGCCTTTATTATACAATGGATCCCCATTGTATTATAACTGCTGTATTTTCACTTAGACTCTTCTTGATACTAAAATTGGAACTAATCTGAATTTCAATAAAAGGACAGTTCCATTTTGTAGCTCCTGTCTTCAGTGGGCATGAGAAAAATGTACTTTCTAATGGCAAAGTGAGAGGTGGATTAATATGGGCAGTTCCCAAAATGTATTTTCTACAGTTGAAGATTTGCTATCCACAGTGAAGATTTCTGTGTACCAAAAATAGCCTCTTTTCTTCTTTATTATGCTCCTCTCTTTTATTCTGAGGACTAGGGATGACGAAAGAGAAAGAGAAGCCCACTAAATCATATAGAATGAATGTTGCTTCCAGATCAGATGTTCAGAGGCCTGCATGTTAGAGCTGAGAGTCTCATGCTATTTCACATCAAAATGTAAAGCCTCCCAAGTTAAAAACTTCTTGCATTTTATCTATACAGATAGTACAACGTACTCAGGAATTCAAAAGCCACTTCAAGTTTAATTCCCGATACTCCCCACAAAGCACCACACTTACATTGGGTGTGAGAGTGAAGATAAAAGAAAAGAATATTGCAGTAAAATGTCCATCACTTGTACAAAGCATAAATTCCATATGATATCCAGACCATTTATAACGTGCTTTGTCTGCTCCTGTGGGTACACCAGGGGACTGGATGAGGTTTCTAGATTCTGGGAAGATTGTATAGAGGACTGTGCAGATTTATTCATTGTGAATAAATAACATAGTAGCATATGAGAAAATTCTTAAACAAAAAAATAATTGTTTTTCAGAATGATGAAATTTCTATTAGCGTGGAGATCCACCCATGCGGGGATGGTCAGACAGGATCGTGCTTAACCAGTGTTATGGTTCTCCTGAATTCTGTAAGTATTGGACCTTCCTAAAGTTTAGTCAGAATAAAATCAGATTAATGATTTCACAATCTAAAATCTGGAGAGGGCTGAGGAGTTGGTTCAGTGAATAGAAGAATTTGATACAAATGCGTGGGGATGAGGTCCATGTCAAGGACCATGGACTAGCTGAGAAGGACTACATACACTCTTACCCTCAGGCCTCTAAAGTGGAATAAAAAGCTTCACTGGGGCTTGCTGGCTATCCAGCCTAGCAAATCTCAGTGAAATCTATATTGAGCAAGTGACCCTGTCTCACTAGGATAATCCAAGGAGTGACTGAGCAAGAATCTCAATGCCCTGCTCTGGCTTCTGCAGGAAAATTCATAAGCACACGCAATCCCCATACTCACACACATGAAAATTACAGCAAAATTAAAAAGAGAAAAACATAGTTTTGGGACTGGGATGATGGCCAGCTTATACTTGTTTTAGGCTTCATCCCTAGCACTAATGTGAGGAAAACAAATGTTCAGCCTGGCTGCATTGTCTGTAATTGTAAGGCAGGGGAAGGAAAGAAAGTAGAGCCCAGGGGGCTTGCTGATCAGCCAATCTTGACAATTTGACAAACTCTAGGTTCAGTGAGAGACCATGTCTCAAAAGAACAAGGAAGGTGGCAATTTAGGAAGACACCTAGTACACATCTGTGATCACACACACACACACACACACACACAAGGTCAGAATTTTGAAGAATAATGACTTTGCTGTATAATTAAATGCATGAATAAGATTCCAGACAAATAATTATATTTCTAGAAGAGTTGGAAAGAGCCATGATTCTGAAGGACATCCATAAGGAATCCAAATATACAATTGGTTGGGAAGAGCAGGCCAACCATGTGTGTTCATTACATAGTCACTGGGGTTTTAAACGATGTGCCTCACCCTCGTTTCTGGTGCTTACAAATGGTTAGTACTTTGGCTTATTCTTCATTGTCTGTAAATTGGAGATGAGGCATCTTTTCCAGGGTTGGTATGAGAAGCATGAAGCGTAGTGTAAGAAAGGTTTTATTGATATTCATAAATATGTCCTATAGAATTCAACATGTCTTAGTTGCATAAAAAATTTGTGAAGTACATAAAAGCTATCCTAGGCTAATGGAGTATTTTGAATTTTAGTCTACTTCAGGTAACAGATTTGTGTTCAATCGTGATGGGACAGTCACAAAGGATGGAGTTATAATTAAAGGCTATTACTATTCAGGTAAGGTTAACAATAGTATTTAAAAACATGTGTGAGACACATTTATTTAATCAGTTTCTAAAACTGACATGCTAAAATTTATGGTACAAATTTTTCTATAGATGGTGTGCAGATCTTCAATTCATCTTCATTATACATGCAAGCAGAAATATTCTCTAATATAAAGATGCAAATACAAATGGCTCCTAAGATGCAGTTGTATGTGTCCTTGGCTCCTGACACATACACAGACACTGTAGGTAAGTCCTCCAAACACTTCTATTTCCACGAATCCAACACTATTCATTTCATGTGGTAATGTACTCTAATAAGAATAATCTCTGACATTCTAAAAAATAGAACTTTTGCTGAACCTCTCAGCCAGAGTTCATAATATACCTAGAGGTCACTTAAGACATGTCTGCTATCCTACTGTTTACTCAGCCTGCTTATATAGCTTGTATTTAAGAGAACAATGTAACAACCAACCTCCATTCATCACAGAATCAATAAGAAAAAAAATTCAACAATTGATGTATTTAAATTTTTTGAATTAAGACTTTTACCTAGAGGATAGGGAAATGTCTCAGTGGTTTAGGATATTCTTGCAGAGGACCTAGGTTCAATTCCCAGTACCCACATAGTGCCTTACAAGAGTCAGTAACTCTACTTCCAGAGGACTAGATGCTTTCTCTCCTGCCTCCATAAGAACAAAGCATTCATGTGGTGCATTTCCATACACGCAGACAGTACACTAATACACATATATATAAATCTAAACATATATAAAGACTTTTATTTAGAAGAAATGTTGAAAATATGTTTTATATGTCCTTTTATGGTTCTGGGATTTCTGTGAAACACCAATGAGTGACGTCCACAGTTTCATAACTTTTTACTTAATGTGTTCTAATATTAATACATTTGAAGTATTTCTAATAGCATTTTCAATACACTAGTCACAAGGCTGAGTAGGTGGAAATACTAACCTTAGTTCTTCTATGCCATTAACATTATGCAGGTCTTTGTGGTTCCTTCAACAATAAGGCAGAAGATGATTTCATGTCAAGTCAGAAAATTCTGGAGAGCACAGCTCAGGCATTTGCTAACTCCTGGGAGATGATGCCTTGCCCTAAGGGAAGCCCCTCTTCCTGTGTTAGCATTGAAACAGGTGAGAGCCAATGAGAGTCAAACTGTGCCATTAAAAGTTGGCGCTGGTACTTCCAGACTTATGCTGATAACCATAAGAACACATCCAATCCCCTTGCCTCTAGCTAGTATTTGTTACAATGACCCAGTTTTAGAAGAAATAGAGTAGTTTGGTTTGAGTTTGTATCTCAAGAAAACCATTTCTTGTTGGTACTTCATCTCTGTTGTCTTTTACTATACCCTCTCTCTTACACAATTACAGAATACTGGGGTTATGGGCAAGTTTATAAATTGTTCAATTTATTTTCCTTTCTTTATTTTAATGGTGAATATGATCATTGGTTTACAGTGATGCATATCCAAACTGCTTAGACACTTGGTTGGTAATACCAATCCCAACACAGTTCTAACTACAATCTGACATAGGTATGACTCCTGTTTTAGTTTATGAAAGGTTTTCATTGATACTATTTTTATTTATTCACATATAAACTCACAAATGGCACGATGTGGCCAATGTTGACATTAATACAGACATTAACAATAGAGAGCAGAGGCCCTCAATGTCCTAGGGATCACAGTTCATACTACAGTCTAAACACTTGATAGCTGTTCATACTGAGCTTCCTCCTATGGTTGTGCAAGTTAGCATGAGTGCCCATGTCACTCTTTTTCTAAATAAGAAATGCAATGAAAGCAAAGCCTACAATTTTCTAGTGTATTATCCAGTTGCTTCTAAATGATTCTATATATATCATATATATTATATATATAAATAATATATATAATTATAATTATATATGATCATATATATGTGTAACTATAATCATATACACATATATATATTTGAAACAAAGCCTGGTCATTTTATAATATTATTTTAAATTACTAAGGCAATACCAAATGAAAATATCATCTACTAATTTTGAATTGAAAACTAGTTGGTAGAAGTATTTTTGTATCATTTCTATTTGGGGGAGGGGTTTAAGTGTTACATTACTTAGTTTTGGGTAGTTGCAATGAAAGAATTATGAAATTATACAAAAGAGTGAATTTCTTATAAAGAACAGAGTTAATTTATGCTCAGCAGAAAAGAGGCCAGCACTTTATAGTAGTATATAAAATAAATCTGATTTCCAGTGTATCATATTTGAGTTAATAACAACATAAAATTAAACTGAACTTGGAGATGATGTTATTAATAGTAGTTTCAGGAAAAATGTAGTGACAGCTTGTGACTGATTTGTTAGCATATTGGTCATAGTTGCTTTCTGAGTTTCTTTTATGAGTTCAGACTCCTTTATGTTTAAAATCATTATGAGAGGCATTTGCAATCACTTCCATTTTTATGGATTTTATTATTGTGAACTTGGTATGGTGGTAGATACTTTTGAATACACAAATATCAGTTAAACCCTTTTCAAAAAATAGAGTAAGTGTATTTAGTGCGCTTTTATTGATCCTGGCGTTACTGCTTCATGTCACATTGGTGTTACACAGAAGAGGTGGCACGTGAGCCATTTCTGTTAATGTGTGGCACAGAGACACAAGATATAGTGTACTTCGCTTATTTTCATTTTTATATAGAAACTGTGTTTTGGAGAAATAGTAGATGGATTAGCAGAAAACTAATCACGAAGATTTTACCTTTGAGTGTGCTCTGTTCCCACTGTTATTTTAAGCATAATGACAGTGAATTTAATCCATCACAGGATACTACTTCGTGAGCAAAACTCTGCATGGAGGCAGAAGTGTGTGAAACACACAGCTTTCCTTTAAGTTAAAGAAACTTTGATGTTGCTGAGGCTAACTTTGTATACTTTCTTCCAGAGAAGTTTGCTGAAAGTCACTGTGAGATTCTTCTCAGTTCAAGTGGGCCTTTTGCTGCCTGTCATCAAACTGTGAACCCCAAATTCTATCATGAGGTTTGTGACAGTCTAGTACTTACAGTCTCTATGAAGAAAATTTTGGAGATTTTGACAAAAGTGTGCACAACTTAAACATTTTCAGATTACTACTATTGTCAAATTACTACTTTTAGAGTATATGCTTAAAATTAGCATTAGAGTCGACTAATTTACTGAAGTATGAGATAAACTAACTTTCTAACATTGAAGAATAATCCCAAATGATCAAAGGCTCGGATAAGCATTTCTTTTTGTTTTTCCTAAGTGTGTTAGTACTTAATTAGTCATTTTGAATATCTTAAAATATTTCTAAATGTCTGAAAGCACAATTTGATTCTGGGCTCAGGAGTGCATGGCTTCACATTAAGCTATTATGCTCAGGTTGCCTGGTCTTCTAAATAATACTAAAATGTAATATGTATTTCCTTCTTATTGGAAAGGAATGCAAAAAATATACATGCTCCTGTGAAGACAGTCAGGATTGCCTGTGTACGGTCTTAGGGAACTACGTAAAAGCATGTGCTGAAAAAGAAACATACCTCGTGGGATGGAGAGACGGGCTGTGTGGTGAGTACAGGAGAGGCTGTTGCAGGCCCCTCTGCATGCTTCTCGGCTTCCCACATGCACCTGTGCTGCAGTGGGGAGACACATGCCTTTACAAACATGGACCTGATTCTTTCAAAACTTATCTTCTGTCAATGTCAGAATCATTGACAAATCTTGAATTTTAACATTTTGATTCATAATTTTATTTAATGTTTTCATTTTTAAGATGATGGGTACTTATAGAAATATGTTCAAAAAAAACCTTGAAATTTGTATATAGTTCTCATTTGTAAACTAGAAGCTCAAAAATTGTCTATAAAATATTTTTTGAATATGATGTCATAAAGGTATACCCTGAGAAAAGAATATCAGCTACCAAAAATTTTCCAACAAGTCAGGTATGGAGGCTGGTACCCATCTTCCAGCCCTTGGAAGCAAGAGGATTGCTCTGAATTTAAGGACAGCCTGGGCTACATAGCAAAATCCTGTCTCACAAAATTGGAAAAACAACAAAGTCAGTAGATTTGTGGGAGCTTACATCCTTTGGACATGCTCAGCATTTCATAGTTATGTGCAGCAAGCAATGGGGCCTGGCACATTCCCTTCAGGGTCTCCTCACAGCATAATTCTCTTCTGCCATCAACTTAGCAACAGGGAAACAGACTTTCTTTCCAATCTCTTCTACTTGTAACAACCTTCATTGCTGTTTCCCCTCTGCTCCTTCTATTCTCTATTCTACGGTAAATGTCAGATAAATCTTTAAAGTAAATCATATAAAGCTGGACTGACTAAGACATGTCAGTTGTGTCTCCTGCTTTAAAGGGTCCCGTAACTCCAGATAACATCCCTGGACTTAGAGATTTCAGTCCTAAATGTTTCAGGTTTAGGCTGTTGCCTTGATGTAGAATTACCCTTCTCTAGGAGACAGTGACCCTGTTAAGTGACCCAGTTCCCACAGTACAGATCCTAGTTGTGCATGGAGACAATGTGCATCTCTCTTTGGTTATGGCACATGCCACAGGTGCCCTTAGAACGGGAGCATAAGCCACACAAGAGCAGTGTGTATTGCCTAGCCCATGTGTGGGCTTTGTCTGCAGCACCGGCTGAAAAGAAAGCATGAAAAGTAAGCCAAAGAGGATATAGTTTTTTTCTACACTCATCACCAATAATCCACTTGGTTCTCTATACACATCAATGTCAAGGAAGTTCTCTTCCTTAGTGCACACATGTTGTGGATAGCCTCAGCCTTGTATTTTGATCTTAGTTCCACCCTCCTGGGAGGGGCTGCAGAGGAGGATTGAATCAATGTTGTGGATAGCCCCAGCAATGTAGTTTGATCCTAGTTCCACCCTTCTGGGAGGGGCTGCAGAGGATGATTGAATCTATACACAGGTGACATCTTGTAAACTTTCTGTCCAATTAAAACCTGTAAAATAAAGGCTAGAGCCAGAGATTGGGCAGTAGAAGGGGAGGCGGAGAAAAAGGCTTAAGGGAGGAGAGAGTGAGAGGAATTCAATATAAAAGGTAGAGAAGGGAGTCGCCGGGAGAGAAGGAAGTCGAAGGAGAAGCAGGAGGAAGAAGCAGTAGAGCAGAGAGGTAGAAGCAGGAGGAAGCAGGAAGAAGGAAGCCAGAGATAGAAGGAAGCCGATGACAGAGGAGCTGGAGGAGCTCGGAGGACAAGGATGCGGCCTGGATGAACCGCAAGTTATAAGGGATCTCATAGCCAGGGATTAGAGTAGTGTAGTGGTAAATCTGCCCAATCTAGGTGTGCTATTTATACCATAATTACTGAGTTGTGTTTTACTTTACTGGTCTCCATCGGGTAGGAAATTTACCGTGACTAATTTGGTGGCTTAAATAATTTCTTCTACAACATATACACAGTAACTACTGTTCTTGTCCCTTCCCTGCAGAGGTGTCTTGTCCAAGTGGTCTTGTTTTCAACTACAAAGTGAAAACCTGCAACAGTTCTTGCCGATCGCTGTCGGCGCGAGACCGAAGCTGTGATGTAGAAGACCTTCCGGTTGATGGGTGCACTTGCCCCGATGGAATGTACCAGAATAATGATGGGAACTGTGTTCAGAAATCTGAGTGTGACTGCTATATTAATGATGAGATTGTGCAACCAGGCAAATCCATCCTTATTGATGACAATAAATGGTACGTAGTAGATTACATAGAAGTTCATGATGCCACCCGCCGCCGATCACTTGGATGCTTTTTATGACATTGACAAGGGAATGTGTTCACTTCAGAGAAAGTTACTTGTCAGAATGAAGTCTCCCTCAAATCTATCATATTTTTCTCATTTTCACTTATTATTGAGGCTGATCAGAATTTATTTATTTATTTAATTATTGATTGATTGATTGATTGATTGATTGTTCTGGGGGCTCCCCTTCATCATAGTGATCATACATGGTTTGCCCTATTCTGGTTTAAACATCAGGAGAAATGTGTTCTGGCAGCTTTTATAAACAGGGAACACAAAATGATTTTACACTCAGATAACGAATTACCATCTTAGTATGAAGCATTCTGTAAATACTTATAAATTGTCTATGTCTAGGACTTATATTGATTGCTATAATTACAGAAGAAAGTAGTCATTACTATGTACACACAAACTAAGTAAAAGTGCTTATAAACATGAAGTAGTACCCACTGTCTCGAGCATTGGGGGACGCTTCCAAGCAGAGGCTGGAATTTGAATTCTCATAAGAACTGATGGTTTTTCCAGACAAAACTTATGTGTGAAGAATGACTTTTGTGAACAGAATGATATAGCAAATGCTTAAGAAATACTGGGTACAGGGGCTATTGTATAATGTTATGTTAGAAACATAGACAGTGACCAGGCTATGGCTTAGAGTCCCTGTTCACAGACATCTGGTTGGGATTTTGTGATAAACTTTCTTTCCCCTTGTAGTTGTTGCAGAATCAAGTGATTATGGATTACAGGATAGGTCTCCATAGCTATGGAATTTCTCAGTATGTGTGATGCAGACCACCGTCAACTCCTGCCAGCACAACTGAGCTAGCTAACCCTTCCTTCCTTTCCTATGACTCCCTCTATACCTGTATCACATTCCCTGCTCTCTGACCAGGATGTCTAAGGCAAAGCACAAGTTTGGTTGGGCCACTAGCCTTCTTAGAGAAATGACCAACAGTTGTCAAAAAGAATAGAATAGCACATTTAAGGCCATTCAAGATCTGGCCCCAATCTATTTCTATTACTTTCCCTCATTGTGTATAATCCTTCCTGCATCCACACAAGATTCTTGGGAGCCTTTGAAACATGACTTATTCTTTCTGCTATCAGTTTTTCATATTCTCAGATAGGCTAGATCCTGTGGCTAAACTTTCCATGATGTTCTCTGACATCCATTGAACTTGCACATTCTTAATAAAGTGTTACCTTAACTTTTGGCAAAGCTTATACGTATTCTTGTAACTGAGTCACATTTATACAATTACCCTTATACATTAATGTTTAAAGGATATAAAATATATGGTTTTGTTTTATTTCTAGTGTCTGTCAGGATGGAGAGCTTCATTGCCAAACTCCCCTTGATTTAACTCTACGTAAGTGTTTTTATTGCTGCTGTTGTTATTGTTTGGTTTCCGACCCCTGTCTTCTCTGATCTTCTTCTCTCCTTACCTTTCCTCCTCTTATCATCTATCTGTCTGTCATCTATCTATCTATCCATCCATCTATCTACATATCTATTCTTTCTTTCTATCTATCATCTCTTTCCATCTCTCTATCTCATGATTTCTTTAGCTCATTTCTATCATTATTTCTATCTCTCTATCATTATTACTATCTCTTTTTATCTCTGTCTCATTTCTCTATATTTCGATCAATATGTCTATCTCCATCTCTCTCTATCTTCATGTCTATCTGTCTTTCTCTATCTCCACCTCTCCATATCTCTAACTCATCTCTATCTTTATCTCTATCTATTCCTCTATTCTCTATCACCTTTGTTTCCTCTATCTATCTATCTATCTATCTATCTATCTATCTATCTATCTATCTATCATCTATCTATACATACACTCTCACAAAGCATCCTGGGCTGTCCTTGAAAGGATAACAGTCCTTCTACCTCAGCATCCCAAATGCTGGAGATACAGGCATGTGCCAGAACTCCTACTTCTTAAATAAAGTGGTCAAAATCCATTCAGGAGCTCTATATTAACAACTCCTTGTTTGTATCTTGCAGAAAACTGTTCCAGAGGGGCTGAATATATAGACTGCAAAGATCCCAAGGCACAGAGAAGGACTGAAAGGACATGTGCTACCCGGAACATACCTGATTTTGAGGTGAGTAACATGATATCCGAGTGGAGTCTTTTAAAACTATAAATCTTTCGGGTAGATAGAAGCTACAATTTATCAGAAAATAATTAGATCATTTGTGTGTATGCATGATCTCTTGTACTTCTCAAATGTGAGGCCCAGATGAACATTGTCTGTATTGATGCATTTAAATTGAAACCAGTGATGTGCCATAATGACAGAAGTGTTGATTCTCATGTTTTCTTACAGGGTGACTTGCCTTGCAAACGTGGGTGCTACTGTCCTGTAGGAATGGTCCGTAATTCTAAAGGGATATGTATACATCCTGATGAATGTCCTTGCTCTTTTGGTGACAGAGAATATGAACAAGGAAGTGTTACTTCTGTTGGCTGCAATGAGTGGTAAGCAACAAAGACCTCACAATTTATAAGTTTTGGATATCTACAAGTGGGTAGTTTGCTGTTATTTTTCATGGGTACGAGGAAGTCATATGTAGGGCTATTTCAAAGAACAATGGCCAACTCAAGTTAGCCAAGAGTTTCATGTTTTGCCATACAAACTTTGTATAACATCATACCTCATGAACATTAGACCATATAGGAAATATGCCTATGATATTTAAACCAACAAACATTTTATGATTCTTTACAAATCAATGAAGTATATGAACCACAGCAAAATAATTATTACTCTTCCATATTCTTTTTTCAGTACTTGCATAAAAGGGTCTTGGAACTGTACCCAAAATGATTGTCAGTCAACCTGCCACGTCTACGGAGAAGGACATTTTAGAACTTTTGATGGAGAAACTTACAGCTTTGATGGGCTCTGCCAGTATACATTCCTTGAGGTATATTTTATAATAAGTTTTCCTATCCTTCATAATCATTCTTCATATGCTCATGAGTACAGGGGAAGTTTATTTTCAAAACTTGCACTTTTTAAAAAAGGAGATCCTGATATGTTTCTAGAAGGGAGAGTGTTTTCCAAGGTGATACTGGCTCCGACAACTCTGCTGACTTCTGGCATGGCTTCATTAGATGTATGACTGTGGGCACATTAAGATATCTGTGTTTAAGATTCTAGATCTATAAAATACACATGGAAATAGTCCCTACTTGTAGCCAAATGGGAGCACACACTGTGGCCCACACAGAGTCTTAGATTCTATCATTCTAGTTGTAACAGTAACAATGGAGATTGGAGTCCCCCAAGTGCTTCCTTGCCAAGGAAATTGACATAATTTAATCTTGTTAAATCATTGTAATACTAAAATGACTATTATTGCTCCTATGATTCAGATAGAGACAGGGAGATTTAAATGAATCAATGTTGTGGATAGTCTCAGCCTTGTATTTTGATCCTAGTTCCACCCTTCTGGGAGGGGCTGCAGAGGATGATTGAATCTGTACACAGATGATGTCTTGTAAACCTTCTGTCCAATTAAAACCTGTAAAATAAATACTAGAGCCAGAGATTGGGCAGTAGAAGGGGAGGTGGAGAAAAAGGCTTAGGGGAGGAGAGAGTGAGAGGAATTCGATATAAAAGGTAGAGCAGAAGCAGGAGCAGAGGAAGAAGCAGGAAGAGAAGAGAAGAAGGTAGAAGCAGGAGAAGTTGAAGCAGAAGGAAGCCACGGTAGAAGGAAGCTGAGGACTCTGGAGCCAGGCGGCCTGGATAAACCGCAAGTTATAAGGGATCTCATAGCCGGGGATTAGAGTAGTGTAGTGGTAAATCTGCCAAATCTAGGCGTGCAATTTATATCCATAATTATTGAATTGTGTTTTCCTTTACTGGTCTCCTTTGGGTAGGAGATCTTACAGCCACAAATTTGGTGGTTAAATAATTTCCTCTATTGCAAGTTAAGGTGATTCTACTATTAATAAGAGATGGTCATAGTTAATGAAATATCTGGTTTCAGTTTATACTTTCAAGAAGCAAGTAAGCTCCTTCCTAGGTATCATCTAATGGATGTTTTGTTGTTGATTAGTTATGATTGACTATCAATTTTCATATAAAACACTAAAGAAAATGAACCTTTAGCTATTTGTAAAATTCAAAAGCAAACCAACGGTTTATGTATATGACTTAAGTACTGGTACATCTATAGTAAAGTCTGGCCTTGTGTGAAAGCAATGGAATTTGTTTTGAATCAGGACAGGCTAATTAGAGCTAACTCTGTCAGCTGCCTGGCAACAAATACAGCCTAGCTGATGCATTTTAAGAATTCTTTATCATAGTATATGATGTAGTGAGTTTAAGAAATCATCAGACGTGGATGTTGCAGTTAAGGCCTATGTTCCTGACACTAATAAACTATTATAATTTACTTTTAACAGGATTACTGTGGCCAAGAAAATGGCACATTCCGTATTTTAACTGAGAGTGTCCCTTGCTGTGAAAACGGGCTCACCTGCTCCAGAAAAGTCATCGTGGCTTTCCAGGTGTGATATGACTCCTCTCTAATATCCTCTCAGATTGTGAGCTTCTAACTGAAAGGGCTCTTGATAAAACTTTTCCTTCTAATTTATAGGATCAGAACATTATCTTACAAGATGGCAAAGTAACAGCAGTTCAAACTGCTGAAAGTACTGATTGCAGCGAGCGCAGTGCAAACTTGTACTCGATCCACACGGTCGGCCTGTACCTGATTGTGAAACTTCTGAATGGAATCGTCCTGATTTGGGATAAATACACAAAAGTATCTGTTATTCTGGACCCAAGCTGGCAGGTAGAGACCTCTCTCACAAGCTGGGGAAATGAACATTTAAAGACGTGTCTTCATAGGCCGGTGGGGTGCTGACGGAGAGCTCAGTTCTCTTTAGTTACCATTAAGTATACTCAAATGATCAAATCTCTTAAGAATGCAAACACAGTCAATTGAGGCGTTCTAGTCTAATCGTGTCTGCTTTCTTGAGATTATCGCATGACAAGATTTTGAGGCAATTACACGTTTTGAATTAAGAACATTTCCTTGCAGTAGATATTCTAAGAGTGAGTGTACGCATGCACAATTACTTTTAAAATCACAAATATAATTATTTTTCATTCTCAAAAACATTTATCATACCAGGTGTGGTGGCACATGCCTTTAATCCCAGCACTTAAGAGGCAAAGCCAGGTGGTTCTCTGTGAATTAGAGGTCACCCTGATCTACATAGTCAGTTCCAGGACAGCCAAGGCTATGTTATAAAAAGACTTTCCTATCAAAAAATTATTATGCAATGTGCTAAATCATTTTGTAAAATAGGATGCCTTGAGTTAAATGGTAATATGTTACTCACAAATTCTGATTCCTTTAAAAAATGGAATTCAATATGGTAGAGTATTTATAACTGTGATGTTTCAGTCTATCATCTGTCTGCCTATCTATCATCTATCTATCTATCATCCATCTATCTATTGATCTGTCATCTATCTACCGTCTATCCTCTATCTACTACCTACATATTTGATATATCTACATTTTCAACTTTTTCCTAGGTACAGCTGGTTCTTTCCCTTGTTAGTTTTATACAGTATTATATAAAGTAAGTCATTTTCATGGAAGTGGGTAATGTGTTTGCACACAGTCTCTCCTAATCCTTTCCTCCTCATCTTCCCATCCTTCCTACCTCCTGTGAGTCCCCACTGTTGCCTACATCCCATCAAACCTCCTCTTCCCTAACTTCCTACCATCATTTTGTTGGGACTTATGTTGACTCTATTACTTAGCTGTTGTGAGCGGTGTTTCCGATAAACACTGGAGTGAAAAATAACTCTGGGTAGCTGAGTTACCTGGAAGGTCTATTTTTACTTTTTTTGACAGACCTCCAAGCTGTTGCCTTGGTGGCTGCTGTGGTTTGTCTTCTGCCAGCAGAGTGTACTGTCCCTTTCCATCCACATTGTTTAGCATTTGTTATTACTTGTCCTCTTGATGACTACTATTTAGTCTGGGGTGAGATGGATTCCAATATAGTTGTAATTTACATTTCTTTAATGCCTAGTACATTAGTCATTTTAGGTAGCTATTCAGTCTTGCCAGCAACAGTTGTTGAAGGTGTTACTGGTGAATTTAAATCAGCTGTGTAGCTTTCTTTTCTCTTCCTTTGCTCATGTATCTAGTTTTCTGCTAAGAGCAAGTGTATTGTTTTTATTGTATGGGTTTCTCTTACAACTTGAAGTCAGAAATGGTGATCCCTCTCAGCATCATGATTTTTTGTTCAGGATTGTTTGGCTACCCAGGGTGTCCTGTGCTTTCATGGAAGTATTACGACTTGACTGTTCTGTTTAAGAATGCTATTGGAACATTTATTTGTATTAATTGAATCTGCAGATCGCCTTTGGTAGGATGGCTATTTTCACAATGTTAATTCTTCCAATCCATAGGCATAGTAATCCCATGTTTTCATTCTAAAGAGAGGTCCTTTCATTTCCTTGCTTAGGTTTCTTCTGTCTTTTTAATTTTCCTCAAATATCTTTCTCAGAATGGTTGGTTGGCAGGTAGTGTGCTGGCTAGATTTATGTCAACAAAACTTGACAAGCTAGAGTCACTAGAAAGAAAATGAGAAATTGAGAAAATGCCTCAATAAAACCAGGCTGTAAGCAAGCCTGTAAGGCATTTTCTTAAGTAGTGACTGATGGTGGAGGGGCCCAGCCCATTGTGGGTGAGGGCACCTTGTGTTCTTGGTCCTGAGTTCTACAAGGAAGCACAAGGAGCAAGCCAGTAAGCAACACTCCTCCATGGCCTCTGTATCAGCTCCTGCCTCCATGTTCCTGCCTTGTTTGAGTACCGATCCCGACTTTCCTTTGGTAATAAACACTAATCTGGAATCGTAAGCCAAATAAACCCATTCCTCCTCAAATTGCTTTTAGTTGTAGTGTTCCATTACAGCAATGGTAACCCTGACTAGGATGGTTATTATCTAAGAAGACTTCTGGGTTTTTACATTAGTTTGGTAGTTTGCCATACTATTAAAGGTGCTTATCAGTTACCTGGCAGAGTCTTTATGGATTTGTCTCCAAATGAAAGTATTTTGACCTCTTCCTTTCCTATGTGTATCCTTTTAATTTTCTTCCCTTTCCTTTATTTCTCTAGCTAAGACCTCAAGTACAATATTAAATAAGAATAGAGAAAGTGCACACACATGTTTTGTTCCTAACGACACTAAAAATTCATCCAGTTTCCCCCATTTATTGTGATGGTTATAGGTTCATAATATATAGAAGTTGCTATTTTGGGTTAAATTTCTCCTACTCCTAGTCTTCTCAGGGCTCTTACCCTAAAGGGATATTGGTTTTTTTTCAAAAGCCTTTTCTCTATAGAGGTGACCATGTGAGTTGTCCTGGTGTCCATAATTTGATCTATTATTTATAATATATTTTATTTATGTTTTAATATATTATGCTTAATAATAGATTATGTATAAAATATTTATTGACTTGCATATGTTGCTCTATCTCTGCATCTCTAAAATGAAAGCAACTTGACCATGCAATTGATCCTGTACTGTGATTTTTGCCCCTTTAATCAACACAGAACAAAGTGTGCGGTCTTTGTGGAAATAACAATGGTGATCTTAAGGATGACTTCACAACAAGGCATTCTTCAGTAGCTACTGGAGCACTGGAATTTGCAAACAGCTGGAAAACAACTCAGGAATGTTCAGATACAGTAACTCAAAGCTTCCCGTGTGACTCGAACCCATACTGCAAAGCTTGGGCTGAGAAGAAATGTGAGATCATCAGGGATAACACCTTCAGAGACTGCCACAGCAAGGTAGTGTGGCTCCGGACATCACTGCTCATGTGGGTCCTCCTACCCACATTGTTCTGGGCATCACTGCTCACGTGGGGCCGTCTCACACTTCTCTGAGCATCCCTGGTCACGTGGGTCCTTCCCACACTGTTTCTGAGGCATCCCATGGTCCACGTGGGTCCTTCCCATACTGCTCCAGGCATCACTGGTCATGTGGGTCCTTCCCACAATGCTCCGAGCATCACTGCTCACGTGGGTCCTTCTCACACTGCTGCGAGCATCACTGTTCGCGTAGGTCCTTCCCACACTGCTCTGATTATCACTGGTCTAATGGGTCCTTCCCAGACACTCATGTGTTGTACTCTGTCTAGGTGGACCCCACAACTTATTACAATGCGTGTATTGAAGAAGCCTGTTCATGTGACATGGAAGGGAAGTACCTTGGCTTCTGTACCGCTGTGGCAATGTATGCAGAGGCGTGCAATGCAGCTGGGGTCTGTGTCTCGTGGAGAAAGCCAAACCTTTGCCGTAAGTGAACTTTAGTTTTCTAAAAGTTGTAGTTAGACAAGGCTGTTTTCGTAAATGACTGCTCTTCCTCTCAGATTTCCTATGAAGCATTTATTCTCAAGTCTAGAGAGGGTTGAAAACTCCCTAACATATGTGTTCATGATGGTGAAAATACTCAACAGAAATAACACAAGGTATAACGTTTCGTGTTCAACTTTAGTTAGAAAAATATCCTTTGGTTTATAGAGGAAATAAATGTATGTAATACTGGGTGGAAAATACATCCCCTCCCTTGTTGAATGATGAGTTTGGGTGTTCATGTGTCCTAGGCACGAGCTTTATATACTACTCTTGGTTGAAATTCCCACATATATTTCCTTGACACACCACCTTATTGAAAATGAACTTGAATAGGAAATGAATCTCTATACACAGAGCCACAGAACCATAATAGAAATAAATCAGCCCTTGCCCCTGTAAGCAAGGCATGATGGGAGATGTTTTAAATAAGTTAGAAGCATTGACCAGATAAACATTAAATGCCACTAACAAGGTTTAGTGATGTGTCAACTCTTTAATTACCTTATTTGAAGAATACTACGTCTCAAAAGAGCTTCATTTTCTCAGAATCTTAGCCCAGGCTCCTCCAAAACTCATTATATAGCCCAGTCTGGCCTTGGTCTTGTACAATTCTCCTGGGGAAGCTTCTTCAGTGATTGGATTATAGGAGTGAACTCCCAGCATGCCTATCAGTTTTCCCCCACAAAGAGATTGCCTAAGACCATCAGGAAACACAGATATTTACACCGTGATTTGTAATACAGTTATGACGTAGCAATGAAGTAATTTTATGATCACCACAGCATGAGGAACTGTATTAAAGGGTCACAGCATCAGGGAGGTTGAGAGCCACTGACCCAGATGACGGCTTAAAATATCTCAAATGAACTGTAAAAGGAAAAGAGATAACTAAGTCTGTAAGCAGCCCCCATGTGTGTACTGTGTTGGGCTATATGGCAATTTAGATTAATCCAAAAACACTTGGTAAGGTGAATGACACGTATTTAGTCTGTCACTGGTGTCATCTGGGATCCTTGAAAAAAAGGAGAAAGAAAGAAGAGGGGAGAGGGATTGTGTGAGGAAGAAGGGGATAGCTGGAGGAGGGGGGTCTGGAATAGGATGTAAAGTGAATAAATAAATTAACAGACAAAAAAAATAAACATGAATCAAAACTATTTTTGGAACTCGAAAGGTGGAAATTGCCATACTAGGAATGAAAGTAATTTGCTGCGATTCATTCACAGCTGTGTATTGTGACTACTACAATGCCCCTGGGGAGTGCAGCTGGCACTATGAACCCTGCGGTACAGTGACAGCCAAAACGTGCAAAGATCAGGTCATTGGCCAGAAGTTTTCTTCACTTTTGGAAGGTAAGGCGGGCATACTTGAAGAGGCAGGAGAATGATGCTGCCTTTAAAATGAAAGACTATTGATTTCCGTCAACTCAGTGTCCGAGGTCTATAATTGAACGAAGTAATTTTTATTTTATAGATAGTTCTATAGAACCTTTTATTTGGATGTAGATGTCCTTTCTGGGGCAGAAAATGATGATGTGGCCCTGATGTCAGACACATAGGTGTGTCAAACCCTAGGCACTGAAATTTTTAGTGTGACAATGGTATCTCCTCTCTCTTGGAAAAATATACATTTGGAAATGTCATCCACAGTCAAAGGGCATATCTAACAAAGCCTGCTTTGTGTTTACATGCATATCACTAAAGTAGGAAATCATTCAGGAAAAACTTGAATATACTTGAGAGAAGGCCTAAAATTGACCATAGCTGTTACATTATATAAATTTTTAAGTGAACTTGGTGGCACCTCAGTCCCACTCCCGTCACCCGTTGGTGGGAGCGATGTCTTGCTACATTCCACCTCAGCTCACAGAATCGTTGCAGTAACTTCAGAAATGTACAATAAAGTACAAGTAGTTTCAGTAGCTGGAGATGAACTGTGGGTTATTGTTCCTTGCAGGTTGTTATGCCAAGTGTCCAGAAAACGCACCCTACCTGGACGAGAACACTATGAAATGTGTCCAATTATCCGAGTGTAGCTGCTTCTACAACGATGTCATACCAGCAGGGGGCGCTGTTGTGGATGACTGTGGAAGAACGTGGTACGTTCCGTGCTACTTTCCAGTGAACAGTTCTGTGACTTTGTATGTAGAAAAAAAAAAAAAAAAAAAAAAAAAACACAACCACTGCATGGTTTGCAGAAATCTTTAAATCTTAGGAGAAGGCAGCAGAAAAAGTCAGTATATAGTTTGGGGTAAAGACTGTAATTCTAGAGATATATATGTTTTCAGGCTTTCCGTGACAAGACTGTACTAGGGAAACGCGTTTACTATGTAATGAAATGAGGTTGGTGATTGAAAACCTAACTTAGCTGCTTGACCATAAGTCATTCAGTAGTACTGTAGACTCTGCAGGGAAATGCGCAGGCAGGCGTAGCAGCTTGGTGAGCACACCGAAACGGAAGCGATTAGCGCGCTCAGTTCATTGTCCTAAGTTCGTGAAAGCCTGATTCCAGGAGTCGGATTCAAACTCACTCTTTTCCTTTTCAACCTAACTTTCAGCTCCTGTTCTGCCGGCGAGTTGGAGTGCAGCGGTGAGTGAGGACTTGTTTTAGTTCAATTCATTTGGGAAATGTGAGATACGGGGGTGGGGGAGGAGGGGGGGGCACACGGGCTCCTTTGTAGATCACAAAACAAACGCACACAGTCCACACCTTTTGACTGCCTGGATCTGGGGCTGGCACCGTTCCAGCCTGTGTCGCTGTTGATAGAGAATCACTCTTCAAAGCCAGGGCTGCAAGGACATTTCAAGTAACTTTCAGTGGTGGCTAATACTTGTGAGTGTTCTCCCTCCTGTATGCGTGCCCAGACATCTGTACATTTGGGGAATTGAGAGGATGAAGAGGTATCAGTCAAGGCAGTTTAATGAAGGGATGGAGCAAAAACAAAATAGAAAAGATAAAAATGTATTCAGGGAGCCTTGAGAAAAATATACATTACAGGTGTGTCTGGAGCTCAGGATACTTAGTAATACAGTGTTTGTGCTACCAAGACAGGGCAAAGTCTTAGGTTGTCCCCGGAACCTCAATAAAGCATACAGAAAACCTCAAAGAGCTGCAAAAGAGCTCACGAACTACGCTTACTTTGTATTAAGAACAATAGGACATAAAAACAAGATGTTGCTTTTTACATGACTTAAGGTGTAGTGTTTTCTCAATATTTTCAATTCCTGCCAATAATGGTCATCTGTATTCATTTCAGAACTCCTATGAATTCAACGACGACAGGTAAAATTACAATTCTGCTTCGAATGTGAGCCTGATCTTGGTGTCAATAACCCTATATTTATAGTTTCATACAATATTGTGCCAGTAAAAATATGTTGGCAAACCAGCTGGTATCAATGTAAATTAAAATTGTTTCCAGAAAAATGCCAGAATATCATCTCATTATATTTCTACAAATTAAGTCAGGAAAGTAATTACAACTTGCCATAAATATTCCATGTCACTGAATTAAATATCAACACGAGTTCAACATTTTTAGGTGATAATTCTATAAGTGGTAAATGAAGTATGTGGTATCTTAATGATATAAATATTTGAAAATTATAATCACACCTACAGATGTTTAGAAAATGGAATTAGTTCATTCCCAAGTCTTAAATCCTGTCTTTATATTATTCAGTAGAGATATTTTAATTTATGTACATGTAAGAGAATTTCTTGGGCAAATTAACTTAATTTTGAAACGTTGAGTTTACTGGCAGTTTGAATACACTTGAGTTGCTACAACACACTCCTCCCTTGTGTAGCTTAGAAGGGATATTATTTCCTGTTGACTTCTGCTTGGAAGTCACAAAAATCAATAGGTTGGAGACCTTAGACACCAGTAATAAAGTTAGATGACTTTGTCTAAGTGCTGTTGACACTATGGACACTGGTGCCTACTTTGATGAGACCCACTTCTCACATATCAGGTTTCTGAACCGTATTTCTTGGTCGCCACTTAGTCTTTATAAAGTTCTGGGAGTTTCAGCTAGCTGATGAAGACGACAGAAAATAATTTAAGTTTTAATTTTTGTGGACACATACTATGTAGTGCCATTTATACTGTTTTACATACGACAGTGGTTTGTCACTTCCACAGATCATTTTATGATGGTTAATTTTAGTGGAAGACAAGATATATCTTGAATGAAATTTCCTAGCAAAGATTCCTCGACTAACCTGTTTTCCTGCATCCTATGTTTCCCACACAGTTTCTACAGCCACAACTACTTCCGTATTAAGCACATCAGCCTGGTAAGTCAACATAGAATGTTCTCTACGATTTTTAGTTTGTACACGGATGGCAGAGTGAGTGTACAGTCCAGGCACGTGAATCCTGTCTCTAATCTGACTTCATTTATTCATTTGCTAAATGTTTATGCTAAGAAGCAGGGTCTCCTTCTGGTTAAACTGAGGATGAAGACTACTGTTCCTATGGTCATCTCTCCCAAAGGAACTTTGCTGGGAAACAGCAACGATGCTAGCAAACTCTGTTAACGTTTTCACTCACGCCCCATGGGTTAGTTTTAAACCATGGTTAGTAGATTTCAAAAAATATGCTGAAATGTGTAAAAAGTCTGACCAGTGAGCCTGACAGATGCAGTTTAATACTTCATATACATTTTTTGGAGCTCGTATCTAGATGAATACTGTTTAAGCTTTGTCTAGCTACAAAGTAAAATTAATTAATTTTTGTCTAGTAAAATTAATTAATTTCCAAAATATTTGTCTCCTCTACATAGCAGTGACAACGAGGGCCAGCAGCTCCACCTCAGGTAAGTTACTGACAGTGGGAATTTCAGACCCACTGGCCTTTCCTTCCAAGGCCTGTGCCTTTGCAATGATGGTGTGTGAGGACGTACATACATTTCTGTCTTTGAAAAAAAGTGTTAGAAAATTGTTTTGTTGTTGTTCAGGAAAATAATATCACGCACAGTGTTTTCCAACTTTTGTTAGTAATTTCTAATCTTTAGAATGCGGTTCCCCAAAACCTAGGGTAACTTATATATAATATGAACATTGGTTTGATTGTGTATTTGAATTACTAAGGTCTAAATTCTCCCATGCAGTGTTCCTAGTTTAGCCACCAAGAGCACTGAGTAGTCTTCAGTGCCTTAGCAAATGAAAATATGAGAAACACTTATGGAGAAAAAGTGGCTAACCAATGTAGCACTATGACTTTATACCTTAATGCATATGCACACACACATGCACACACATCACACACACACACACACACAACACACACAACACACCATTAAGAAAATTGTACACTGTTTCTGAAAACAACTCCTTTCCTGATCAGGGACTCCTTGCACCAGCCTCCTGGACTTCACTTTCTTCTGTGAATTACTCATTTCTTGAAGTTATTTGCCCTGGTTTTCTATTCTAGTATTCACAACTATACCTAGAGTGGAGCTAGGGAATGGTGTCAGGCAAATATTTTAATGAAGAATGGTAACTCTAATTGGTTAAAAACTTTAACTGTAATGTTTTGTATTTTAAAAAAGAAAATTAGTAACCTAGCTTCTGCATTTTGGCAAAGAGTTTCAGATAATGATTGGATGGATGGATAGTCTGAATATTATTTAAGCTAATAAATCCTTAAACTTGTATAAACTATTTTATTTCCTGAAGATAATCTTCCTTCTATACAATAAAAGTATATAAAACCAAGGTGATTTATAGATTATAAAGTCATACAATATAAAATTATGAACATAATTTAAAATATTTTATTAATGCTTAGTGTTATTTAGTTGATAATCATTATCCTTTGTATACAAATAAAATGAGTTTGGGTGAGGAAAAATAATAGCAGTTACCTGTAACAAAGTATCAACCCACAGGGCTGTGAGACAGCTTGACTATATAAGAGGGAATTGCCACCAAGCTTGAGGATCTGAGGCTAATCCTGGGCATGCATGTGGTGGAAAGAAAGAGCCGACTACTACAGGTTGTCTCTGTCTGCCACAAGTGTGATATGGCATAGAACCCACAAATGAATGACAAAGTTAAAAACAGCTGTGATATCACTGAAACTCCAGCTGCACAGTTAATTCTTCCCAACTTTGTTTTCTGTTGGATTTGCATCACCAACACCAAGAAATGTGCATCTCAGGAAGACTGATACATTTCAAGATGATTTTTGCCATTCTGTTCTCATTAACTTATATCCCCAGGCGAGTTGCAATTTTAGCCAGTGCCTTTTCTGCATGGTTTCATGTTAGTGCAAAATACTAACCTCCACTCAGCATTACTGTGTCCCGAGCAGTGAACCACGAGTCTAACGCTCAGCTTAGCTTCGTTTCTAAGATGAACAGGCTGGTTCAAACCCAGTGTTCCATTTTGGTTAATTAGCTTTGAAAGCTCTAAGTCTTATAATCATTGAAATACTGTTTCTATGAGTGCTCCTATCCCAGAGGGACACCAGGGTGCTACACAGTTAGGGTGACTGCTGACACTGGCACGGAACAGCTGTGCACACTGTTTTAACTTTTAAGGAATATTGAAAAAATATAAATGTAACGGTATCAAGATACAAAGTTTATTTTATCTCATGAAACTTCTATATACCTACAATGTATATAAATTGTGTATATATGTATGTATATGAATAAATGTGTATATACATGTGTATGTAAGTATACACATGTGTAAATATGTATGTAAATTTACATTTCCTTATAAGTACATATTTGTATATATGCATAATTATTTGGCTCTATATACATACATATTAGAATATATACATTTGGAAATATATTTATATATATTTCTTTCATATATATATGAAAAAAAAAAAAAGAAAGAAAGAAAAAAGAAAGATCAAAATCTCAGAATGAGGCTGCACATGAAAGGTACTTATTTAAAATCTTCTAAAACATTTATCCTAAGAATTAAAATGAACCAAAGAAGTTGAGGCAGCAGTTTATATATATATTATATAATATATATAATATATATATATATATATATATAAACACTATTTGCTTTTGTAGAGGGACTATATGAAAAAGTATATGTAGATTGTATATATCTATATTTATATTATGATATAATATAGATATATACACATATATATATATATATTCTGTCTACACAGAAACGTATTTCTTTCCAAGTAATAAAAGTAACCAAGAGATGGATGACCTTCCATTTCCATGAAAAGATTATTTCTACAAGAAAAGTATGGTTATAGCTGTAGAATTTTCCCTTTCTAGACAAGCATATTTGTCTTTTCTAAACATTGTATCCGGAGCATTATTTATTTGAGACAGAAAAGCCATGAGACAGTATTATTTATTCTGCCTCTTTATAAGGGACCAACATGAAGAGGAAGGCTGAAGAGTTCAAGCAGAGAATTACAAACTAGAATTTGTACAAATACAGGTGACTCCTCAGTGTGATGATGTAGAGACAGATGTTGAAAACTGAAAACAATTACTGAAGTAGCAATCTTCAAACTTAAATGGAGGTTGCCATTTCGAACTAGAATATATGTTAAAAGTTTAAAATAATATTTTAGTTGGATTAGTTAAAAGTAATAAAAGTCCAACAGGAAGTTTAAAAAAACATATCATCAAAAAAAAAAAAAAGAAAGAAAGAAAGATCAAAATCTCAGAATGAGGCTGCACATGAAAGGCACTTATTTAAAATCTTCTAAAACATTATCCTAAGAATTAAAATGAACCAAAGAAGTTGAGGCAAACATCTTGGCAAAAACAAACCACCAACAAAAAACAAAAAAAAAAAAAAAAAAGAGAAAAAATTATTGAAACTTTGTAACTAGTTAGCTGAAAACAATTGATGTAAATTTCTTTAAATTTGTTATGATATATTTCATAATAGAAAGATAAGAGAGGGAGATGGTAGAATGAAACAGAAAGCATTAAAAAAGCAAGCACTTCTTTTTTTTCAGGGTCCATAGAAACAACAGTTCTTGTGGACAACACAACAAGTGCAACTTCCACTGCTGGAAGAGCTGGAACCACCACAGCAGGTCCTGCAGGAAGCTCAACTCCTGCTGCCTCCACTGACAAAAGTGCTGGCAGTACAGCAGGCAAATCTGTCACAACAGCTCCTAATAGTTCCACAACTGGGAGATTAGGCAACAAAACAACCACCACCACCAACACTGTAGCAACAGCTGGATCTTCTACTCCTGCTGCCTCCACAGTTGCAGGGGAAAGCACACCAACAGCCCCTAATAGAACTCCAGCTCCTGCATCCACAGCTGGAGAAATAGGCATTACAACAGGATCCAGTGCAGCAAGCAGAGGTCCTTATGTCTCCACAGATGAGGAACCAGGCAGCACAACAGCACATGCTGCTGGAAGCTCATCTGCTGCTGTTCCTGGTGAGCCCCAATGGCACAAGTTTCCTTATTGTGGTCTCCACTGCAACCATAGCTCCAGTCACCTACACATCTGGACAAAGTGGTAACACAGCAGCAGAAAATACCACCATTAGAAGTGCAGCCTCCACTGCTGCAAGTGTGGGCACCACCACGGTAGCTTCTCTGGAAACTTCACCTCCAGCCTCCACAGCTCCAAGGCCCTCCACCACAGCAGGCCCTTCTGCAGGCTCAGCTCCTGCTTCCTCCCAGACTGCAAGAGCTGGCCCCACAATAGCCCCAGATGTCACCCAGCTCCTGCTAGCTCCATCTGGGAGTTCTGCCACCACAGGTACGACCACACCACCACCACCACCACCAGTAGCTTCTGCTGGATCCTCTGCTCCTGCTGCTCCACAACTGCAGGGCAGGCACCCCAACTGCACCTAGTGCAACTCCAGCCCCAGCCTCCACAGCTGGAGAAACACCCAGCCCAACAGGCTCCAGTGCAGCCAGCACAGGTCCTGCTGTCTCCACAGCTGGGGAAGCTGGCAGCACAGCAGCCCCTACTGCTGGAAGCTCCTCTGCTGCTACTCCTGCTGCGCCCACCACTGGCACAAGTGCCCTGAGGGGGGTCTCTAGGTCAACCTCAGCTCCTCCTGTCTCTTCCACATCTGGACAAAGTGGCAGCCCACCAACAGGACCTGCCAGCACATCACCCGGTGCAGCCTCCACTGCTGCAAGTGTGGGCACCACCACGGTAGCTTCTCTGGAAACTTCACCTCCAGCCTCCACAGCTCCAAGGCCCTCCACCACAGCAGGCCCTTCTGCAAGCTCAGCTCCTGCTTCCTCCCAGACTGAAGAGCTGGCCCCACAATAGCCCCAGATGTCACCCCAGCTCCTGCTAGCTCCACATCTGGGAGTTCTGCCACCACAGGTACGACCACCACCACCACCACCACACGTAGCTTCTGCTGGATCCTCTGCTCCTGCTGCCTCCACAACTGCAGGGCAAGGCACCCCAACTGCACCTAGTGCAACTCCAGCCCCAGCCTCCACAGCTGGAGAAACACCAGCCCAACAGGCTCCAGTGCAGCCAGCACAGGTCCTGCTGTCCTCCACAGCTGGGGAAGCTGGCAGCACAGCAGCCCCCTCCTGCTGGAAGCTCCTTGCTGCTCTCCTGCTGCGCCCACCACTGGCACAAGTGCCCTGAGGGGGGTCTCTAGGTCAACTCAGCTCCTCCTGTCTCTTCCACATCTGGAAACTTTTCCCCGCTCCAACAAACTGGGGCCACCCCAGGTGGGCCCTTCTGCCTTCCGACTCCTGCCCTTTTCCAAGGAACCCCCCCGCCCCCAAAAGGGGGAAATGGCCCCCAAAACACCGGGGCCCCCTGTCTGGGGACCCCAGGTACCAAAAACCCCCCCCAAACTCCAACCCCCCCGCGGGGCCCCCCCAAACCCCAGCCCCGCCCCCCCAACTGCAAGAGCCCCCACAAACCCCCCAAAAAACCCCCCCCCCCACACGGGTTCCCCATGGGGGGCCCCCCACCCCCAACCCCCCCCCCCAAAACTTCTTTTTTTCCCCCCCCCCCCAAAGGCCCCCCGCCCCTTGGGGACTCCCGCCCCAGCCTCCACACTGGAAAAACCCCCCCCCAAAGGGGGCCCCCTCCCCCCCGTTTTCCCCAAAATGGGGACCCCCCAGCCCCCCTTTTTTTAAAAAACCCCCCCCTCGGGCCCCCCCCGGGGGGGGCCCGGGGGGTTTGGAAACCCCTTTTCCCCCTTTTTCCCCCCGGAAAAATGGCAGCCCCAAACCCCCCCATCAACCGGGAGTCCACCGCAAGTGTGGGGGGCCCCCCCCCCCCCGGAAAATTCCCCCCGTCCCGTCCGGCCCCCACGCAGGCCCGCAAACCCAAAAATTTCCCGCTTTTCCCCCAGCTTAAGGGTGGCCCCCCAAAAAACCCCCTGACC
Organism: Mastomys natalensis; assembly: GCA_021653895.1. Classification (NCBI taxonomy): domain Eukaryota; kingdom Metazoa; phylum Chordata; class Mammalia; order Rodentia; family Muridae; genus Mastomys; species Mastomys natalensis. Next base: position 2,452,832 of record JAJTUV010000381.1, read on the forward strand.
CCTCCGCTGCTCCACAACTGGGGCTGCCCCCAAGGAGCCCCAAAACCCCCTCCCCAAAGTCTTTGCTGGATCCCTCTGCGCCCCCCCAAAGGGGCCCAAAGGGGCCCCAACCCCGTTCCCCGCCCCCTCCAAAACGGGGAAAACCCCGCCCAAAGGGGGGGCCGCAAATCCCCTTTTTTCCCCCCTGGGGAAGTGGGAAAACCCCCACTCTGGAACCCTCGCCCAACCCGCCCCACCCACGGGGCCTTTCCCGGGGGGGGTTTTATCCCCAGCCCCCGCCCCACCGCCCGTGGGGGGCCCCCAAAAACCCGCCCCCCCGGTCGCCCCACTGCGCAAAAACCCCACGGGAGCTTTCGGAAACTTCCCTCCGCCCCACAGCCCAAAGGGGCCCCCCCGCAACCCCCCAACTCCTCCCGTTTTCCCCCCCGACTGGCCCCCCAAAAGCCCCCTGTTTTCCCCCCGGGTTTTCAAAAACCCCCCCCCCGGGGGGCCCCCCGGTCACCCCCCCCCCCACCCCCCCAGGGGTTTTTCCTTTTCCCCCTTTTCCCCCCGCAAAGGCACCCCCCGCAAGGGGCAATCCAGCCCCCCCCCTTTGGAAAAACCCCCAACGGCTAATCGAGCCCGGCCCCTTTTTACACGGGGAAGGGCCCCAAAAGCCCCTCTGCGGAAAAACTTTCCCCCTTTCCCCCCCCCCCCACAATTTCCCGAGGGGGGGGTTTTTAAAAAACCCCCCCCGTTTTCCCCCACATTGGGCAAACCCCACCACGGACCTGCCGACTTCCCTGCGCCTCCCCCTGCAAGGGGGGACCCACGGACTTTTGGAAAACTTCACCCCCCTCCACCCCAAACCCCCCCACAGGGCCCCCCCCAGTCCTGCTTCCCCCAGTGGAAAACTGGCCCACAAAGCCCCAAAAGGGGGGGAAAAACCCGCTGCTCCCTCTGGGGCCCCCAAAGGGCGGGGGGCCCCCCCCAAAACCCCGGTTCTTACCTCTGCCCTGCGCCCACAAATGCCGGGGAAAAGGGGGCCCCCAAAAAACCCTTTTCACTTGGGGGGCCCCCCCGTGGGCCCCCCAACCTTTTCCCGGGGCAGCCCAAGGCCCCTTTTTAACCCCCGGGGGGGGGGAAACACGCCCCCCCGGGGCCCCGGGCCCCCTTTCCCCCACCACCGGCCCCCCCTGAGGGCGGCCGGTAAAAAAGCCCCCCGCCCCCACACAGGGGGCCCCGCGGACCTGCCGCCTCAACCGGGGGCCCCCCCCGCTTGGGGACCCCCCCCCAGTTTTCCTGGAAAACCCCCCCACCTCCACAGCTCCAAGGCCCCCCCACAGCTTTCCCCGAGCCAGGGCCCCCTTTTTCCAAAAAATCCCCCAAACCCCGTGCACCCCCGCCCCTTTTCCCAGGGGTTCTGCCCCACGGTTTTCCCCCCACCACCAAACCCCCCAAAACCCCCCGGGAGCTTTTGCGGTCCCTTTCTCCCCCCCAAAGGGGGGAACCCCCCAACCCCCCTTCCCCCCCCCAACCGGGGCCCCAGCCCCAGGGTCCGTCCCAGCAAGGCCCTTGCCCACAAAAATTTTAAACCCCCGCCCCCCAGCTTTTTTCTCCCCCCCCACCGGCCCCCAGGGGGGGGCAAACCCACTCCCCTTCTTTCCCCCCCAAAGTGGAAACCCCCAGGCCCCAAACCCCCCCTCCACGCTGAAGGTTTGGGCCCCCCCCTACTTCTTTGGGAAAAATTTCCCCCCCCCCGCTCCCCAACCCTCCCAACCAAAGGCCCCTTTTCAACCGCCCTCTTCCCCCAACTGAAAAGTGGCCCCAAACCCGTGCCCCCCAGCCCTTTCAGCTCCATTTGGGGTTTGCCACCAAGGTTTTTAAAACCCCCCCAAACCCCAACGGCTTTTTGGGCCCCCCGGCCCCAAACCCCGGGCAGGGCCCCCTTCACCCAGGCAACCCCCCCCCCTCCCAGTGGGAAAAAAACCCCCCCAGGGTCCCGCCCACAGGGTTTTCCCCCCCCCCAAAACCCCCCCCCCGGGGGTTTTTTCTCCCCACCTGGCCCCCCCCAAAAATGCCCTAGGGGTCCCTTGGAACCCCCCCTCCTTTTCCCCGGCAAAGTGGGGCCACCGGGGCCCCGCCGCACACAGCCGCACTCCCTGTGCAAATTGGGCCCCCCCCGGGGCCTTGGTTCAATCCCTCCCCCTCCGGCCCCACCCCCGGCCCTTTGCAACACCCGTCCCCCAGACTAAACGGCCCCCTAAGGCCCACCCGTAGCTCCCCCTGGGGTTCCCCCACTCACCCCCCCCCCCCCACAGGCCTTCTGGAACTTGTCCTGCTCCTCCCCAAAATGCAGGGGGGCCCCAAATGCCCAGTGCACCCACCCCGCCCACACTGGGAAAACCCCAAAGGTCGGCACCACACACCACCCCCCGGGGGGGCCCCGCCCCCGCCCCCCGGAAGGCCCCGCTGCTCTTGCCGCCCCACCCCTGGAAATCCCGAGGGGGGGTCAGGGCAACCTCAGTCCTCTGTCTCCCACACTGGAAAATGGCAGCCCCCGCAGGCCCCCAAAAACCCCCGGGGGCCCCTGCTGCGGGGGACCACCCGGATTTTAAATTCCCCCCTCAAACCCCCCTAATGCAGGCCCTTTGAAATCGGCCCCGCCCTCCCGCTGCAAGGGGCCCCACTAGCCCCTGCCCCCCCCCAGCCTCCACAGGGGCTCCCCCCAAAGGCCCCCACCACCCCCCACCCCCCCAGTAGTTTTTGGATCCCGCTCCGCTGCCCCACAATAGGGCAACACCCCAACTCCCCCCCAACTACCCCGCTCCAACGGAGAAACCCCCCCCAACCCGGCTCCGGACCCGCCGGTCCTCCAAATGGGGAAAAACCCCCGGCCCCTCTAAACCCCCCAAAACCCCGCCCAACAGGCCCCCTGCCCGGGGGGGTTTTTTTCCTGGCCCCCGCCCCAAGGACAAAATGGAGCCCCCGCCCCGCCTCCGGGCAACCCCCGTGCGGGGGCCCCCACTAGCTTTCTTGGAAACTTCCCTCAGCCCCCACAGCCCCGGCCCCACCAAAACCCCTTTTAAGCTCCCTCTGCTTTCCCCCCCCCGGGTCCCCAAATACCCAAATTCCCCCGCTCCGCAGCTCCCACGGGGTTTGCCACCCCGGTCGCCCCCCCCCACCAAAACCCCCCCCCTTTCCCCTTCCCCCCGCTCCTCCCCCCTCCCGGGAAAACCCCCACCAGTGAACCCCCCAGCCCACCTAAAAAAACCGCCCAAATCCTGCAGCCAAACCCCCCCCCCTTTCCCCCCGGGGAAATCAGCCCCCTAGGGGCCCCCCCCCCCCCCCCACGGGGTTTTTGGGGGGGGCTGAACCCCCTCCGCCTTTACTTGGACTGGAGCCCCGGGGCCCCCCACCTCGTGGGGGCCCCCCGAATTTGGGGCCCCCCTCTTTCTGGAAACCCCCCAGCCCACAGCCCAAGCCTCCACCCCACCCTTTAAATCACCCTGCTTCCCTTAACTCAACTCCAAAACCCCGTTCAGCCCTCACCACAAGGGGTTCTGCACCCGGTCCCCCCAAACCCCCCCCCCACAACCCCAGTTCCTATCCCCCCTCTCCCCCCAAACCCGGGGCAAGTCACCCCAACCACCATCAACCCACCCCACCCCACAGCTGGGGAAAACCCGCCCCGGCTCCCCAAAAACCCCAGGTCCCTTTCCCCATTTCGCCCCACCCCCGGTGGAATCCCCAAACCCCCCTTTCGCCCCCCCCAACCTGGGGGGGCTTGGCAACCCCTTCCTGCTTCCCTTGGAAAAAGGGCCCCCACCCAAAAAGCCACCAAAGGGGGGGGTCACCTCCCCCCCCCCCAAGGTGGGCCCCCCCCTCCTGGGAATTTCCCGCCCCCCACCAAAGGGCCCCCACGAGCCTTTCAAATCACTCCGTTTCCTCCCCGCTCAAGCGGCCCCTAGCCCCGTTCCCCCGCTCCCCCCCGGGGCCCACCCAGGGCCCCCCCACCACCCCACCACCACAAATTCTGGGACCTTGCCCCCCCCCCACAACCCGGGGGGCACCCCTGCCCTTGGGAAAAAAACCCCCCCCCCCCCCCCCCCCCCCCCCCCCCAAACCCCCCCCAAAAACCCCCCAAAAGGAGTGAGCCCGGGCCCTGCTGGCCCACATCGGAAGGGCCCACCAGCCCCACTCCGGGGCCTCTGCCCGCTCCCCCCCAACTGAGGCCCAGCCGGGCCCCCCTCCCCTTCCTCTGCCCTGGACCAAGTGGACCCCCCGGACCCCACCCCCACGGGCCCCCACTGCGGGGGGACCACGTTCCGTCCCCCCAAAAAAAAACCCCCCCCCAAACCCAGCAACCCCGAACTCGCTCCGCTCCCCAGGGGCCCCAAATCCCCTTCCCGTGCCCCACCCCAGCTCCCCTAACTGGGCCCTAAGTCCCTTCCCCACCACACAAACCACCCCACCCCAATGTTCCCCGGTCCTGCCCCCTCAAACTGCAGGCAAGGCACCAAACCCAAACCCACCCCCCACGCATGGACCCCCCGGGTTTTCCGAGCAAGCCCGCCCCCCGGGGAACCCACCCCCCAACGGGAACCCTCCCCACTCCCTTCCCCACACGGCAGCCCGGCCCGTGGGCAGGTCCTAGCCCCCTTTTTCCTTCACTCTGGACAATGGCCCCCACCCCACACTTGGGCCAGCTCCCGGTGCCTCCACCTGCAAGTCCCCCCCGGATTTTTGGAAACTTTACGCTCACACCAGCCCCCCCAGGGCCCGGCTGCTCTCCCCAACTGAAGAGGCCCCATTCCCAACCCCCGCTTCCCCGGGCCCACTCGAAGTTTTCCCCCGGTCCCGCCCCCCCCCCCCACATTGCTCTGTGGATCCTCCCCTGGCCCCCAAACAGGGCACACCCCACTCAGGGAACTCCCCCCCCACTGGGAAAAACCCGCCCAACAGGCTCCGCACCCGCCCGGGGGTTTTTCCCCGCGGGAAGGGAGAGCCCCACTTGCGGAAGCTCCTCCCTGCTACTCCTGCTGCGCCCCCACAGGCCCCCAGGTCCAACCTCAGCTCCCCCCTTCCCCTGGACAAGCCCCACCCACAAGCTGCAACATCACCTGGCATCCACGCCAAGTGGCCCAAACCCTACTTTCCGACCACCTCCCCCCCCACAGGGCCCGGGACCCCCCCGGCCTTCTGCCACCCGCTTCCCCCAGACCAAGCCCCCCTAGCCCGGGCACCGGCCTCTGCCACTCGGATTTTCCCCCCAAGCCACCACCACAACCCACCACCCTGCCCTTTCCTTTTCCAATGCTGCCCACCAACGGAGGCAACCCCCCTCCCCCTGGAAAGCCCCCACACCAGGCTGGGAATTCCCCCCCCCGCCGCAAGGCGCGCCCACTTTGGGACCCCCCCCAGCAGCCCCACCCTGGAAGTCCTTGCCTTTCCCGGCCCCCCACCACAGCCTGGGGTCTTCCCTTTGGAATGTCCTTTTCTTCCCGACAAAGGGAGCCACCAGCGTGCACCCCACCGTGCGCCCCACGCTGCAATGGGCAAAACCACGTGCCCGGAACTTCCTCCAGCCCACAGCTCCAGGCCCCCCCAAGCGGCCCTTTGCCCCTCGCCCCCCACGGCCTGGAGTCCCACCCCACCCGCCCCCCAATCAGTGGGGTTCCCACCAGCCCCCCACCAACCCCCCACAAATACCCCTGCCTTGCCTCTGCTCCAAAAGGGGAAACACCCAACCCCAGCAAGCACCCCCCTCCCAAGGGAAAACCGCCCACGCCAGGCCCACCGGGCTGCTCCCCAGTGGGGCCCCCGCGCCACCCCCCTTTCTGAACCCCCGCCTCTCCCCCCACCCCCACCAGTCCCTGGGGGAGGCACCTCCGCCCCCCCGCCCCGGCCAGTGCACCACCCGCCTACCCGAAACCCCCCTCCACGCTCAAGGCACCCCAAAGGCTTTGGATTGTCATCCCATCCCCCAGCTAAAAGGGCCCCCATCCCCCGCCCCCGCTCGCGCCAAGTTCTCTTTCCCCTTCCCACCACCAAACCGCAAACCCCCGCGGCCCCCTCGGGAGTTCTGCCCAAGGTGCCCCCACACCCCCCCTTTTTTTTTCCCCCCCCCCCCCCCCCAAAGCCGGCAACCCCCTTCCCTTTTCAATCCAGCCCCCCCCCCCAAAAAAAAGGAAACCCCAGCCCACATTAGTCGCCACCGGTCGCCCCAAAACGGGAAAGGCCCCCCTGTGGGCTCCTCTGTCTCCCCGCCAACCCCGGGACAATGCCCGGGGGGGGTCAGGACCTCACCCCCCACTCGGCGTGCAGCCCACCCGGGGTGCCAAAAACCGGGCCCCCCCGCCAATGTGGGCCCCCCTTTTCGGTTTCCCCCCACTCCCCGCCCGGGGGCCCCCCCCGCCCTTCTAATCGCCCCCTTTCCCCAACGAAGGCGGCCCCAAAAGCCCCAGGTTTACCCCCCTGGCCCACCGGGGTTTTGAAACCCTCGCCCACCCCCACCCCCCCCCCCCCCTTTTTTTGGACCGCTCCGCCCTCCCAAAAAGGGGGCCCCCAATCCCCGGCAAACCCCCCCTCCCCACTGGAGGAAAACCCCGCCCCAAAACCCCACCCCCCCCGGTCCTTCTCCCCCGGGGGGGGGGCGGGAAGCCCCCCCCGGGAACTCCCCGCAAAATTCCCCCCCCCCCGGCCAAAATGCCCCAGGGGGGGGGCTGGTCCCCGCTTTGCTTTCCACCGGCAAAGTGGAGCCCCCGCGGCTGCCGAAAAAGGGGGCCCCCCGGGTTTGGCACCCCAGGTCTTTTTGGGCTTCACTAAGCCCCCCCCCCCCCAAAAACTGCCCCCCTCCCCCCTTTAAAAGGGGCCCCCCCTTACCCCCCCCCCCAGGCTTTTTCCCCCCTTTTTGACCCCCCCCCCCAAACCCCCGGGTGGCCGCTCCCGCTGCCCCCCACGGGGCGGACCCCAATACCACAACCCCACCCCCCACCCCCAAAACCCCACCCAAAAGGTTCCGTGACCGCCTGCTGCTCCCATGGGGCCCGGGCCCCCAAGCACCCCCTAGCAACCCCCCCGGCCCCCTGGGGCCCCACCACGGCCAAGTGCCCAGGGGGTCTCTTAAAACTGTTTTTTCCCCATCTGGACAAAGTGGCAGCCCACCAGCAGGACCTGCCAGCACATCAGCCGGTGCAGCCTCCACTGCTGCAAGTGTGGGCACCACCACGGTAGCTTCTCTGGAAACTTCACCTCCAGCCTCCACAGCTCCAAGGCCCTCCACCACAGCAGGCCCTTCTGCAAGCTCAGCTCCTGCTTCCTCCCAGACTGCAAGAGCTGGCCCCACAATAGCCCCAGATGTCACCCCAGCTCCTGCTAGCTCCACATCTGGGGTTCTGCCACCACAGGTACGAACCACCACCACCACCACCACCACCACAGTAGCTTCTGCTGGATCCTCTGCTCCTGCTGCCTCCACAACTGCAGGGCAAGGCACCCCAACTGCACCTAGTGCAACTCCAGCCCCAGCCTCCACAGCTGGAGAAACACCCAGCCCAACAGGCTCCAGTGCAGCCAGCACAGGTCCTGCTGTCTCCACAGCTGGGGAAGCTGGCAGCACAGCAGCCCCTACTGCTGGAAGCTCCTCTGCTGCTACTCCTGCTGCGCGCCACCACTGGCACAAGTGCCCTGAGGGGGGTCTCTAGGTCAACCTCAGCTCCTCCTGTCTCTTCCACATCTGGACAAAGTGGCAGCCCACCAGCAGGACCTGCCAGCACATCAGCCGGTGCAGCCTCCACTGCTGCAAGTGTGGGCACCACCACGGTAGCTTCTCTGGAAACTTCACCTCCAGCCTCCACAGCTCCAAGGCCCTCCACCACAGCAGGCCCTTCTGCAAGCTCAGCTCCTGCTTCCTCCCAGACTGCAAGAGCTGGCCCCACAATAGCCCCAGATGTCACCCCAGCTCCTGCTAGCTCCACATCTGGGAGTTCTGCCACCACAGGTACGACCACCACCACCACCACCACCACCACAGTAGCTTCTGCTGGATCCTCTGCTCCTGCTGCCTCCACAACTGCAGGGCAAGGCACCCCAACTGCACCTAGTGCAACTCCAGCCCCAGCCTCCACAGCTGGAGAAACACCCAGCCCAACAGGCTCCAGTGCAGCCAGCACAGGTCCTGCTGTCTCCACAGCTGGGGAAGCTGGCAGCACAGCAGCCCCTACTGCTGGAAGCTCCTCTGCTGCTACTCCTGCTGCGCCCACCACTGGCACAAGTGCCCTGAGGGGGGTCTCTAGGTCAACCTCAGCTCCTCCTGTCTCTTCCACATCTGGACAAAGTGGCAGCCCACCAGCAGGACCTGCCAGCACATCAGCCGGTGCAGCCTCCACTGCTGCAAGTGTGGGCACCACCACGGTAGCTTCTCTGGAAACTTCACCTCCAGCCTCCACAGCTCCAAGCCCTCCACCACAGCAGGCCCTTCTGCAAGCTCAGCTCCTGCTTCCTCCAGACTGCAAGAGCTGGCCCCACAATAGCCCCAGATGTCACCCCAGCTCCTGCTAGCTCCACATCTGGGAGTTCTGCCACCACAGGTACGACCACACCACACCACCACCACCACAGTAGCTTCTGCTGGATCCTCTGCTCCTGCTGCCTCCACAACTGCAGGGCAAGGCACCCCAACTGCACCTAGTGCAACTCCAGCCCCAGCCTCCACAGCTGGAGAAACACCCAGCCCAACAGGCTCCAGTGCAGCCAGCACAGGTCCTGCTGTCTCCACAGCTGGGGAAGCTGGCCCCCCCAATTCCCAACCCCCCACCCCCCCTTTGGGGGGCCCCCCCCCCCCCCCCCGGGGGCCCCCCCTTGGGGCCCCCCCCCAGGCCCCCCCCCCAAAAACCCCCCCCCCTTTCCCGGCCCCCCCTTCCCCGGGGGGGAAAACCCCCCAAAAACCCCCCGGGGCCCCCTTTTGGGGAATTTCCCCCCCCCCCCGGCCCCTGGCCCCGGGGGGCCCCGGGGGGCCCCCCCCCAAAAATAAGGGGGGTTTTTCCCCCCCCCGGTTGGGCCCCCCCGGGGGGGGTTTTGGGGGGCCCCCCCCCCCTTTTTCCCCCCCCCCCACCCCAAAACCCCCCCCCCCCTTTTTTTCCCCCCCCCCCCCCCCCGGGGGGGAAACCCCCCCCACCCCCAAACCCCCCCCCGGGGGGGGAAAAAAGGTTAAACCCCCCAAAAAAAAAAAACCCCCCCCCCCTTCCCCCCCCCGGGTTCCCCCCCAAAAAAAAAAAAACCCCCCCCCCCCCCCCTTCCCGGGGGTTTCCCCCCCCCCCCGGGGGGGGGCCCCCCCGCCCTTTAAAACCCCCCCCCCCCGGGGGGGGGCCCCCCCCCCTTCCCCCCGGCCCGGGGCCCCCGGGGGGGCCCAGGGGCCCCCCTTTTTTTTGGGGGCCCCCCGGGGCCCCCCCTTCCCCCGGGGCCCCCCCGGGGGGGGGGTTTTTTTGCCCCCTGGCCTTTTCCCCCAAAAAAAGGGGAAAAAACCCCCCCCCCCAAAAATTTTTGGGGCCCCCCCCCGCCGGTTTGGGAACCCCCCCTTTTTTTCCCCCCCCCCTCCCCCCAAACCCCCCAAAAACCCCCGGCCCCCTTCCCCCCCCCCCCGGAAAAATTGGCCCAAAAAAACCCCCCCCCCCCCCGGCCCCCTTTCCCCCCCCCTTTTTTTTTTCCCCCGGAGGGGGGCCCCCCCCCCCAAAAATTTGGGGGCCCCCCCCCCCTTAAAAAACCCGGGGGAAACCCCCCCTGCAGCCAGGCCCCTCCCCCGGCCCCCCGGGGGGGGCCCAAACCCCCCCAACCCCAAAACCCCTTCCCGGCCCCCCCCCGGGGGGGGGGGGAAAAAAGGGCCCCCCGGGGGGGAAATTTCCCCCTCCCGGCCCCCCTTTCCCCCCCCGGGGGGGGCCCCCCCCCAAAAAAGGGGGGAAACCCCCCCCCGGGGGCCCCCCCTTTTTTTTTAAATTCCCCCGGGGCCCCCCCCCGGCCCCCCCAAAACCCCCCCTTTTTCCCCCCCCCCCCCCCCCCCAAAAACCCCCCCCTTTCCCCCGGGGGCCCCCCCCCCCTTCCCAAAAATTTTTCCCCCAAAAAACCCCCCCCCCACCACCAACCCCCCCCCCCCCCCCCCCTTCTTTTTTCCCCCCCCCCCCCCGGGGGGCCCCCCCCCCCCCCCCCTTTTCCCCCGCCCCCAAAAAAAACCCCCAAAACCCCGGGGGGCCCCCTTTTAAAAGGGGGGGGGGCAGCCCCCTGCCCCCCCCCTGCCCCCCCCGGGGGCCCCCCACTGGCACAAGTGCCCTGAGGGGGGTTTGGAACCCCCCCTTTTTTTTTCCCCCTTAAAAGGGGCCCCCCCAGCAGGGGCCCCCCAACCCCCCCCCCCGGGGGGGCCCCCCAAACCATTTGGGAAATTTTCCCCCCCCCCCCCCCCCCCCCCCCCCTTTAAGGGTCAGCTCCTGCTTCCTCCCCCCAAAAAAAAAACCCCCCCCCCTTTCCCCCCCCTCCCCCCCCCGGGGTTTTAAACCCCCGGTCCCCCCCCCCCACCACCCCCCCCCCCGGACCTTTTTCCCCCCCCCCCCCCCAAACCCCCCCCAAAAAAACCCCCCCCCCAGCCCAAAAATTAAAAACCCCCCAAACCCGAAAAGGGGCCGGCCCCCCCCGGGGGGCCCCAAAGGGGGTTTTCCCCCCCCCCCCCTTTTTCCCCCCCCTTAAATGCCGGGGGGTTTTCCCCCCCTTTTTTTTTTCCCCCCCCCCCCCCAAAAAAAAGGGGGAGCCTCCCCGGGGGCCCCCCAAAGGGCCCGGGAAACCCCCCCCCCTTGGGCCCCCACCCAAACCCCCAAATTTTTCCCCCCCAAAAAAGGGGGCCCACCCCCGGTTTTCCCCCCCCCCCCCCCCTTTTTTTTTTGGGGCCCCCCCCCAAACCCCCCCCCCTTTTCCCCCCCCCCTTGGGGCCCCCGCCTCCCCCCAAAAAAAAAACCCCAAAACCCCCCCCCCCCCCCCCCTACCCCCCCCCCCCCCCAACGGGGGGCCCCCAAAAGGCCCCCTTTTTCCCCCCCGGGTCCCCCAAAAAAAACCCTTTAAAAGGGCCCCTTTTCCCCCCCCCCCCCAAAGGGGGGGGGGGAAAGGGCCCCATTTTTTTCCCCCCCTTTTGGGGGCCCCCCCGGGGGGAAAAACCCCCGGGGGGGGGGCCCCTTGCAATTTCCCCCCTTTTTCTTTTTAAAAAACCCCCCCCGGGGGTCCCCAACCCCCCCCCCAAAAAGGGGCCCCAAAAAATTTTAAAACCCCCCCCAAAGGGGCCCCCCCCAAAATTTTTTCCCCCCCCCCCCCCAAAAAAAAAACCCCCCCCCCCCCCCACCCCCCCCCGGGGCCCCCCCCGGGGGGGGAAAAAAAAAACGGCCCCCGCCCCGCCTCCCCTTTCCCCGGGGGGGGACCCCCCCCCCTCCGGCCCCCCCCCGCGGGGCCCCCCCCCCGGGGGGGGGGCCCCGGGCCCCCCTTTTTCCCCCCCTTAAATTAAAAAACCCCCCCCCCAAAATCCCCCCCCCCGGGGGGGCCCCCCCCTGCAATTGGGGGGAAAGGGGGGCTTTTAAAAAACCCCCCCCCTCCCCCAAAAACCCCCCCCCCCCCAAGCCCAGCCCCCCGGGTTAAAGGGGGGGGCCCCCCCCCCCCCTTTTTTTTTTAAAAACCCCCAAAAAATTTTTTTTTTTCCCCCCCAAACCCCCCCCCTTCGGCCCCCCCCCCCCCCCTTTTTTTTTTTCCCCCCCCAGGGGAGTCGCAAAAAAGGCTGGCTCAAAAGGGGGGAAAGGGGGCCAGCCCCCCACTCGGGGAATCCCCCTTGCTCCCGCGCCCACCCTGCAAAAGTGCCTGAGGGGGTCTCTAGGTCACTCAGCTCCTGTCTCTCCACATTGGCAAAGTGGCACCCACCAGCAGGATCTGCAACATCAGCGGTGCAGCTCCAACTGCTGCAAGTTGGGCACCACCACATAACTTCTCTGGAAACTTCACCTCCAGCCACCACAGCAGGCCCTTCTGCAAGCTCAGCTCCTGCTTCCTCCCAGACTGAAGAGCTGGCCCCACAATAGCCACAGATGTCACCCCAGCTCCTGCTAGCTCCACATTTGGGAGTTCTGCCACCACAGTAGCTTCTGCTGGATCCTCTGCTCCTGCTGCCTCCACAACTGCAGGGCAAGGCACCCCAACTGCACCTAGTGCAACTCCAGCCCCAGCCTCCACAGCTGGAGAAACACCCAGCCCAACAGGCTCCAGTGCAGCCAGCACAGGTCCTGCTGTCTCCACAGCTGGGGAAGCTGGCAGCACAGCAGCCCCTACTGCTGAAAGCTCCTCTGCTGCGCCTCCTGCTGCGCCCACCACTGGCACAAGTGCCCTGAGGGGGTCTCTAGGTCAACCTCAGCTCCTCCTGTCTCTTCCACATCTGAACAAAGTATCAGCCCACCAGCAGGACATGCCAGCACATCAGCCGGTGCAGCCTCCACTGCTGCAAGTGTGGGCACCACCACGGTAGCTTCTCTGGAAACTTCACCTCCAGCCTCCACAGCTCCAAGGCCCTCTACCACAGCAGGCCCTTCTGCAAGCTCAGCTCCTGCTTCCTCCCAGACTGAAAGAGCTGGCCCCACAATAGCCCCAGATGGCACCTCAACTCCTGGTAGTTCTACAGCTGTCACAAATGGCCTGCATTCAGTTTCTTTTTCAACCTCCACTTCTTTCTCTACTTCTGGACATCTGGTTACCACTGCATCTTCTATCTCAGTTTTTTCAAGTCCGTCTCTCTTTACAACAGGTATGTCAGTCCAAGTGAATTTTTTTTTTTTTTAAATTTCTTCCAAAAAACCGTTTTCTGACTTGCTCTTTTGTTAATGATTTTTGAGTGTATTTTAATTTTTTCTTGTGTTTTTTTTTTATTTTAATTTTTCTATAATTTTCTTTAGTTTCTTTCTATAGTTATATTTGTTTTCTTCCTTTTGAATTGGGGTCCAAAACATATTTTTTACACTGTTTAATTGTTTTTTTAAAAAAATACCTTTGTATGTCTCAGTTTGAAGTGTTTCCTGCATACTCCTTGAAGCTGAAAGTTTTATTGTCCCAATCTCATTAATTCTAAACAAGAGTGTTCAATGCTCTGCTTTGCAGCATGTTGTCTAAGTACCTGTCTGTTTCTCCTCATCTACAAGTTTACACTTCTTAGTGTTCAGGATAATCATTGCCCGTTGCCTAGGCTTAGTCTGTTTTAGCATTTGGAAGTATTCAGGATTCTTAGATGAAGACAAATAGTGATTTTTTTTTCTTTGAAATTGGTTCACAAGCCTTGTTTTGGTGACACTCAATGCTCTTGTGATGTGTGTAGTGAGGGGTAAATGGAAGCTCACACCAGTGCAAGTGACTTTTCTATACTCAACATCGACCTATACCGGACCAGGCTGAGTCTTTTACGGAGGTCTTTCCCTAAGGATCACTCTGTTCCTTCTCCAATAATATTACCTTCCTTTTAGCTTCCACTATTTCAGTTCTTGCATTTTCACCTTGGTAGTCAGCCTCCCAAACATAAACCGCTAAGAATACTCAAGCCATATTCAAACTGTATATATGGTTCCTTTCTACTCCAGTTTCTAATACGCACAAATATATTATGACTCCTAAGAGTTATAAGCTTCACTGTATTTTTATGCCATTGTTCCAATGAGATGGGAAAGTAGTGGTGGGACGCAAGCTCACAAAGACAGACTGGAATACTTAATCCCACACCTCATGTTTAAGAGTTGTGTTTTGTAGTTTCTGTGAAATATCTCACATACAATAAAACCCAAAGAATACACTCTTACCCTGTACATGGATGATGACTACATTGAACTATATTCAGGATCTTCATGAATGAGAGATTATCTATGCTTTAAGCATAGATATTATTTTTATTATCAGCAGAGGTTTAAGTTCCCTCAGGGCCTCATTCAATGAGTAGTTTTAAGGACTTCAGTGTATCCTTTCTTTTGTACCCCTGTTGGTCTTGCCTTTGCAGTCATTGTCCACCCAGTCTCTCCAGCCTGCCTGGTTCACCATCTAGTAACATGAAAGTGCTTAAGATGTGGTTGCTGTAACATCCTGAGCATCAATTGGGGATTTGTGAGAAATTCAAATGAGCTCATGTCCTTAGAGTAGGGTCTTGTTGAGCAGAGTCCCCTAGGAAGTTTATTAATAAGGTCATTAAGTAGTTGATCTTCATCAAATAGAGAGCCAACTGCTCTGCCACTCCTTGCCTAAATGCACTTTCAACTCACACTTATCTGTCAGACCAATGCCAAATGAATTTCCCAGGCTTAACTACCATCAGGTTGCTATATTACTTAAAGTTCTTTAATTCTTCTAACAGCTTGGGACTGTTAGGTATCTCAAACCTCTTGTCTTCTCTTAAATGCTCAGGGCTTCTTGTATGAAGGACCAAGATACAATGGATATATCTGAAACATCTAGTTGGTTTCAATAAGCATCTTAATACTGGATTCAAATAGATGGATTAAAAGGATGTAAACACTCGCATTTCCATGTAGAATCAAATAGGTCCAGCAAGGATTCCCCCATATAATTGAGATGTTTTGAAATTTAGAAATATTGAATCAATAATAAGCAGTATCTGTAAATAAAATACTGAAATTTGGAATATTGAAATTTAGAAATATTGAAATTTAGAAATATTGAATTAGCAATAGGAAGTGTCCATAAATGAATGACAACACCCACGATCTGGTTGCCCCAGAGATCTTCAGAAAAAAGAAAATCCTCTTGTACACCAAGTGATGCTAGGTAACCTTGCTCCCAAAGTTAATTGGTCAATAAAAGGCTAAAGAATGAGATTGGACAGCAGAGAGAGTTAGGTGGGTTTTCAGATACCTGACTGCGGGTTGCAAGTAGAGATGAGGTACAGAAAGGAGACCAGGGAAAGACAACGCTGCCATGAGAGGAGATGGACCATAGCATGTGGCATGTGTACAGGAGAAACACCAAATAACAAGGGATGTATGGCTGGAGTGAAAGTTAAAATAGCTCAAAACCTTCTCAATCTAGGCTAAATCTTGTAAATAAAATACCTGGATAGTGTGTCTTTTATATAGGCTAGCTAGAATATATAATACCATTTACAATCTACTGGAAAAACTAGAACCATAAGCCTTGAGCCAACCTCACCTAAAGTCGAGGTGAAGTCATGTTGAGAGACTGAGGCTGTAGGAAAATGGAGAGTGGCCTGTCCATGCCTTATTTATTTAAAGAACTGCAGTGAGTCATAGAAGTATCTGGAGTCCCGGTCACTGAACAATTTGAAGATGGAGAGATGCATTTTTACCAAATAAAATGAAAATAGCAGTCTGAAGAGATTCTTCTCATGAGAGCCCTCAGTTGGTATTGATGCTGCTGCTGACCTGACAGACAGCACAATAGAAGAAGATACTTGAAAGCATTAGCAGCCTGATCTGTATCCATGAGTCAAACCTCCTGATAGACAATTGCTGTTCACTTTGAAAGGGTCTATTCCACCATCAGCGGGGGAAACATCTAGAGCCCCAAGCAACCAATCGAGCCAGCCTTCAGAGGAGTCAAGAGAGTACAGACTGATGTGAGGAAGTCATGTGTTTTGACAAGCGTGTTTACTTTCTCAATCTCCTCTCTCTCTCTCTCTCTCTCTTCTCTCTCCTCTCTCTTACCATCTCTTCTAGTAAGTTTTTAAACATTAATGGCTAGGTGATAACCTTTCTGTGACTTTCAGATATTATAAAATATACAAGATGCAAAAGTAGACATTAGAACTCCCCACTCTGTGATTTGAAAGTAAAAGCTGAAACCAAGAAAAGATAAAGATAATACGCTTGTTCTTGAAAATCTCGACTTAAAATGTATGACTTAGAGACTTTGCAGGACAATATTCCTTAATAAGATTATCAGATGAAAAACGTAATTTATAGAGGATCTTAATTAGGTTTACTCTTGCTGTGATGCAACACTATAACCAAGGCAACTTGTAACAGGAAAACATTAGTTTAGACCCTCCTTTAAGTTTCAGAGGGTTAGTCTATAATCATCATGACAAAGAACATGGCAGTAGGCATGTCAGAGTGCTGGAGTAGTAGCAGAGACTTTACATCCTGCCCTGTAGGCAGAAAATAGAGAAGGAAATGGCTCTGGCTTGGGCTCTTCAAACTGGAAGCCCAACCTTCGTGACATCTAATCAAAGAAAGCCATATTTCCTCTCAAGGCCACACCTCTTCCTGCAAGACCTGCCTCCTTCCAAAAGGCCACACCTCCTCCACAAGAGATGCCTCCTCAAAAAAGGCACATCTCTTAATCTTTTCAAGCCGATTCTACTAATTGGGTAACAAGCATTCAAATATATGAGCCTATGGGGATTGTTCTCATTCAAATTATCACACACAGGAATACAGTTCAAGTGAATAAGGAATCCAATATTCTGTACTGATAATAATTTTAAAGTGATACCCATAAACCCACATTTCCTAAATTCTGACAGAGAGAGTGATTGGGGTCAGTCCTTTTGCCTTTGCTCAGTAAGCATTGTCAGTGGTGATGAGGGAAGATGCAATATTTTTTTCTTACCTGAGAGTGGTCCCACAGTGCTTCTTACAAGAGTGATGTCCTAAGACCTCAAACAGAGCTCAAACTCTTAGAAGAATGCCCAGTTGACACAGAGATCTATTATCCCTCTGTTGAAAAAAAATAAGTTTTGTTTGATATAAGGTTTCTTTTAATTTTTGTTTTTTCATTTCTATTTCCTTTGATGACAATTTCAACTCAGTCTATGACAACTTGACAATATCATATTAGTCAGTGGAACATGGATTAAGTTTGCAGCTGGGGCTATATACTTGAGTTTCACTTGGTGATGTGTTCTTAGCACATTCAGTGACCTGGACTATGTCCCTATGACACATCCAAGAACAGTAAGTCAGTTAGATTAGACCTAAATAGTAGGAATACTTTTTTGTGTCTAGACCATTTTCAACCCTCCTCCCCTTTATTTTTCATTAGTAGGTGAAGAAGGTCCTACTATGCCAGTGGCTACTCAAGAAAACACTAGCACAGTCAGGGAACAAGCTCCTGGAGCTACCAGCCCAGCAATCTCAGATAATTCCAAACATTCTCTCTCTGTGTTAAATGTGTCCAACCAAGAAAACATGAAGACTGTTGTAAACATGCAAAGGTTGATCATTGAAAGTTTAATTGCATGTCACAGAATCCCCTTAAAAGCAGCAGCATGTTAGAATCCAGTGCTCTTGTTTGCTAGGTTCAGCAGGGGGATCTGCAGGAACCAGCTCAGGAGTCAGCAAGGGACGTTCACCTGGAAGACCAGCCTCTGGGTCCTCTAGCAGTGTCAGCGCATTCGGTAGTACAGGGCCTTTCAGGAGTTGAGGATGAAGGCAGCACATGAATTTTTCCATGGAATTGAGAGAACACCCAAAATGTTATATATTTTCTGGATCTAGAGCATCATTATTTCCTAGGATCTTCTTAAGATAATATGTCTGCCTATGGAACCTCAAAGGAAAAACATGTCTGAGCTATGTGTGTTAGTGAGACTTTTTGGTAATTACGTGATCAGTTTAGGATTCACTTCTTATAGTCTTCTAACTTGATCACACTTGATCACACTTGATCACACTTGATCACACTGTTCACATCACACTGAACTGGAAGCTCCAGAGTCAGCACATTCCTGTACTACTTCAAAGTCTTCAGAGTTTGATTGTCTAGTATCAGCAGAAATTTCACTGTCTAGCATGAGGCCATTTCTTCAGTGTAAGCCATGGACTACTCTTTCTGGTTGTGTCAAGTAGTCCATGACCTGACTTTAGTTTTCTATACTTATTTTATTTTTACTTAGAAATGTTTCTACCCCCTCTCTTCTTCTTCTTTTTGATCCTTTCTTCCATCTTTCCCCTGATTCTTCTCTTTTCCTCCCCACCCATTTTTTTTTTAACATTGGGGATTGGACTTGGGAATTTTCTCAAGAAAGCTACCAGTTCTTTCACTGGTCTTAGCAAGTTTCTTGAGTTAGCGTTCAAAGCATTTTTTTTTATTTTAATTTTTTTAAATTATTTATTTATTTTCTGGAATAAGTTATGGTTGCATTAAAATTACTAGGTAGAAACAAATAATATCTATAGTGCAGCAAAATTAAGAAGCTGAGTCACTTTAGTTGGATAACTAAACTGACTGAATTGTAGGGTAACAACAGTTGAGATTCTTTTTGTCCAACTGTAAACCGGAAGTACCAGGATGATACGGACAAGTCAGCCAGCTGTGCTTTCTGATTGCCAGGCACACAGAGTACATCCCAACAAAGCTGTTTGAAGCCCCTCCTCACAGAACTCTTTACGAATGCATAAGAGTCATTTAGCTTCTGTTTAAGGGCAGCCATTTGCAGACATAACAATCTTAAGCAATGATCAGATGTCTTATTCAATGACCAAGTCTTGACATTTTACTGTGATCTTAGTTTTTATTATGTTTATGTCTGGATCCAGTTTGTGAAATTTTATTCAAAGTCTGTATGGAGTGGGACGTTTTTTTTTTTTTTTTTTCCACAGCTCATTTGAGAAGCACAAGATACAATGTAGAATCTGTGGATGAGATGACTTAAGTGAGTCCCGTTTGCATCTGTCCACTCACACTGCAGGAACAAATCACTAAACCATGTCTGATGAATAGAAAACATCGTACAATCTGCCTTAGAAGAATTTTTTAAATGGGATGAATTTCCTTGTGACTAGGACATTAAAAGTACTACTTTTTAAAATCAAATGAAACAGGAACTTCTACTGCACTATTCCTCATGATGAAGGAGGTATCACTCCCAGAGTATGCTGGTGGCTCATGATTTGTAGAAGTTAGAAATGACTTCAATAGACCTATCATGGGTTTTAACAGGTACATAAAATCTGTACTCTTAGAAAAAGGGCCCAGAAATCAAGACATTTTAAAACCTCACAATTGGTTCTGACAAGAACCATAGGTTATAAACTAGTAACTTAGATATATTAAGATTAAAGAAGTTGATGGTAAGTGACTGAGCATTGAACATAAGGAGAAAAATGACTTGGGGATTCTAAGGATGATAGGAAATTGTTATGACTTACTTCTGGAAAGATGGAACCTCAAAGGAAAAAGTACAAGTAAACATATGAAAGATATTTTGGAGGCAGAGGACAGCATGGTATCTTATCCTTTAATAAAAGATCAGGGAACACATGTATTTTTTATTATGAAAGGAACCAGAGCCCTGACTGAGACTGATGAGATTAACCCTGCCTGCAGTCAACTCCAGTGAGTAGACAACCAGAGCCTGTGGCTATGCAGGAAAAAGTCTTTCATCACTGGTACCCCCAATATTTAACTATCCACTGAAGTTCAATCAGAGATGTAGAGTGACATAGAGATGTCTAGCAATGTCAAGATTTTTTTGTTCCTATTTTCTTAAAATGTCCCCTCCAATGGCACCACAGTGCTGTGCTGTCCTGACTGTGCATGTCCTCTCCCTACCCTGTGCTGGTCAGGTCTAGCAGCAGAGTCTAGGGAAGGGTCACTGGATCTGACCTCATGGCCACCACATGTTCCCACATTTTCACCTGGTTCAGAGCTCGCAAGCCAGGCACAAGCTAACCCCCACCCCCTTTGATTTTGGCTCATTATGACCTCAGATGAGACTCAAAAGTTCATGTTTAAGTAATAGTCATACCAATTGGTGTTAGTCATACCAATATCAGGACAGGTAACCTTGAGTGTTACAAATCTTATAAACCATTTAGGAAAAATGTAAAATTTCAAAGAGTAATTTCCTCATAACCTTGTATTTGGATTGTGGTTACCAGAAAAATAAAACCAAACAAGAAAAGTAAGTACAGCTTTGCAATAACACATATATTCTCAGCTTTCCAAAGGTTCTGGGCTTGCTCCCATTGCCATTAACACACAACACACACACACACACACACACACACACACACACATACACACATCACACACCCCAGAATACCAGTTAACCTTAAATTTTACATAAATAAGGAACTTTTAAAAGTTATATGTATGTTCCATGCAGCAACTGGAGTGTTGGTTTGTTATTTATACAGGATTCGCCTTTCCTTGGTGGCTTGTAATTTTCTCTGCTAGATCTGGAACTACATGTAGACTGAGCCCCATTCTTTCCACCCATGTTCTGTCATATTTCATTTTTTTATTATTTCATAATCTCATTTGTCTTTATAGCTGAAAGAATTTCTGTTTTATGATTTACCATAGTTTTATTATCAATTCTTCTATTGACAGTCATGTAGATTGACTCCATCCTCTTGCTATTGTTAAAAAAAAAACAATGTTACATGAACATACAGATGTTTCTGAGTAGGATATATAGTCCTTGGGTGTCTGCCCAGAACTCACTTTTACATGAGGCTACAATTAGTTGGATTTAGAAAAGAATAGATTCCATTTTGAGGAGACTGCATTACAAGTGTATGGCAAGACTGATTTGCATATCTTAGTTAACATCTCAGAACATATGAAAATGCCAATGAGTTCAAAGCCTATTTTCAAATTTTAGAGAACTGAAGACACATTTATTTTGCTATTGGGAAAGCATAACTGAAAGTCTCTAAAATGTAGAATTATTCAGCACAGATGAAAAAAGAATAAAAATAAGCCTGTTGAATAAATATTAAACAGGGTAAGATATAGTCCAGTCTACTAAAGACTGCACAGCCAAGTAGATATGACTCATTGCATCATGATTCCAGTATAACAATAGAAGCTGCCCAACAGAATTATTTGTTAAAGACAGGTCCACTAAATTCACCTTGGAAACAATACATGCAATATAGTGTTCATTCATGAATCTATGGAGAACTAATCTTATCTCATATCTTGGATATTGTGTCTCTGTTTCAATATTCAATTAGTTGACTAATATTTTCTTATACACGATATTTTTCAAAAGCACAGAGTAATTAGTGACAAGATCACTTGATCCGAATGTGCACCTGTGCTCACAGAATGGCAGCACAAAGGCTCAAGGCACTATGGGGGCTTAACAAAGATGAGACACTGGTAGATACTTGAACTAGAGTATACAGGTATTTCTATCAGCCACAAAGAGGGACAAATAATCCATACATGGTGAAAAGCAGTGAAGATTCCATAAGCTGGGATCTTCCAGGAAACAGGATGGAGATTTCTCACAGTAGAGATGAAATGCCAGCAAGAACATCAAAGGAGGGACATATGGGAAGATCCCATCCATGGCAGAACATACATCTCCATCAGGTAGAACTAAGGACCAGAAGGAAACAGGTCCTTCTTGGAAGAAAAGTACCAGAGAATATCAGAGACCAGCAGGTGAAAACATCCATGAAACTGAAAGAATGAGGTTTAGAGCATGTGTAGAAAGATAACTGAGCAACTATGGAAAACGCCAAACTTACCTAGAACAGAGGGAGCCATTTTAATATATGGAGGAATCCCTGTGCAGCCTGGGTATCAAAGGAAATAAGGAAGCATGTGAAGACAAGGTTGTATTAATGTAAGTTAGCAGTTAACAACCAGACATTGAGACAAAGGAAAGGGCCAACTTGTAAAAGATCCGTTTTCAGAAGAACATAAGAAGGAGCCCTTGGTCTGAGAAACATGGGGTATATCACAAGCTCATCCGCCAGTGCATAGATCTGATGCTGCACCACCACAAAATCCCAACCCAGAGTAAGGGAAAAGAAAACTTCAATGTCTGTGCATACTTTCATATAGTTATTCCTGTGCATACTTTCGTATAGTTATTCCTGTGCATAAATTAAAAATTTCAGCAATAGCAAGCAAGTTCTAAAATTTACAGTCATGAAACATTAGCAGATATTTTAAGTAAAAAAATAAGGATATAAGGAGATGTAACATATGAATTTGGAAACTCACAGAAAAAATATATGAATAGCAAAAATAACAAATAGCAATTTATGAAAAGCAAGGAAGCAAATCGGGGAGAATTAAAAATTATCTGAAGCATGAGGGTCAAATTGCAAGTTGCCTGGCAAGGAATGAAAAAAAGGCTAAAAATACAGAAAAGTGATTTTGGGGAAGGAATGGGACTGCATGAGAAGATACCTTTCATCCAAACATTACAGATAACTTTTAATTTAATTTTTTCAGTGTCTCATACCTACATAGGTAAGACAGCCCAGGACTGTCTGAGTATCCTAGCCTAGCCTCAAACTCAGTATAGTTCTCGTCTCTGAGACTTCTGGTTACAAGTATAGGCTAGCAGTCAAAGACTAAATGGATTATGGAAGGATGCAGTTATCATGGGAAACAGATCAGTAGAGTCAACATATATATCATGCAAATCTGTATGAGAAAAAAATATCATTGAACAAGACCTACTGCCTTTGTGTAAGTCAGAAGAAAATATTCTTTAAAAACAAAACCTTTAAATGGTCACAAGGAGAAGAACTCACCTTACGGTTGGAAGAAGTCATGATGATAAGCCATTTCTGTAAGTTAGAAAATATTTCATTTGAAACATGAAAAATAAAATTGTCTGGGGACCAAGGAAGTGAGGGGGAGGGAAGGAAGGGAGTGAGAGATGGAGGAAAGAGGAAGAAGAGAGAAAATTGGAGGGAGAATGTAAGGAAGGGAGGGGATGGATGGAGAAAGTATAGAGGGAGGGGAAGGACAGGAATGGGATTAGAGGAAGGAAGAAGGAGTACCAGGTTCACATTGGATCACTGTTAGTAGCATCTATAATATTCCGAATGGATGGAAATGCAAGCCAACAGCTTATACTCACTTAAATACAGCTTGAACATCTGTTCTGAAGGAAGCAGCTAAAACCAGAAAATAACTCGAGCTATCAGGTATGCAGGAGCCCCCTGTAATTTCACTAGAAGATGTGTGTAAGCAACAAAAAGGCACAGACGTTTTGAAACCAAGGCTCTGAAACTAGCAAGGCTGGAGTAGAGGAGGAGAGTGAAGTGTAAATGCTGTGTATTTGGGCCGATATTTAGAAATACGTGTGACAACAATAAATGGAAAAGAGATGTCATGATTTGAAAGAGAGCGAGGAGGGCTATATGGGAATCTTTGGAGAAAATGAGTAATTATAATATCAAAAGTAAAAGAAAAATATGTTGATATGTAACCGGTAGAAACAAACAAGATAAATGTTAGATAAACGTTGCTAGGCAACAGAAAGTAAGTGGCCAAATGAATTATTAAGAGTTCATGAGCAAAATAAAAGAAAGTAAATTTGTTAAAGATGAAAAAATGAGGCTTTGGGGAAAAAAAAGATACTTGTAATTTCTATTAACTAAGTAAAGGTATTCTGAAGATTAGGAATCTCGGTAGTAAAATTCATACTAGTAGTTCATCTAAGAGAAATAGAAACAACTATTATTTCAAGAGAGTCTAAAAAGGTATTTAATTAACATTGTCTCACAGAGAAAGACACCTACCATAGGAGGTACGAATGACTTTTTCCTTAAAATCATGCAGATTCCTCAGTCACAATAAACTCAGCATCTCAGTGCAGAATCACCAGGCACGCCCCTGACTACAGGGAGGAAGACAGATGACGGGCAACATAGTCTTCCATTCAACACTTTTAGAGTTAATACTAAGCTGGGATAGGGAGGTGTTAGAAGTGTGGAATTTGAAGTAGATGATCAAATTCACATACCTCCAGTGTGCAAATTCAAACTAGGCTGAAATGTCATTTTTCACTTCTTAGATTGGCAAAAATCCAAAAGTTTGACAGCAGCACTGTTGACAGGTTAGGAAAGAAACAGGTGGTGTTTTGAGCCTGGCAGGTGGGTACTCACCATGAGACATCCCATGGAGGCCTGCCAGACAAACAGAACAGAACCGCAGTCATTTACCCTGTGGCCCAGAAGCCATGCATTACTGCTCCATGATGTGGTACCGAATGACCTGTACAGATGCTGCTTATGCTGGCATTGTTCTTTAACAGGAGCAAATCAACAAAGCTTGTCTTCGCTTAAAGAGGACAGGAAGGGTGAAATCTGTCGCAAAGGAGGGAGGAGAAAACTAATATAAAGATCTGTTTCCAGATCTGATCATTGATTAGGCAGAAGCAAAGCTTGAACGTAATCTATAGCCTTATTTTAAAAGGAGAGGTGGGTGTGCGTATGTGTGTATATTGTTCAAGGTTTGGCATTATATCCTCATGTGTGCAGATGTGCTTACAGAAGTCATGATAGGGGAAGAAGAACAGGAGCTTGGTGAATTCTCTTACTGTTCCTTTAAGTTGTTTGCAATGACAATTTACTCTTTTATCCACCCCCACCATTGACCCACAAGCTAAGAAGGAACCCAAGAGTCTATTTACAGCATAAGCCCCAAGTTTTCAGTGTTTCAAATAGCCTTGAGGTTTCTACTAGAAAATGGGAGATATGCATTTTAATAGGCTAAGCTAGTGACTCTTAGATATACAAAGGATTAAGGTTAATTGTTGATGATTAAGATTATCATACACCATTCTGGAGCAGAGAATACAGTCAGAAATTGGATGAGGACCTGGTGGTTGGGTGAAGTTAGGAACAACTATTGTACTTCACTTTGAACAAAAGGGAGTGTGCTGTACATAGCAAAAGTGGCCATGGAAACCTCATGAATACTCCAATTACATTACTTTTGTCTTCTCTCTCTTCCTTTACCAGGGACGACTGGAATCTCAGCCAAATCAAATGTAACAACAGGAAGAACTACCAGTACGCCAGGTAGTAAGTTTGCATTGGGATTCAGTAAAGGGTCAAATAATCACAAGTAAAGGCATTGGAATATTTGGAAAGGGAGGGCATAGAAGGGAACATAAAAGAATATTTAATATTTGCTTTCATTTCCCAGAAATCTTAGAAGTTGATATAATCCCAGCTTTGTTTGAGTATTGTTCAGGTAGGACAGACAATTCTGTGGGAGTCTACTAAGGGACAGAACAACATAGACAGACCTTCTGGCATTGAGTCCACCAGTTCAGAACCCCCAGTAGATAGGCACAGCATATCAGGTTGGCACAACAATGGCTAACACACAGAGAGACCTCAGGAATTTATAACAAATCTGAGAGTGTTTTTAAAGAACCCACTGATAGAGAATGATTGAGGTAAATTTATAACTTATAAAATGAGTATTTTAGTTTCACTGTATATTTTCCTTGTATAGCATTTATAATATAACAGCAGTCTATAGGCAGTTGTTTTCCAACTGGATTTAACTGGGACAGCAGAGCTGGCAACTACTTCAGCTTTGGGTGAAGCTGCAATTCAAGCATTGTTTGTATTTAAAATCTATTAATATTTAAAAGACAAACTGGTGGAAACTGGAGATCTTAGATCAACATCCCAATTGTAAAAATAGTATGTTTATTGAGAACTTGCTATTCTAATTTTTACTGGAGAGATAAGGGCCCTTTCAATGAGAAATATATAAACCATGTAAGAGGAATTATTATTAAGGAGTTCTTGCATGGTATAATATTCTTATTTCTAGCATTGAAGAAATAGATTAAAATATAAGTGAATTGATTGATCAATGGTTTATAGAAGATAGAAACTTTCTTTTAAAAATGTAACTGGTAGACTAGTGTTCATTTATCTTGATTTTTATTAAATAGAACTTAATTGACAGAATAAAAACATAGGACAGTTAACATTTGAAATAAGAATTTGTGAGTCATTTAAATCTACACAAAATAATAACAAAATGATAACTGTGAAAAGTGCATGAAGTATAAAATGTACAAATACTTTGTACATAGCAATGTACCTGAATCTTGCTTCTATCCTGTGAAATTTTAACTGTATTGGGAACTATTCACATTCTATGTGTCAAATGAGAGTGCTTGTTCCAAAATCTAAAGAAAAATTGAAGGGCATCTGTAGGGCTATATTTGTAGATAGATATTGTTTAATTTGATTTTACCATGGAATGTCTTGTTTTCTCACTCTATGCTGATTGAAACTTTTGTTTGGTATAGTAGTCTGGGCTGGCATCTGTGGTTTCTTAGAGTCTGCAGGACATCTGTCTAGGTCCTTCTGGCTTTTAGAGTCTACATTGAGAATTCAGATATAATTCTAATAGTTCTACCTTTTTTGTATTACTTGGTCTTTTTCCTTTGTAATTTTTAATATTCTTTCTTTTTTCTATATGTTTAGTGCTGTATTATATAGCAAGAGAACTTTTATAGTCCAACGTATGTTGTATTCTGTAAGTTTCTTGTACCTTTATAGGTAGGTATCTCCTTTGGGTTAGGAAATTTTACTTGAGGCTAAGAAATTTTTCTTCTATGATTTTGTTGAAAATATTTTCTGAGCTTTTGAGCTTGGATTCTTCTCCTTCCTCTATTCTATTATCCTTAGGTTTGGTCTTTTCATACTGTATTTGATATCCTAGTTGTTTTTGTGTCATTAAGATTTTAGATTTACCAGTTTCTTTTACCAATGTATCCATTTCTTCTATTGTATCTTCAATGTCTGACATTCCCTCTTTCATGTCTTCTATTCTGTTGGTGAGTCTTTCCTCTGTAGCTCGTGTTGAAATTCCTAAATATTTCATTTCCAGAATTCCCTCCATTTTTATTTTCTTTATTGAATCTATTTTTATTTTTAGGTCTTGAACAGTTTCCTTCAATTGTTTCTTTGTATGTTCTTGGATTTCTTTGAGAGATTTATTAACTTCCTCTTGAAGGACCTCTGTCATCACATCGTTGGTTTTAAAGTCTTTTGCTTATGCTTCATCTATGTTACAATATTCAGGTTCTGCTGTGGAAGGATAGCTGGGCTTTGATGACAACATATTGCCTTTGTTGTTGATTGTGTTCTAATGCTAGCATCTAGTTAGATGGGTTTGGGCTAATTATAGGTTTGGGTGCTCATTTCTGGATTTCTCCTTTGTTGGGTAGGTGTTTTCTTCCTTAGTTTCTGTTTCCTCCCTGGATTTTCAGAGAGTGTGATGGCTGTCTGTTGCCTGATATTTTGGCCTGCTCTGTTGGTGTGTTTGCAGTGATTGACTGCTGGTGTGGAAGACTGTGATGCTGGAATGAGTTGGGGAAGAAACGTTGAAGGAGAAGGTCTCTGTTATCCCTTGGGGATAGGATCAGAGAAAAAAAGGGATAGCACAGCATGTTTCCTACTACAGAGATAGGGATGAGACTAGCAGGGGTGTGGGTGTGGATGGATATCAGGAGCAACAGGACAGAGTAGACCTTCCTCACCTACCTGTTGCTTTTGGAGTAGGGGCCCTTGGATTAGCATGGCGTGATTACTGGGCTTGGTGTCTCAGGCAAAGCAACAAGTAGAGGAAGGAAGGTTAGACGGTGATGATCTGTGGGATCTATAGAGATAGGATCAGGGGTCTGGGAGAAGGCTGTCAGCATTGTTCTGCTGCAGCTATGGGAATGAGACTGGGGGATTGGGACTGGGGGAACAGAAAGAGAAGAGGAGGTCTACAGATAGGCTACTTGGTTTCCTTTGTTTCAGTTGAGGGGAATACTAGTCCCCTTAGTGGCTGGACTAATTTGAAATTCCACCAACAGTTCTCTCTTCAGAATGCTTCCAGTCCCTGCAGTGCTCACCCATTTTGTTACCATGTGTTCTCATGCTGCTAGTCAGCCATTTTGGCTGGAATGAGATACAACTCTCAATGTAATTTTGACTTGAATTTCCATGATGACAGTGAATGTTGAACATGTTTTCATACATTTATTGGCCATTAATAGTTTACCTTTCTGAAAACAATGTGTTTATTTCATTTACCTACTTGTTGATTGGATCATTTTGTAGGAGCTACAACTTTCCCAGAAATAAGGAGCAGTGCTAGAATTGCATTCATGACAATTATGGGGATGAGCAACCCATAATGTGTGTGTGAGCACGAATACTGGCTAACAATCCATTCCAAGGATATATCTAGAAGTAGTTTTCCCACAGAATATTTCAACTATTCAGTAACTGTGCATCTTAGGGAAAAATCACATTTTGACACTTACTATTTTTAAGAATCTACCAACGGTCTCTTTTGAAATAGGATGGTTGATCCAATTGTTTGCAGGATTTTTTCTGTACTTAAAAAATATTCACAAGATCTCTATCCTGAAGTAGAGATAATATAAGTAAGCCTTAGAAACATTCCTATACAAAAGTTTCTATGTATATACCCTGAAGTAATACTAATAATGAGTATGTTCTTGTTAACTAAAATTCTCAGTATACCTACTAACTCATTGTCTTCTATTTCTGGGCAGTAAGTAAGTGTATATAGGAGAAAGCTACCTATCTCTCTCTTGTAGACTGTTAGGAATACTGTCTCAAGTTGATCTATTTGATTGCTTTTGAAATGGAATAATCAGTGGAGAATATACCATTATTGCAGGTGCAAGAGAAAGGGGACTAAATAGGAATCTGTAGACTTCTGAAGAGTAAGTCTTCTACAGACTAATGAAAGCTACTGTGGTGATTCTAGTCCCTTCTGTGTTTCAGGCACCACAGGGCTTATCCTGCCACAACTGTTGCCCTACATAGTTCTAACACAGATGAGCTAATGATATGACGTGAACATTCTATGTGCCCTCCCATCAATGGATGCTTCCTTTGATTTATTGAAAGATGACTAGTTTTTTGTTGCCCTTAAGTATTTACCAATAATCTATTTTATCTTTTGTTGTATCAGCGGCCACAACTCCCCAACAAGTCAATGAAACAGTAAAATGTGAAGTAGCCAAAGAACAAGGGCTTATACCTTCCCTCCTAGTAACTCCTTCAAATCTTCCGAAAATACACTATTTAATAAGCTGTATTGATAAGAAAATGATGGAGAAAAACATTGTATTGCCTCCTTAATTGCCCTAAGCTCACAAGGGCATCTGCTGCATCAGTGATTCTCAGTCTGTGGGTTGTGATCCCTTGACAAGCATCTTCCTCCAAAAATATTTGCATTATAATTCATAACAGCAGCAAAATTACAGGTAAGGAGTGGTGACAAAATCATCTTACGATTATGGATTACCAAAACATGAGAGAGACGGCATTAAGAGTCGCATCATTAGAAAAGCTGAGAGCCATTGTGCTCGATGAGAATGAGTCTAAACTAATGACCACACACACTCAAAGCAAATGCCATTACGGTTGAGAATTGTCTCAGATCACTTAGTGTAGAATCACTGTATGGTACCATTTCTACCATGACAGATCTCAGCAGTGACTTTGTAGAGCTGTGATTCTTATCAACTGCTTGGTACATACATAATTAAAGTCATGAGCACAACTGTGTTCTTGCTTTAGGTATCACCACTGCAGTCTCTTTGGAAACTAAAGAACCAGTGGGACCTAATACAGGGAATTATGGAAATACACCGCAGATGTGGACATTACATTTTTATAGCAGTACAGTGTATACTTTTCTAGACCACAGTCTTTACTCCTTTCTTTGATTTCTCCCTCAGAGGTTACAACTTCCCCGGAGGCGATGCAACTACTCGTGGAGTTCTGAGAGGTAAGTTCTTATTCTATCATTTTTCTTTTAAGAAAATCAAGTCTCTCTTCGCATGGCCATAGTAAAGATGAGTGAGGAGGTTAGTTGAGGAAAGGGAGGCATTTTTCCTGTGGATCCAGCCTGCAGGCTTGCCCTGGCAACTGTGGATTGAGAGTGTCACCCTATTGGCCAGCGTCTGTGTATCAAGACCATAATTATTACATGCCATTTACTTTTGTCTCTCAAAAAGTACATACAAACATTGAAAACTCTAGTCTTCTAGTGGTTTTAATTCCCTCTGGTTACCAGATGCTCCAATGAGCGCTATTCCAGGAGAGACGCTGAAATCAAAGCATTTTAATTGATTGTACACAAGTGATGGATATGCACAATTCAGAAAGATTAATCTGTTTCTGTTACTTCTTTACACACCTGCCATAGCAGGCACCCTTGCCTTATCAGGTGTGGGAGAATTCAGCTCTCACCTTCAGTCTTCTCTATGAAGAGGGAATCCAGTGATTCATGGGAAGGAGCAGAGTAGATTCATTCCTTTAGAGGCAGTGATTTGACAAAAGGCCCTCTGATGGGTCAGATCCACATAGCCTCTTTAATATTGCTAATGCTCTATGGGTCTGTGGGAAAAAATCCGGGGCGCAGTGGTGGAGTCCTGGACCCACGCCACAGCGCAGCGGCAGGCCCCGGGCCTACGAGGCAGCGGCCCAGGACCTTTGAGGTGGAGGCTGCCTGGACGCCTCCAGGCAGCCTCTCTCACATACCGGAGGAAGGTCCCAGGTTCCAGTGGCTGGAGGCTTTGGCGGCGGCGGGCCCGGCAGGCCCCAATGATACGAGGAAGTCCTTGGTTCCAAAAGGGTTTATTGTCATGGCGGATGGTAGATGGGTCTGGATGTACCCCCCCCAAACTCAGAGCAGACCTGAGTTAAGTAGGGAAGGAGAAGTAGGAAGGGTCTGGGGAGGGGAGGAATGCTTAATTGGCTCTGCCCTCTGACCTTCATTAGTATGTAAATCCCTAGGGCCTGAGGCCTGTAGTTATACCCTCTACCTGTGCACTTTGGGAGGGCTGTAATGGCCTTCGTGACTGAACAATGTAGGTCTATGGAGATTAGACTGCTTGTTAGGACCCTGAGTTCTGGGGACGTAGCCGAACTCCTGCCGTTTCTCCTTGGAGTCTCGGGTTCTAGGCCCATGCCCAGCCAAGAACCAGGATACCCTTACGCAGTCCACATGGGTCCTCTAAGGAAGCAACAGTTACACCTATGACTTCCCACACAGATACATTCAAAACAGGTAATAGATATCTAAGGTCATAATATAGTTAGGCGGTCTACTCTGATAACACATCAACACAATTCTTCCATCCCCTGACCAAATTCTTGAACCTCATCATCCTTCATTTTCCTCCTTTAGAGCCTACAACTTCAACAAACAATAGTGGTCCCCATGGGAGCACAACCACAGCAGGTGAGGCCTGGAAGCTCCCACAGCTACATGTGGGCTTTACAATCTGGCTGATGTGCTTGCTTGGTAGTAGCTAATGTTTTCCTACAGAGTAGTTTGTAGTACTTCAGATATTTTCCTTCAGCTGAACATACTCTGGAAAAGTCCTCTCAGCAGCAATTGGTCTCATAGCCATCCAAAAGATGGGCTGTTTGTACAGTTAGAGTGAGAATCGTCTCATGTGTCACACACACACACACACACACACACACACACACACACACACACACACACACAGAGACACAGCTAAAGTGTTAGAGAAAGAAGAAATAGTTTGAATCCTAGAAGGCATCTTACCCGGGACAAAAGTTTTGGGATTTATTTATTTTGTTTGGATTTTTGAGACAAAAATCTCACTTGTGCCTAGAACCGATTTATGTAAACCAGTCTGTACTAGAACTCATAGCAAGTTACCTGACTTGATCTCTGCGTCCAGAATGCTGGTATTACAGGCATGTGCCATTACACCTGGCTTACATGAAGGTATTTTTTTTCCTAAACAGTAATGATGTTAATATTTGGCTCATGTTCACGGCACAGTCAGGATTATTTTTGGTTCTTATCCCATGATAGGCACCACTGCAGCCTCAAGAGGTCAGGCAACTGGAATTGTGACAGTTGAATTTGAGAGAAAGCCACCATGTTCTCTATCCATCATAGATGGAATTTCAGGGGTGGGCTTCATTATGGGAGCATTACGATCTTGATCACTTTGTTTGTGTGGGTCACTGGGCATGTATATGACTGTTAACTAATCAGGAAGCTATGAAGGGGCCTTGGAAAGACACGCCCTCAAGTTTTTCTCTAGACAGGTCTGTGGGAGAGTAATTATCAATCAGGGTGATGATTTGAGATCCTCTGTTTATTAGCCAGCACTGGGGTTGGACCTGGAAGTCACACAGATGAGGTAATAAGCTACCAGGACATCTTCAATGGCTCCCTCTGTGGGGGTGATTCTCAGCCACCTATCTTGACTTCACCCCTCTCAAAAGCCACCACCACTCTGGGAGAAAGTAGGACCCCAAAGTGAAAGTAACCACAGGCATCAGGTTCACTTTCAAGAAACTCCTTAAAACCTTCCAAAATTTCTAGTTCCTGATATTTGTCAAACTATTGGAACATAGGACAAAGTTATATCAGATGTTCAACATTGGCGTCAATAAATGCTGTTCAAACACATTAGCATTTCTTAGGTTTGTGCTTCTATGACGAATCAATAGAACATCATGGGATATACTCCCTGAAAGGTATATGGGTGATCTGGTTAAAATCTACTTCCCTATGACTAAACACCACCAAATTAGACTAGGAGATGTCTTGTGTAAATTTACCAAAGGAGCAATATGTCCTACAGAAACTTCTAGATTGTCTTAAAACCCTAAAGACACAGATATAAGTTTATTACTGAATAAAGAAAATGAAGGCTTTTGTTTCTTTAGAGATGATACTCATGTCATAGTCGGCCATCAGAGTGAAGATTCTGTTAGGTTTGTCTGGTAAGCCTACTACAACATAGGCTTCTCAGGAAATGCCTTCACTTAATTTGGTATAATTCTTGTGACTAAGCAGCAGTCATACAGATTTATTGAAAGAATTAAATAATTGGGGTGTAGGAAAAAAACTTAATCCAGGAACAGAAAAAAAGTACATGTTCAAAGAATTGCCAAGTTGACAAAGCAGATTCAGTATGGCACCTCCCAGAGCTGCCCAGAGCACAATCCTGAATGAAAGCTCTTGCTGTATCCCTTGGCTGTGTCAGGGAACAGCACCCTCCATGTTGATCCCATGCTTTCTTATCCCAGGTTCCACCAGTGCAGCTGTGAGCGTGACTAAGGAATCCGGAAGTTCTAGTCGAGGTGAGAGAACTATTCTTAGAGGAGGGTGCCCAGCTCTACCTAGGTGACGATGCCACACATCACCTTTCCAAATCCTCATCTTTCATCTGCTTCTTTAAAAAGCCACGACTTCCACGGGAGTTGGTGGAACCAATGTCACAGGAGGCAACACAGGTGGGAATGGATGCCAGGTGTATGATTTTTGGAGTGACAAAAAATGACAACTTTATTTTGTTTCTTGGTAATAAGAAAATTGATCTTTTAGAAGCTCTCAGGAAGATCAACAACATCTTCATTGAGACTTGGCTTGGAGTCCATTTAGGCAGATTTTGGGGGTCCTCACATAGTTGGTTCTCTTTAAACTAGAGTGGAGGGCCCAATAAGTTTTCTCTTTTTCCATTTGTCATTTCAGGAATCACACATCAACTGGAGGAAATACAAGCTCAGAGGTTCTGTTTCAGATAAACAGAAGTCGAAGATGAATAACATTTTTTTTTACTGTAATATTAGTAGATTCCTTGAGCAGACAGATGATGTACCATTGTTGGCTATTCTCTTTGGACAGTGGTTCTCAACCTGTAGCCCTTGATTCCTTTGAGGATTTAACAACCCTTCACAGGGATCACATATCAGAAAACCTACATGTGAGATAGTTTATGATTCACGACAGCAGCAACGTTACAGTTATAAAGTAGCAATGAAATGATTTTTATGGTGGGGGGATCACCATAACATGAAGAACTGTACTAGAGTGTCCTGGCATTAGGACGTTTGAGAACCACAACTTTAGGATGATAATGGAGCTTTATTCCATCATTCCTCCTTTCCCACTTTATGTCAGAACCACGGGTCTCTTGCATGACTATATTCTGCATCTGGTGGTCCCAACATAGGGAAACTGATGACTTAATAGAAGGAGCTTAGTAATTGGATGCCACAAATGCACAGCAAACTTTTACTAGTCATGGTTCTGAACTTCTTTGCTTTTCTCTTTCCACTTGCAAGCAACAACTTGTTTTCAAAGTGGCAGAAGTTCAGATGCTGGAGTTTAGGTAGATGGACCCTAATGACTTTCCAATGACTTTTCCAATGACAGCCAATGACTTTCCCTTCATTTTACATTGTCTGACATAATGTATTTGGGGGAATTTTTCTCCAGCTTTATCTTTGAGTATAAATTGCCTAGATGATCACACATAACTCTATGTGAACTGCCCTTTGTATATTTAGATAAATGGTATAATAGGGATAATGAATACTGCATCCGTAGAAGCAAGAAATTGACTCAAGAAACCCACACATTTATTCTAAACTCAAATCCTAATTTTAGGCTTCAGGGATTCATAGATTAGACCCATCTTTCTGTGATTTCAGTCACCACAGGAGTGACTACTGGTAGCAATGTAGCTCCAGGGAGTTCCTGCAATCATGAGTCACAAATACAATTGGGGAAATTTGTCTCTAAATGCAAAGCCTTTCCTAGGGAACGTGTGTAAATTCACAGAGAATGGTGTAAATTCACAGGGCTGTACACTTTCCAAATGTTCACATCCCAAACTCTGCCCCATCTCTGTTCAGAGGCTACAACTTTTAGATAAGTTAGAGAATACACTGGAGTTAGAACAGCAACTAGTGAGTGACTCCTGTTTTGAGCCTTTAGGGTAGTGTTTCTCCAGGGTCTGTAGTAGATTGCAGATGAGAGTATCCAGTCTCTGTAGTTGATGGCAGATGAGAGAGAAATGAACAGAAACAGAGTTTTGTGCTTCTTTTGATAAGCTGCATGTGGTCTTTTCTGCTGTGCTGCTTTGACTTTATCTGATAAAATATTAAGTGAACCAAACTTGGTCCTGTTCCTACAGACACAATGGCCTTCTCTCTTAGACACAATTTTAGGGAGCTAAGAAAATGTGTTGCTCTCAGTGTCTTGTCTGTCTTTCTGTCCAGGTGTTACTTGAGGCTCAGCTGCAGTTTCTAGAGACCTAGAGAATTCTAGGTCTGGTGAATAGAGATGTTTAATTCACCCATTGTCATGTTGTTGATTTTTTTTCTCATGACTAAGTTCTCAAGGAATTAAAATGATTTAAATTAAGCCCTCAGGAGTCCCCACAGAAGCATCAGTCAAACAAAGAACAGGAGGAAATACAAGGGAGCCTAGGACAGTCATGAAACATAAAGCCATAGCAAAAGTGAGGGTTTGTAAGAAAACAGACTTGTTTCTTTTTGGATAAGAAAGGGGTCCCTTATTGAAGATAAGAAATGTGAATTTATTCAAATCCATTTTGTTCTTCGGAGTAAGCTTGCTATGGTTTTTCAGTCTGGAAATGGAGCACTGACAAATGAATCTTGGCTGTATTGCTCCTTAGAGCTCTCTGTGTCTTCATTCCTAAGGAGCTGAATTGAGGTTTTCTGGGAAGGAGGCAGGCCAGAATGGGGGCCAGGAAAAATGGAAAATTTCCTTTTATCACACAACCTGGAATCCTTTTGAGCACAAAGTCTTTCACCTGACTCTTAAGATATAGCATGCAGCCTAAGAGCTCTATTGTGTTTTGAAGTAAGGTCTCACTGTGTACCATATACTGGTCTCAGACTTTCAATCCAATGTCAGCCTTCCAATCTCTGGGATTTCTGGCTGTTCCTGCCAATCTGAGATTCTCAAAAAGAAGGTTATGGACATGCTGATCCTGGAATTATATTATTTCCTTTTCTTTGCAGATTCTACCTCGGTAACAACTAGAGTCACAACCAGCCCCAATGTATCCCAGACAGGTAATATGGAGAGATCAAATGAATCATGTAAAATTTATCTCTTCCACATGGGGTCCTCCTTGCCCACAAATCTGCCATAACTGAATTGAGCACACAGAGACATGATCTGAATTATGATTAGTGTAAGTAAAACATTGTATTGTCATTCTCTTTGCCCTAGAAACCACTGCAAAAGCAACAGAAAGTCAAGACACTGAGAGTAAAACAGGTCAGTATGAGAAGACCTCCAACTGCTTCATGATCTACTGGCATTTCCTGTACTTAAAATGTGGTGGGTTCTCTAGCATACATAAGAAGCAAAAGCATCAGTAAGAGACAGTGATTGCCATGCTGCAACCCTTTTATTGGGGGCATAAGGTATTATAGGCACAGATACTGGTGATTTGTTGATCATTCAAAATATATATGAATATTGTGATTCTGTAGTTGATGGTTATGAGTAAAGGTACCAGAATGGGAATTG
This sequence comes from Mastomys natalensis, assembly GCA_021653895.1. Taxonomy (NCBI): domain Eukaryota; kingdom Metazoa; phylum Chordata; class Mammalia; order Rodentia; family Muridae; genus Mastomys; species Mastomys natalensis. The sequence goes on from JAJTUV010000381.1 coordinate 2,488,949, forward strand.
TTGAGATTGAGACTAGCTAGGTGGGCAGCAAATTTCTACCAAACGTGAAATTCTACAAACATAAAAACAGAGACATGAAGATGCACAGGGAAGTTCAGGAATAAGCCACATGTTGGCAGTGCAAGCATGAGGGTCAAGGAAGAAGATTTGGAAACACAGAAGAATATATGAAAGATTTGAGCTCCAAATTTAAAGGTGACTTCATCCTCACAACAAATGAGACCTCCTCTCAGTTTTATCAGGAGAAAGTGGCTCTGATATCACTGTGGAATTAAAAGATTATTCTGAATACACACACACATACATACATATAGAAATATTATATATATATATATATATATATATTATATATCCTAGATTGCCTTAACAAAGACAAAGAGTTAGAGGCATTTAATCCTTCAAATTTTCATATATTTTACAATTTTATTATCAAATTTTGGTAGCAGTTGTTGGAGTTGCCTCAAGTAAACATTAAATTTATTTTAAGGACAACCCATCCCAAGCCAGTTTTTTTTTTTTTTTCTTTTGGCAAGGTAGGATGACAGTACAAATTTGACCTTCAGCAATTTTAAATTAGAATTTGGAATTAGAATTTTGAAAATATATCCCTGCAAATATCTGTGAAGTATAGAAACTCAATTGGATACATGCTTCTCATCTGCCTCAAGCATTTGGGAGGGATGGAACAAAATTAACGCATTAGAAGAAGTGGAAATAGGATAAATGTTCTTAAGACTGAAACTGTTACTAAAATTATATCCCCATGCCATGAAACCATCCCTTCTCTTTATTCACGACCTAACTCATCGGAATTCTTTCCCAAGAATAATTTCACTGGAACTTTATTTTTATTTTCTATATTAAAATTTGAGTTCTAAATGAAACACCTTACAATACTAGAATGCCAAATGCCATAAGCAGCGCAGAGCAGGAAGACAGGTGGTCTATGGGAAACTGGCTGTAAGCTAATTGTTTCAGCATTATAGTAATCAGTCAGGTATAAATGTATTGTCCCCAACACCATGACACCATTCTGAAAACTTCAGAGGCTAACAGGTTTTCTGTTTTCACAGAGTGTCCAGGCATGGTCCCACCAGCCCCAGGTAAGTGCACCCAACTCCAGAGTAGTTCTGTAGTGGTTGTTCTTCTTGTACATTCGGTATCTGAAGTCACTCCAATACATGACAGGTCACAGAAGGTTTCAGAATAAACTTTCAGAACAAACTAAGTGCATGAAACTGGCTTTTACTTGTCAAACAATGTCTAATACTTATTTTCTTGTCCACAAACAAATGCAGCCAAACAATACATATCAGGTTCTCCTGCCCGCTCTTTCAGGAAATTACCTATCTTGATCAAAGGTAGTTAATGGTTCTGCTCTCCTAATGGTGATCACTTAACAACTACATAATATAACTTCTAGGGATAGTGTTCTGGGTGAAAATTGCAGGTGTGCCTGCGTTTAATAACTTATGAGAACTTTATTGAATTTCCACTACTTTTAAGATAATATGATGTATTTTTGCAGTGAGTAATCAATAAAGAAATAGTTTTTGCTTTATTTAATGAGAAAAGAAAAATTTTAAAAAACACAGTTTTCATACATGACAGTCAATAAAATTCATAATAAGAAGTAAATACACACCCTGTGGAAAATGTAAGTTGTAGAAGTGGCCATAAGTTGACTATTATAATAAATTACTCAATAAATTAGAGGACTGAGCGGAGTAAGGAAATAGCTTTAATCTGGGAGACTTAGAAACCAAAATAAAGTATTTCTTTTAAAAGATGACTTAGCATTTAAAATAAAAACAATGGGATAATTAGACATTAAGAAGATTTGCTGTAGCTGTGGTGTAAAGAACCATTTGAACCAGAAAGGACTCTCAGGGGTTGAGTTGCTGACCAGATGATGATGAGGTAGATTAGCCAAGAATAAAGGAAGGAAAGATTTAAAGTGAGGGCAAGAGAAGGGACTTGTGGGTATTTTGGATGACAAACTACAATTAATGAGCAGGGCTCCTAGGAACAATTTAATCTACAAGAGAAATCTGTGCCTAAGGCGGGAAGATACAATCTGTTTTGTCCATTTACGTTGGAGGTTCTTGCGGATCTGTTTGCATGGAGACAGAGAGGTGTCCTTGTTCATGAGTGTTGATGGTCTCAAATGCCTTAGCAGTCTGAGAGCCTTCCACTCCATGCTGGGCATCATGGAGAAAAAGTTCCATCGAAAGACTAGAGACAGAGTGAGAGGAGCAAGAAGAGCTTTTAGTGTGGGTAGGGTTTTCTGAATGTTAAATTTAAAGAAAAACTAACTTTTTTTTTTTTTTTTTTTTTTGCATGTGAAAGTTAATGTCACCTATGACAGAGAATTCAAATGATTGATTAAGAAAATTTGGATCTATGAGTTTGCCAATGATAATAACTTGGTACTTATTGGATTGCAGAGACAGGAAGCAGTTGATATGACAGTGAACTGAATAATGTAGACACACACACACACACACACACTTAAACAAAGCATTTTGCTGGAAGCAGGTAGGTGTGATTTATCCAGCTTTGGACACAATATCTCCATAAGTATGCCTTTGAAATTCTAATGTCAGTTATAGTAGGGGCTCCCTGCTGGTTATCTATAAATAGCAAGTGATTGTGATTTGCAAACTTTAATTAGCATTTATCACTTTATGTTAACAGTGTGTCACGGCCCACTGGGAGAAGAGAAATCTGTAAGCATACAGTTCTGTTCTATCTTAATCTAAATTTGCTTTCTGGCTCTTTGTGAAAAAAAGTCTAAACACAGTTTGTATCTGCAGCCTGGAGATGTATGGATATCAAATTGCCATCAGTGTACCTGCACCGAAGCACAGGCCGTAGATTGCAAACCTAAAGAATGTCCTTCTCCACCCACATGCAAAACTGGAGAGAGGCTAGTGACGTTCAAATCCAATGACTCCTGCTGTGACATTAGCCACTGTGGTATGTGTCTGTAACACATCAGATGAACTAAATCCGTACGTTGTTTGCCCATTGAGACATTCAAGGGGTATTTTTGAGCTAATATGTCACACATGACATTAGGTCCTGACTGATAAAACAGAGTTAGTTAGTACTTCTTAAAACTTATAATTGTAACTTTTAAAAAAACCCTATATCAAGAGATATTAACAGCATCAATAGATTCAAAGGCAATGGTGCTATTCTAAGAAAAGCATAATGGGTTCATAAGTATGGTCTCATCTACAATTACTCCTTCATAAATAATAAAGGAGCATATTATATTTGTTTTTCAGAACCAAGAACATGTTTATTTAACAATACTGATTATGCGGTAAGGCTTTTCATCTCTATTTTATTTATGCAATCATAGGAATAGATGCAATGCTATGCCACACCAGGGGGCTTTTCAGTGTATTATGTTTTTTAAAAAGGGTTTTAAAAACACTTTGCTAAAGTCCAAGGATAAGTTTTCCTCTGTCCACACGATTTACATAAACACCTAACATAAAAAGCAACCTGCCATGCTCCTTCCAAAGGAGGCGGTGCTCGAGATCATTAAATGAGCCAGCAGTCGATCTCGGAACAGAATTTCCCCAGGGTCTTGCCAGATGGAGAAGACACACTGCGCCACATTCAAATCAATGAGCAGAGTTCAAGTGTAATTACAACTAGAAAGATCAGATGGCCAAACTGCCAGAAATCAAATAAGAAATCTCAAGGGTTCCACCCAATAAGGGGCTTAGCCTAGATTGGGCTGGGTCTGGACCACTAAGCTCACATTTAGGGCAGGGCTTAACTTCCCAGGATGTCAGATGATTCTGAAACTGATACACACACTCTCAGCTGCTGTTGCTACATACTTAAAAAACTGGAACTAAAATAGATGAAGCATGCTAAGAAATACACAGTGGGGAATGGAGGGGATGCATGAGGCAGTTTTACTTGCACAAATCAATTGCCTCACTCAAATTTCAGTCTGATCTTTGCAACATTCCAAGTCCAAAATTGGTGTGACTCTGGAAACCAAAACAAAAAGGGTAAAATCAAAATTGGAAATCCCAATAATTTCCATGCAATAGAGTTGAAATAGTAAAATTTCAGTTTATAGGGTACTTTATCTTATGGCCTAAGGCTCTAAATCAGAGGTTCTCAACCTGTGAGTTATAACCCTTCTGGAATAAGATGACCCTTTCACAGGGTTTACATACCAGATATTCTGCATATCAGCTATTTACATTGTGATTTGTAACAGTAGCAAAATTACAGTTATGAAGTAGCAGTGAAAATAATTTTATACTTGGGAGTTACCAAAACATTGGCAACTGTATTAAAGGGTTGTAGCATTAGGAAGGTTGAGAGTCACTGGTCTAAATTAAAGACTGTTTCTCAGATTGTACTTTAAATGTTGGGCAAATTAATTATGGAACAGTTTGAAGAGCTTTGACAAACATAGAATTAAGCCGTCTTGGAAGTATGGACATTAGCTCTACTTTAAAATTTTATTTATTTTTATTTATGTGTATGAGTATTTTTGTCTGCGTCTATGCATATGTACCATGTGAGATCCTGATGCTCTCAAAGGGCAGAAGAGGGAACTGGATTTCCTGGGACTGAGATATATGTAGATGGTGAGCCTCCATGTGGGTGCTGGTCCAACCCTGGTCCTCTGGAAGAGCAGCAAGTACTCTTAAGCACTGAGCCATCTCTGTAGCCCCTGTTAGTCCTCATTCAAATTTTGGTCTATTATTAGTGTATGAACATGCCTTATGGCACATGTGTGATGGCCACAGGTATCTTTTAAAGAATCAATTCTCTCTTCCTTCAGTGGATTGCTAGGATCCAACTCAAGTTATCCATCCATTTTGCACCAAGCACTTTCACATACTAAGGACATCTTGTGGGTCCATGAGTCTTAATTCAATAAACTGCTTTTGTGTCCTCTTATTAGATATCATATTTTCCTTGAAGGATAGAGTACAAAACTTGGTGAATTTCTTGCTTACCATAAAACATCCTTTCTTGGAGAATTTTCTTAGACGTATACCAGTGACTATCATTAGTTTTATTTTGAAGATTGAGAATCTTGATGCATTCCATGCTCCCCCAATGAAGAATTTTGATTTATTCACTGAAGTTGAAGGTATGCAAACTACCTTCCCTGAACTGTTTATTTGACCACTGAAAGTGCTGCTTCACAGATACTAAAATCAGAAATTTCATTCATTCATTCTTTTTTTTTTCAAACAGTTTTTAACTGGCAAGCTAAATTATATTCAAGGCAAATAACTTCTCTTCTCCCCCACACTTAACTTGCAGATTGGTTCGTCCTTTGAGGACCCTAGCAACCCATGTCTCTCCTATACCTGTAACAACACAGGCTTGGTGGCCGTGGTTCAAGACTGTCCAAAGCAAACATGGTGCACAGAAGTAAGTCATGGTCTTAACATGAGGTCACCTCTCAAGTTCAACTCAGACTCTTCTCTCCCTCCTGCTTCTTGGGAAAAGTTGGCCTTTGGCCAAGAGGTATAAATATGTGGTTAGTTTTATGGATAATTATACAAATCCATGTATCGAGAAACATATGATTCCAGAAATGACAGCTTTTGTTGAGTATATTCTTCAAACCAAGAAAGGCTTTTATTTTTCTAGCTCTGTAAAACTTAGTTTAATGCAATTTTAAAGGTAGGCTATTGCAAAAAAAAAAATGAGCTATTTGTATACTTATTTTAATTTATGTGTATAAGTGTTTGCCTGCACATGTGTATATGCCCCATGTGCATGCTTTATACCCTCAGAGGTCAGAAAAAGGTACTGAATCACCTGGAAATGGAATGTGAATTATGTAGCCACCATGTGGATTCTGGAAAATGAATCTGGGTCCTCTGCAAAAACAAAAAATTTCTGCCTCTGTCTCCTCTGCCTCTGTCTGTCTGTCTGTGTAAATTTGAATATATATATATATACACAATATATATATATATTCAAATATATATATTTACGTATATATACACATATATATTTACATATATAAAACAATAATAATTAAAGAATGAGAGGTTATGGATATAAAGTGAACTGGGATCATGAAAAGTATTTGATGATGCAATTAGATTTTAATTAAAATTTGAAAACAACAAATAATAATAGTAATGAAAATTATTAATATTGTCATTATTTATTATTATTATTATCATTATTATATTATGCAACAAGCACTCTGAACTATTGAGCCAAATTCCTCTTCACTATTTTATGAACAAAACTAAAAAAAACATCTTTTTAGTTAAAAACTCATGGAAGATTAATTACCTCCTACAAAAATTCAAATTCTCTAAAATGACACGTATCTGTACTATTTATATCTTGGTGCCACAACCAGCATTTCTCTGCCTCCGTATTTTAGTTTGTATCACTGTGGTGAATACCATGATCAGAAGCGACTTGGAGAGCAATGGGCTTATTTATCTTACGTTGTCAGGTCACACTCCATCCCTAGGGAAGTCAGGACAGGAATTCAAGGCAGGAACCTAGAGGCAGGAGCTGATGCAGAGGCCATGGAAAGATGCTGCTTAATAGCTTTCTTCCCATGGCTTCACCAGGCTGCTTTCTTATACATCCCAGGACCACTAGGTCTGCCTACAGTGAGTTGAGCCCTCCTATATTAATCATTAATCAATAAAAATGCTGACAAGCTTTCATATAGGCCAGTCTAGTTGGGATATTTATTAAAAATGAGGTTCCCTCTCCTCATATGGTTATAGCTTGTGCTAACACATTCAATATATTGTTTTTAAATTAGTTAATGTTTAATATTAAATTATAAGTTTTCTTTGAGAATCATGTAATTAATAACATAGTTTAAATTATTACCTTAGAATTCTAATACTGTATTTCAATAGTTTATTTGGCTCTCACCTTAAGAGTTAGGAAGGTATGAATTTGAAACAAAGTTTAAATACAGATCTTGAATAAAAGAAGCTGATGGCATCTGGTATTGTGTTACAGAAATTTTCCTTTGAAGAAAGTGAAGCATGTTTGTTTTCTCTCATATTTGCATATTCTCCTACCATTTATTCCTGTCATTGTGAAGTCTCAGTCTTAAATACTCAGTCTCATGTTTATTACCAAGTTCAATTCCTTCTGTACTTGCCTAGCCCTAGAGCTGATGTCAGCATCCTTTTCTCTTTCCATTTCCCCTTCACGTTTCTACTTTAGTATATTAAGAAATGTCATATTTCGTTCAATATTAAACATTTCAATCCTTTGTTCCTGCAGGAAGAAAGAATCTACGATTCAAATAAATGTTGCTATAAATGTAAGTTAACTTCTATATATTGAAAGTATCTAACTGACTGAGAAACTTTCTTTAAGACAGAATGGCAGATCATTAATAGAAGGTTGACCTGTTCTGTTAAAATACAGAAATCTAGGTCATAATGTAAGCTGCCAACCTGTACGCTTGCAAAGGGTGTTATAGTTATTTATTGTCAGTAGATTGTAGAAAAACAATTATCACCGGTTATGTTTACAAGGGAATTTTTTTATTCTTGTGTAAAAAAAACCCAACATACTTCTATCCTAACACCAGCAATCTGTGTTGTAAATCTGTGTATTAGAACACAAAGTTATGTAATCCACAATAAGGAAATGCTTGTCAGCGATGTCCCATCCTCCTCTCTCTGCTCTGACTGTCCTGCCCCCTCTCTGTTTGCTCTACTTATCATTTCTTTTTCCCCTTCCCCTGTCATATAATCATAGCAACAATTAACAATATCTATCCCAGGATAAACCAGGCGCCCTTCACAGTGGGGGCTGAGACAGACAACGGCTCCCTTCATAGCACAGGGAAGTAGCTGATGCATCTTTTCCCTGTGGTTAAGATAAAGGATGCCAAATAATTGTCAAAATGTTAAATCTCCACTTTTCATCTGGTTTGCTCTTTGCTCTAGGTAAGAATGACTGCAGGACTACTCCTGTGAACGTGACCATTAAGTACAATGGTTGTAGAAAGAGGCTTGAGATGGCAAGATGTGTAGGAGAGTGCAAAAGGACTGTCAAGTGAGTTACCCTGTGAATATGTACCATGCATTAACTCAGTTTGACATGAATGACCTGCCTGATTAGGAAACTTTTATACACACACACACACACGCACACACACACACACACACCCTTAAGATCCAAGGACTGAAAGAAGTAATCACTTTAGCCATAAGTTATTATGAGGTCATTTTCTAAAGATGCTTATCCTGCTGTGACAAAAGAGGGTGCTTACTCAAGGAACTGCATGACTCAAATAATTTTAAAGTTGAATTTTAGAGTCATGTTACATGAATTTTTAATATAAATTTTACATATACATTAATTTAGTGAGAATAATTATAACTTGGTATTGATTTAAAATCCCTCATTTACACTTTGTACACTAATGTTCTCATTATGCAGTCACAACTCTTTCTTCTAATCTCATTTCCATCTCAAGAGCAGGTTGTCAGTGCTCTACATCAGAATTTTTGTAGTTGGAAGGGATATAAGGTCTAAAAAAACAGCACAGTAAAAGCTATTAAGCCATTTAGGGAAGTTATATGAATGCAAGCATTGATGTCAAGATAGGTAATGTTTGCAAATATTCTGAAGCATTTCTTATTGAATTCCTTCCTTTTAGGTACAATTATCAGACCTATCAATTGGAGAATTCCTGCTCTTGCTGCCGTGAGGAAAACTATGAGTTCAGGGACATTGAGCTTGACTGTTCGGATGGCAGCACCATCCCTTACAGATACAGGCACACTACCACCTGCTCCTGTCTGAACCAGTGTGAACAGTCTACAGCCAGTTAATGCCCATGTCGCCATTCTGGTTACTCTTGTTTTAGAAGGATTGAAAAATATCATTAAATAATGAGAATGGATAAGTATGAGTATGTCTTATTCAAAAGGTGAGGCTCCCAATGGGGTGCTATTGCTATTCTGTTACTGATGCTGGCTGGAGAATAAACTCAATAGTGAAAGGATTTGGTGAAAACGTGGATTTGTTTATATCGGGTGAATTCTGCAAGTAATGGAGAATGCTAGCCAGTCACAGCTCTCAGTGTCCAAGGGCTAGTGCTCTGCTTCATTTTCTCTCTCCTCTCACTACTTAATGACAATGCGCTCTCCCTTCCTTTCCACGTCCCTGTCCCAGCTACAATACCATTCTCCCTGTGCCACATCACCCTCTGCTGGGATATCATGACTTCCTAATAGTTCTCAAGAGTTTCATATTATTTCTTCTCTTTCTTCCTCCTGCATTTTTCTAGCTATTCCCACACCATTTTAAATCCATGATCAGGCATTTGTGAACAGCTTCATTTTGTGGACTCGAACTTTTTTAAGTGCATGTTATTCCTCCTTTCATTCTATTCAGGTGTTTGGATACATTGTATCGACATAGGCATGCATACCAAGGGATGCCTACCTTATTCTAAGCACCTTGACACCATTGTCTTTTAGAGGTTATGGGTCATTCTCTCTAAATTGCTAATGTTAAACTAGGAAATCTGAAATAAGCTCAGCAGATATGAAAGTTCATTTCTCCCTCATGTACAAGGATGGATGGATTGAATATGTCTAACTTCTTCTTCTTCTTCTTCTTCTTCTTCTTCTTCTTCTTCTTCTTCTTCCTCTTCCTCTTCTTCTTCTTCTTCTTCTTCTTGTTTGTCTTCATCTTGTCTTCATCTTCCTCTTCCCCCCCCTCCTCTTCCCCCTCCTCTCTTCCTCCTCCTCCTTCCTTTCTTGTTCTATCATTTTTCAACTTGCCTCTTTTTTCTTCTACCTTGATGGCCTGCAAGAATCCCCTCTACTCCCTAATATTTCAAGTTTAATCCAGTAAACAAGAGAGAGGACTAGGAAGTGAGGAGTGATTGCTGTTTTTCCTTTGAGGGCAAGACCCAGAAGTTGTACACATTCTTTCACAAACACATAACTGGACAAAATACAAAGTCAAAGCTGCCTGCAGGATCATACATGATGATTCTAAATGAAGGTCTAACATTTAGTACTTTTGTAAGCCTATGCAATTAGGAACTTTCCTCCAAAGTCCAGTTCAGTAGATGAGAAATCAATGAGTCAAGTTAATAAACAGAAGCAAGTCCTTGGAACTAGCTAGAACAATCACAACTTGAATCATCATTACACTATGTTATTAGAATGCTGTGATGTATTCCTATATATTCCTCCCAAAATAATGTATTTATTTCATCCATGTTGAGAATAGACCAGAAGAGCATTTTTTGGCTTTTATCCTTCTTGGGATTGCCTCATTGTTGGGTTCTCCCTTTGTGGACAAAGAGTAGCACCCAGTGATTTATAAGTGTCAGTAAAAAGGACCATTTCTCTAATCACAAGCAGAGTCCACAACCTCCCTACAGTGTTGGCAGCTGCCTCCACTGAGAAATGCAGTGCCTTGATTTCTTCCTCCATTCAGTCTTGCTACTTTCTTGCATGAGTCTGCTTTCCAAGAACATTCTGAATAAAGTCATCTTGTAAAAATCTCGACTTGAGTCTTCTCTAAGGTAACTTAATCTGAATTGTATATGTGTCATTCTCTAGAACTCTTCTAAGGTCTGTGCTACTGAAGTCTGAAGATTGATTGTGGGAAGATGCAGTCATTGGCCCACTCTGCCTTTGCTAGTCTTTGATAACTGGAATGAACTACAGGAGCCCTCCTCCACTGTAGTGTCTTATCATCTTCCCCTTGCATCCCTTGAAATATACATAGTTTTCAGTATGTTAAGTACATTATTTTAATGTTCTGAGATCACAAGATTCATGAGAGAAGTAAATTATTAAAACTCAAAATCTAAAATTATGATTATGAAATAAATACAGTATTTTGGGAGGAATACATAGGAGTACATCATAGCTTTCTAGTTCTAAGGACTTGCTTCCATTTATTAATTTGACTCATTCACATATATATGAATGCAACTTTGGAACTATTTCTATTTTAATGTCTTTCTTTCCACCTTTAACCACACCAACATTATCAACCTCCTGTTATCCACATCTGTGCACTTCAAAGTCTTATGCACACTTGTAATGACAGTTACCTCTAAGGTCTATTTGTCTGCCATTATTTTTCTTAATTATAATTGTTTTCTAAAGGAAAATTTACATCTATGTTTAATTACTCTATTCCCAACATCTAGAGGAGGAACTAGCATATTATTGGCAATAAACAATCTTTTATTAAAAATTGGTGGTGAAACCTAACAATGAGAACCAGACAATAAATTCAATGACATATACTTTTTTCCTTAAAACAATTACATATATATCACTGTGTTCATATTGAGTATTAGAATTAACATCAACCGATAATTTTATCAAAATCTCTGCTCACAGAAAACTGTTCATGAAAAATTGCATGCAGCCTGACTATCCCTTATATGCTAAACTAGATCCTTGGGATAAATAAAAAGCAGATGAAATTATATTGACCAAGGTACCTGAGAAAGATTGCTCAGTGGTGGTCACTATCCCCACAGAGCCATCCATCTAAACAATCATTCATACACAAGGTACCTCATTAAGAAAATAGGCAAAGTGTGTTTTAGTGATATATATGTATGTATATATATATATATATATATATATTATATATATATATACATATATATATATGGAGAGAGAGAAAGAGAGACAGAGAGAGAGAGACAGAGAGAGAGAGGGAGGGAGAGAGAGCATTGAATTAGGCAGGAAATAAAGGGTTGCTTACATTACATATTCTCAGAATCCAACTGCCTGGGGGAAAAATGTTCTTCATTTTGGAGGAGAAGCGCTATTAAATTGTATTAGTTACTTGCCTATTACTGTGTAAAACAGCACAAGCAAATTAATTTATAGGAGGAAGTGTTTCTTTGGAGCTTACAGTTCCAGAGAGATAATCATCCATTACTATCTTGGCAGAGAAGCCTGACAGCAGTCAGACATGGCCGCTGATGAAGGTAGCTGACAAATCACATCTTAAACTGCATTTAGAAAACAAAGAACAGATAGAATGGAGTGTGGCGTTAAAATCTCAAAGCCCACCCTCAGTGACCTACTTCCCCCAACAAGTCTTACCTCCTAGGCCTCCCCAAACAGCACCACTAAATGGGAACCAGGCATAAAAATATCCTAGGCTTTAGGGACATTATCAATCAATCCTCATAAATAAAGGTCTTAGGCTTAAAACCCAACAAAAGGCCTGCCATGATGAACAGTGGTGTCAAAAAAATGGCCCTAATCAATGATTCTAAACTATTTTCCCAAGGAGTGAGACACTGGATAGTGGATAGAAGGAATCCCTCCAACTTTAGGCAGAAAGCAAATAACAAGATTCTAGCTAAAAAGAGCAGAGCGTAAAAGATAACTCAGGACTTTGTCAGAGCATCAGAAGGAACCCTACATCCTGGTGGGACAGCCTGAGTTCTGGCTTGTATCACTGCATCATTGGAGTAGACTTAGGACACTCTGACACTGTGTAGATCCTTTTGGCTGAGGTAGAGCCCAGCTTAATGTCACTCAAATTTGGGCAGCACTGTTAATTTCCTAATAGGGCTCAGAGATGAAGTCCCTTGATCTGCCCTGTCACTCTATAGCCTGGTGGCTAAATTTGAGCTTTTATTCTGTATTACCACCAACTGAATAAAGAGCCTATGCCCATCTCTGAGACTATGAAGATCTCTTAGGGTTAAGAGATGCAGGTGTGATAGCAGCATCAGCCATGTTGATGACTGTCTTCAGTGATATTACCTAAGTTCTAGGCAGCATAATATGAAGCAAGATAGCATGTGAGGAATATAGGTTGGAAGAGTAAGCATAGGACTTTGTTTCGGAACTTATAACAAGAAAAAGTGAAACACAACACTCACTGAGGATATTATATTATCTCTCATTCCCAGGCCTACTCATAGATAGAGCCTCTGGATTTCAGATGAAGAGATATGGCCTCAGTTGATCAGATTTATATTCTGGTTCAGCAACAACTGTAGCTAGCTAGGTACACCAGTTTTAGTCTATAGATTCCCTACTCTATAGACAGGGAAAAGTGGTACAAGCCTTGGTGTCAGAGTTGGTCTGGTGCTACTATGTACTCAAATGCTAAATACTGGTCCCCAAGATCTGATTGCCCTATGATGAGCAAATTCTCACATACATCAGCTTTTGTTGTATAGGACTTCCTCGGATATTTAATTGGTTAATTAAAGGCTAAAACTTCTTAATAGGCAGTAGAGAGAGAAAGGCAAGTTTGAGGATCTCGTGAGGGGGTCTCAAGAAAGACCAAGAAGAAGAAAGGAGACCAAGAGATGAGGAGTCCACCATGAGAGGAGATGGACCATAAGCACATGGCCAGGAGAAAGAGCAAGTAACAAGGGACATATGGCAGGTGTGTTAAGTTAGAATAGCTCAAAACCTGCCCAATCTAGGCTTACAGCTTGTAAATAAATACCAGGATTGTATATATTTTATATGGGCTAGATAGAAACACAGTGATGGAGTTCTAATTAGGAAGGGGAGAATAAATAACAGGAGGATAAAATAACAGTAAGGGTATCAGAAAAAGTCGTGGGGAATCATACTATTAACTATGCACCTAAGAATACTTATGGTGCATGTGAGTCACTGTATAAACATACATATATAGCTTAAATGAAATTTCCACATTTGGGCTGAAAATGTTTCCTCCAATAGCCAAATATTTTTTTAACAAAGTCTCCAACTTCAGACATGAGACTTCTTCTTTTGAATTGTTGGTTAGGATTGTACAAGACACTCCCCAAACATTAGACCATTGCTATTGCCCTTGGTTGCTCCTTTCTTGGGTGAACAATAATCCCTGTTGCCAAAGACAACTTTGGACACAGGCCCAGAGACTGCTAAACTTGAACTGATCTGAAAGACTAACAACTAACCTTCATAGTATAGGAGGATGCTATGTAAGCTTTGAAATAAGGAACAAAAGAACAGTCCTACCCAGCTGTGTGGCCTATGAACCATAACAATGATAACCCAAAGGATGCAGTTATGGAACTCACATCTTAGTGATAATCAACAGGTCTCTGACTGGACATTAGACATGCCCAACAAGAAGGAAAATATGTCTGTCATTGGAAACCTAGCTAACTACCACAAAGCTAGTGAAGGCATGGATCTTGCAGGAGAAGCACCACTTTATTAAACAATTGAAATTACTAAGGACATTCTAAATACTCTCCTTGCACGAGAAGCGCCACTTTATTAAACAATTGAAATTACTAAGGACATTCTAAATACTCTCCTTGCACACAGACATAAGTGCAGTTCACCCCCTATTTAAAAAAAAAAAAAAGCCTCTTTGCAACAGATGGAAATCATTACAGAAAACCTCCACCTATCCAAAAGTAGAGTTGTGGAACCTACTCATAACAGCTAACATCTAGCGCACAATTCCTGCACCTAAAATTCAGTGATCATTGCAAAAGAGGGTGTGGAAAGATTGTAAGAGCTAGAGGAACAAAGAGTTGGCTGTGAGATTGTTTCTCTCAGTAATGTCATAAGCTACACCCATAAAGTCTCACTAACGGGACTGCTTAAACCTGAGTTTAATGACGAGAGCATTAATAGACCTGATAATGTAGAGAGGAAAAAGTTTATGAGGCCTTAACCCTACCAATAGATCTATAGGCAACTAAGAAATGCTATCGGGGGAAAAAGGTCTTCTCCGGGGAAGAGAGCACTATTATTGGTTATTCAGTATCAAATGGTCAGCCCAGAAAACATGCATACATATAACCTTATACAAACAGGACAGGATGTATTTATATATCTTGAAACACACATGCATGTGTATGTATGGAATTGAGGAGTGGATCCTGTGTTAAATTCATGTTTAACAGTTTGAGGAAATTCTCATCTTCCAAAATGCCTATTTTACATCTCCCCCACTCAGTGACATTGCTTCTCTATATCCTTGTTGGTAATTATTTTCATTTGTTTCTACTAATAGGTTATTTAACTTCTTTTTCAAACTCTTTCTCTCACATATAAAACAGAACTAATGAAAGGATCTACATTCGCTAGCCTATTGCTTTGCAAATCCTCTCATTCTCAATTTGTCATTCTGCAAATCTTCAGCATTGAGTTTCTGTAAAGCTCTAGAAACAGGTTTGCAAGCTGCAGACTTGCAGATGTTGACACAACAAAATGGCTCTCATAGGGGATAAGATGATAACTGTCTCTGATAGCAAGAATATCCATGTTTGGCTAGATACTTGTTGAAAATGAGCTGGTCATAAAGAAATGTTGGGAGAAGCATTTGAAATTTTTTTTGTGTGTGAAATGAAAAGATGAAAGTGATGAGTGTTGAAGTCAGTCCGTTTGAGCTCCACCTGTGATAGTGGAGCCCTAGTACTGTCTTAAAGGAGCCTCTTGAGAAAAGAAAAAAAGAATCAATTTTCTGTGTTTCTTCACTGTATCCCATATTTGTTCCCTCTCTCTTGCTCTCAGTACTGGGGATCAAAACCAGAACCTCACATGTTCTAGGCAAGTAGTCTGCCCCCAACCCGGAGTTTCTCTGTAGACAGGACTACAGCTCTGTGTCACCAGGTCAGTTTTACAAGCTGAAATAATTTGTCTTTGAAATTACCTTTGTCCATTGCATAATTTTGGTGGTGAAACTAACCTTTAATGGCTGAGCCATCTCTCCATCCCTATGTTTGTCCATTTTAATTTTAGTGCTAGGATTATTGATCATTTAAATAGATGAAATTGTACAGCTACCTTCCACTGTTCTATAATTAACAAAAGCTAATTTCTTTCACCACACATAGGAATCCAAATTTGCTAGGAAACACACTTGAAGTCTATTCCTCTAGAGAAGGAATAATTGAGCAGTGCTCACTATACTCATCATTAGTCAAGATACAACACCCATGCCTGCTTGTGCAAACAGAATGAAATTTTCTGTACTGGAGATTTCCTATGCAAATTCTAGCTACCTGTAATGAATTCTTTGGTTACCCTTGTATTCTTTGCTGTCCTTTTCTTCTTTCTCTTCAACTTACTACATAGATTAACATGTAATGATTGATAACTCATTAATACATTTATGGGGTTCAAAATGATATTTAAAGCATTCAAAAACATGTGCTGACTTAACCCATCCTGTTCTCACCCATGCTCACTTAAACATTTCCTGATGCTGTCATTGTGTGGGTACAGATACATCTATCCATGGCTACTGCTACTCTCCCTAGTACTTTAGGGTAGTTGATATCTATCTTTAATCATAAAAGGTGACAAAAGATACTCTTGCAGTCTTTGGCAATTCTACCTGAGGGGTCATGGGTTAATCTCTTCCCATATAACATTCTCCACCATTGCCACCATTGAGTCTATGTGGCTTGGCTCTGAGAGCCAAGCTTCCATCCAATTCCTGAGATCTGCAATCAGTCTTTTTTTTTTTTCCAGTTTTGAGCTTGTGATCTCCTTTTCTACAGTCTGACTCTTTTAGGCAATGCACTGAATAGCAGCAAGTCAGAAATGATGCTGTGCTGTACCTCTCACCACTCCTCCTCACCTTCTTACTTCCTATCCTGCCTTCATTTCCAAACATTCTTGGCTCTGCTAGGAAATGGGTTATAGGAGCATGGTGCTTTGGCTGCACTTATACTTGTACTATGCTTGTACTATACTGTTCAGGGCAACAACTTCCCTTGAAGAATGCCCAGCAGGTTTCTTTGATTTTTACTGATTACTCAGCACCATTGGAAGCATTGTCTATCAATTTTTCTTGTATGCACTGGGTGGGTCTGTGACAACCCATGAACCCTGTTCAGTTATGTAAGATTTGTCTTTCTGTATAGTTAGAATTACATCTATGAAATTAAAACCTGAGCTCTTAGCAATTCAGTGCCTTTAGGAGGCATCAGTTGTGTACTTTTTCTGAGGCCTGTCAGGAGTATCTACCCCAACATAACATCAGTAGGATATAAGTGACCCCATACTGTACATGAGGTTAGCCCAAGCGGAATGTGTGACATATCATCAAGTCTTTGGATGACACACTTGCTGATTTTGTGTGTCAACTTGACAAAGCTAGAGTCTTCAGAGTGAAACGAGCCTCAGTTAAGAAAATGTCTCCATGAGAATCTGCTGTAAAGCATTTTATCAATTAGTGATCAATGGAGGAGGGCCCACCTATGGTGGGTGGTGCTATCCCTGGCAAGTATGTCATAACAATAGAAATGCTGACTAAGATAGAGGAGATACTGGTAAAGCACGTGGGGGTAAAATAGAAGCAAACAAAACCAAAAGCATTTCCCTTTCATCTAAACCCTTTTAATTAATTCAATGGTTCTTAAATATAAATTCTATGGTCAAGTAAGGCAATAGTATACACACACACAAACACACACACACACACAGAAACAAAAGTTAATATCAAGGACAAATTTTCTGTATACTTTTGTAAGTATTCTTCAATAATTTGTATTGTGACTAGTGCTAATATTATTAATATTGGGTATTTTATTTCTTTTAACATAGTTTATAATTAAAAAGTTATCCAAAGAAGTCATTAAAGTTATTACTAATGTTCTATCCAGCTGTAAAATACAAGCTCATCCATTAGAGAGTATGAAGGAACAGACTCCATATGGAGTCTTTCAATAATTATATCCCAAACAACTGCTATTCTAGGTCATGGAAATGTCAAACATATATTAGTAGCATACAACATTATTAAATATAATATATTATATATATATAAAATATACTGAATGTGAGTTATAAGGACATATAAATGTCTACATAGAATTCACAGGTTGTCCAGTGTAAGTATGAGAGCTATCATAAAAGAGTGCCGCATAAAGGTTCAAAGCATCTATGTATCTGGCAGAGAGGTATCTTCCGGTGATACTTGAAAGGAAGGCCTCTCTGAGGGTGAGAACGAGAAAAGTCCTATCTTTGAAGACAAAGTTGAAAAGCACTCCAGTAGAAGAAACATCTAAATCAAGAGCCTGAACTACACACACAGAAAGAGCTCTGAGAGGAGTGGTGTGAGATGATGTCTAGGGCGTGACATTTCCTCCCTTCTCTAAGTATAGAAGGGCCTTGACGATTCTATTCTTGCGAAGGCGGGGATAGAGGCCTGACTTCCAATAATTGAAGGGGACCTTGTAATGGCTCAGGTCCTCCTGTCGTTGTCCAGTGAGGCATGAGGGCCATACCCATCCCGATGTCTTTTTCCTGGAGAGGGGATACTTTTGACATCAACCCCTATGCAGTCAGGCTTGTCCCTCAGGGAACCCAGATAGATATTTTAAACTTTTATTTATATTCCCTTGCAGTGCTTAGCCTCACAGCCTAAGCAAGAATTCAGATTGCCAGACAGAGAGGGTTCTGGGTAGCCCCTCTCTGCTTGGTCTAGGGGTGGAAGTCTCTTCTTTTAGGTTGGGTGGAGATGGGTTTGAGGAACACCCTGGATAAAGTAACAACCTCATCTTGAGTCTCGTGGTCCTCCATAGCTAACTTATGCGGTTCTGTGGAAATTTACCAGCCCAAGTAGTCATAGGTCTTATAAATAGGCAGCCTCGATGGATAGTACCAACTTAGATAAGGACAAGTGAATCATAGGCAGAGTCATAGTGACCTGTTCCCTGAACCTACACCCAGCCGATACCCTGTCCTGAAAGGTATCTGTACTCCCCCTGAACACCTATGCTCCGGGGCCATTCCCTTCCCCACATCCTGCCCTTTTGTGTTTATAACCCCTGTGCAAATAAGTAAATTATGATGTGATTTAAATAACTAAATAAATTAAAAAACAAAACAAAAAAACCCAAAAAACAAAACAAAACAAAAAACCAAAAAAAAAAAAGAAGTCTAGGGTGTGATGACACAGGGCAAAAAGCAAGCAGCTTGGTTTCATTCTGCATCTTGTTAGAAAGCAATGCATACTCTCAAAAGAGACAAATGTGGCTTTGATTGGATTTGTAAGAAGTAGGCCGATGTTGGTAAATGCTTGTTTGAAAGTAGAACTGAAACCACCATTATTGTCAGTATCCTCTGTGGATGGCAGGTAGCAAAATGGCCCCAGCCCTTCCATTCTTTCATAAACAGCCTCTGCTACATGAAGTCTGTTTGAATCCTTGAGTCTGGGGCTTAAATGGAGACCTACTCTGGAGGGACAAGCAAAGACCTCAAAATATAGCTAGATTGTTGGATGATTGCCCTTCTTTCTTGAGAATCTTTCCATCCTATGAACAAAGCTAGACTAGCCTCCGGAAAGGTGAGCACAACGACATGGGTGTCTCTAGGATGGCTGAGCCTCCATAGCCACCATCACAGGTGAAGCCTCAAATGGGTGAAATCACACTAACTTATTTAGTCCCAATCAGCTCACAGGAGAACCACCTGTGCTCTACATAATTGGAAAGCAATGCATGCTATGATGTTCCAAGCTGCCAACACTGGGGTGAGGGGGGTTGTAATGCAGCAAAAGCCAAGCAATGATCAGGAGTAACAATAGTGCTTAGAATGATATGTAATTTTATAATATGTATGAAGTAAAACTTACACAAGTTACTAATAGTTTAGACACAGAATAAGAGAATAACTAAAAATATCTTTGTATTATCATTTATTAGGATGAGTCATTTATGGGGAAGTGGTTAACCAGATCACAGATTTACCCACAGTGCCAACAAAAATGCCCCCAATTTTATGTAATACTTCCTCCTTCCGGTTGTTATGGTTTCCCTAGTAAACATTTTTTAGAAAAACCTAAGGATGTGAAGTTAAGAATTATGTGCTACAAACACTTTAAAAATTAAAGATAGCTTTAAAACTTGTTTGTTTTCTTTTTCTTAATTAGAAGCATCAGTATTAACTTGGCATTTACTTTCTCATTCCCTGTGTACAAAATTCTCTATGAATTTACATAGTCATGCAGAGATCTTGTTGTGAAAATGTAGAGAGAATCTCTTATAAGCATCACCTGTCAATAAAAAGCCTATGGCCAAGGAGCTGAAGCAGAAAATAGGAAGTGGGGCACTGGCAGGAAGAGAGGATTCTGGGAAATAGTGAGAGGCGTGAGAGATTCCCCTAGGAATGCTGAGGAGAAGCTCATAAACCAGCAGGTACCTGAACATATAGAGGATATTCACAACGGACTTAGACACATGAAGCTGAGGAGAGGTAACTAACCTTGTGGAAGACAGAATAGTTTGAATGGTTAAATAAGTTATAAGCTAGTCAGGGAATGAGCCAAAGCTTGTGACCTAGGCATTTACTAATCAATAATTAGTCTCAGAGTCTTCATTCTGGGAGCAGGGTCTGAGAGGGAAAATGGATTTATTATATACACACACATGCATCTGTATACTGCTAGCTTTGTCTCTCATTTGTCTAAAAGCTGCATCAGTTAGGAGACTGTATAAGTTTTTGTTTTCAAGCCCCAGTTTTAATTATTAAGAATAATGTTTTCTTGAGAGAGATTCTTCTCCTGATTCTTCTCCTAAGTGATACAAAATGATTTTAAGATATCTTTCTACCCCAAGGACATGGGAGGTATTCACACCTTTCAAATTCATGAGAAAGGTATACCAAAGCACTCATGCTGGCCATACAGAGGCCACTTTGAGCCTCAAAACAACAACTATTTAAATGCATTGAAACACATCAATGCATTTGATGTGGATATGAAATAAAAATACAAAATAAAAAAATATGAAAAACAGAACATGCCCATGAATTTATAGTGGTACTAGAAACATAATAAAAATTCTTTGGTTACTGTAGTACGGTGTTGCTGCATCTGATGTTTTAATTCAGAGGTACCAGCCTGAGAGAGCTGAAGAGTCATGAGGCATCCACAGTGACCTGAAGCAAAATATGAACAGCACACTGAAACCGAGGCATAACCAATTGGAAACTGTCAACCTACTGCTAAGGGAGGACTTTCACTGGACCACCCTCATGTAAGTCAGACAATCACGTACATCCAATCAAATACTTTGTTTTCAGGGCTTCATACATGCTAGAAAAGTACTCTGTTACCCAGACACATCTCATTGTTTTGCTTCTATTTTTCAGCAGGTTATTTTTTTGTAGTAACAAACTTAGTAAGGACACAGACACCAGACATTCATATTTGATGCTGCAACAGCTCTAAATAGTGTTTTGATAGCCTACTCTTGCTATCAATTGCAAAGCTTCATGTAGTCAATCATGTCTCTAAATTTAATGACCAACTATAGAAACATTCTAAATTAGACCACAGTAATACAAAGGTCCAAATTTTAAAAGCATGGTAGTAATTCTCTGTAGGCTTGGTTAGATTGAGGAGCCTATGGATGAGTAGAGCACACCACTGGTCATATTCAAAATCTTTTCCATGGAGGGTTCTTTAGAGGAAGGGAACTGGCTTTGTAAACTACAAAGGGGATTTATCAGATTGGCTTACATGATACTGAGTAGTTTACGATCGCTACCTTCATACTGGAGAGGTCAAGTGTCTGGTTGCTTCTCAGTCCTTGAGGCTAGTTGCTTCAACATTGCAACCTGGCATTAAACAGCTGGAAGAGCCCTTGAAGGCCACTGGTCTTTAATCTACATGGGAATCACAAAGAAGCTTGATGCTAAGAAATGCACCAGCAGTAACAACAGTGATAGAGTATGAACTTGCCAACAGAAGGAAAGTCAAGACAGTAGACAGAAAAGCTTTTGTTCTTGAGCATGTTTTTATCTGTGCTTCCAGTAGATGACGCTGTCTACATTGGATGGCTTACCATTCCCACTTCAAGAAAACGCCTCTGGGGTGTGCCCAGAGACTTGCCTTTTGTTGATTCAAATGGGGTCAAATCAACAACAAACACTAACCACTATAGAGAAAAAAGATTCACCTGAATGTGGGGGGTGCCACTTTACTTCATATACTGTGAGATAAAAAGGAGAAGGGGGAAAGACTTTCAGTCAAGAATCCTCTTTTTCACATCCTTACGGCCACAATTCTACCCTTGCTGTCTGCCAAGTTGTACCGAAACCCTAAATAACCAACTAAATCAACCCCCTCCTTCGGCTGTTCTCAGATGTGTCTTACAGCAATGCAAAGACTGATAAACTCCACAATGGTCCATTACTTTCAGCAAGTAGTATTAAAGAGAAGGAAAGAGCTTGTAAGAGAGGTTTTAGGATTTTATGAGCTAAGTATGATGTGATTCAACAAGCCAATGTATTTGAGATAGAGGGAACTAAACATTAAGTGATATAGAAGGATCATGTTAATTTCATCATGTGATGATGGTTTTGGGCTATGTGCTCCTTTCTATTCCAAACTTGCAATAGAGCTCCAACTGTTAAGACAGCTCAGCTTTGGTCAATGCTTACAATGGACAATGTGGTTTATTTCCCTACTCATGTCCTCTTATACATTTACAAGTCAAAGGGCCTTGCATATTTCAATAAAGATGAGAGCTGTTTTTAGAGTGTCGGTTTCAAACTTTCAGTTTCTGACATTGCTATTGTAACATGCATATCTAATTAATTCACATCAAGTAGAAATGAATAGACTCATCTATGGGTTTGAAGGATATAGTGTGCACCTCACATTACTGTGCCTATATTGTTAGGTACTTTTAATTCTGCATGCATACACATGTGCACCCATACATACACAAACACTCCATAGACTCCTCAAACTATCCAAAGGAAATAAATTGTGTTATGTGGTCAGAACTCAAGGAATTCTTTGAATATCCTATTGCTATCTTAACATTTATGGTGCATAGAATTTAAAGCTCTGGGAAGCCATTATCAGTATCTGCATAAATCTTTCTTTTAGTATGTTTTTTTTGGGGGGGGGTTGGGGGCAGGGACAGTATCTCACTACGCATGCCTGGTAGCCTAGAACTCCCTATATAGACCAGGCTGACCTTGAAATCATAGAAATCTACTTTCCTCTTATCCCTACATGCTGCAATTAATAGCATATAATACTCAACAAACAAACAAATAAAAGCCACTGGAGGGCCAGTGAGATGTTTCAGTGTGTAGAGGAAATTGCTGCCAAGTCAGATTACCTGAGTTCAATATCCTGGATCTACTTGGTTGGAGAGAATCAACTTCCACTAGTTGATGTCAGACCCTCATATATGCACACAAAGAAAGATATATGTGGGGCGGTGAGCTATGGGAGACAGCTGGGCACCTGGTTTTGAACCTGGAGACCCCCTGGGACAGAAGGCATTCAACTCTGTTCCTGGGCCCCTGGCTCTCTCAACTTCAGCCCTCCATAGCCCTTCCCAGAGAGGTTTTGCATCACCATCCAGGTAGAGGGCGTGACTAACAGAGATTTCCATATTCATGAGTTACCTAAGGCTGAGGGGCGTAGCTAATTAAGCTATTCCTTCCCCAGTCCCTCCTCTTTCCCACTCCCTATTTAAGCCAGCTCCTCCTGGCTTTTGGGGGGGGGAGGGGCGGCGCACAGCCAGAGCCATCTACCACACCATAAACAATAAACTACTCCATGGAAACCCAGTCCACGTGTCTTCTGAGGCCTGCTGATGCAAAGCTTCCAGCCTCTGGAACCCTAGATCTTCTCCTGTATGTGGTATGTGGGAACCTGCTGGGGCTACCCCCACCCCACCCCAGCGAGTTTTTTCCCACAGATATACACACAAAACTGAAAAGCAATGGGACCTTCATAAATAGTTTACTTAGGTTGATTCATCGCTTCTTGTCTCCCCTCATATTTGCACCCTCTTCCCTGATGTACTCTTTCATCTCTAGTGTTCTGCATCACATTTCCTTAAGGCCTTTTTTCCCCACTCCCATGGGCCCTTTCCTATCTCCTGGGCATTTTCTCCCACCTCAGTGCACATATGTCATATATTCACCTACTTTAGAAGTAGTAATGATCTAACAATAATAAGCCCATGGTCTGCCTATGGAAGTGAACAGCCTAGCTTAGAGTCAGTAAGACCCACTCCACTCAGACTAGCCAGGATTTCTTTCCTAAAGCAATAATGAGGAAGGTAGGACATGAAGTAGGAGATGTTCTCTTGAGGATGTATTCCTATCATTGGAAAAATCTGTAATAGTTTAATCTCCTCAGTCCCACATTTGTATGAGCTTTGTATTGTCCAGTGTGAACCCAATTTAAATCTAAAAACAACACAAAAGCTATTTAATATCTTCCATTGAAACTTGGGCTAAACAATCATTATCTGATTCAGATTAGTATGGAATGAAGATAATACTTGAAAGTAAATCAATTCAGAACTGGGGCCCAGAAATGTTTTGCTGAGAAGATACTGTTTCTAGGACCAAATACAGGCAAAGCAGGGTTGAGTCCATCACAGATTGTTAATTAAAGTCAAGTATTGAGAGGACGAGACAGGCTGACTCCATGACAGGCTTCAAACTGGCAGTTCAGGAGACTAGGCCTTGATTTTTGTTTCCCAGAACTGGACACATCCAGGCAAGCCAGTTACTGGAAAAACCCCAGGCCGTGGGCAGCCAATCAGAAACTGCTCCACACCTGGCCTGAGGCAAGACCAGTGAGTCAGCAACAGTGTTCAGGTTTTCCCAGAAACAGTTTCTAACTCCCCAAACCCATAGCAATAATTCTGGAATGTCTCCAGAGCCCTAGCCAATCCCGCAAACCCCCACACTCCTAGAGACTGAGCCAACCAATTATGATAAACATCACCTATCCGTCTCTGGAATTCTCCTAATGTACTTTAAATTGGGTCTGTGAGATCACCTGGGAATCTCCATCTTGGTAGATGGTAGACCGCCCCCCCCCCCACCATGCTGGACTTCTCCAAAATAAAATGCTCTTTGTTTCTTCATATTAGTTGGGTCTGGGGTATCATTCTTTGGCAATCATGGAGCCTTACACTATGTGCACAAACAAACCATGGCAGACGAACATAAGCTGTGGTGTAGATGTAGCTACTGCAGTTGGGCTTCCCATGATTCACTGGTTTCTGCATTGCATTCAGCTGTAGTTTTCTATGATGGTTTCCCTTTGCTTTTGGGTGAGAGGTTGTAATACAGGTATTCAGGAGAGGTAACTGGGAACCTTAACCACAAGATTTTACTGGGGATCATTTAATACAGTTGTCCTACACTTACAGACCTTTAGGTCTCTGGCTCCTTGCCTATTTCTCCAAGAACTTTTCTTTCCTTTATTCAGGGGCCTCACTGGTGTGATTTCCATGATTATAGTTCTGTGTTTGGGATGTTGTTATTGTTATTATTGATGGTAGTGGGGTGTGCATATGTGCCTGCAAGTGTGTGTGTGTGTGTGTGTGTATGTGTTGGAGAAGGACTCATGTCTCCTGCCTGCTAAACATGTTTCCTGTTCCATAAGCTGTTTCCTGAGCCCTGTTAATGATACCTTTTTAATTGAGTCTTAAAGTCTTTCTGCTAACTGTGGCATAAACTAACATACCAGTGCCGAGTAGACAAAAGTAAAGTCATGTTTAAGAGTTTCCTGCCTTCTGATGGCATGACTTTAGAATGCTTGTAACTATAGGAAAACTGATCTTTCCAGGAGTAATGAATGAACTTTTAGCAACCAACCCCACACATCCCTGTTTAGTTCTCACATAAGTCTTCGCTCCACAAGAGTTGCTGCAAAGACTGCTTAGCTATGGATCCCAGCTCTTTCTTAACATCCCTTTTCCCTAGACTCTAATTTTCCTTTCATTTCAAGTGAATGTATTGTTATATATCAGCATTGTTCTAGTAATACAAAGACAAGTGGGGTGGTGGTGGTGAGTACTTCAGAGTAGCCCAAGGGCTGGTATGTTTCAGTCTTTAGCCATAGAAAGCAGAAGAGGTAATCATGCCATATTGACCATGTAGAACCTTCTGCACTGCTCTTTTTCATAGGTGTATATTTGAACAGGTCTTCTGCAATCATTCCCTTCAAGCTTATCATTAAAATAGAGTTCACCTCTGAAGAGCAAGGACTGCTGATGGTAAAGCCAGGACTAAATCATATGTTACCAGTGGTAGATTGCTCTGCCCTTTTCTGGAACCAGTCTAGATCTCTTCCTCAGTTTATATTTTTTTTATATATACATTCTTCCTATGGTTTGGGAAAGCTCTTCAGTAGAATTCTCTAAATTGAGTATTAGCAACTTTTGGGTCCAAAAATTCTACTCCTAGGTATTTGTTCAACAAAAATTATTCAAGTAGTCTAACAGGAGTATTTATAGTTATGCTAACTTTAATATCTCCTAAATGAAAACCCATTCCCATTGATAGATCTCTATAGAATAGCTACAGAAGATACATGGATTGTGACCTATTCACAAAATGGATACTATATAGAGGAATGACTAAGAAAAATTTGCAAATGCATTAAGCCACTTAAATGATATTGAGGTAAATAGTCAAGGGAACTTATACCTTATGGATTTATTTTTTAGAAGTTTGAAACCAGGAAAAGCTTACTTATGATTTTGCAGGATAAGAATAGACTTTGGGAAACAAACGCAGGACAGGACAAATGCTAATGCTCTTTCATGTTTCCAAATATAATTTATTCCTACACATACTCTTTGCAATTTTGTAATCCACAAAGTTCAAAACCCAGGCTTTTTAAATAGCTCACTTGACAACAATATCTGACCCAAACTGAACTCATCTGGTGGCAGAGGCTGACCTTCACTGACATGAAGTTATTTATAGACTTGTTTATGCCACTTGGGGTGAATATTCATAGACTCTTGTGGATGGATTAATGTGTTTGCATATGGATGCTGCTGCAGAAACTATGAGAATGTTAAGTTGAAACCCAACATTATCAATTCCACAGTACATCTGGTCCTAAGTGTTCAATACAAGGTCTTATATTTGTGCTAAGTACAATAAAAGCTCCCTAAAGATATACACATTCATTCTATGAGTACATCAAGAGACATCTCAAAGGGAATTTGGGTTGCAAATAGACTAAATCCATTCATGAGCTAACCTTGGGATAAATATGATCATTAATTACCTGGATGGGTCCCAGGTAATCCTAAGAGGGCTTGTAAGTGGGAAATGAATGTAAAAAAAAATACTGAGAGAGATGAGTGGTGAGAAATACTCAGTTCACACTGTCTCCTTTGAAGACACAAAGTAAGGAGTCCCTGAAAGCTAGGTAACGAAAAGAAATTGGTTATTTTTTCAAACATTTTTTATTCCTCAATATTAACCCAGTATGATCCACTTTTGTACATTTAATTTCCAAAACTATACAGTCATAATTGATGTTGATTTAAGACACTATATTTATGATAATTTGTTATAGAAGTAATAAAAAAGCATGTATATATATATGCCATTAAATATATGTGTATTAGACATGCATCTATATATATGCGTCTGATTATGGGTGTTTGTGTCTAATGTCTGAATCTTATGAGAGAGAGAAGATAGAGAGAGAGAGAGAGAGGAGAGAGAGCATGGGAATGATATATGTGCTTTATGAAACATCAAAACCTTCCCTCAATGCCACACCTCCTCCAACAAGTCACACCTTCTAATCCTCCTCAAATAGTCCCACAAGGTGTGGAGAGAATATTCACATATGTGAGAATGCTGGAACCATTCTCATTCCAGTCACCACAGTAGAAATAAGCATCTTGTGCATCTCATGAATTTGCTGGTCTACTGTGGTAGCATAGGTTTAAATTTCATATTAGTTTCTTATCAGCAATCGTATGCAGGAAGGGAGAGAAGCAAAAGGTCATACTATATCATCTGCTAATGTACTGACCAGCAGAGATTACATGGCTCAGTTCAAAGTCATGGGACAGGGAAGTGTGCACATCTATTGTGAATTTGAGAGAGCAAAAGAGGATACATGTATGTGGAAGACAGAAAATGCTGTAACTATTATAATTTCAAAAATTAAAACTATTATAAAAAGAATAGTCTAACAAAAACTTAAAAAAAAAAAAAACAAATCAATCTATGGGCTGTTTACAGCAAGTAATCACCACAGCACACATTATTCTGGGTCAGGGACATGGATAAGTACAATTTTTTGCTTAGTTTGTAAAAGCTGACTACACAGGAAATCCAGGACATATAAGAGTCTTACATTGTTTTCCTAAAGGCAAATTAAACTGAAACAGGCTGAGAACACAGAAGCATAGCAGATTGAGCTCATAGTTTTAAATGATCTCAAGGCATGTTATTCATTTGGTTATAAAGTCTGGCAAAAGTTCTTTGAAGGCAGGAGAGACTTTTAGGAAGCTGAATCCTTAAGTAACTCAAGAAGGAAATAGCAAACTGTCATATAGGAAAGAACACAAGATGGTATAAAATAATAAAGAAAAGAAAGAGAGTTTCATATGATATACAGAGAATTAGCCAGGGGAAGCTCAAACCAGCACATTAGAGAAATTCTTAAGGCAACTGCTATAGTACATAAAAGTCACAATAATCCAAACCAAATCCCTGAACAAAAATCAAACTATTAGAAATATAGCTTGTTTCATGGCATGACTCTTTGGTACAAGCATTTTAGACTGATACTGATTTCAAAAGTCTATAGGTAAAGTTATTGCATCTTTTTTAGAAGCTGTAAGAAACTACCCTATAATAAGGGTAATTTCTCAAGTTTCTGGAGTAAGGCAGACAACTTCATAGGAGAAGCTTGAACAATCATAGACCAAAGAAATTTCCAGGTTCTGCCCATGGCTTCTTTTAAGACTGTTCTTGTCTACATTCTGTTTTCTTCTTTGTTGTCCACAAAAGATTCACTAGGAACTTAAGAAGGGGCTGTATCTCAATGAGCAGTTCTCAAAGATGGGGAAAGGGCCTTAGATCTAAAACATGCTTGAAGAATGAGACAGAAGCCTTGCTACATAGAAGACAGTCTTGACCAGCCTCCCACTCCAAACCACTGTGCAATAGGGAGACAAGCAAAGCTTGGGTGATGAGGGAACTTAGTTTGACTTAAATGAACAGAGTAAGAAATAAGACCTTCATGGGGTGTTCTTGGCACCTGAAGCAAGAATATCTCCTGGCAAGAGTCATGAAGTTTGGACTGCATTTCTTCCAAGAAAACTCCATGTTGAACTGAGGGCCACTAAGCCACTTGGGAGCCTCCCTGGAGATGGAGTTGTTCTCAAAATTCACATTCTGTATCTACTGTAGCCACATCTGAGCCAGCGAACTATCTTGTTTCTTTTACCCCAGAAAGTCCTTTTGAAGACCATCCACAGATTCAGGTACTGTAGGCTTGTCATGTTTACTCTGCCTTCAGCTCACTCCCAGAATTCTAGCTGCCCTCTAAGACAGGGATTTTGGCAAGTAGGATTAGATCAACTCAACTATTATGAACTTTTATTACTCTAATGTCTGGTGTGGCTGTTCCTTGGGAGGTTTTGCCAGCAACTGACCAATACAGATGTAGATGCTTGGAGCAATTATCAGACTGAGCTGGGGGGACCCTGCGGGGGAGCTGGCAGAAAGACTGGAGGAGCAGAGGGAGGTTGGAACCCCATAGGAAGAACAATGTTGACTGGCTGGACCACTCAGTGCTCCCAGGGACTAGACCACCAACCAAGGAGTGTACAGGAAGGGATCCATGCCTCCAGATACATATAGCAGATGATGGCCTTGTCTGACATCAATGAGAGGACAGGCTCTTGGTCCTGTGGAGGTTTGATGCCCCAGCATAGGGGGATGCTAGAGCAGTGGGGCTGGAGAGGGTGGGTGGGGAGTACCTTTATAGAGGCAAAGGAGTTGTGAGGGAGAGGGTGGATGTGGGATGGGGAGTTTGTGGAGGGGTAACTGGGAATTGAGAGATCATTGGAGATGTAAATTAATGAAATGATGAATAAAACAAAACAAGCGAACAAACAAAAAGATTAACATGTTTTCCTCACAAGCAAACTTCTGGTCACTATATGAATAATTTACTACCAAACAAATCGATAAGATCCTTGCAAAAGAATCATGACTCTGTGATGCCAAAACAGCTATAGAACTGTAAAGTTGAGCAAGTATCACCTCCCCCACCCCCGCCCACAAGCTCCCCAAATCACCTGCTTTAGTCACTGGTCAAATGTGCCGATTCCTCTTCATCCACATGCTGGGGTCTTTCTCCAGCTCCTCCTCTAAGGTTGGAAAAATTGAACATATATCAGAGCAGATAGGGTAGTCAGCCAACTTCTTCATCACACACAGTCCTGAGACTTATAGGTAGCTGTTTGGAAATGGTTCTCTTAATTAATGATGTGCTGCTGTTACTACATTCAAGTCTTGGTGGCAGGGGTCTTCACTGACTACTTCAGAAGATTATTTTTTTGAGTGGTTTCTTATGTGGGACACATTGTTCTGAATATTTATGGTATGACATTGACTTCTTTTCTAAAATAAAAACGTCTGTGTTCTCTTGGAGCTTGCATGATGATGGACACCGCTTGTAGCTAAGTCAGCGAACTGTTATAATCCAATAGTGTCTGTGACACACGCAATAAAGAAAATGGGTTAAGTAGATTTGTGAGGCGATTGGGAAAAGGCCACTTGAAAAATAATACTCAGAGAAGCCTCTTGGAGAATGTTATGACTGAATGCAGCACTGAAAAGAATGAGGAATTTTGCCTTAGAAATACCCTAGAGTTGGGGAAGGACTCCAGAGACAATTGATACATGAATTACAGGTATTGATTTGGGAATAGAGCAGGTAATTTCCCACATGTCCAGAATGGCTGGAGGAGTAAGTGAGTAAAATGACTGAAATCATATAGAAAAAGAATGATGAGCCCAGTCAGATAGGACTTTGGATGCTACAGGGAAGATACTGGATTGACCTCTCTCCCTCGCCCCACCCCCTTCTTTCTCAGTTGAGAACAGAGATTATCATGAGCATGAAAATGTTATTAAAATTTAGGGTTATATGTGCCCTTTCTGGTGCTTATGTATGTGGGGGTCATTTGGAGGTTGCAGCAGTATTGGCCAGGCCTGTAACTGAGGCAGGTGCAATAAAATATGGGCCCCATAGGAGAGTGAAGCCCCATAGAGTCTTTGCCTCATGTAACACCAAATTTGTCTGCTGAATTGAAATGTAGTTATCATTTATGATATGGCTTGACAGATGAGACACCTCTTTGTTAATTAAAATAGTGGATAATTTTTTAAAAGCCTTAGGTAATCAAACATTTACTTTTCATTTTGCATCTAGGATTCTGTAGCAGGATTTTTAGACTTTATGTATTTTATAGTCTGTGTTATTCCCTGGCTCCAACTCATTAGAGAGTCAGATTTGAACATTTTTCTGGTTCATGGCTCCCTTGCCAGTTGGCCTCACAGTAAAGCCCACCATCCGCTCTCTCTCTCTCTTTCTCTCTCTTTTTGTAAAACCTGTGCTATAGCACTGCTGTGTAACTGTCTCTTGCTGATTGTCACCAGGAAAAGCAAAGACAAGGCTGACCCACTGTTGTAAGCAAAGTGACTAGTGAGGAGATCTTTCTGTTTTATTTTTTTTGAACATGACTGTGAGAGGAAGGGTGTGAGAGATCAGAGTGTGGTACCCCAAATATACCCTTTGACAAGGGGGTTATTTTAGTTGATTTCCTTTCCCCTCTTTTCTTTTCTTTTCTTTCCTTTGCTTCCCTTCCTTCCTTCCTTCCTTCCTTCCTTTCCTTCCTTCCTTCCTTCCTTCCTTTCTCTTTCTTTCTTTTCTTTCTTTCTTTCTTTCTTTCCTTCTTCTCTTCCTCCTCCTCCATCTTTTTTGTTTTGTTTTGTTTTAGAAACAGTGAGCTTGGCAGAAACTCTGAGCACAGAGAGACACTTATCCTCTAGAGGGGTAGCAGGTTCTCTAACCTAGAAAAGAATTGAATCACAAGACACTTATCAAAGGAGAAAGCCTTGGCTTAGATGTATAGAACAAAGGTTATTCATTCATAGTGCTACAGAGGTAAGTGCTAAGTTCTCTCTGAAGTTTAATCTATCCTTGGGAACTTTCCATATATATCCATCCATATCTATAACCATGTCTCTTTTTTCTATCTTTCTTTCTTTCTTTCTTTTCTTCTTTCTTCTTCCTTCCTTCCTTCCTCTTCCTTCCTCTTCCTCTTCTTCTTTCTTTCTTTCTTCTTTCTTCTTTCTTCTTCTTCTTTCTTTCTTTCTTTCTATCTGTGTATCTATATCTATACATGATATATCATCTTTATCTATATTTAGTAGACATCTGAAGTAGTTGGAGGGAGGGAACTGAAGGAGGTGGGGAGGAAATGGGTGGAGATCAGGTATTGGGAGGAGGAGGACTGGGAAAAAGAACAGAAATCATGGGTGTAGTTATAGGACAGGGGAGACTCCCATATGTGTATATAGACTACATATACACATATAACCCTAGTTCTATACATCTAAGTCAAGGCTTTCTCCTTTGATAAAAGTGTCTTGTGATTCAGTTCTTTTTCCAGGTTTAGAGAACTAGCTACCCCTCAGAAGATAAGTTCCTCTCTGTGCTCAGAGTTCCTGCCATGTTCACTGTTTCTAAAAACAAAACAAAAAAAGAAGACGGAAGAGGAGAAGGAAGAGAAAAAAAATAATATATTATATATGAAATACACACACACACACACACACACACACACACACACACACACACTCATGCAAGTGAGTTTCCAAAGCAGAAAATGTTTGTCGTGTCACCAGCCTAAAACTGTTCTGATCATGAAGTTCCACCAACCTCGATGTTTCTTATTTCCTCTGCCTATTTTCAATCTGTGTTTGAAGCTCTTGGACTGCAATCACCACAATCATTGTGCTAGTTCGAGTTTGTCCTCTGGGTCAAGCACTGCTGTAAGACTAGGAGCTATGCTATCCTCCCACCTTCCAGTCAGTCCCGTGAGGCAGTGTTTGCTGTGCTTCCCATTTGCAGCTCCAAGAATTAAAATACTAGGCATGATGATGTTAAGAAATGCATTGAGTGTAAATCAGCTGGGCTGTAATTGTGTTTATATTTAAACCAAGGGTGATCAAGTCTGTGCTCTCATGTAGCATGTTCCATGGATCACATTTTTACCCATATTTTCATTTTAGCTTGTTTTAAAAATTGTTTTTCTTTAATTTATTTAATTTATTTTGCTTTATACATAGCATATAAAACAAAAATTCTAGGTCTTGCTATATTTCTAGTCTTTAAAAATTTTATTCATTTATTCTTTCATGTCATATCCACACACACACAACACACACACACACACTACATATACACATATATATCATACTTTGATCATATCTTCCCATTATTTTTCTTACCTCTTTTCCCTCTCACCGAATCTCTTCTTTCCTCTCAACAAGACTCCCTCCTGCTAATGTAGGTGCCCGAACATGAACTGACAAGGGCTATATCAATGGACATGCCAAGGTGGTACGTGGGTGTCCATTGGACAAGGAAAAGCAAGTGCTTGAGGCCTCAATTCTACATAAAAAATTATAAGCAATGGAGGACAGCTGAGAGCAGGAGAGCTGGTAAGAGCACACCAATTGGTTGACAGATGACAAAAGTTGGCTCCAAAACCATATATATCAGTAGAATTATATGGATTGAACAGATTATATTTAGGAATCTGTATCTGTACACACACACACACACACACACACACACACACACGCACACATACACACAGAGAGATGCATGTGATAATAGTTAGTGAAAACTGAGTTTAAAGGAGAGTGGGGAGGAGTATAGGGAGTCCCAGAGCTAGAAAAGGAAGGGATACATTTTTAAGCACATTGTAATCTCAAAAATATAGTTCAAAGATGAATTCTTCAATAGCTGTGCACAGAGGAATGAAAGAATGGAGAGATCTATCACTCAGATTCACCTCCAGGACTCCAAGGGGAACTGTGGAAGCTGGCAGAACCGCCATCATGAAAACAGTCCTTTAATCTTCAAAAGAACATAAGTTCATCAGGTACCACCATAAGCAGTGCAGGCACCTAGTGTCCATAATGGATTCTGCCACATGGTTGTGCAGAATTTTATATTTTTATTGCCCTGGTACACACAACTGTTTTTAAGAGTCACAGCTAAATTCTTGTTTTAAAGGTAAAATAATGCTTTAATACCTATATTCCCATGCTGTACTTGCCAAGTTACCACTCTTTGGGTGCCAGTCTCTCATTTCTCAATGTGTGGCATCTTCTGTGTGATCCTAAGAATAACACATCTTTTCATAGACCTCGGCTTTACAGAATTAGGTTGTCCTGAGCCTCTCTGGTGAGAGTGTGGTGGCTATCTCGAGTGTGCTCAAAATAACCCAGGGCACATGCCTGGCTTTTGTCACTGTCAATATTTTTCTCTATAACAGATGCATTAGGTATATGATATGAATATGATATGATATGATATGATATGATATGATATGATATAATAGTACTGAAAATGTCATTTTAACAGAGAGAGAGAGAAAGGGGGGGTAGTATCCAGGAACAGGCTTTACAATAAGACATTAACCAGAGAAGGTGTGGCAAACAATATTAATAGAAATCAATGAAAACGGCAAAGGGAAGTCACAGGTGAGAGGACTTCTCATTGGTTGTAGGCTTTATTTTCCCACTCCCATTTATCAGTGTGGTATATGTCTTATTTCTAGTGGAGGGTATACCTAACTCACTTTTCAGTCAAACATATGACATTACACAAAAATGCAGGAAGGTGTCAAAAAAAATCTAGTCTCATAAGAAAATGGTTGCTTCATACATACTATAGTCTGGTAAAAATAGCAGTCCTGAGCTGCCTGTGCAACATCAGGACCCAAGTGCTCCGGCCAGCATATGAGATCTGCCTGATGAGTCAGTCCAGCGGAGGTGATCAGCAATGGAGTGAGAGAGACACCCAAAGAGCAGTGCTTGGAGAGTGAACACAGCTCTTTTAGATTTTTTTCTATCAGGATTTCTGATTTTGGTCAGAAAATCCAAGAATTTTTTTTCCAGCAACTTTTCTGACTTTTGATTGGAAAATCCAATATTTTTTTTTCTATCATCTTTTCTAACTTTGGTTGGAAAACCCATGAGCTATCCATAGAGCTTTTGAAACCTTTATTCTTTTTCTAGCAAGAGAGGGATGTCTTGAGCAGAACACAAGACTGTCAGCTGGCACCCATGATTGACTTCAAGTTGTACTTTCGCTGCTCCCAAACACAACTTCCTCAGGTGCCCCAGCCAAGCAAGGCTGGTCCTTGGCAGATGTCATGACTCCTTTCTTCTGATGTTTGAAGAAAGAAGGAAGATGCTTGAGTTCTCTGAATAGGGGTCTGGAACCCAATGCATTCTGCTTGGATCTGACCAGGAGGAGTGCACCAGGACCAGCCTTCTGGGCTTATGGATGACATGTAGGAATTTTCCAAGAACTTCTCCTCCAGAATGATGAAGTAGAGGAGATACTGACCAACAATGATCTAGAAAAATAGAACAGTTGACATTGGGGTTGTATCAGCAGAAGACTCACTTAGCTGTTCAGCTGAGTGATACTCAGGCATCCATGGGACTTGTGGAAGACCTAGCTCTATGATGTTTATGACCGCGTTGAGTTTGATGGTCCTACTAGTTCTCAAGGGAACTGCTATGATAGGTACTTGTATTGTGTGGAAGAGATGCACCAATCCCTTCAAATCATGGGAATGTGTCTGAACAAGATGCCTCCAGGGGAGATCAAGGTTGAGACGCCAAAGTCTCTCTGCCTAAATGAGCCAAGATGAAGACTTCCATGGAGTTACTAATTTGTCACTTTAAGCTGTAAACTGAGGGCTACCAAGTTCCTCCAGGAGCCTCATATACTGCCCCTGAAGTTCCCAATGGAGAGTTTGGGATATACTTTGTATCTGATAGCAACAGCTGCCCTTATTGGTGTAAGATCAAGGCTCCTGGTTTTGCCCATTTGGCTGGTTTGGACAAGATGTCTAAGGGACATGTGTTAGTAGATGTCATAGCCATCATAGGTACCCATAACATTATGTTTGGAGAAACGGACCCATAAGCCAAAGCATAGCCTTTGATCTCCCTTGCCTGTCAGCTTCCTCTTCCAGGCCTGTCCCTCAGGGAAAATGATGTTGTATGTCTCTGTGTGTATAAACATACATACGTGTACATGTTGACTAAGCTGTATAGGATTTCTATGTATGTACTAGAAAAGAAGAAATTGTATTAAATTAGCCATCTTTTGCCTCCCTCACAAAATAAAGAAAATGGTTTAGCAGTGTCAAGGTAAAGGGTATTTTTTTTAAATATTCAAATAGACTGTTCACTTTTTATAGTTTCCAGGATTTAAATACTGAATATTCATCAAGGAAGCTAACAGAGCAGCCTATTCTTTTTCATGTTGTTTCACTTATCAATCTCATTGTGATATTTATAACTATACTAAATGAGAATGACACTTTCGATTTTTTCTTGTCTTTGTGTCTGACTCCCTTGAATATAATAAAATAGATTTCCTTAAGCAAATGGCTACATTACAAATTTGACTGTGTTTCCTATAGCTTTTTTTTTTTTTTTGTCTTTACAAAGATAACATGTTTCAAATGTAAAGCATTGCTGAAAAGATTGTAAAATATGATTGAAGGATCGTAAATAATATCTAAACTATGGCTCAGAGACACTAAATAAATGCCCAAACAAATAAAGAGACAGCTTTCACTTAGGTCATGGTCACAAAGTGCCCCTGACCTGATCTCTGAATCTGAGGCACCTTGGTCTACAGAGCAAGTTCAAGGATGGCCAGAGCTATACAGAGAAATCTTGTCTTGAAGAAAAAAAAAACAAATAAAGTTTGTCATGCAGAAGAATTAGACAAGTGTTCACTAGAACATGATAGATGGGTTGCTGAACCTATCACACATACATGTACACAAATTTTTTTTTAAAAAATTAAAATATCTTGAAAGCATGTGTTTGTACATGACATTTAATCTTCCTTTCCCCAAAACCTTAACACCAATATAAAAGCTTGCCTAAAGCTCAATTATCTGATCATTTGTAATCACTAACAAGCAAGGGGACTAAACTATTTGCCATAAAGACAATTAGGGTCAAATAGTAAATAAGGGTATGCAATGGGAGGATAAACATCTGTGAAGCTTGTAATTAAAGTTATTTCATTGTAGTTTACTGAGAAGACTCATTTCTGATGGATTGTTTGTACCTGTAGTACCCGTGTCAGCAAGATTAGGAAGCCAGGTGTATAGGCAAAGCATTCTTACACTCAGGCCTGGATTGAAACTTTAATTTGTGTGTTATACAATCTTAAAGAATGGTAACACCCACTTTTGTGATGCTTAAAAGAATGAAGCCACTCATCAATGCTTTTATTCCCAACAAGGTCACCATCTTCTCAGGGGCTAACATTAATTCTTCCCATATTATATTTGCAGATTGGCATCTGCAGGTTAGGGACTCATAATTGCTAAGGGAATTAATTCTACTACTAAAGATGTCTGATTTCTAGGAAGCTCTGGAGGTACTTCTCTTGGAATTTAAGTACTGTGTATTACAAGCAGATACACTCTTTACAGTGCCAAATTTGGGGTATGTTATTTTCAATATAATTTATAATTATCTCAAGGGAAAATAGATCCCTGGGATGCTTTCCCTTTGAGTAACATTTCTTTGCAACATTTCTTACCAGTGTGTCTTCTACAGATAGATGCCTTTGCCAATTATATTTGCTATTACCTCATTAATGAATATGAATGTGTGGTTCTCCCATTTCCTTTCATGGTGAGCACATCTGGTACTCATAAACATTGCTGGACCCTTCCACAAAGAGGGTTAGTTCATGAAGCTTCTTGAATGCTCCCGGTGCTGATGAAAGCATCTTGGCTTCCTCTGAATGCTTTGCTTCACATCCTCCATACTGTGTGAGTGTATGAAGCCACACACTTCTCTCTGACAGTTTGTGTTTCCTTAATATCCAGCCAAACATCAAAGGCCTTCTTCTATCTTTTGGGTGCACCGGTTGCATCCCAGAGTATCTTCTAAGCCTGATGTTTCTGTGGTTCTGCAAATCAATAGGGCCATCTGCCCCACTGGAAGTGGCTTTGTCATCTGGCTTTGAGAAATTGGGTCAGAGCTTACTGCTTCAAAGCAAATGGAGAGTAAATCTTCCCTACATGGAAGCACAATACACAATCATAAAGAGACCATCTTTGAAAGTTAGAATTACCCTTCTTTTGTATGACTCTCATCTCGTTTAGCCTTGTTTGCTGACCAGGAAAGCATTAGTCTTCTATCATGATGGCAAACCTGAGTATGTGTCACGTGTTTTCTCTTCATTGTCTTTGGCACTCCTAGGAACCACATGTAAGGTTATTTCCTCACTTAACTATAGTAGGAAGTATTTAAACTTATCCCAGACTAGCTTACAAATAAGTGAGACTCAGACTATAACTATTTTATTTGGCTTTGACAATTACTGGGGGTCACCCCTAATCTACTTCTAACTGCGGGCTTGGCTACTTCCCCAGTGGTGTACCCCAGACACTTGCTGTTTCTCCTGGCCATGTGCTCATCGTTCCTCTTCCCTCATAGTGACTTCCTCCTCCTTCCCCTTCTTCCTCTTTACTTCGGGTCTCTCCTCCTCCAACCAGGTCACTCCTAATCCACCTCCCTCTAATCCCTCCAGTAATTGGCTGTAGCCATTTTCTTTAAACAATAGTTTTAAGTCAAGGAACAAGGTTTGCACAACCAAAGCTTGCAAACAAGAGGAGTCATGAGTAGACCTAGACCTTCAGGTATAGAATTTAGCATTACAATCCATGTTACAATACATAGCAATAGACCAAACCTCAACACTTAACACGTGTGTACCTCACCATTAAGACAAAGGATGTAACCCCAGCAGAAGCACATGCTGGGATCCACGCTGCCTCACACACTAGGGCTTTATACTTGGCTCCCATGGTCCAAGTCCAGAACCTTGCTGGTTATCTGTCTGCTTATGTACCAGTTGCTGGTGCTCTGGAAGGTAGTAGGTTTCTATTTTAATACTATTATCAGGATTTTACTACATTCAAATAATAAACAAACATGAATGTAAATACAGACAGTGTTTGCCTTCTGGTAGTTTCCAAAGGCAGGGTTGAGGGCATTGAGAGACTCCTGTGAGGTTTTTTTTTTTTTTTTTTTTGTGGAGATAAGTTTGCTATTCTGGCTTCCAGCTCGCTCTCCATTGCAAAGATTTGTTTACTTACCTGAGAAAGCCATTTTAAGCCACCTTATCAGTATTCATAAGAGAAGGGGAATGTAAGCAGCATGTCAGTGTGATTAAAGAGGAAATGTCTTCTAGTCAACACTGCTAAATCATTTCACATGTTTTCAGTGGAAAAAGAAGACTAAATCCATAAGCACCAATGTCCCAGCTAGAGATCAGAAGGTGCCACAAAGTAAAACCTCATACTGAATAACATACACACACATGCACACACACACACACACACACACAACACACACACGGTACAATACTTGTACAAACACAACTGGCATGCACCCTTCTCAAGATGTGGACTTGCACACACAAATGAACACACGTACACAAAAACACACTGCACCTATGTGTGTGTGTTACAAGATTCTGTACAACCAACTCATTTACATTTAAATTTAATTTTCTCCATTTTGTTGCTCATTGAATTCTAATCTTTGGGAATATAAAAAGAAGGCTTTTGTTGTTGCTGTTGTTGATGCAGTTTTTAATATCAGTTCACAAGTCATCAGTATTACCAAGCACTCTAGAACTCTTATAATACTGATGTAAGAAGTGTCTGGATTGGGAAGGTGGCTAAGCCTAAACAGCACTTGCCATGCAAGCTTGTGGATCTGAGTTTGAACCACAGCTCCCATGCAGAAAGCCAGCTATGGGGGCACACACTCGTAATCCCAGCATTCCTAGTACTTAGGAGATAGAGACAGACACACCCTTTAGATTTGATAGTATTAGCCTAACCTCAGTAATCTCCAGGTCCCAGTGAGAGAACTTGTCTCAGAAAACAAGGAAGGGGCACAACACATGTACCAACACACCCGGCATGCACCCTCCTCCTCACGATGTGCACTTGTACACACAAATGAACACACAGACACACGTATAAAAATACCTGCACATGCACCTTTCTCATGATGTACACTTGAGCACACAAAGCAATGTACATACACACACATATACTATACAGAAACACATATACACAGAAACATAAATAATTGTTTTATGGTAAACTGTACGTGATGTGAAATCCCACCAATCCATCCTGTATAATCGTCAGAACCCAAGCTTCCTTGATATTCCTTTCGTGGAATTCTGAGATGTAAAACTTTATTTTCTTACAGAATAACTCAGATATTAATTTTTGGCAAATACACACACATATGTTGTACATATACATAGATATTTATTTCAGCATAGTAAAGTGACATGAATTAAAATAAGTCAAAATAAAAAATAAAACTCATTAATAGTATGAAGTTATTTTCCTTTTTTTTTTTTTTTTAAATCTTGAGACAAGGTCAGACTATGTTGCCTAGAATGGCCTGAAACTTAGAGAGATCTTCCTGCCTCTGCTTCATGATTGCTGGGATTAGAAGCCTGTACCACTACACCCAGCCATCCTTTGATGAGCAGACTTCGAACAATGAAACGTAAGAAGTTGATTTTTAATGAATCTTTTTCCTGACGTTCTTTCCTCACTGAAGTCTCTACATTGGAGTAAACTTAAAGATCTCTTTTGGTTTCTGGTCTGTATGTTCTTTAGTGTATGTGTATGTGTGTGTGTGTGTGTGTGTGTGTGTGTGTGTGTGTACACACACAGCAGAGAAGCTATTAATCTTTGTAGTTCTGAGAGGGAGGTGATAGGGAAGATGAAAAGAAAAAGGTCCTGTCTTCTGAGGAAGGGGCCAAGAGAACAGGAAAGTTCAGCAATGTAGTTAGGCAAACAGCTTCATTGAGTGGAGGCAGTTTTCGGGAAAAATATAAGAATGTCCAGAGTTAGAGCAAGTGTATTTATGATTTGGGCAGATATCCATGGAAGAGAAAGGAAGGGAGACTAGGAAACTTTATTGTTACTGAGTAAGAGCAGGCCGACTCAGCAATGAAGATTTGTAGCAGCTGTACTGAGGGAGGGGCTGCTTGAGGAGTAAGTACATGTCATGAACGGAATAATTAGTCTTTCCAACACATTGGGGGATGCAGACCATGATCTTCTTTTCCGATGGGTGGTCCTCCTGGCCAGGTGATTGGGTTATACTGACACTTGGGCAGGGGTTCTCAACCTGTGGGTCGTGACCCCCAAAGACCATTGGAAACAAGTCTAATTACATTATGACTCATAACGGCAGCAAAGTTACAGTTATGAAGTAGCAACACAAGTAACTGCATGGTTGGGGTGCGGGTCACCACAACATAAGTAACTGTATCAAACGGTCACAGCATCAGGAAGGTTGAGGACCCTGCAGGAAAGTGTGATGTACGAGAGTAACTGTGTCAAAATGGTTACAGCATCAGGAAGATTGAAGACCACTGGAAAGAAAGAGTGATGTAATGATTTGGGAGTTATGGAATGCCATGTACCCAGTCAGGGCAGAGGTGGAGCTCGAACTTCACTCTCTTGACCCAAAAGAAGTAGCTTTCTTACAACGGGCTTCAGTGAATCCCTTTATAAAATAGGAGTTCGAGACCAAAGCTGATCCAACATCTGCCTGTCATCAATGGCCTCTAAGCTGTCCAGCTACATGACACCACTACGTTCTGAGATCACAGAGGTTCATAAAAATCCATTTCTTTGTGGTCTCTTTTTAACACCTTGTTTGTTTACCAGGAAATAAACTTAACGTGTAAATTGCATGGTATTCTTTTGCCTAAATCGTGACAATGTTTCATTGTACTTGCAACAAATTCTTTTGTCCCTTTGCAAGCTCCTCCCCCACCCCCCAACCAGG
The DNA here is from genome assembly GCA_021653895.1 of Mastomys natalensis. Taxonomy (NCBI): domain Eukaryota; kingdom Metazoa; phylum Chordata; class Mammalia; order Rodentia; family Muridae; genus Mastomys; species Mastomys natalensis. The sequence continues at coordinate 2,530,903 of JAJTUV010000381.1, forward strand.
ACTACCTAAGTCTAGCTTCCTCTTCTGCTGCCTTGCCTCAGTAGCCTCAGTCCACTAAAGTATAAAGTATAGTGCACGTTGAGTGGTCCATGCTTTGCCATCTACTGTCTTTGCATAGGCGATGCATTTGTCTTAAACACACTCATGCCAAATCCTATATGACTGGCACATCTTTTTCCCTTCGATCTCAAGTGCACATCCTCAGGCTGCCGCCCTTTCATCTTCATCCTTTGATGTGCTCTCCCGGAAGTGCCTTCTCACACCTGCTTCCTGAAAACTCTATTATCATTTACAACACTAGTGGGTCTCCTACTTCCCTTTTAATTTCTGTCCTCACTGGGATGTGTGTTAGAAGTTTTGTTTGGTTCTTTTTGTCCCATTCATTTCTTAAACGAATGTGTAGACTAACGTTTCAAAGGCCATATTTGTCTGTATAAGGGAGTTGTTCGAGAAAGTGGACCAAGAGAAGTCCTTGTGTTCGGGAACAGTTCCCAAAGAATCCCGAGTTCTGTTCAGAAACATGGGTTTCTTCTTAATTCTCAGTCATCTTAGACTTGGTACCATAATGGATTAATCTTGTCTTTCCCACTGTTAATGCTAAAGTAGTGGAAGTACTGGACATCTTAAACGCTTACAGTGGCCACAGACAGGTGGGAGGGGCACCCTTCTCTGGAGATAGCTTTAACTGTAGTTTGTGGCAGCCTAAGAGCCTCAGGTAGCTCTAAAATTAGGTTCCCAAGGGGGGTGGGGGTCTAGTGGCAAAATTGACTGCCACCAGGTGGCAGCAAAAAGTCATCTCCTCCTGCATCTCTTGCATGGCTCTCCTAGTTTTCTTCTCATTTAAAATACCAGACTCTGACGAGTTTCCAGACAGACCAAAGCATCCATCAGTCCATCAGTTTATTTCCTGTTGGTGTTTATGTATATTTATTTTAAATACCTCCGTTTTATTTTTATTTTTAATTTTTTACTTGTTTATTTTGCGGTGATACAGGTGTGTGTGTGTGTGTGTGTGTGTGTTACATACATTTGTATATGTGGGCTTATACATTCATTTATACATAAGCAGAAGCCAGAGGAGGGATTTTTTTCCAATATTATTCTTTGTCTTGTTCCTTTAAGACAGAGTTTCTTCCTGAGTCTGAAGCTCACAGTTTAAGCTAGGCTGGCTGCCAATGAGCTGCCATCTGCCTGTCTCCTCCTTCTTATCCTGGGGTTTCAGGTGTTTGAAGCCATGCCTGGTTTTTTACATGGATGTTGGAGATTTGAACTCAGAGCTTCATGTGTGAACAGCAAGTGCTGTTACTCACTAAGATAGCGCCCAGCCTCCACCGCCAGTATATAAATTTAATTGAAAATTCCCCTGGATAATAGATTGTCTAGAAAAAAAGAAAAATTAATTCACAGATTTATGTAATTAAAAATAACAGATTTGCCAGGCAGTGGTGGCACACACCTTTAATCTCAGCACTTGGGAGGCAGAGGCAGGCGGATTTCTGAGTTCGAGGCCAGCCTGGTCTACAGAGTGAGTTCCAGGACAGCCAGGGCTACACAGAGAAACCCTGTCTCGAAAAGCCAAAAAACAAAACAAAACAAAACAAAAAAAAGATTTCCTTTCCTAGCAAATACTCTATTTTTGCCTAAGTGTTTTAATATAAATAATGTATGATAAAGACATTTTACATTTGAAAGTTAATTCATTCACTTGATACCAATTAAGGTCAAAAATTACAACAACACCAAGCAACCAACCAACTAAACAAACAAAAAGCCGAAAGCATACGTGGTTATCTCAGGTGCTCTTGACAGAGATTCAGTCATACCTGTGGCGATTTTCTTCATCTTTGAGACCATTACCTTGTCAGAACTGAGCACTTAGGCTGCATAAAGCCTTTAATAATCTGTTTTTTCACCTGACAAGATGCCATGTGTTTTTCACAACTCATTTCAAATGAAACATTTTCAGAATGCTTTTCTGACCTTCATTGTCCCCTAGGTTAAAGATTGTTTTGGTTTCTATAAGACTTTAAAAATATTATTTATTGTGTGGGAAAGAGAAAGAATGTGTGTGGGCTTTGTCATGTTTGAGATAGATGTGTAAGTATGTGAGTGTGTATTGTGATATATGTGAAAGGTAAGTGTGTATGTCAGTGTATGTGATGTGCGAGTGTGTGTATGAGTGTGCATGTGTGATGGTATATGTGTGATATGTGTGAGTGTATGTATGTGTGATATGAGAGTGTGGTGTGCATGTATGTGCATGTGACCTGTGCAAGAATGTGTGTGTCTATGTGTGACTGTATGTGTTTGTGTGATATGTGTGTGTGTGTTTGATATGAATGCTATGTGAGTGTGTGCATGGTGTGTGTGTGCACACAATGTGTGAGAGCACGCACGTGTGTGATGTATGAGTATGGGTGTGTGCAGGGACAGTTAGATGACTTTCAGGAATCGGTTTTGTTCTTCCATCTTAGAATCCAGGGACAGAAGGTTATTAGGTATACAAGGAATGTACTTCACCCTCTGAGCTCTCGCTCTCCTGCCAGCCCTGTAACACTTTTTTTTTTTTTTTTTTTTTTTTTTGGTTTTTCGAGACAGAGAGTTTCTCTGTGTAGCCCTGGCTGTCCTGGAACTCACTCTGTAGACCAGGCTGGCCTCAAACTCAAAAATCTGCCTGCCTCTGCCTCCCAAGTGCTGGGATTAAAGGCGTGTGCCAACACTGCCTGGCCAGCCCTGTAATACTTATTTATAGCTTTTTACCTGCTTGCTCATGTAGGGATTACTAACCAACCATGTACTCTGCCCTGTGACAAGTAAACAAAAACATTTATACCTGATGTCCTCATCAGCTCTAAGTTGATGAGACACTAACTAGAAGGCCTGTGGTATGGTAAGCATTATGAAGAATTAGAGAGAATGTGTCTGTGTCATGGGCAGAAACAAGGAGATCCTGAGCTCACTAACCAGCCAGTCTAAATGGAGAGCTTCTGGTTCAGTGGGAGACCCTGTGTCAAAAACAAGATAAAAAATAATGGAGGGGAAGACTCTACCCCACTGACATTCTAATTAGGGTTACACACAAGTACTCAGAGAGAGGGGAAGGGGAGGGGGAACAGGCAGAGAGGGAGAGAGGAGAGAGGGATAGGGGGAGGGAGAGAGAGAGAGAACGAGAGAGAGAGAGAGAGAGAGAGAGAGAGAGAGAGAGAGAGAGCAGCAAGAAGGAAAGACAGAAAACAGATGAAAGTAGTAATTTACTTTTATTTGAGAAGTAACTCACAGAGCTGTCTCTTTAAGAATCTGAGTCTTCCTTCACTTACTTGCTTGGTTGGATATGGGACAGGAGGGTGGGGGAGGTTGGTTAGTTTTCTATTTTCACTAGCAGTTGCTCATTGCTAGGGTTAATGAAGGGGGGTCGTGAGGAAAAGAATGTCCCTATGAGGAGAAGCATGTCCCCTGCTTGCTCTTGATCACTGGACAGGACGGGGAGGGCTAGAGTTGCTTTCATTCTGGAAGCTATAGCTACAGTCATTGTCACAATCCAGCCAAAATGGAAGTGCCTTACAGAAGGCATGGTTGCTAGCATGTGTTCCTATGTGTTGGTAGGAGTAACCTGAAGCCTCCCAGCTGTTAGAATAGGGTGAAGGAAAAAGAGGGCCGAGGAGGCAGAGGTAGTCCACCCACTCTCTGCCAGCGCTGTAAAGCTGAACGTTACCCAACAGTAGGCAGGAGATTTAAGGGAATAATAAGATAATAATGTGTAATTTTGGTTTACCAATCTCGAAGATTGAAGAACACAAGGAGTCAAGGAGGAGGATTGAGAGATTAATGAAATTGCTGAGGCAGGAGGTTTTGGTAGATTGGACAAGGGCTGTAACCATGGGCATGCAGCGAGGAGGGGGTGATTTGAGTCTGAAGAAGGTTGATTGGCAGGGCTTGGTGATGGCTAGAAAGGAGAAGAACTCAAGGACTTCAAGCTAGCATGAGCAAACAACCTCCTATCCAGTGATATCCAATGGTCTCTTTTTAGGGAGTGACTGGATCTTCTGTTTCTCATTCAATGTTTAGAATCAAATTGCCACTGTGTTGTTCAGGGTGACCCAGCAGCAAATAGCATACACATGCCATTTCCAACTGAGGGTATGCAGATTTTAAATTTCAAGGTTCAAAAAAGTTTGTAGGGTTCCAAATAAATATTAATTAAATAAAATTTTACTATGCTAATAGAGAGAAAAGTTAGATGAGGGTACAGACGTAACTACCATCCTGTCCCTGTCAATTTGTTCATGAAGCTTTCTGAGAGAAGCCTTTGCCCATTTATTTCCCTGTACCGAGTAAGTTCCAGGCTCTTGTATTTAACATATTAGAGGCCTTACAAGGTTAAAATCGACTCTCCAAGTGCAGATATTCTAATCAAACAACTTAATAACTTACTTTCTCAGTGTTAATCAACTTTCAGGCTTGTGGGCTATTTTTAGACCAGCTTGCCCTTGCACCTTTGGGTCCATTTCTAATTCTCTTGGCATCACAGAGTATCTCAGTGTGCTGCCGCCTTTGAGATCAATCAGCTCTTTCAGGAGAGAAAGTGACACAGCAGCAACGCAGAGAAGTAGGTCACTGAGAACACTCTACTCATGGAATATGGGAGTTCTTCGCTTCCAGGTGCAGGGGCGGATGGATGACTTTGGATTACAGAGCACAAAGGGAGCCATTAGAGAAGACTCTCCAAAACCCCCACAACCCCCCCCCAACAAATTGTCAGTAATGTCATTTCTAGCTGGCTGCATTGTTTTGTCTGGGGAGTTGTAATATTATCCCAAATTAAACCGAGTAAAATTTGCTATTAAAAAAAAAAATTCCTTGGTCTTAAAAATAACGAACAGTATCTAGTGCGATATCATACCTGACTTCAAACAGATTTCTGAATGGACACAGACAAGACCAGTGTATGATCGGCTGCTTGCCCATCATCTACAGCAAGGCATACCACATGATTCTACTCATTTATGTCTTATGAGATGAAAACAGTGATTTGTGCCCCCCTCCCCTTTTAAGGAAAGGGACTAGACCTGCAATGTAGAAGCAGCTTTCAACACTGTCCACAGTCCCTCCGTTGTCCATTTCCTTATTAGAGATTCAGCTGCTTATCACATAGCAAAACGGAAACCACGCCTTGTTAGGCTCATTTTTATTATACATTAGCATGCTTTAATAGAACAAGGTAGCATGTTTGCTTGATTTGACAGTTTTCTAGATATGCCGTGTTCTTTGGCCATATTAATCACCCCATTTCTCTCTCACACACCCCTCACAGCCATTCCTTTCCTTTTCCCTTAAATACCCTTCTTCATGTATTTTCTTTTTAAAATCTAGATTCAGAAAGCCTGAGAACTCTGTCTGTCTGAGTCTGGTTTATTTTGTTCACATGGTCACTTCTAGTTCCACAGATTTCCCTGGGCATAATTTTTAATTTTCTTGATCTTTGTGGCTGATAATCATTCTCCTTCTCTCTTTCTCCCTCCCCTTCCTCTCACTCACTTCCAGTATCCATCAATTCTATGACTTGCTATTGTGAATAGCATGGAGCAAACACGGATGGAGAACTACCTGGGTCGTATGGTGTCATAGGTTTCCCATTGCTGTGGTCAAACCATAAGACATAAGTAACATGAAGACAAAGGAAGTTTTCTTTTTCATAGACTTCCATATCATGGTTCATCATTGAGGGAAGTTAGGGCAAGAACCCAAGCAGGAACCTGGAGGGAGGAGCTGAAGCATGCCATGAAGGAACGCTACTTCCTCACTCCTCGTGGCTCACTCAGCTTGTTTTCCTATAACACCCAGGACTGCCAGCCCAGGTGGGGTGCTGCACACAGTGATCCAGGTGGGGTGCTGCACACAGTGATCCAGGTGGGGTGCTGCACACAGTGATCCAGGTGGGGTGCTGCACACAGTGATCTTGGCCCTCCCACATCAATCCTCAATCAAGAAAATGCTGTGCCCATTTGCCAACAGGCTTCCCACATGCCGATCTGATTGGGCCATTCTCTCATTAAGGTCTTGTCTTTCCAAATGACTCCAGCTTGTGTCAAGTTGACACAAAGATAACTAGCCCATCTGATGGCTTTGATCCTCTCGCATTTATTCTCAGGTGTTCTATAGCTGGATCCATGGCAGTTCCAGTACTGACAGGAACTGCCATGCCCATGCCCATGCCCATGCCCAGGGTGCTGTACTAATTCACATTCACATTCCTTGAGCTCTTTTCTACCTTCTCACCAGTGTCTGTTGCTGTTTCTTTCTTTGATGACAATCATTTTGATTGGAGATTTTAAAGGGGTTGGAAGTTTAAATTTTCAACATTTCAACCTATGAGTCATACAAGAGCCCCAAAGAACACAGGCAAAGTATAGTGTGTTGTTCTTTGCCAATCCTTAATACTAAGAAGCTAGAATAATATGCACGAGAATATTTATCCCTCATTAGAAGAGGTAATATAAGAATATCTGAGTGCTGGCACTATATTTGGGGATATTTTCAATACACATGCAATTTCCTATCCATTTATTTATTCAGCTCTATTGAGACAAACAAGGAATCAAAGAGCCTTTTAGTTGCCTCAGAAAATGAGAGCTCTACAAGTCCAAGGGGAAAAATATTCTAAATGAATTTTTCAAAAAAAAATACTAAAAATGGACTCAAATCACAATAAGAAAAAATTATTTTGCATTGCTGAAGTCAATACAAATTGGATAAAAAATAAAAACAATGACTATCCCGGGCAATTTGAAGAAAGAAAATGTAATTTGAGACCAGTAAGTGAGGTAAGCGTCAAATTTTGATTGTCTTCACCACATTAACCTACTCCTTTTATGAAATTAGAGACCTATAGCAAAATATCCTTTACAGTGGTGGTAGCGAAGCTGATTATAAACTTCTGTGAACAAATCTGCTCACTGATGTATGCCTGCAAAAGGCATTCTGCCTTTCCCCATTCCTAGGTCAAAATCGGGGCTTGACTTAAATGTTAGTCCCCTTTAACCTTCCCTGCTACCAGGGAAGCTCTTTAAGAGCCAGACAGAAGGAAGTTCTCTGACCTACCTTGTCTGCTAGTAGATGATAAAGCCATCTCTCCTGGTGAGTCCTGTCTATGGATGTTGTACAGAGGCCAAGAAGAATCTGGACAAACCTGATGAATAATTCCAATCTGCCAAGTCTGGCATGGCCATATAAGGGACAGAGTGACATGGTTCTTGCCCTGAATCAGAGCCAGCAGGGTGTGGGCCTCTGTGAGTGTTGATGGCTGTTATGAGCAAACGAATTGTCTGTATAATAGTATACAGATTTTTACAGTCCTCCTTCAAGAAATGTCCCTCTGCCAAGGTTAATGACTCCATGATAAACAGAGTCCCAGAGTCAAGGGTGTTCCTATTCTTAACAAAATAGTAATATACTGTGACATTCAGGACAGCAGTTACAGCTATGGGAAAGAATGAGAAAACAAGAGTTAGAAAATATATAATTTTTCTTCAAATGTGCAAAATGTGAGGATGCAATATGAATTGTATAAGGAACTTCACAGATTTAAAGGATCAGAAGCAGGAACTATGAGCCGGCTCATCAGAAAGATACAGACAGTTAGATACAAAGGTAGACAGATTCCGAGTTCAAGGTCAGCCTGGAACAGAGAGAGTTTAGTTCCAGGCTCAGGCATGGAAGGAATGGTAATTTCAGAGCAGGGTCCCACCCATCTACTTTTTGTCTGTGCTTGTTCTTACTATCTGTTTCTAAAATCCAGGGGCTGGGGCCATGGGAGGCTGATTCATGGGATAATCAAAGGGAACTTGGGGTAAAGATTGACTTGATATGTAATAAAAGACTGGGCTTTTGATCTGTAAGAGATGAGCTATCTGGAGAGTTTTTTAGGATTGAAAAAAGAGCTGTCTGGAGTAGAGAGCTGTCTGGAGATTTCCAGAGAAAGTAGAACAAAGAGAGAGAAGGAGAGAGAGAGAGAGAGAGAGAGAGAGAGAGAGAGAGAGAGAGAGAGAGAGAGAGAGAGAGACAGGGTGGGGGGAGATAAGACAAGTTGTCTCAAGCAGAACATAGGCTATCAGCTTGGACCCATGATTTTCATTCCTCTCTCAGATGTCCCTTCTCTCAGGAATGCCTCTCCAAGCTGAGGCTGGCCCTTGGGACCAATCCACACACTTTTTATGCCATATTGTCAAATCATATAGAGGATAGATTTTGATGATGTTTAGATCTTTGTTTCTGAAAGTTCCAGGGTCACTAAACCTTAAATAAATCTTTCATGTACTTTTTGTTATCTCTGCTCTTGTGGCAAAGTGTTAGTCATGACCCACATGATTTCAGAGAAAAGATTCATATCTTCCTGCTTCCATGGCAAGACGGATGCCCTGAGCTCTTGCCAGGTGAGGGGAATCAGGAAAAGTCTCACATAAACATGGGTGGAAGGACTACTAACCTTATCTTCTAGCTTCCCACAAAACTCACCGTGTGGAAGAGCATCTCACAATCACCAAAGAAAGATTGCCGAATGCTGCCCGAAGAAGGAGACAAGTGCTATAGGTTCTATATTCTATATAGTGTATATTTTAAAGAATTTTATACGGGGCATGGAGAGATAGCTCAGTGGTCAAGAACACTTTCTTCTCTTGCATAGGACAAAGGTTCCGTTTTCAGTGCCCACAGGATGACTAACAACTATCGCTAATGCCAGTTCTGGCCTTCAAAGCATTACACACATCTAGTGCATAGACATACATGCAGATAAAACACTCATACACATAAAAATAACTAAATCTTATATTTCTTAATGTGTGTGTGTGTGTGTGTGTGTGTGTGTGTGTGTACGTTTTCTATATAAGTTGGAAATCAAATATCTAGTTTCTTAGGTCCTAAGTAAAGAACTCTGTAGAGAAGCCTAGGCCCTTGCTTTTGAAGAGAAGGTCCCTTTGATTGCCAGCAGGATCAGAAGGAGACAAGGATTAAGTTCAACCTCCTGTCTGTGACAGAGACAACCTGAATTATAGTAACACATTAATTAGTCTTGCTCTCTTATTCAGTGCCTATATGACAACATGTATTGTATTCAGGTCATATATTAATTTAGACCCCCCCCCCCAATTTTTGAGACCAGGGATTTAATACTTAAATTTATTTTTATTTAAAGACATCTGTCTATTCTGTCTTCGTTTATTTTCCTGTTTTTGCAAAAAGAATACTATGACGAAAAACAACTTAAATGAAAGGGTTTATGCTGGCTCATGGTTCAAACGTACACTCCACCACAGTGGGAAATAAAGGAACTTGAAGCAGTTAGTCACATCTCTCTATCACTAGGAAGAAGAGAGTGATGGATGCAGGTTCTCAGCTAGCTCTCTCTCTTTTTCACACAGGTCAGGAACCAAGCCCAGGGGATGGTGCCTCTCACTGTAGTGTAGGTGGATCTTTCCACTTCAATTAAATTAATCAAGATAGTCTCCCACAGGCAAATCAGGAGACAAATTATCTCTCCTAAGTGTGCCTTACTATTGTCTCCTGGGTGATTGCAGACTGTATCAAATTGGCAATACAAATGACCAGTTTCTTACAGTTAATTGTGTTGTAAGTAAATACTTCAGATATAAGAATGTATAAAACATCAGCAGATTTTTTTTTTTTCATGAAAGCTAGCCAAAGCCTGACAAGACAGGGTTTGTTTATGTGTTTTGTATTGTGTGACTTTGTCTTTATCCGTTCTTCCTCTAATCCAGTCACTTGGCCCTCTGATGCTCAACTGAAAGCCTTACTATTTGTTTATCTTGGGAATTTCCAACTTTCTATTTTTAACCCTAAATGGGTTTAGTATTAAAACTCATTTAACACTAAAATTTGTTTGGCCATAATTGTAGTAAGGGACCTTCGTGCATGGAAATCTAGGATTGATTTCCTGGTTAATTTGAGTTTGAGTCAGGAAGAATCAATTGCTACTGGAAAATAGAAAACAGGTGACACATGCTATGAATTAGAAACAAATGATGACTCTTAGGTGGAATGAAGTATTTTGTCAAGGTCATCCTATAGACAAAGGGCAAATTACAATCCATGAATAGACTAAAATCATATATATTCTTTTTGAAAATTTCACTATAAGTGAGTTATGTCTCAATAAATTTGTTAATGGAAATATGTTTAATATAGAAAAGTAACTTTTTATTATTGACAAAATCCATGAACTATATGTCAAAATGAATCAGTGGAGTGATGTACAGTTCAATATTAAATGATAAAATTTAAAGAATTTTAAATGGCTTTATCATGAAATTTTTGAATCATTACCCATGATACTATGAACTGTTTCGTTAGAAAATGATTTTTATAAAATTCACAGTCATTTTGCCTGAATGACTTTGATATACTCTATTAAAACTCATCCTTTGGGCTAGGTGTGGTGGTGACCTCCTTCAGTCTCAACACTTGGAGGCTAAGAAAGGTGGATCTCTGATTTAGGGCCAGCCTGGTCTATGTAAAGAGTTCTGTGATAGCGAGGTGTACATATGAAACTCTGACTTAAACAAACAACCAGAAAGGAAGAAGGAAGGAAGGAAGGAAGGGAAGGAAGAAGGAAGGAAGGAAGGAAGGAAGGAAGGAGAAAAGGAAAGAAGAAAGGACAGGAAAGACAAGACAGAAAAGAAGAGGAAAAGATTGTGGTCTTAAATTTCAGAAGCTAACAAAAACAAACCAACATACCCAGAGATGTGAAGACTCTATAAGACTAATGAATGAAAAAGACAAGACTCCAAAATATGGGTAAGAAGAAGGGTTTTATTGTAGATATGAGGAAAAGCACAGCCAGAGGCATCTGGGAGTGTCTAGATTGAACATGACCAGCCAGCGGACTGAACAGAGATGTGAGGGAGGTGGGGAGAATGAGAGGGAGAGGGAGAATGAGAGGGGGAGTAGAGAGGGAGGGAAAGGGAGAGGAAGAGGGGGAGGGAGAGGGAGAGAGGCCAAGGACTAGAATGAGCTTGCCAGGAGCCAAGAGGCCAAGAGAGTGTGTAATTGAAATGGCTGAGCTATATAGGAATCAGAAGCTGGGGAAGGGAATTGAAGCCCCGCCCCTGGGCTGAAGAGGCTTAGGGTAGGGTGCAGGTGAGAAGTGCTGGGATGTGATTGTGGTGATTGTGGTGTTGGGTTTCTTTGAGACCTAAAAGCAAACTGATAAGAGCTGTAGAGTTCTATAAGACTGAATGAGTGATTAAAACAGTGATTGTCATCTTGAAACCTAATTCCAAAGCCAAACTGGCTTGGGCTAACCATAGCCTTCAACTTAATAATCATCCATTGACCACATCAGTGTCGGACTTGACACCCATTGCTGTGACTATTGGGTAGATCCTTTTGTAATACGCAAGGAAATCCTTCACTTACCATCAACTCAAAGCATCATCGGGTAACATTCTCCTATGGTCTAACCTGCCTACCTGCTACATCCACTAATGTAGCTTTAAAATACTAAGATTTGTGACTTTATTTGTTTTGTTACTATAAGAAGTTCATGAAACTGTTATATTTGAACATGGTGGTAAGATAATCTGTAGCAGGAACAGCAGGGCCGCTTCTATGTAAGCGCCGGGGGCCGTGCAGCTGAAAAGCATCACCTGCAGGAAGGAGGACCTGATTGAGGACTGCCTGAGAGAACAAGGATTGCTGGTGCAGACAATGCCAGACAATTAGGAACTGCTGTTTAGAATAGATACTTTCTTGGAACCAATTGGGGCATGGGTAGAGGGTATTAAAGGAGCTTGCAGCAGGACTCAGATGAGCTTGCTGCAGCATTTCTCACCTGCTCCCAGAGTCTGTGTCATTGACTCTGCGCCAACTCGCCCCTCAATCCCTAAGGACAGGTAGTGTCTGGCGGAGAGCTGTCCAGACCACAGGGAATAGTAATCTAAATCCATTCCCAGACCATATGCATTCTTGCTCAGCTCCAGAAGAAACTACGTTTGTATGCTGTTTGAGTAAAAGCTGTGGTTTTAAATCAAGGGCGTCAAATACATTACAGAATAATAACCCGAGTAAGAGAAAGACTTCACTGCTAATCCTATCCGACAAACCCAGGAAGAAGGAGTGCTAAAACCAAGTAAAAGGAAAGAAATAAACGGTCTTAGGCATTAGGTCATCACCTGTGAATGTTCACAACCGACTTCCTGGGTGAGTAAGATGGAGAGAATAAATTAGCTTTCTCAGTATCTTGTCTTTGGTTCTGTTACCACATCCAGGCCCAGCTGTTTGATACTTGAAAGGTAACGTTTGCAGACGAGAATTAGTAGGAAGGAATGACCATTATTCAAGGACAAGCTCTGAGAAGACAACGGTGCTGCCATCTCCTCAAAGATCCATCCTGTTGGGGGCTAAGGTACATAAAAGGGATTTTATATGAAAGGAAGAGTATCAGGAGTCAATAGGCACGAAGGCTACATACTTAGCAAAATATTCCTCATCAAAAATGTATACTGTCTTTGTCTCTAGCCAGAATATTGTAATAAAATTTGACCCTCAGAGACTTTAAAAGCACATTACTTTTAAGTTAAGTATTATAGCAATTTATGTGCATTATAATTTTAGAACAAGTGATATTATCTGATGGTAGCCAGACAGTCTGGGTTCTGAAATTATAAAGAAAGATTATAGAGCAACTAACATAAGCATTTAAATATGGCTAAGATACAGCCATAGCTTATCATATAAAATTATGAATAAAGAAGTGTTGAAGGTATACTCTGCCAAGGAAAATGCCCAAAGGAGAAGTCATTATATTTCTTGTCATTAGAAAGGTCCTTTAGTAGGCAGCAAAACTCCTCTTCTCCTTGGTTCTTCTAAAGGCTAAAATAGTTGATTTATCTTAGTAAGGTTTTACCTTTATTCTTTGAGAATTCTTATCGTGTATTTTGATCATATTCTTTCTCTTCCTGCAACTCCTCTCAGACTTTCTCACACCTCCCCAGCACCCATCTTCATGTTCTCATGCCTCTCTCTCTCTCTCTCTCTCTCTCTCTCTCTCTCTCTCTCTCTCTCTCTCTCCCTCTCCCTCCTCCTTCCTTCCCTCCCTCTCTCTCATTTAAAACAAAACCAAGAAAATAGAAGCAGGAGACTTAAGTGAGGTAGTGGGTGGGAGGGCAGGGCAGAGGAATGGCTATGGGAGGGGGTAACTTACACAAAGGTCTTAGTGAAGCCATATGAAAACTTACTTCTGTAGTAGCTTCTAAAAGGATAGTATTTTGACACTCAACAATTAATTGGCTTGTGATATTATAAGGGAATATATATATGTATATATGTATATTATATGTATTGTATAATAAGGCTTATTGTCATGGGATTAAAATTTGTAAAAAGCTTTAGTAAATCAAAGCCAATAATGTCTAATAAACTGACCTAATTGCTGTTACAAAGGTTTGCTAAAATAAAAATAAGCTTTAGATGACTTGTGTGTATCATTTGTCTATACCAGGTAGAAACAGTTTTCCCCCTAGCTCCCTGGATGATCTTATAACTCACTGATAAAAAAAGAGAACAGTTTGAAATAAGGCATAAGGTGTGTGTTCAGTATAAATGACATTTGCTGAAGTGCTGGGTCAGAATTTTAAAGGAAATCACGATTGTGAGATAACTGTTTATTCTAGTATAGAGGTACTGAAGCATAACAGTCCACAAATTTGATAGCTATAAACAAAAGACCAAAGCTCTGATTCAGAAGGCAACTTGAAAACTCCCTTAGTAGCATAAACTCTGTGACTCATGTTTATTGGATGAACCATCTAACGAAGCTCTTCAGGTGCAGCAGAGAAACTCTTTTCAACTTTCAGTGTACAATATAAAGCCTGAGAAGTAACATCTCCTGTGTCCTCAAAGATGGAATGGGGCCATTTTAGATGGTACTGGAGAGTTGACTCAACAGTTAAGAGCCTTTGTTGCTCTTGCAGAACACTGGGGGGGGGGGTGTTCAGTTACTAGCAACCACATGGAGGCCTCACATTGTCTGTAGCTCCAGTTCCAGAGGACCTAGCATCCTCTTCTGCTTACTGTAGACACCAGACATACATGTGGTGCACAAACATGCGTGAAAGCAAAACATGCATATAAAATAAAAAGAAATTATTTTTGAAAAATACAGAGTAAAAAATTTAGTAATCTGCAAGTAACTGCCGATTGGTAAACTAGTGTTACTGCAAATATTATGACACATTTACAAATTTATTAGGTCACAGAATTAATAAAATCAAGTGGATAAGAATCATGCATGATCATTAGGCTATTTCTTTATCCAACCTAGTGCTTTCACAAGGGGAACATTTCAGAAACAAAATGGTCACAGGGCCAGGGTGTTCATCCTGAACAGGCTCCTGTGGTAAGTACTACCATGGGAAGTAGCTAGACAATCATTAGCTATCTTAAAGGTCATTGGAGATGAACCCTTTTCTCACCATCAGCTTCAGATCCCACCTCTTGTTTCTCTGATAATATACAAGGAAAGGAAATATCAGCATTGCCCCTCTTTGGAATTTAAAATACTATATGAAAGGATAGAGAGTGGAGGGAGGTACCAGGATTGTTTGAGTCACATTAAAGGAAAGCTATTTTCTGCTGGCCAATAGAATATAAGTTCTTTTGAGTTATACTTCTGCCATGTTTCGGTCATGGAGACATGACATTCTAAATTGCCCTGAAGATTATAATATTACATACTATTGTCTCCTGAGCTCAGTGTTAACAAAATTGCTCCTGTAATGAGCTAACAAGGAGACCACCCTCAGAAAAGCTGATACATTTGAACCCATGCTAAAGAAATTGTAAGAGTAGTTGACCCCTAACCAGACAACACAGTTATAAACCCCTAGAAGCTTTCCCTTGGATTAGTTGCTTAGAGGTTTTCACCATTAAATTAGCCCCATTTTCTAACTCAAAAACATAACTTCTGTTTCATTTTTTTCTGATATCACCCCATGCCTTAGGACTACCTGCATAACACACTGGACATTCTCTCTCTCTCTCTCTCTCTCTCTCTCTCTCTCTCTCTCTCTCTCTCTCTCTCTCTCTCTCAAGATCCCTGCATTCAGCTGCATATATCTATCACTGAGCCTGCCTGCTTTCTTGGAACTTAATTTAATGGCCCAACTTTCCGCTTTCCTCTTCTATGCCTCCATTTTCCACACAGCCTGCTCTGCCTTCATTCATTCGTTTATTTTCTCAAATGCCAATAACATGGTTCTTGAGCTTCTTCTCATCCTGGTATTAAATTATTATCTCAATGAGACTAAAAACCAATGAAAAGGGAACTTGTTTTCCAGAACAGCGGTCTTGAGGAATGTGCAAGTTCTAAAGCAGAGAACACCGTTGTCCACCATGTGCCAGCGCAAAGGGAACATGTGGGAGCAATTTTTGTTTGTTTGGACCACATCATCATATTGATTTGTTTCTCCTTGGAACAGACACCTATTCTGGATTTGGTTTAGCCTGTTCTCTCTGTATGCTGGGGAAACAATAGCTACAATTTCCTGGGTACTTTGCCTATGTTATCAAAATTTCACACAGGATTGTTCCTAACCAAGGTACTTGCTTTCTGTGTGTTGAACCTTCAGTAAGTAAGGTTGTACTTTGACTCCGCTAACCCCACAGAGTTATTCATATTGAATGAGATAGCAAGCTGAAGATTTAGTAGTAGTACTTTCTGAAGATAGTGGTTTTTGAGGTATGCTGTTTAGAGAATTCAATATACAACAATAATTCTTCTACACATGTGTGTCCTGGCTATAAGGAACATGTCATTCTTTGTACAGATGACAAAGTGATGCACTAATCTATATTCTAAAGTCGCCTTCACAGAATCTCTACTGGGGACTTTACAGTTAGCATTCTAAGACATGTTTAAACTTGCCTGGCAATTTAAATATATGGACTTGGGAAATAGTGTTTCAAGGTTTTCTGAGGAACAGAACATCAGAATGACCTTTGAATATCTCCTCAAACTGACTTATGCAGGTAGAAAGGAACAGAACATTATACTGGCCAAATGACTCTTCATGGAGACCACCAAGGAGGCTGAGAACTCAAGATATATGTGGGTCAAGCTACTGACCAAGTAGTCAGTTCTCTAAGTGATACAAACAGATCAAACTAACCAACTAGGATAGGAGATGAAGTCAAGAGAATATGGCACACAATTCATGACTGCTTATAAAATAAGGTCTACAAATGTAACTGTGCATGATTTACTTCTGTGTTAAAATGTGATGTGGTATGGAGTGTGGTGTGTGGTGTGTGTGTGTGTGTGTGTGTGTGTGTGTGTATGCAGGGAGGGTATAGCAAATTAAGTTTTTTCTCTGCAGGGGGCATCATCAAGGCAGCCCACCTCTGTATATGGAGGAACTTGGAGCATGGCTCATAGTTCTGCCTGTTCTCAACAGTTTTATATTGTAACAAATACGTGAGATAATCAAGTTGTAACAAGAAAGTTTCATATTGGATTATAGTTTCAGAGGTTTCAGTGCAGGGCGTATTGACCGAGAGTAGCATATCATGTCTACAGCACATAATGGAGAAAAATTAATCATCAGCATAACCTGGAAATCAATGAGAAAGATGAAGAGGGGCGGGGGACTGTAACCGCCTACCGGGGTCTGTCTAGCTCCTCAGTAATGGCCGGCCTGTTCTGCTGCTTTGTAACAGCCGTTCTGCCAATCCGGTCTGCGGGTCAGGGTCTAGCAAGAGAGAGAGTGGGGACGGAGGGGCGCGAGACACAAAGGATGGAGAGAAGACAAAGGATCTAATCAAGTCTCTTGTCTCTTTCTCTAGTCTCTTTTATTGAAAGGAAATCCTGGGTATTTATACCCTTTACCACGTGACTTGCCCACGTGGGCAAGCTCAACTGAAGGCACTACATCATGCGCCTAGCAGAGTGGATACCACATGCACCTAGCTGCTGGCAGCACTAAACAGCAAAACAAGATGTTTATCAGAGTGTGCTGAGCTGTTTCAGGCTGTTGAAAACAAGTCTCTTGTCAGGGTATATGGCTAAAGATGGCTATTAAGATGATAGCCGCTTTCGGCTAAGAATTGGCTCCCAACAGGGGACAAGGTTCCATGATCCTCTTCAGAGGCCTCCAGTGACCCAAAGAGCTTTGCCAATTGAAAAACACAAATCTCAGGGCTGGAAAGATGGCTCAGTACTTAAGAGTACTGACTGCTCTTCCAGAGGTCCTGAGTTCAATTCCCAGCAACCACATGGTGGCTTACCACCATCTGTAATGAGATCTGATGCCTTCTTCTGGTATGTGTGAAGACAGTGACAGTGTACATTAAATAAATAAATAAATCTTTAAAAAAAAAAAAAAAACCACAGCTCTCAACACAGAGAGGGCTAATAGACAGAGAGGGCTAAGAGACAGTTTATTCTGGAAGCAAGCATTGGTGACTATGCCTTGAGAGCACATATTCAGGATTTCTCAAATACCGTGCTCCACTGTGGTTACAGGGTTGTAAAGTTTCATAGTAACTGAATAGAGCCGAATGTCAAAGAAGACACTTTCTAAATACTAAATACGTGGTGGGGATAGGGTTGTAGAAAAGTGAGAAATGTCTGCTACAGGCCTCAGCCACTGTCCAGTGACATCCTCGGCCAATTATTTGTAGAAGCTAGTGGTCTGTTAACACATTTTAAAAGTTTTTAAATCTAATAGTCAAGAGGATGTTAGGTCAGACACAGAGGAGGGCAAGGCATGGCTATTAGGAGAGCTAGAACTATCCAAGATGAATTATAACTGGGCTCTTGACCTACAGGATTCTAAACCAGCCACGACTACTGACATTCTGTTACCCGCCTTGTAGGAGGCTCCTTGTAAGTGCCAGTCTTGTTCTGATACATTCACACCTTCCAATGGGTCCATCTCCTTAACTCTCTGTCAATTTTTACTAGCATCATGGGATGGGACTCACTTGGGTCTTTGGGGGAACTTATCAAATCTGTAGCAATTATAAAAATTATAAAGTTTGCAAAGTTATGTTTTCAATTCTCTTAGAGTTGAAATTGTGTGCAAAAATCTGGGTGGTGAAGGGAGAGAATGTGGGGAGAGACTGCTGGAATTGGGGGGATGGTGTGGAAACAATGCAGTGGAAACTTCAAGAAAAAAGAAGAGAAAATGAGGTTCTGCATATTAGAGCCGCCTTGTTATGAAAGACACAAGAGTCTTTCTTACTGTTTCAGTCATTATTCCTGGCAGGCATCATTGTGCAATTATAAATTTATTAGAGGATTTATTCCTATGACGTCATTCTAATCACTGACATCTAGAGTAGTCATTGGCTCACTGGTTCAGTAAAGGGGAAAAGATTAATACTGCCCAGCACTTACGGAATTAGAAGCTGCCCACAGGATATCTCGAGTACCTCAATTCTGTCATTCAAGTGAAAGCAGCCGCAGGCATTACATATATGAAATGTGGCTGTGGTTTCTTTCTGACTGTGGCTAGGGGAACATAGTTTGCAAACCTCTCTCTTAGAATGTAGCTCTGCAGAGACACACCCAGGCAGGAGTACTGTTGCCCAACACAGGACTTTAATCTCTAGTCACTAACTTTGTAGGTGTAGGATCTACCAACTGTTTATCCTCTGGCCAAAACAGCTAATCTCCAGATCACAGTCTTCCAGATGGACTCTTTATTCATGTGTTTCTGATTATGAATTATGGTTTCCTCACACCTAGGTGCAGTTTTACTGATCTTGGACTTGATTTGTAAGGAGGACCGGCTTCAGTCTGCTTTTCTATGTTTTCTATTATTATTGTAAACTTCTGATCTCATTACCAAACCAGTAGATGTTTAAAACATACAGTGTGATTTCTGTTTCTTTTAGCTGAAGTCTGCTTTATCCTACCTGTTCTTTATATATTTAGCGTTCAGCTCACAATTGGCAATATGCCAAGAAAGTTGCACAAACACTAAGAGATTTCTGGGATATCTGATCTGACTTTGTAAAGACATGTTTTTATCTTAAGGGTGAAAAGGAATAATGTTGTGGCAACTCATCTTTGTCTGAATCTTGGGGAAGAAAAGTATTTGACCTGACTTTAACTTGTGCAGAATACATGATGCAATGCCTCTCCCCATGATGAGAATGGGCTAAACCTCTGAAACCATAAGCAAGCCCCAGGTAAGTGCTTTCTTTTTAACAGCTGCAATGCTCATGGTGTTTCTTCACAGCAATAGAACATCAACTAAGAGACAGAGAAATCACAAACTGAGGTTTACCTTGTATGTGGAAAAAAGACTACTAGTATTCCTGTTGATACTAAATAGTACAAGAGAGGCTCTGTCTTTTGGAAAATGTGAGGCTAAATGGTGGCTTTACATTCTAAAGTAGAAAATAAATAAAAATACCTTTAGACATTTGTTTAAAATGCTGAGCACTCAGAGAGAGGCAATGACTTCTTAACATTATTTTCCTCTAGGAACAAATGAAACAGAAGTTGTTGGAGGACATTTGACTGAATGGATGTGGGATGATGTTACAAAGACGGAAGTGAAGATGAGGCAGAAGAAAAAAGATGGTGGAAGACAAGAAAGCAGGAAAGTACAGGTATGCATTGTAATCACGAGACAGAAGCTGATGATTCTTCAGGAGAGAACGTCACAAGCTTGGAAATATTCAGAACTTCCAACAGGATGATTTAGTCTGTGCAAGCTTAAAAGCTATGGACAAGTGGGAAGACTAGATTGATATGTTATTCTAATATAAATTTCTTAATAAAAATTTTACATGGTGGATGAAACCTAGGGTGTGCACAACAAGCAAGGCTAATACTCTACCATTGGCAATAGCAGTCTTTATTGTCAGATTTCTTTTTCTTAATATTATCTTCGTACCTGACAAGACTCTTGGTAGTTAATAGTGCTTGCTGCTCTTTCAGTGGACCTGATTTTGGTGACCAGGACTCAAATACTCAGGTCACATCTGCCTGTAACTACAGTTGCAAGGTATCCAATGCCCTCTTCTGGCTTCCAGAGGCACCTTGTACAAGAGATATTACTTACATACACAATTATCAAACACACACACACACACACACACACACACACACAAACAAACAAATCAAAATAATGAAAATAAATATGAAAAATGTATCTTTTAAGGACATGCTTTAATTTTCTAATTAAATAAAAATTATTGATGGTCTTTTTCTTTAGCACCCTTTCTTCTGATTAGACATCTTTGTAAACAATGAGTCATGAAATTACTTACCTTGGTGCCTTCTGGTGACTTTATAGTTCCACAAGGTGGAAACACAGAAGAAATTAAATGGAAGACAATTTTCAAAAGCAGAGGCAAATATCTTACAATCCCAGATGTCTGACGTCCTTTATGGATACAGTAACCATGACAGTGAACTTCCTTTGGATGTTTATTCTTTTGAGTTTTTTGTATTCATTCTCTGCCAACTGAATGTCTGGTGATTTTTTTGAGTCTGTGGATTGGATCTTCACTCAATACTTTCCTCAGCTGTGCAGAAGTATGAGGTCCCACTTGTCAGTTGCTAAGCTTATTACTTTACTGACCAAATTTTTATTCAAGAAGTCCTTATCTATGCATAAACTTTGATTTTTTTTTTCATTACTTATTCTCTGCTACTTCAGAATTTGGAGTCTTAATGTGTTTGACCCATTTGTAGGTTTTGGGTTTTTTTTTTTTGGACAAGGTGAGAGAAAACAAATTGGTTTTATTCATCTACATTAAGGTGTCCAGTTTTCCCAACACCCTATTTGGAGGGACTGTTTTTCTCCAGTGGGTGTTTTTGGAAACTTTGTCAAAAATATTTCAAATTTTATGGTGTGAACTTTTATCTGGGTTCTATTTTATTCCATCATATGTCTGGTTCTGTGGCCAAACAGCTGGCTTTTTCATTCTGACATTGGGCTGCATTTGAAATAAGGTATATTGATACTGCCCGCGTTATACTTTTGGCTGAAGACTATATGGCTAACTGAGATATTTATGTTTCTATATGAATTCTAAGATTTTTCTATTCCTGTGATGAATGGCACTGTGATATTCATGAGGATTGCATTTCAACTGCAGATTTCTTTTGGTAGGACAGTCATTTCCACAGTGTTTATCCTTCTAATCCAGGATTCTGATTATTGGAGGTCTTCCATCTTTGAGTAGCTTCCTTGTCCTTATTTTAATGAGAATTTTAGGGAATAGTTTTATGACTTCTTTGAAGTTTTCATACATTGTGATTGTCTTCACACACCCTCTTCCAACTCCTCTAGGTTTCACCTCCACACTTCAAACTCCTTCAAATTCATGTTCTCAGTTAAAAAATATTTTTTATTATTTATAACCATGTATATGTGTGGGTGGTGGTGGTCACGTGTTCATGCATGAAAGCACCTGAGCAGACGGAAAAGGTCAGATCAACCTTGGAGCTGTAATTACAGTATCCGCCCTTAGTAGATGTTCTGTGCTAAACTCTAGGCCTCTGGATGAGCAGTCTGAGATCTTAACCACTGAGATATATATTTTAGCCCCATCATTCTTTAAGAAAAACCTATTGCATCTGATTATCACTACCTATATATTCTTGGGCGTGTAGTCGTTCACCAGAGCATAGCTGACTTACCAGGGGCCACACGATTCTTCCTTTCCAGCAGCTATCAAATACCAAAAGCTCCTCAGCTGAGCTTCATCCACCCCTGCTAGAATGGTGTCTGTCTTGAGCTTGTACCAGGCTTAGGCTGTCACAGCCACTATGAGGTCCATATGTGTAACTTCCTTGCTGAGTCCAGAAGAGAAAAATTTCACTGTAGTCATCTACTGTCTCTGTTCATCTTTCTACCTTATACTCCATCTTCAGTAATGATTCCTGAACATTCTCTCTCTCTCTCTCTCTCTCTCTCTCTCTCTCTCTCATCTCTCTCTGTGTGTGTGGTGTTGTGTGATTGTGTATGTGTTATAGATGTGCAATTTTAGCTGGACACTGTTCCGTAATGTTATTCTCATTCAATATGCCATATTAAATTCTCATATGTTACTCTCTGCATGTTGGCCAGGTGTGGACTTCTATGCTAATCACTGTTTCCTGCAAAATGAAGTTTCCTTGATGATGTTTGAGAGCTGCAATTATCAATAGGCATAACAATAACTCATTAATGGACCAATATAGTACTAGATCCCTTTCCTTGAGAAATAGGAGTGTGTTCTCTTCTAGGGTCCATGAGCTGTCTAGCCACAGATTCTCAGAATAACAATGGTGCCCGATAATGGGTTCCATCATGTGGACAGGGCCTTAAATCCAACCAGAAAGTGATTGGTTGCTTTTATGGTATTCATACCACTATTAGATTTTGGACCTGTAGGTATCTTTTACTAGGACAGTCATTCTTGTACACAGTCACAAGGTGCACAGCTGGGTAAACTGATGCCTACTTTTCTCCTCGGCACCTCACCTTCCAGCACTATGAAAGCCAGCCAGTAGAGATGAAGCTTTCAGGTCAACAGCAGCTTGATGTCTCCATATTCTTTGATTCAAATACCTGTTGTCTTTAGAACAGCATCTTACCATGAAGTTCTGGAGGGTAACAGCAGAAAAATGCATCGGCATGTAGTATATGTAGAAGGTCAGTGTATAAAGCCCTGGTAAAGATCTTTTGCTTTTTATTTGTTATTCTATGGTGCATAGAGAGACCTCTATCCCATTGTAGTCTAACTCTATTGAATATAGATAAATGGAACTTTATGTTTACAAAACCTTTGTATTTGTTTTCATATGGTCCTTCCCTGGGAATTTTTATGTTAATTATTCCTCTCCATAATTCTCTGTTCTACCCTGCTCTCTTCCATTTCTCACTTCACTGAAACCTTCCTATCCCGTCATTCCCCTTAATGTTTATATCACTGTATTCTATTTTCCTAAAAACTTCCCCTTCACAGCCCCTTACTAATTTCATGCCTTCTGTGGATATTCCAAATAAAAGATGCATTTAAAGGTTCAAAGCTAACATCCACAGTTGATAGAAACTGTTTCTCTCTCTGGGTCTCAGTTACCTGCCACAGAATGACTGTTTCTAGCTCCATCCATTTAGCTGTAAATATTTTACAGTTTTATTTTATTTTCTCTTAACAGCTGAATAATACCCTATTGTGTAAATTTGCCCATTTCTTAACCCATTCATTCATTGATGGACCTCTAGGGTATTTTATTATCTGGATATTGTAAGTAGAGCATTACTGGACATGAAAGAATAGTTATCCCTATAGTAGGATAGAGTTCTTTGGCTATACACACAAGTGTGGGAAAAGCTGGACCACATGGTTGATTTGTTTCTAGTCTTTTAAAGAATCTCTAGGCTGATTTGCATAGTGGTTACATAGGTTTGCACTTTCACGAGCAGTGAATAAATCTTTCCCTGACTCCACATTTTTGCTTGCATCTGGTGTCATTCATTCATTCACTCATTCATTTCTCTCTCTCTCTCTCTCTCTCTCTCTCTCTCTCTCTCTCTCTCTCTCTCATCTTGACCACTCTGACTGGAAAAGTTGAAATACCAAAGCATTTTCTGATGGCTAAGGATGTTGAACATTTAAAAAGGAATTTCTCAAGCCATTTGCAGTTCATCATTTGATATCTTTCTGTTTAATTTCTAGTTGAGGTTTTGATGTTTCTTTTAAAAAAAAATTTATATTCTAGATACTGTCTGTCAGAATCCATAGCTGGGTGAATATTTTTCCCATGGGGTATGCTGCATCTTTACTGGGATGATTGTATTCTTTGTGTATAGAAGCATTTTGGTTTCATTTGGTCCCATTTGTCAATTCTTGGTCTTAGTGAGTCCTATTCAGAAGGCCATTTCCTGGGCCTACAAATTCAGTGCATTCTCTAATCTCTCTTCTGTCATATTCAGGGTGTCAGGTTTTATGTTGATGGCCTTGATCTATTTGAGTTGAGTTTTGTATAAGGTGAGGGATATGGATCTAGTTTCATTCTTTCATGCTTCACTAGCACCAATGTTGAAGGCGATATTTTTGTCCAATGTGGATTGTTTGGTCCTTTTGTAAAATATCATGTGGTTATGGGGTTGTTGAGTTATACAATTCTATTTCATTACTCAGTGTGTCTGCTTTAATTTTGTCACCATGCTGTTTTTATTGCTCTAACTTAGTAATGTCTCTAGAAACCTTAGATGGTGATACCACCAGCAGGTTTTTGTTATTATTTAGAGTTGTTTTGAACTACCTTTTCTCTTTTATGTGGATTTTTTTTTTATTGGAAATTTTATTTACATTTCAGATGTTCTCTCCTTATCCCATTTCCCCCCATCCCTCCCAGGAACTCACTATCCCTTCCCCCCTCCTCCTGCCTCCACGTTGGTGTACCCCCTTCCACCCTCCCCTGTACCTCACCTCCCCACCCTCGAGTATCCCCCCCCCCACGACGTCCAGCCTTCATGGGACCAAGGATCTCTTCTCCCACTTATATATAGCTCCCTTGCATATATAGCTGGAGCCATGGGTCCCTCCCTAAGCGCTCCCAGGCTGGTGGTTTAGATCCTGGGGGCTCTGGTTGGTTGGGATTGTTGCTTTCCTCATGGTGTGGCGAATCCTCTCAACTCCTTCAGCCTTCACTCCATCTTCTCCATTGGGAACCCCATGATCAGTTTAATGGTTAGCTGTGAGCATCTGCCTCTGAGTATGTCAGACTCTTGCAGACTTCTAAGGAGACAACTATATCAGGCTCCTGTCAGCATGTACATCCTGACATCCACATCAACCTCTACTTTGGTGACTGCACATAGGATGGATATCCAGGTGGAATGGTCTGTAGACAGCCCCTCCTTCAGTTTCTGTCCTGCACTGTGTCTCCATATTTGCTCCCTTGAGTATTTTGTTACTCCTTCTAAGAAGGACTGAAGCCTCCCCTACTTGGTCATCATTCTTCATGAGCTTTGTGTGGTCTGTGAGTTGAATCTTGGGTATTTCAAGCTTCTGGGCTAAAATCCAATAATCAGTGAGTGAATACCATGTGGATTTTAAGTTTATTTTTTAAATTCTGTGTTGGAATTTTGAGAGACATTGTATTGAATTTGCAGATTGCTCTTGGTACAATGGACAATTGCACAATATTGGCACTACTAATCCAGCAGCATGAGAGATTATTCTATCTTCTGGCATCTTCTTGAGTATCTTATCATTTTTACTGTATAGCTCTCACTTCTTGAAGTTTGCTTCTGAGACACTTTATGCTTTGAGGCTATTGAGGTTGGTATTGTTCCCTGATGTCTCTTTCACTATCTTTGTCACTTGTGTATAGGAAGGCTACTTATTTCATTCTATTAATTCTGTAGCCTGCTACTTTGCTGAATATGTTTGTTGGAAGGTTTCTAGTGGAGTCTTTAGGATCTTTGTTGTATAGAATCATATCATCTGTAAATAAAAATATGTTGACTTCTTCCTCTCCTCTTTGTATCTCCTTTACCCTCCCCGAATTCCTGAACTTAGTAAAATGCCAGAAATTTTTTCTCCATTTATCATGATGTTGCCTGTGGGTTTGCCTTTATTATGTTGATTTGTTTCCTGTATCCCTGGACTTCGGTTATAAAGTAGTGTTGGACTTTGGCAAGGGCTTTTTTTTCATCAAGGAAACAATTATAGAGTTTCTGCCCATAAATCTGGTTATGTGGTAGATTACATTTATTAATTTGTGTTTGTTTACTATCCCTGCAACTTTAGAATGATGCCAGCTTGAGCATGTTTGAATATTCTTTTGTTTTCTTTTATTAACTTTTTGAGAATTAATGCTTTTTGATCCTATTGCTGGCCCTTCCCCAATGTTTTCTAGATATACTCCTACCTGCCCAATCAAAATTTCCTTCTATGTTTCATTTTTTAAAAATATGTTGAGTCTAATTTGTTCTGCCAAGTGCTGTGAGGTAGAAGGACTGCCCTGAAATGGAATCTACCTACCATGGATTTATTTATTCTCGTAAACATTTTGTCGGAAAATGAAGCACACCCTAGATGTGCAATCACTGCCATACAGTGTCAGAATTTTTAATGAGATTATATTAGGAAAGTTTCCAAGAAACTTTGAATCTTGAAACCTAGGTTTCGGAGAACTTGTGAATAAGCCAACTGTTATTATTCCCTAAAAATATTTCAGTGTTATATGCTTACAGTAGAGTAAACCACCCATGTCTCCAAAATAAAAGGCCCAGTGACTCTGATGATTATGATTCATGATCAGGGAAGAGATCACTACAGATCTAAGGAGACCGTGCATGAAGAGCTTGTGGTATGTATGTGCTTGCCATGTTCCTTCCACTGGCTCCCAGAGATTGACACTGACAAGCTTTTTGAGAGCAGTTGACTCGTCACAGGCTTCTCACACATTTCTCTTCCCTGATGGATTGACTAGATACACAAATCCATTCTAATATTTTTATATTTCTTCAATGAATTAAATACATTTAGCTTTGGGGAGAGATTTGCTCTCTTTGAGAATAGTCTCATAATCTTTTGAAAAACCCCACAGCCATTCTTAACACAAAGTAATTTTAAACAAAATGTTTGAAGACTGAGTTGGCAAGCACTTGAACATATAAGTCATTAATTTAACTTGGAAGCCACATCATGTGGCTTCATGTTTCCACAGCAGGGGTTTAATGTTTGACCTGATATCATCACATTGTATTTATCTATTGAAATATCACACTGTACTCTATAAATATAATTGTGAAAATATATATAAATGAAATTCTATAAAAGACTAACATCAAAATGTCACAATAGAGAGAGAACTTTCTTCCACATGATTAAAACCCAAAGCTAGTCATATATGTTTTTCCACACCAGCTGTGTAGTTTTAGAGTGGCTTATTGTTGCTCATTTACCAAAGTGTCTGTCTTTGTCTATGTGTCACAAAAGAAGCAAGAGATTTTCTTTCCTTTATTATGCAAACCATCCTTTTCTTCTCTTCAACAGCAGAGCCCTCAGAGACATGCAAAGAGATTGCCATCCTGCCCCTTCAAGACCCTCATTTTAAAGTTCATTTTGAAGTTTTAATCTCATTGTCTAACTTGATCTTGAAACAAAACTTCCTAAAGAAAGATGAATTACTTTTCCTACATAATATGTACTTTAAGAATTATATTATAAAAAACCATTTACCACTATTAGGTATTCTATTCTATTTTTTTTTCTTATTACGTCAGAACTTACCTGAGTGGTTTATTATAAAAATGAGTGCAGATTATTTGTTTTAACTTCTAGTTTCTTACATTCTATGTATTACTTTTTTTTGCAAATTGGCTATGATATTAACACATCATATTATAATCACTTAAAAATAATAACGCCAATAAGGTATTTTAATGTAATTGTACACTTTTGTACTTTTTTATAAAACACCTTTTTATATTATGATATTATGATAAAATAAATCTCATTTTAGGCAGAGTACCCGAGAAAATGCAAAACTATATTTTGCCCATGTCCTGAAGAAAGCAATAATTACTTAGAATATTTTTTATTTTAAATTAAATTAAGTCACATATATGCTAGAAACAATATTAGAAAACATTTTGTTAAACCTGAGATGACTTAGAATCTTGAGCAAAATTGTTTGAATCCAGCTCAGCACAGGCTGTTTAGTGACTTCAGCAGAGGCAATGTGACGACATCGGCAGCAAAAGCCATTCATGTGCATGGTGTGAAGGGTTATGACACAGTCTTGGGAGGCTCTCAGGAGGATGCTGGGCAACTGGCACTACACCGATGATCACAAAGGTCAACCACCCTGTCATCTGATCACCCATGGTATATGTTAAAGCTAGAAAAGCTAGAGGAATTTCAAGTGTCTCAGGAGCTTCAGTTCAGCTCAGTCCCCACTGTTGGTGTAGCTTACTTGAATGGCTGTCTGCCCATCTGAAACAGCTGTCCATCTGTCTGCTTATGTGGTCCTGCCTTCTTGGTTCTGCTGCTGGACTCAACTCTGGAGGCTCACTCCATAGCAACAACAGCATTTCCTTAGAAACAGCTGGTTTGTTTTCTTCCCCTAGACTCCTTTCGGTTTCTTCTGGCTTTCCTCTCCTGGGCCACATTGCCTGTTTCTCTAATCTTTGCTTTGCTTGCTACCCTCTCATGTCTCAAAACTTGGGAAATTTTAATTTGACAATTGCTGATCTTGAATAACCTAGAAGGTAAGCCTCTGATAAATTATCTAGATAAGGTAAATTACTGGCTAGGCCTGTCAGGGATTACTTGTTCACTGGATTAGATTGAGGTGTGAAGATTTGTCCAATGTAAATGGGACTATTCCACAGGCTGAGGTCCCAGGTTAAATACGAAGGAGAAGCCAGCTGGTCACTAGTGTTTTTCACTCTTCCTCCTAACTTGGAATGCACTCTGGCCAGTTGTTCAAGCTCCTACAGGTATAAGTCCCAGGGTGGACTATTCCCTCAAGCTATACATTGCCATAAATTACTCCTTATCTAAGTTTCTTCTCCTATAAAATTATTTTTTATGGATATGATACTTTTGCCTACATGTATATCTGTTTGTCATTGTAAGTCTGGTGCCTGCAAAGACCCAAAAAAGGGGTCACTTTCCCAGGACTGAAGTTACAGATAGTCGTGAGCTGCCATGTGGATGCTAAAAATTAAACCAGAGTCCACTGGAAGAACAGCCAGTGCTCTTAGCCACAGAGACATTTCTTCAGATGTCTTCAGTTCTTGTTTTTTATTTTTTTCTTGACAAGTATTTTATCACAACGACAGGAGAAGGAACTATAACAACATCTTAAAGATCTTGTGCGAAAGAAAACGAAAATGGCATATAAGGATTCCTAGTGATGTTTAGTGATGTTATAAGTAATTAAAATGGAGTGTATTTACAGCTACTTATGGTAGCATGGAACTTGTTTCTAATCCCATAAATCTGATGCTGCAGCCAGGCCTATGACCACATATAGAAGCAAAGAGATCCACATTTCATTAATAGTGTCCTTACAAACATTGTAGCCCAACGTTCTGTTGTGGATTGGCCATCACAAGGACATACAACTTAGTAAGAGAGAGAGAAAGAGAGAGAGAGAGTGAGAGAGAGAGAGAGAGAGACAGAGAGACAGAGAGACAGAGAGACAGAGAGAGACAGAGACAGAGAGAGAGAGACAGAGAGAGAAAATCTTAATTTTCTATTTTATTTTAAATATACTTTTATAATGGGAGCTATCCTATTTTTTAAATTTTTATAATAAAACTGCCGAAATTTATTAGAGGATGTTCAGCTGTTGTTTAACGCTGCATGAGAGCACTAGCTTGCCAGCTCATCAGATTCAGGCAAGAAGAATACACTGCAATAGATCTTACGATGTGATATAATTTCAAGTTTCTAGTAGCCAAATTAATTATAAGCAGTATTTTAATTCATTCTTTGAGAATTTCATAATTACATTTTGAACATACTCATTCTCCTTCTCCAGACCTTCCAGAGCCACAGCCTCCCCACTCCCAAGCCTTCCCATCCTATGTGGCATTTTCTATTGTTGCCCCTCCCATTGAGTTCAGCTTGTGGTACCCAGTTAGTCTTGGAGTAGGGGTTTACCTTTGTTTATACTCAACCTGCCATGGTTCACATCATTAAAAACAAAGAAAAGAAAACCTAACTGTCTCTCTCCAGTAGCTATCACATGCAAATATCTCCCTAGTCAGTGGTAGGATTTCATTCCCATTTCCCCTTTTCTATGTTGGGATTTTGTCTGCTAGGAGTTTGTACGGGAGCTCATGCATACTGTCACAGTCTCTGTGAGTTCATATATTCACCTGCCAAAGTGTTTGGAAAACACCATTTCCTAAGGTTATGACCGCCTCTGACTTTAAAACTCTTTCCACTCTTCTTTTTGTCAAAGATCACTGAACCTTGGGAAGAGAGATGAAGTGTGTATGCCCTTTTTAGAGTTGAGCACTTTGCAGTCGAATTCTCTGCGTATTGACCAGTTAGGGTTCTTTGTGTTAGTTACCATCTACTGCAAGAAGCAGTTTCTCTGGTGTGGATTGAGAACAAATAATTGTTTTTTAAAGAAACAGGTGAGAGTAACCTAGAAAATGTATTTTATAGGCTAGTAGCTTATAAACTAACCAATAAGTCTTGAGGAAGATGGAACGGCTTTTTGACTTAACATTTATTTCAGGAAGTTTGCATAGTTTGAACATATTCGTCATTTAGAGAGTGGTGATATCATACACTTGTTCCATAATGAAAATTTTACTCAATAGAAATACATGTCAACAATTATGACTGTATCCTCATGCAAAATTCTATCTGGTATTGTATCCTGTTGTACCATATGCTCCCTTTTCTCATTTCTTTTCCCACTGACTCCTGACTAATACATTTCCCTAACCAGACTCCCGTAACTCTCTTTGAATCCATTGCTAACATGGTTACTTTCTTCATGAATGTGTTAAATGCAGGGGCAGGCAATGTTAGTATCTCTGTGACCCTTTTGTCCTGCTATCTCCATTTGAGATCTTCTCAGAATATGAGGAGGCTCCTCTATTTCTCCTTGTCTTTCTCCGTCCAAGCCCATCACAGTATCATCTTCACTTCTCTGAGTAGATTTGTTTATGTCCACTGTCACTTCTCCTGTCTTCCTTATTATTTCATATGAATGTATTACTTATTATTATTTATTACTATTTTCCAAATAATCTAATCATCATGTCTATAATCCTTTTTGCTATTATTTAGAGTAAACAATTTAATGCAATGAGAAAGGTTTTTTAATAAGTAATTATGAAATTCAAACCTATCTGAAGCATGAAGGAGGGAAATGAATTGTTGAAATGACTATTATCTCAAATACTTAATTTCTTATTTTATTTATGTATTTATTTCTTATTATATTTACTGCATCAATATCTAGAGATAAGCACTGTCATTCTTTTAGACTAGAAAATCTGGGATCAGACACGTGGTGGGATCTCATTGTTGGCACTCAGATAATTGAGTGATTCCTTTAGACAACATATTGGGCTTTTGCAGTGACTGCTAACTGGGTCTTAGTTTGAACAAAATGCAGCACAGGCAAGACAAGAGAGCTCTGTGTTTTCTAGTACTGTAGACAAGAGCATTATTTCTTCTTTAGACCCCATTTTCTGTTCTTCCTGATCATGTAGTTCCTAGTCTACCCAGCCCCAGGCTCTAGCAGATGTCTTTCTCGTTGCTGCTTAAGCAAAAGATCCTTGTATTTTTCTGCTACTGCTGATCTTGTTGGAGTTAACACAGTCTGTTCAGCTTTTCACCATCTTTCTCATTGTGTGATGACTCCCTGTATTACATTTTCTAGTTTTACGAAGTTTGTGTTTTCTGATTTGTCCTAAACATGCAGATTCAGAATTTGAACGTGTGAGCTCCAGCAGCCCACACCTCCTTCTATTAAAACAAGTACACATGTTCAAGTGCAGTTACTGGGTTGTCTTTGGGAATCCAAATCAGGAGCAGATCTACCCCATGTCTCTCTCCAAGTCTAAGAAGGAAGAGTGATGAATTACGATAGTAACTCATGTTATTTTAAAATTCCTCATGCAGTGTTCAAATGATTTTACATTGTATATATTATTTTCACTGAATTTTGTTAGCAGACTTTCACAGTAGTGCTAAAACAGATTTTTTGATTGCCTGGTTTTTCTTCCTTCCTTCCTTCCTTCCTTCCTTCCTTCCTTCCTTCCTTCCTCCCTCCCTCCCTCCCTCCCTCCCTCCCTCCCTCTTTCCCTTTCTTCCTTCCTTTCTCTTTCCTTCTTCCTCCCCTTCCTTCTTCCCTTCCTTTTCTTTTTTCTCCCCTGCCCCTCTGTAATCCAAAACTTTCCCCATGATATTGTTTTAAGTCAGCTTTTGCAAACTCTGTCAGACCCATTTAAGTGATAATTCATATAAAGAGGACAGAAATAGAGAGATAAATGACATTCTATAAGTGTAGTGGCCATCCTTTACACTTGAGATCATCATATGTGGTTGCTACAATTATAGAGATGATTGGAATTCAACAACAATAAATAAAATTTCCTGCAAAAGATACCAAAACATGCTAAAGTTTACAAATGGTATTTGGCCGGGGTGGGGAGGGGTGTATAGTAAACCTAAAAGGAATTTATATTACTTAGGGGTTTACTGCTGTGAACAGACACCATGACCAAGCCAACTCTTTTAAAGGACAACATTTAATTGGTGATGAGTTACAGGATCAGAGGGTCAGTCCATTATCATCAAGGCTGGAGCATGGCAGAATCCAAACAGGTATGGTTCAAGAGGAATTGAGAGTTCTACATGTTCATCTGAAGGCAGATAGGAGAAGGCTGGCTTCCAAGAAGCTAGGACAAGGGTCTTAAAACCCATGCCCACAGTGACACATCTACTCCAACAAGGCCACATCTCCTAACAGTGCCACTCCCTAGGCCAAGCATATACAATCCATCACAGAATTCTTTAAAGAATAAATCAGCATCTTGCTCAGCCATTTTCACAGAAGTTCTTCTTGCACTAGACAAGAACAAAGATAGTGACCCACAACTAGACAATATACAGAAAGCCAGAGACCTTGAAATACTCAGTCCTAAATGAGAGTTCTCCATTAACTCCCTTCCCTCAAGGCTCAGGGAACCCTGTGAAAGAGGAGGCAGAGGATTCTGGGAGCCAGTGGGGATGAAGGACACCGAGGAAACAAGGCCGTGTAGACACAATAGGACTGGTGTGCATATGAACTCACAGAGTGTGGGCAGCATTTATAGGTCTACATCAGGTGGAGTCCCAGTGCTCAGAGGGGACACAGACTAAAACCGCCATCCCTAACCTAGAATCTGTTAGTTGAAAACAGCATATTCCTGAACAGACCACTCCAAGCCGGCACAGTTCTCACTTTGGGAGGTCTTTATTGAAAGAAGGGAAGAAGCGAGGAAAGAGAGGGTTATGGGTTGGGGGTCTGTGTCTTTTATCTGAGCCGCAATGTAGACAACACAGGTGGTGATGTTTGCAAATGATGCAGGTGACACAGGTAAAGCATCTGCAGGGGAGGGCGTGTGGCCGTTGCCATGGCAACGGACATCGGAGGGTCTTGTCGCCTAGAGATGAAGTCATCTTCCGTCAGATTCACAGTCTGGCTGTAAACAGCTTCTGATGCTAACAGAATCTATCTCCAGCTGACAACATCTCACAAAAGAAAAAAAATAGTCTTCTCTAGTGGAATCTCACTGAGTATCTACACCCCCATGACCAGCAATAAGTAGGTGGCCAACACAGAATGAACTCAATGTTACTTTTGGAAGAGTTTTGCCTCATAAAGCTTTGTCTGGAACTTTTCTTCTATTTTAACCTCAAAGCTTTTTTGCTCACATATTATATATTTTCCAGTTTGATTTTTATGGTATTTCTGTGGATGAGAGTGTGTGTCTCAGGGTCTGTATGTGTTTCTTGTGCTTTTTTGTTGGCTTCTTAAAATTATTTATTTGCTTGTTGTGCCCTATGCTGGTTTGTTTGTTTTTATTTTATCTTATTTTATTAGTTTTTTACATGCCTGTTTATTTCCTAGTGAAGGAAAGAAAGAATGAGGAGTTGGATAAGTGGGGAAGTGAAGAGGATCTGGGAGAAGGGAAAGTATAATCAGAAAATGTTGCATAAAATCTATTTTCTTAATGTTCTACTTAGTTTTATTTGCATTGTTTTTTTGCCTGTGTGTATGCCTGCATGTGAGGGTGTAGGATCCAGTGGAACTGGAGTTACAGGAGGTTGTGAGGTGCCATGTGGGTGCTGAGAATTGAACCCAGGTCCTCTAGAACAGTCAGTGCTCTCAATCGCTGCACCATCTCTCAAGCCCTGGAAAATCTATTTTCAATAAAAAATAATAATAAAGAACAAGTCAATATCAGCTAGAGCACTGGCTCTTAACTTTCCTAATGCTGTGACCCTTTAATAGAGTTCTTCATGTGGTGGTGACCCCTAACCATAAAATTATTTTCATTGCTACTTCATAATTGTAATTTTGCTACTGCTATGAATCACGATGTAAATACCTTACGAGCATATGGTCTTAGGTGAGCCCTGTGAAAGGGTCATTCAACCCCCGATGGGATCAAGACCCACAGGTTGAGATCCACTGACTTAACAGTCTTTGTTGTTAACTATCAATAGCCTCAGCTAAAATGAAAGGCAAGACAATTTCACATGTAAATAAGGGTCTCCTTGACACCTGGGAATTCAGCTTTTGCCTGAGATCTTGAGGAGCCAGTGGCATGGGTAATGGCAAATCACACACACACACACACACACACACACACACACACACACACACAGACACACCCCTTTCATTCAGCAGTGTCCACCATCATTATTTTAAATACAGCATGACTAATTTCAATCAAGTTAGAACAGAGTTGAGCAGGAATTTAGCAAGGTTTGCCTGTTACTCTACTCCATGGGGAATGTTGTTATCTCTTTAGACAGAGCTGTCGTCCTTCATGGTCTAGCATTTACAGCAAGGTGAGGCTCTAGATACAACTACCTTGCTAGTAAGAGTATTTTATAAGTGAATCTCAAGAGAATTTTATAAATGAAAGCACAAAAAGAGGCAGAACTGAGTAGTTAGTAATCTAGGGAAGTTCACTTGACAGAATGCACATTTTCAAAGAAAGTAATGGGAAGTTCTAGAAATGGATGGAGCGGGAACATCCAATCTAGTGAATGATTGACTAACCAGGATTCTCCCCATTGTAATGGCAGAAAAGTGATTCAAACGTCTTTTTAAAAGAAAACATATTGGTTCCTGTACAGAAAAATCAATCAATCAACCAATCAATCAACCAAACCAAAACCTTAAAGCAACATTTTGGTCACAGTTAGATGAAGGGCACTCTGTCTCTCTTCAACAGGGACCTGTTGCATTATAGGAAAAATGGCTTACCACATCTCATTTCTTATTCCACAGCACATAAACCTCAACAAAACAGTCTTTTTCTCCCTCATCTCCCAAGAAATGTTTTGAGAAAGATTCTTATTGACCTGTCTTGATTAACTGCATATTCCTTATCCAGTCACAATGTCTAGAAGCGTGGGGGAACTTTGGCTAGACAAGATTTATAGTTTCACTCCCTATGTTTCGTAAAGATGGATCAAATTCATGTGAGCAAAAATAAAATGGGGTTCCCAATGAGTTTCCCAAAAGGAAAGAGGAATCATTTCATAGACTAAGGATGCAAAGGTGGGTAACCAAAAATAATCATACATGCTACTGTACAGAAGGCTTGATGCCAGACCACAAATGTTCAGAGGGAGGACTTCCTGGGTTATGTGATGGCCAGCTCCCTCCTTGCTTCCTAGCTTCTCTGAGATGAGCAGTCTCCTTTGTCACATAGCCTCATGTCACGATACTCTAAGTGTATATTTAAAAGTGGCTGGACCTCCTACAACACAATACCTCTGAAATGCAGAGCCCAAATCAGCATTTCCTCCACTTCATTTGACTCAAAAGCATTTCTGCCACAGCTACACAAAGCTAACTAACTCTGTAGGCCATAATGTTTAGAAATAAAACTAGTTGCTTAACATAGGGAAAGAGTTCAGGTGTGTGAAAACAAATTCATTACACATATAACGATAGCCCAGTCGTCGTATAAATAGGAGTAGGGAGAGCACAGGAATACAGTGTGAGCGATTTTAATTTTATTTTTTCATATATATATTTTGTAAACACACACATGCACATATACATATATGTATTTACAAAGCAACAACTGAAAGGTAAAAGATGGATTTTCTTCTGTCTTTTTTGTTTTAAGTATCAGATAAAGTTTACTCCTTCAAAAAGGAATATTAATTTAAAGCTAGCTAGACTTAGAGTATCAAAGAATTATAAGCTATGGCTCTGTACCAAAGTGATGGAAAATGTAGATTATTTAATTGCCTTAAAAGAAGGTAAGCATAAACCTCATCATTCTGCTTACTTGTGATCTGATTTTTTTTTAACTAATTATAGAATCTTTTGCTTTAAAATTTACTGTTTTCTGCACTATATTTGACAATTTATATTTTTTCAGCCTTTCTATCTGACTATTCCTACTTAAAAACCATTGTCTTTTACCATTAACTAAAGGATGTTTCTCTTCTAGTACAAAAATCAGCTTCAGTAAAGACAGAGATGGAGTTTAGGGATACAGGATGACTGTATTTGCTTTCCTGTGAACAATATTTCTATTTAAGAGGAAATAACAAAGTATATATACTGTGTAGTGATTATCGTCCATGGCTGGAACTCAGAGCCAAGTAGAATTTCTCTGAATAGCAACGAACTGTTGATAGTTAACATTAATGAACATACATTGATCACTATCCTGGCTAGTTTTGTGTCAACTTGATGCAAGCTAGAGTCATCTCAGTGGGGAGAGCCTCTGTAAGATCCAACTGTAGAGCATTCTCTTAATTAGTGATTGCTAGGGCTCAGCCCATTGTGGGTGGTGCTATTTCTGGGATGGTGGTTCTATAAAAGAGCAGGCTGAACAAGCCATGATGAGCAAGCCAGTAAGCAGTACATCTCCATGGCCTCTGCATCAGCTCTTGCCTCCACCTTCCTGCCCTGTTTGAGTTCCTGCCCAAACTTCCTTTGATGATGAACAGTGGTGTGCAAGTGTAAGCCAAAGAAACCATTTCCTTCCAAATTTGCTGTCGGTCATGGAATTTAATCATAGCCATAAAAACCCTAACTAAGACAATAACTATAAACATTTTACTTTGTTAATCACTAAGGACTTAAGGTCTTCACACTCTGAGGCCTACTGGATCACTCTTGTTTTGAAAATTCAAATAACAGGGGTTGGAGAGATGGCTTAGCTACTAAGAACACTTGTTTCTCTTGCAGATTTGATTTCCAGTACCCATATGGTGGCTCCCAACCATTCATAGTTTCAGTTCCAAAAGACTCAGCATCCTCTTCTGGCTTCTATGTGATCCAAGCACTACATGCAGTGCATTTGTATAACGCAGGCAAAACATTCATATACATAAAATAAGAATAAATAAATAAGTAAAATCTGAATGGCAGTACTTTGTGTTTTTCTATTCTGCTTCAAGTACAGAAAAATAGTCTCACACCTGTTTCTTTTGGCACATGTTTCTTGGTTGGCATTCACGAGTGTGACTTCTTCCACACATACTTCCTGCATGTCACATAGTACTGTTCTCTCAAGCTGCTTCTGTGGACTTCTGAACATGACTTATCGGGTAACTATTATTCCTTCAAGATACTGGGGCTTCCCAAATGTTTGACCCATGCTTTTTCAATAATTGCTTACAACTTTCTGTTTAACAAAATGTTATTCAAAGTCCTGAAAAAGAAGAAAAAAAAATTACAATGGACTCAGAAAAAGGCATAGGTTTCTCAGCAGTCCCCCTTTGCCTGAACGTGGATGTGAGGGTCTCTGGAATTAAGCTGCAGACCCGCTACTCTTACAGGGATATTTCCCATCCATGATTATATTGTGTTCCCTAAGAACCCTCCTCTGGACAGTCAAGCTGTCTGTTCTCAGGTTTAATACACACACAGCATGTAGTATTTCAACTTTTGGAGAACATATAGACTAAAAATGACTTTATACTTTCATATGTTAAGGTTCCCCTTAAAAAACTTCCGTATTCTAAATACAAACACAAGAAATCTTCATGGAAAGTGGCAGTCCTCCTCCGTTTCAACAGCAGCATACAGGTAGTTTTTGTCTCCGTACACAAGTAGCACAAGTCAAAACATGTTTTAAAAGTCATAAATAGGATTTGAAGAACTGAAAATCAAGGACTTAAGCTGTCTGTAGAGATAAAAGAATAGCATGCAGACTCTTACTTTTACAGATATACCTCTGCTAGCTTCTTAGAATTGTTTTGTCTTTCAAATATGCATATTTATTCTCGATAGATTTGGGGTATAATTGATTTCCTCATTACACTCCATTCTAGAAACTATTTTCAAAATCCATCATGATTTGTACTTTCTGACAAAGCAAACTATCAAAGTCTACAGGTCGGGGGAAGTCCAAATGATTTGAAATAGTTCCATATCATTGTAAACAAGAAAATACGTAATTCTTCCCTCTGAGGATTTGCAGATGGCACAAAGATATGCTGAGAGAGGAGATTGTCTCCTTCAACTTGACAAGCAACGGGTAGAAATAACTTGGATTTGGAACACACCTTATGAGATTAAAAACTGTATGTGGGTAGAATGCTAAGTTTTATTAGGCTACACGACCAGTTGTTCATTTTCAATACATATTTATGAGCACTAACAAAATGTTCGGAGTTGTGGAGGATATAGACAGAAAACCATGGTCTCAGAAAGCAAGTGCTGTGTAAACTTCATGTATACATACTCATGTGTGCACACAGGCCTACCAAGTAGTAATACATATACTAATGTCTGTATTATGTATATGAAAGGAGAAATCGACTAGGAAGATCGTGATCGGTCGTTCCTACAGGATGATGGAGGATAGAGATGGTAGAAAATGATCCAGTTTATAAAACAGAGGACATGTAAGTGACAAATAAGATATAGACAGGAACATAAGAACTGAGCTTGGAGATCTGGAGTGCCATACAGAGATGCTGTCACATTATTTCACAACAATGAGGTTCTATGGGATGCTTTTGAACCAAGGAGTTGATAGGACGATGGTATGATCACAGTCGTTGGTGAAGAAGTCGACCTGGCGATGTAAAAAAAAGAAGCAGCTAAGGATAAGCTAGAGGAGAAAATAAAACATCTGAAAACAATTCTGACATTATGACGGCTGGCATTTGAAATCCTCACATAATTATTGTGACTGCATCTTTCACGAGGCACAGGAGCTTGGCCTTTAGGAGTTCATATCCAATGTTTATCCAGATTTTGCATTTTATTAAGTTAAAATTATCCCAGATGTTTCACTGTTTACCAGTTTCTTTTTGGCCTTTTATTATATTTCCAAAATGTTCTGCATTAATGCAGTAAATGTTTAGAAGTGAGAAAAAGAAGCCCCCTTTGTAGTCTATTATGTGTGTATGTTTGTTTTGTTTTTTCAAAGGGGGTGGTCTCACTATTTAGCTATGGCTGTCCTGGAACTTGCTATGTAGAACAAACTGACTACAACTTCAGCTGGCCTCAGAGATCTGTCTATTCCTGTTTCCCAAATACTGGGATTAAAGGCATATGCTACTGTGCCTGACCATCATATATATATATTTATTTAATATTATATGGAATTCATTGTCTATAGGATTGCAGAGAACAGAACCAGCTATGTCTGGCTTGTGGCAGAGGATACATAGAATTCATAAATTGATCTTAGGGGCATTTGCTATTATTCTTTTCTTTCTGAATCTTCTTTTCATGTTAAACATTTCAAATCATCTAGCCTTAGAAGGGTTGAGAAATTCACATTAAAGTGAATTTGAAATCTATCTGCAGAGAACTATTGTTGGTGGATGTGTTGGGTCTGGAGATGGTTTTTCATTACAATGTATCTGGGATAATGTGCTATCTCTGGTCACTCTAACAGAATTTCCTTGCTCCCTGGCAATGAATCTCCATTATTTATTTTCTCATTTATTTACTCTATCTTGAAATAGCACCAGAAACTTAATAATGCCAAAGTCTAGAGAAACTCAAGAGTTCTAGCACAAAGATGATTATCAGAACAACGGGTAAGGAAGAACCTGGAAAGCTGGCTCCAGGTGCAGCGGTAACATGAGAGAGAAGAGTTGGCCAGTGAAGGAAATCTTCCCACAACTGAGGATTTGCAGGTGAATTAGTTTGTGAAGACGTCATCTCATTCCAAGAGAAACAAGACTTGCATCACCATCTGGATGTGTCAGATAATGTGTGTGTTCAAAGGCTGCAGTGAACTACTTTATATACTGGGGCACAAGTTTAAAAAGTCTGCAGTCCTCTACACATCTAGGTATAGAGACCAGGGGAGGGGAGGGCACATAAATCTCCCTAGGAAAGGGAACTAGAATAGATAGTTATGGATGAGGGGCTGGAATGAGAGGATCAAGTGGAGAGAGGGAGCAGAGAGACAGGGACCAGGGACAATGGAGGGAATATGGAGAGAGACAGCTAAAATTAAGGGCCATCTGAGAGGTAGTAAAACACAAAACAAAACAAAAAAACAAAACAAACCCTCTAACACAGCAAAAGCTTCCTACAATATATACAAATATGAGGGCACTCTAAACACAATTCTCAAATAATTTGAGGATTCAGAGCCCCTCCTGGACATTTCTTGTCACTAAATAAAGTTTTCAGTTCATGGATTAAGTTACATCTAGTTGAGTTGTTGGATAAAGGGAAAACTCCAAACAACCCAGGCTGTTCCCAAGACTATAGGTTACTCTCCATAAAGTGATGACAAGTCCCCATTGCTGAAGACAATAACTACACAACTCATTGCACATGGAGAAATTGAGTTGGGGGCTACATAGAGCCTTCACCCTTGTGTGCTAGTATGTTTGGTACAGAAATGTTAAAGCAAATACTACTGTTTTCATACAATAACAAAGTAAAACAAAACAAAAACCACAGCAATAAAATGAGTCCTAATGATATTCTGACACACACACACATATCAGTATCTTTCTCAGTCACCATCAGAGAAGCTTCCCCCTACAACATATAGGAACGAATACAGAGAGGCCAGCTGAAAACCCAGAGAATGAGAGACCTGGGAACATTCAATTCTAAATTGGATGTTTCCATCAAACCCTTCTCTGTGAGTTTCTATGTGCATCAGTCCTGTTGCTTTAAAAGGCCTTGTTTTCCCCTGTGTGGTCCATGGCATCTGGCTTTTATACTCTTTCTTTCCCCCTCTTCCATAGGATTCCCTGAGCTATGAGGGGAGGGATTTGATGGAGAAGTCATACATGACTCTTTCTCCATGTAATATCTAGCTGTGAGTCTCTATATCAGTTCCCATCTCTTGCCAGAGGAAGCTACTCTGATGACTGAGTAAGACACTGATCTATGAGTTCAATAGAATATCCTTAAGGAGTCATTTCATGGATTCTATTTGTTTTTATTTTTTTTAGACCTATAGTGTTTGGTTTTACATTAGGTGTCTAGGCTATCAACTCTGCTTCTT
Organism: Mastomys natalensis; assembly: GCA_021653895.1. Lineage (NCBI taxonomy): Eukaryota > Metazoa > Chordata > Mammalia > Rodentia > Muridae > Mastomys > Mastomys natalensis. The sequence continues at coordinate 2,572,098 of JAJTUV010000381.1, forward strand.
GGTCATTCAATCATGGGTTCTGTCTCATGGAGTGGCTCTTAAGTCAAATCAAACATTGGTTGACCACTCCCACGAGTTCTGTGCCACCACTGCCCTACAATATCTTGCAGACAGGACAGATTTTAGGTCAAATGTTTTATGGCTGGGTTGGTGTATTTACATTTCTCCTTTGGTAGCCTACAGCGTATCTTCCCACACCAAACACAGTAGAAGTTAGAGTGAAGGCTCCATCTCAAGTTATCAGTGTTCAATGAGTTGTATGGGTGTTGTCCTCAGTAAGGAGATACCACTGTTCAGTTTGCTGAGACCATCCTGTTGTCTTAGCAACTGGGTTGTCTGGGGATTTTCATGGGCCCCCCTTTAGTCGGCAATTCATTTAAATGCAACCCAGTCCCACTACTAAAAGCCTCATTTGGTAAAAAGAGATGGCCAATTGGGACTTCATCTCCCCCCAATTAGGAGAGACCTTAGTCTCTCATATATATTAGGAAGCTAGTTGACTGCTGTTCACTCACAACTATGGGACCCTCTGAGGCGTCTCTTTCCAAGAAACTAGAGGCAGCATACACTTTCAAGAAAATAAAATCTTTGCTTCTTTCTAAAAATGCTTATAATAATGCTTTTTAGGGGGTGTCATGTGCACAGCAGGGCTGATTTGCTCCTTCTTCCACATGGGTCCTGGAGATTAAATTTAGGTCATCAGCTTGATGGCAAGTATCTTTTGCCAATCCAGTTTACTAATCCCTACTCCTTGCTTAATCTATATACTAAATGTGAAAGTGCAAGCAATACATGTTAATGCTTTACTGTGAATAATATGTATGTGTATATGTTATTGTTTAAGTCACACCTTTCTTTGAAAAACTAAAACCTTTCTTTGAAATCTAAAATTTGAACCAATGTATCCATGATATCTTTCAATTGTACATTTAGTAACAATTTTAAAAATTTTAAGTCCATGCCTATCTTATCTGAATGTACAAATGTGCACCATGTATATGACTGGTATGCAAGAAAACCAAAAGATCATAGATCCCTTGGAATTGGAGTTACAGATGTTTGTGGACTGCCATGTTGGATGTTAAGAACCAAACCCAGGCCCTTTTGGGAGCAGCTTGTGTGCTATTGCTGCTGCTAAAACCATCATTCTTCCCTGATAGCAGAGACTAGCTTCTTCAGCCTTGCAACATGGACTGGGTTCTCAGATGCTCTTGTATAAAAATGGCCATGTTGGACTACCCTGGCTATATCATCTAGACAAATCTGATGAATACTCTTTTGATATATCATTTTATCAGTTCTGTTCTAGAGTAGCCTGAATAGTATGGTGTGGAAAAATTAGAAAAATAATAATGTACGCACGTGCGCGCGCGCGCGCGCACACACACACACACACACACACACACACACACTTTACTGACAATGGAATTAAGCTGAATTAAAACATTCAGTGGAAAAAAAAAACAGGAAAGTCAAGACAATTGGTTCATGAGAATTTAGAATGAAAAATGTTGCACACTGTGAAAATAGATCCACTAAATGTAAATTATCCTAAATTAGGTCTTTTTAAAGTATTCAAATAGACTGCTAAGTCAGGAGAATTATACATAATTACTGTGCATCGCATTCACAGACACTTAAGAAAATGCTTCAAGATATTGTTAAGGAATGTCTCAGAGCAGTGTACAGTGGGAATGATATGTGGAACAAAAAAAAAAATTGAAATGCTGAGTAATCACTTATAAATACATTCTAATAAGATATAAAGGGCTAACTTACACAGCCCAAGTTATTTTTCCTAATGATAATGGGAAGGAAATTGTAGTGCACTGTGGAATCAAGACTGCAGAGGGGCTTACCATGCTAACAGTTGTAAGTTGTGGTCAACACTATGTCTAGGTTACCATAGTTATTGCAATGATTATGTTTTATAGAAATGTGTGCAGACAGAAACTTCTACAGAAATCATGGCGTTATTGTGAATGCAATAGAGATCGTTTGTAGGCTTATATTTTTCAAAATCTACTTTAATAAGGGTTCTTAAAGGCTTCAACCTCCCTTTTAGGTCACCACCCACCAGAGGTGGGGGAAAGAGAGGTTAATAGGAAACGGGGGTTATGGATCTGTTTAGAAACAGCTCTTTGAGAGCAATTCCAATCTTTTTGGTTAGCAGTCCAGTCTACTAGCAATACACCAAACAGGAATTAGTAGTGGCTCAATCCAGAAGAAACCCAAGTGTCCACCAATTGGACAAGTCTGCTGAAGTGGAAAAGCAACTGAAACAACAGCAAAAGTTCTTTGTGGTTCATTCTATGAAGTATGACAAGCGAGCCAGTGAAAAAGCAAAGAGACAATGCAGAGCATCATACTATTTGTTGGGTTATACTTATACTCTTTCCAAATATCATGGGTTTTCTCAGGAATAGCTCCAGCAAAATATCACATGCCCTTTCACCAGACAGCTTCCAGAAAAACATCACATATCTGTTCTCAGCAAAACATCTTCTCACATGTCTGCTTCAGCAAAACATCCTAAGTCAGCCTCCAGAAAAACATCAAATGACACAATTGAATCTCCTAAGAACCCAGAAATTCCCACTTCAGTCATTAAATGTGGGTGTGCACTAAAGGACTTAGAGATGCTTAGGCTATAGACAAGCATATATAAGAGATGGGCATATATAAATAGACCATCAATGGAATGCAGATGAGAAATTAATTAGTTCTTCATTGCCCTAGAAGACAAATCTGGAATCAATAAGTAAAAATTAAAATGGGCCCTTTTAAATATAGTAACTTTCCATTTAGTAAGGCTGTGGTGAAAATCTATTGGAAAACTTTTTTTCTCCCTCCTTTATTAAAAATAGATATATATAATATTCCCTGATTAGTTTCCCTTCTCTACTATGTCATTTCTCCCACCTCCCCTATCAACTGGATCCACTACTTTTCTATTTCTCAACAGAAAACAACTAGTTTCTAAGAGATAACAACAAAATACAACAAAATAAAATATAGTAAGGCGAAACAAAACCATCACACAGAAGTTGGACAAGGTCAACCAATAGAAGGAAAAGAGAGGCAAGAGAAGGCACAAGAGTCAGAGACTCACTCATTCACACTCAGAAGCCCCATAAAAACACTACTGAAAGCTATAATATATATTTAGAGCATCTGGTGTAGACCTTGTCGGCCCTGTGCTTGCTGCTTCTGTCTCTGTGAGTTCATATCAATTCAGTCTTGGTGAGTTCATAAATCAATTGATTTAGAAGGCCGGGTTCTCCTGATGTTCTTATACTTTTTCTGCCACCCCATCTATGGTGTTCCCTGAGCTCTGAGAAAGGAATTTGATGGAGATATCACATTTAGAGCTGTGTGTTCCAAAACCTGTCTCTCTGTCTCTCTGTCTGTCTGTCTCTCTCTTTCTGTGTGTGTGTGTTTGTGTGTGTGTGTGTGTGTAATGTCTGGCTGTGGGCTGTGGACGTCTGTATTTGTCCCCATCTGCTACAGTAAAAAGCTTCTCTGAAGATACCTCAATAAGGCACTGGTCTACCACAGTATAGCAGGATATCACAAGGAGTCCTTTAACTGTCACATTTTTATTGTTGTTTTGTAGATCAGTAGTTTTTGGTTTTACCCTAGTATCTTAGTTAGTGTTTTACTGCTATGAAGAGACACCATAACCAAGGCAACTCTTATAAAGGACAACATTTAATTGGGGTTGGCTTACAGGTTCAGAGGGTCAATCCACTATCATCAAGGCAGGAACATGGCAGCATCCAGGCAGGCATGGTGCAGGAGAAGCTGAGAGTTCTACATCTTCAACTAAATTCAGCTAAGAGAAGACTGGCTCCCATGAGGTTAGGAGGAGGTCCTAAAGCCCACAACCATAGTGACACATTTCCCCTAACAGGGTCACACTACATCAACAAGGCCACACCTCCAAGTAGTCCTCCCTGGACCAACAATTTAAACTACCACACCTAGGTCTACGAGATATCTAATCTTTTGTTCTTGATCACTGCAGCAGTATTTGTTTCAGGTTGTGTCTCATTGAGTGGGCCTTAAGTCAAATCAGACATTGGTTGTTTACTCCCATGAATTTTCTGCAACTATTGCCCTCATGAATTTTGTAAGCAAGACAGATTATAGATCAAAGATTTTGTGGCTGGACTCATATTTACGTTTCTCTTTTGTTAGACTGCAGAGTACCTTTTTCCCATAGCAAAGGCAATAGCATGTAGGGGTGAAGGTTCTTTGTAGACACCAGCTTGATGTCTCCATGTTCAATGAATTGTCAGTGTTACTCTCTTCAGCTACAAGGCCCTGCTGTCTGTTTGCGTAGAGTAACCCATTGTCTTGGAAATGTTGTTTGGGGATTTCTGTGGTAACTCTTTGATCTATTAAACAATTTCAAAGGGAAATTATAGTCATGTTTACAAAGGCTTAAGTAGCAATATTTCTGAGGAAGTGTGAGCCCTTGATAAGCTGTGTTTTTAGGGACTTCTTACATGTATTTATTTTTATCATTCAGCCTGTAGGTGTATCTCAGCATTTTGACTTAGAGTTTTCTAGGAAAATCTCCTTTACTTTTATTAAAACTATACCTATGAAAAATGTTCATACAGGGACTGAAGACAACTCCAAGTACTTTACTGAAAACTAAAGTTGTATTTTGTTTTGTTTTGTTTTTATCCAGTTTGGCCTGTCCAAGAAATTTTACAGTGAAATTTACAAACATAAGTCATTTCCAAAATAATTGTTTCTTCAAACAACATATGTAACCTGCTTTAGTTACACATATGCTAAATAATTTGATCAATGCTCATAAAAATATCCTTCCCTTTAAAAATAACCATTTTAGAGTTTTTTGACCTATGTATATACTCGTTTTCTATATTTAGAGATTCACATTACAATCAAAATGGAACCCTCAATTTTTACACAGACATACTTTGCAGGAGCAATGTGCAGCCCACCTTCTGTTTGACATCACAGTAGCTCCCCTTTGTATTCAGTTAAATATCGGCAAGGGTTAAATTACAGTGTCTTCTGGACCATGGTGAAAATGGTGAAATGTTTATAGTTTTCCTTTGGTGATCTGGAATTTCATTATGAAACTTTCAATCTCTGACAACAATTTACATTGTAAAAATATCACTCTGTCATTGCCATCTGATGGAATGCTGGCATGGGCTGTGGCTGAGGGAGGGAGCCAGGGCATCTGCCAAGTCAGGACCTAAGATATCTGGGGATGACAAGGTAGATAGTAACAGGCATGGCAAGAAGTGCCAACATTTTCGACATTCTATATTTTGAAGTGTATTTCTCAAAGAACATGTAATTGGTATTAGAGAATCTTTTGCCATATAAAGCTGATATTTGGCCTCTGTTAAAGCTTTGATGTGACCTTTCACTTGGCAATTGCTAACACAAGGAGAAGCTTAAGAAATGCAGCCTTATGCAAGTGAGCCTTCACCCTCTGGGTCTGAGAACAGCTGTCCACCACCAGCTACCTTTTTTTTTTTTTTTTTTCTAAAAAAAAAAAAAAAAAGGAAACCATGCCTACTAACCATGAAAAGAAATCCCCAAATTGACAAAGCTGAAGGGTGTGTACATCATACAAAATCTCTCAGCTGTACTGGTATGTCATTTTTATTTTTATTTTTCCCTACTCTCTACACATGAAACATCATTTCTACTGCGTTAGTAGCAGGTAAACAAATACCTAACTTAAAGATGCATTTTCTGAACACACATGCACTTTATCAACAGGGTAGCTATGATAAAGCCTGCTCCTACCTTACTGTCATTTGCTGTATCATATAAATACCAGTCAGCAAGTCAATGTGCCTTATATACCAGGTTGCATTTTTTGGCTTGGGATTTAATTCTCTATATACCAGTACTTGGTATAGAAAGTGCAACAAAATTCTTTTAACAGTTTTGGCAGAAAGAATTTTTCAAATATTTGGTTTTGTTTTCCATTAATTAATTTATTTATTCACTTTACACCTCAATTGCAGTCCCCATCTGCTCCCAGTATCCCCTCACACAACCCCTTCACCTTCTGTCTCTCTCCCCTTTTCCTCTGAGAAGGGGATGTTCCCCTTGGGTACTAACCTACTCTGGGACATCAAGTCACTGCAGGAATAGGCAAATCCTCTTTCACTGCATCAAACAAGGCAGCCCAGTTAGGAGAACAGGATCCATAGATAGGCAACAGAGTCAAGGACGAAGATCAAGCTGCACATCTACTATATTTGTTCAACCCATGTATGCTCTTTGGTTGGTGGTGCAGTTTTGGGAGTCTCCAAAGTACAGGATAGTTGACTTTGTTGGTTTCCCTGGGAAGTTTTCTAACCCCATGGGTGTCTCGCTCCTTCTCCAACTTTCCCACAAGACTCCCTGAGGTCTCTGGAATATTTGGCTATTTGGCATCTGTTCCATTGCATGCTGGGTAACAGCCTCTCAGAGGACAGTTATGCTAAGCTCCTGTCTTCAAATACAACAGAGTATCATTAATAGTGTCAGGGATTGGCTCTTGCCCATGGGATGGGTCTCAATTTGAGCAAGTCACTGCTTGGTCAGTCTCTCAGATATTGTTCCATCTTTGTTCCCTACATTTATTGTAGGTGGGACAAACTTGGGTCAAAGGGTTTGTGGGTGATTTGATGTCCTTATCCCACCACTAGGAGTCCTGCCTGGCTATAGGAGGTGGTTACTTCAGGCTTGATATCCCCCACTGCTAAGAGTTTCAGCTAGAGTCACCCCATAGACTCACTGGATCCTCCCCATTCCAGGTCTCTGGCATGTCCTAGAAATGCCTGCATGCCCCACTCCTCACTGCCAATTTCTGTTCACTCTCTAGGCCCTCTCTCCCCTGGTTTGCCTCATACCTGATTCCCTCCCCTCTTTCCCTCCCCATCCTGTCTCCCATCCAGTTTCCTCCCTCTATCAACTTCTGAAAACTATTTCATGTCCCCTTCTGCATGAGATTCAAGCATCCTCCCTTAATCCTTCTTTGTTACTTAGCTTTTTTGGGGTCTGTGGATTGTAGTGCTGGTACCCTGTATTTTATGGCTAATATCTACTTATAACTGAGTACATGCTCTAGATTATCCCACCCAGGATGGTAATTTCTACTTCCAACCATTTGCCTTCAAATTTCATGATTCCCTTGATTTTAATAGCTGAGAAGTGTTCCATTTTTAAGTGAACCACACTTTCTTTATCCATTCTTCAGTTGAAGGACATCTGTGTTGCTTCTGGATTTTGGTTATTATGAATAAAGCTGCTATAAGCATAGTGGAGCAGTCATCCTTGTGATATAGTGGAGCGTCTTTTGGGTATCTGCCCAGGAGTGGTATAACTGGGCCTTGAGGTAGAACTATTCTCAATTTTCTGAAAAACTGCCAGATTGATTTCCAGAGTGGTTGTATCAGTTTTCACCCCCACCAGGAGTGGAGGAGTGTTCCCCTTGCTCCACATTCTCGCCAGCATGTGCTGTCACTTGAGTTTTTGATATTGGCCACTCTAATGACTAAGGACATTGAACATTCCTTTAAGTGCTCCTCTGCCATTAGAGAGTCCTCTGTAGAGAATGCTCTGTTTAGCTTTGTATTCCACTTTTTAATTGGGTTATTTGGTTTGTTGGTGTCTAAATTATTAAGTTTTTTTTTAAATATATTTTGGATATTAGCATTCTGTCAGATGTAGGGTTGATGAAGATCTTTTTCCATTCTGTAGGCTGTCATTTTGTCTTATTGATGGCATCCTTTGCCTTACAGAAGCTTTTCAGTTATACGAGGTTTCATTTATTAATTGTTTATTTACATATCCTGATCTATTTAGAATGGACAGCACAATGACTGTCACAGAAGGATGGCTTTGTTCTGTCAGAAAGAGGCTCTGTGGAAATCAGCAGAACACCTGGAGACACTCTGGGAGCTGATATGTCCACAGCTCGTTTTCATCTCTTCAGGGAAGGGAGAACTTGCCTTTAATTCACTTGTTTTGGGAAATAATGCAAATAATACAAGAGGAATTTTGGGAATGGAATAGGACATTTCTGCATTCCCTTCTAGTAAATAACACATTGTTTTGTGTCTTTACTTACTAAATTAAATGCTAAAGAATATGTTGTTGTTAACCCTTACCTTCAGCTAGCACCACCAATAGAGGAGAAGGTGGAGGAGGACGTGTATGTGTTAGGGTGCTGTCTCTATTTTAACCTCTGTTGACATTGATGTTCAAGGCTTTCCAGAATACAAATTTGTGCTCCTCCTGTAAGCAGGAGCATCCGGTTTACTAAGCCTTGATGGACCGGTCACACTGTTGAATTGATTCCCACTATATAACTGTTGCAAACAGAAAATTCAGCACAACAAAGGAGAAAGTGAAAAGCACTGAGTATGTGTGTTCTTGACCTCTGTGCACTGGGGAAATGGGAAGCTTCAGGGACAGTAGTGGACTGGAATCATCACCTTAACACTGGGTTTATGAGCTTGGGAGGGAATTTGCCTTGAGAATTTGTGAGCCTTCTTCCTCTAAAGAAATCTGGCCCCTGCGGGCAATTCTATGGCAGACCCATTGAATCTGAAACCTTATTGTTTCTTTATTTCAAGTTGCCCACATTCTACTCTTTATTATTTTGAAAGTTTATGTATAACTGTTTGACAGTGATGCCTGAATGTTATTTCAAGGCAAGATTTAAAAAGAATACCAAATAAGCTGCATCTCCTTTTCTAAGGGCTTTCCCAGTTATGTGACTGGTAAAGGTTTTGTAGTTACTCTTGGGGTGGGTGGGGGAGGAAACAACGTAGACATTGAAAATTGTGTTTCATTTCCTTACCAACATTGAATTCTACTGTGGTATGCATTTGATGCTTCTGACTAGATAATTTTTTTTCTGCTCAGTGTTAGATGCTTTATGACAATTACTTTGTTTAACTTTTTTAAAAGTGTTAAGTATATTTTTAGAAGCTTAGAAATGCTTTGCTGATTTTTTTTCAAAATACATTTACAGTTCTAAAAATTCATACAAACAAAAACTGAGAATATAGTTCAATTTACAGTTATTCTTCACCTATGGTGAGGCAATGAGTACTGGTTGAAAATATCTGCCTTAACCCTGACTATGCTTTGCTTACATTTTTATATTAATTCATTTCTTGAACACTAGATGTGGTGGATAACTTTTTTAAAACACAGCACATATTAGAGACACCTGGGAGGAAGGAATCACAATTGTGACATTGCCTCAGTCCTATAGACCTGTAGGACATTTTCCTGATTAGCAATTGATGGAGAAGGACCCAGTACATTGTGAGTGGTACCATCCTAACACAAATCATCCTGGGTTGTCTAAGAAAGAGTCCTGAATGTGAGCCTGGAAGCAAGCTAGTTAGCAATGCTCCTCCATGGTGTCTGCCTCTAGGTCCCTGTTTTAGTTCCATGCCTGCTTTGGTTTCCCTGGATCAAGCCAAGAAATCCTTTCTTCATCTGCAAGGTGATTTTGGTCAGTGTTTTATCAAAGCAACAGAAAGCAGACTAATGACACCAGATGTGACTATTTGTGTTTTATTCTCCTTAGAAGTGTGCACGTGTAACATTTTCAGGAAAAGATTGTAGATCTCATAAACAATACTGGTTTCATTTAGGTTCAAGGAGAAATGAAAAGATGCACCCTCTCTGTCAGCATAGGGATGTTTTACTTGTAAACTTGTTAACAGGATACGTGAACTAGCTCCTCAAAGGTTCTCTGATTCAATAGCAGTTTCTTATCAGAGTACACAATGTAAAACTCAGTTCCATAAAATATAAAGTGACTTTCCCATGGCATGCCTTCTCTCCTGCAGCACAGTCTCAGAAATTGTGGTATCATGTATTGATTAACTTCAAAATATAAATGACACATTGTAAAGTTCATTTATTATCTACATATCACTTTATTCACATAGAAAAACATATAGATGAGAATTAACCTGCTTATGTTTGCTCCTGACCCTTCAAGATTCCTTCTTTCCACTTCTCTATATTTTCCTAAGTCACTGAGCAAAGGCTGTAGTGTTCTACAAGTCCTTCGGTTACTATGGTGGTTGATCAGTATATAGCAAGCTCAGCTACTTCTCCAGTTCCATGTCTGTCTGCATGCCACCATGCTCCCTACAATGACGATAATGAGCTAACCTCTGAAACAGTAAGCAAGCCCCAAATTAAATACATCTTTTTATAAGAGTTGTCTTGGTCATGGTGTCTCATCACAGTATTAGAACAAAGACTGTGGCACCTGGAAATCACTTTTTCTCTCTGAAATCAAGTCATCTGCATAAATTATAATTTTACACAAGCCTCTTTTGGCATTCAGGACAGCAATCACATGATCCATCACAGCCAACCAAGTTAAAACGTCATCCTAAGTAACCACAGAACCCCTGCCCTCTTCAGTGGATGCTGAACTACACTACGACAAATAACCTCCTCAGAAGGAAAAAGCTAAGGAAAAAATCTACGTCCCTGATCCCCATTTGTCTATATCCCTTAAAGTATGGAATGATAGGATCTTTCTAAAAGACTACACATTCCAGCTTCCCTTGCAGCTAGGCAAGGCAAGACAACTCAGGAATGGTGGGACTAAGGAAGAAAATAGATACCTCTTGCAATCCTTTCCACTCTTATAAAGAGTCACAGCCATTTTTCCTGGAGGCATTTTCAACCACACAGATAAATGAAATTATGCCCTTTTGTTGGGTATATATACCAGTAAACACTGTATAAAGTCAGACAACTCTGCCTTTCATGTCCTCTTTGTGGCCACAGAAATCAAATATTTCCATGTACACTTTGAAACCATGTGTTGGCAGTCATAATTTCTCATACAGGATGAATTTATAAATGTAATAATAAAGTAGCCAGATGGTTGGTATTCAGGTGTTTTCAGGAGCTATGAGGACAGAGATACCCACTTACCCCATTTCTGGTTTATAAACCATTCTAAGTTTATAAAAGACTTGTCACCTCTGACTCTTCCCTGACTTCCCTGAGTGTTATGAAATGTAAGGAGGCAAGGGGGTACCTTTGGCAGGCCCATGCTAAAGTGTGCCCCTGAAAAATTATACCATTCAACAGACCTAGTGTGAAAGAAGTTTTCTGAGGAAAGGAGAGAGGAACTAGGACCTGGGGAACATGTGGAGGCAAACAAGTAGACATGTAAGGAGGCCATATTAATCAGAGTTCTCCATAGTCACAGAATTTATGGAATTTCTCTATATATTAAGGGAAATTGTTGGAACGTCCTCAGTCCAACTTAGCCAGCACTGGGCAGGTGTGAATGGAAAGCCTAAGAATCTAGTAGTTGCTCAGTCCCACAAGGCTGGGTGTTTCAGCTGTTTTGCTGTATAGGCTGGAATCCTCAAGAAGTAGGTTCCAACAGATGTGCTGGCAAATAAGTGAAAGCAGGAAGAGAAGAAGGAAGCCTTCCTTCTTCCATTGTCCTTATTTAGAACTCCAGCAGAAGGCATGGTCCATGCCAGGACCTAAGTTGTTCTTTACTTGGAACTTGCTCTGTTCCAGGCTGGCCTTGAACTCAAAGGTATGCTTGCCCCTTTCTCCTGGGATTAAAGGCATGTATCACGTTATCTGAATTTAAGCTTTACTTGACCACCGTGCATCAAGATCTGAATTAAAAGTCTATATCGTCCAGCCTCAAGATCTGGATAACATGTGTGACCTCCATTTCTGGCTTGTAGTTCATTCCAGATATAGTCAAGTTGACAAGTAGGAATAGCTATCAAAATCCATCCATTGTCAGCTTGACACAAATCATATCTCATGTCCAAGTAAAAAACAATAACTAGGTGATAAATATGCCTAACATGATATAACTATCCCTCACATAAGTGCAAATGGATTGTAAATTTAGAATAGGTCAATGTCTCTGGGGAAACATGCTTTTAGTAACAAAATAAAACAGAAGTACTCATGTCACTAATAATCCTTGTTTTGACAACTGGTCACATGGCCTTAGATGGTATTTATAACTATCCCTACTACCTATTCTGTATTTCCTCTACCCTCTGCAAGCACCTTAGCAGGTCCTAGCACTTTTCCTAGAGGAGTGACCCATACCTTCATTCTTGATGGGTCTGTGCCCTTTGCCATCCTTCTTGGGTTAGGCTATTGTAGTTTCCTATCGACTTTAATCATAGAACATGGTAATACTAAGAGATGCCCTGAAGGGTCTCCTGCACTAGAGACATAATCTTTCTTACCTCCATTGTGGAGAGACAATCCAATTTCCCATGGTAATTTGGATCTGTCACCCCTCCTAACACTGTTTTTCTTTTCTTAGCCTGTTGGTTTAAGGGCATTAGAAAGCAAAAATGACTGGGGTTGGGGGAAGTCAATGGAATGTTTGTTGTAGCTCCTAAAAGTAGCACTCCTTCTCTGGAACCAAAACTTCTAGACCAGCAGTACCTAGAGTCATGGGAACAGGAATCAAAAACTTTCCTAGAGGGTCACTAGAAGTGATAGTGAGTAGAACTATTCCCCTTTCCACCCATTGATTCCTGGACCTATGGATCCTGTTTATAGGAAAAACTGTCCCATATATTAGACACTGATTCAAAGCATATACTGTCTTCTGTGGAGCCCTGCCCTGGCCTTCCATATTACTACCATCTAATTGGCACTGTGATTGTATCTTCAAAAGGCCATTCCATCTTTCTATCAGGCCAGCTGCTTCAGGAAGGTGGGGAACATGGTAAGACCTGTGGATTCCATGATCATGGGCCTACTGTTGTATGTCTCCAGCTGTGAAATGAGTTCCTTGGTCAGAAGCAATACTGTGTGGAATACCATATTGGTGAATAAGACATTCTGTAAGTCCATTAATGGTGGTTTTGGCAGAAGCACTAAATGCAAATCCATAACTAGAATAAGTATCTACTCCAGTAAGAACAAAATATTGTCCTTTCTACAAAAGAACTGGTCCAATATAGTCAACCTACCACCGGGTTGCTGGCTAGTCACCTCAAGGAATGATGCTGTATCTGGGGCTCAGTGTTGGTCTCTGTTGTTGGCAGATCTGATATTCAGCAGCAGCTGTAGCCAGGTCAGTCCCAGTGAATGGTTTTGAGTCCAAGCATAAACCCCATCTCTGCCACCATGTCCACTTTGTTCATGAGCCCATTGGCAATGTCAGGGATGACTGGGAAAGAGGCTGACTGTCCACAAAGTGGGTCATCTTACTCGATTTTTGGACTCCTCCTCAGCTGAAGTCACTTTTTGATGAACATTTACAAGCAACACAAATATCTTCATAAATATCTTTAGTTACCCATTTGGAGAGCTCTACCCATATACTTCTTCCCCAGATGTCTTTCTCATCAATTTTTCAAGCATGGTCTTTCTAAGTCCCTGTCCATCCAGCTAATCCACTGGCTACAGCCCAGGAGTCAGTGAACAATTGTGCATCTGGCCATTTCTTTTTCCAAATAAACTATAATACCATGTTTATGTGCTGCCCAAATGTTCAGATTCTTACCTCCACAGACAAATGATTCTCAAATATCATATATATATATATATATATATATATATATATATATATATATATATATACTCTGCCCTTCACTTACAGTTCTGCTTCCTGACTCTTAAAAATCTTTTATCTCTTATTTCTTTACATTTTGCTCTCAAGAGAAAAAAATATTTATCTTAAGGTTATGCTATAAACTCTGATCTAAGAATTTATATGTTGCTGATTGGATACAGGTTAAAATCTATATAATCTGCAACAATGTTTGGCTTTTTTTCAGCTCTTTTTAAGTACGTGTATATGTAAGTAACTGAAATTCAACTCTATATGTATGTAACTTGGGTTTAAATCTGTATGTGTCCATATAATTTGGATGCAACTCACATTATCTATCTATCTATCTATCTATCTATCTATCTATCTATCCATCTATCTATCTTTTATAAGAATATATAGATCAACTAGGAAAAATGTTTTAAATATTAGTAACCATGCTGGCCATCTGGCTTGCAACCTACCATGTGACTTTGCCAACTTAAGATGACCATATGGTATGAAGCAACAACTATACAACTTCTCGGTTCTACTGAATTGTTTGTTATTATGTCTTCTTTTATACTAAAAATGCAGCAAGTCCCAAATTTTAAGTTGGTATGGATTTTTATATGATGTTGATAGAAATTCAGAGTTATATTTTTACAACATGCTATGTATACAATTCACCCTTACTTAGAATATTTTTAATGCAATGATGAAATTTAAAGATCATAAAGGTCTATTCAGATTAACAAAAGCTAATTTAAAATTGTCTAATTACTTGTGTCTTTGCTAGTACATAGCCACTGCATGCTTGTATGAATGAAGGCTGTTTCTTTCTCCTGCCACCAGCCACTGAGGCTCAATTACCCTCTTGGTTTTCTGGGAACTGGATCTAATATAATAGGGATTCAGAAAGTATTTAAGTATGGATAATTTTGAAATTGTTTCGTACTGTTCTACTGCTATTTTATGCTACTTTAACTTATTAGTAACTCTGAAAATGTTACTGCTCACTATTGTTAGACTCAGGGATGTTTTTAATGTCCAGGGTCAAAAATAGGATTATTGACTTATAAATTGTTGGATACAGTTAAAAATCGCAACTTGGAGTTAGTAATTGAAAGTTTATGCTCAAATAATCTTAAATCATTTGACATGATTCCATTCTGTGATGTGACTAAAACATGGTTAGACACCATCTTTGTTAAGGGCTGGATAAATTGGAGAGCCATGGCTTCATTGCCATCTAGGTTAAGGGCAGTCAAATGGCTGGTAGCCATCTCTATTATGGGAAGTCATTAGCTTCACCACCATCTTGCTTAAGGGCAGCAAAGGGCCCATGGCATGAGCAGACCAAGGAAGCAGGTCTGCAAAGGTGCTTTTGAATTGAAATAAGATTTCTATCCTGTCTCTGTACATGGTTACAGCATTGCTCTATGTCTTTACTCTTAAGAAGGTTCTGTATTTTAATATTACTTTACAGGTTTACAACATTAAAAAGATTAAAGATCACTTCCATAAAGCTATGTTTAGCCATTTTGTTAAGCTATAAAAAAAAAATCAGTCTTAGATTTTTGTAAGCTATAGATTTTTATAATGATATATACCACATAGATATCAAAAGTCCCCAGTCTCTTTATGGGCTATGTTTATAGATTTAAATTTTTTATTTTGATACTAGAATAGCTTCAGTTAAACTTCATGATTTTTAAGGCTCAAACCTAAAGTATCATAAAAGCTACTATATTTAGGAAATGCAAGCTGATAGTCAGTAACTTTATAAAGGATCATATCCGTTAATGTTTTCAAAAATTTTTTTAAATCATGGTAAGAATAGGTGTAGTTAAATACAATATAAAATTTTACTTAGCCTCCTGTTTTATGTTTGCAAGATACAGTTTAAAGCAGAGAACTAGATAACTAGAAACAGACATAGATTCTTTAACTCAGACATATTTAGTAGGTACTAGCTCTCAATACTGTCAGAGACCTACTAAATATGGTATTAAATGTTTAAACATACTGTGGCAGATAGTCCCAAATTCTAACAGTGACCCCAATAAGGTCTCAAAGAAGATATGGGTACAGCAATAAAGGAATCACATGGATTGTTATACACCAACCATGAGGCAAACTGCCCCTAAACTGTCGGAAGCCAGGACCCTCGCCCCCTACCCTCACCCCCTATCTTCCTCCACCTGCACAATGACCCCTGCAGCTTGGCAACCACCAGATTCTGTTTGACGGTAGTAAGCTGTTCTCAGGCAGTGTATCATGTCCTCTAAGAAAAGCAGAGAATGGGTTGGCAACTACAGATAGGAAAAGCAGTGTACCATATCTCGAAGAAAGACAGGCAGACCACCTATTGTTCCAGGGCACAGGCCGAGAAGATTCTGTACTTTCCCACCACCTGGTCCCTCTTATCCCATCCCCTTGTAAAACGCATTATAAAAAGGTGCTTTGCACCCAAATACACGACTCTTGACAAGCTGGGTGCTTCCTTGAGTCCTTCTTCTTTCTCGCTCATTCTTCCAGGTTGGATCCCCCTGTACCACGAATTACTAAGGATCTGCAGGTCGGGTCACTAAACAATGCCTGCTTGCTGCCAGGGCTCAGCCTGAACTGAGGACAAACAGAAGACTACCTGGAGAGTTGAGTGACTTAGATTGCTTAAGACAAGACGAGGTCATCTCTCCTATGTTCCTCCACAGTAAAATGCCTCTTACCTTCTGGGCCTGATGGCTAGACTGACTCTCCCCACAATGCAGTGGAGACAACAGGAACCTTGAAGAACTGTTTGACAGTGGATGATAGACTAACCTCTGTCATGTTAATTAATATATGGCATCTAGATTATAATTTATCCTTCTCACTCCCTGACCACCTTGATGGTTTAGCTACCTGTAACTTAATAGCTAGAGAACAACAGGCAACTAGCTCTTTACCCCAAGGTAATCTACCACAGAGTTAGCTTATTAGTCAATTGATTACTTAACTAAAAATACTAGGTCGCTTATAATAAAGGTAAACAGGCTTGCCTTACTCACAGGCTTCATGTTATAAAATAAACAGGTTTCAGATGTAACATTTTGCTATCCCTCTACCTACAGGAACTCTCTTTGCAGTGACTGCTCCCAGTGATTAACCACCTGTATCTCATGGTAAATAACTGGATGGAAAAGATGTAAAGTTTATGTAAGTTCTGAGGCTATGAAAGTGTACGTTATGACTATCTAAGAAAGTATTTTAGGGTCTAGGGAGGTGTTTTGAGCTTGAAAAGTGCAAGGTATGAAGGTTGGAGGGCATGAAAAATTTGGATGGTGATAGGAAAGTGATTTAAGGCACATAAAAGGAACAAAAATGCTTCAGGTTTCTTCCCCTCGCTATACCACTGTTAGGACTCCAATAGTTCCGAGTACTGACATCGATCAATGGAGTACTGATACATTCTTAGCCTGACTCTGGTGAAGTCTTCCACTATACGATCAACTATCATAGTCGCAAGCTCAAGATTTTAAGTGTCCTTTGGTTGTCTTTTAAATATAGACTTAAATGTGCTTCTCATTCTGCTAAATTTATGTGCATTCAGTCTTCTGGATGGAAGGAAGAAGCTCCTCTTGCCCCTTCTGCTCCACGGAAGGTTTCTGTCTTCTCTGAGCTCACCTTAAGCAGTGCTCATACTTTTAACAAAAAATGTTTACCAAGCCTCTACTATGACACAAATATGTTATTTACTAGGTTTTTCTACAATATAGATTTCAATACAGACTACAAATTAAATATCTAAAATTTATCTCTTTTCTGTAAACTTAAAAAGATTCTTGTAAGCTTCAGGAAACCATTCATATCTACCTCTCATGGGACAAGTTGACTCCATCCAGGTAAGTACCCCTGTCAAACAATAGCCTAAGTTTCTCACTTGCTGCCTATTTCAGAGGATGGGATTCCTCCCTGTTCCCTGGTTTGGGGACTCCCCTCCCCCAACTACTAAGACCATGGGCTAAAGGTTTTAAATGTACATCTAAGAAAAAAAGTTTTCTTCCAAATCTAGTGAACATTATTTTCTGCCTCCAATATGCATATATGTTTCAGCATCCTGCCAAGTCCAGGTATTTCTTCAAAATCTGCATCCAGGACAGTTCCAGAGAAGCACTCACCAGTGCTCTGGTCAGCTCTCACAGACACTTCTACTGAACCTGCACTTTGCTAGCTGCAGATGGCCGGGATAGACTCTGGGCAGCAATAGAAGAGCCAGCTTTCCCAGGTCTTGACCAACATCCCAATAGTCTTAGTTCCCCTAAAGATAAAACACCACACCAAAGTTAGGAAGAAGTAATTTAAAAAGAAAACAAGACAACCCTAATCTTGCTCTACCATTACCCCTTCTAGTTCCTCACTTTTAACTAAACAAAAATGGGGGAATGTTGGCTTACAGACAATTCCTCCTAACAGTGACCTAGCAACAGCTTGTATCATCTACCACCATTGCCTGCCTGGTGTGAGGCAGGTGTGGCAGTTATAAAGAAGACTGCTCTCTACCCCAGCCCCTTCTTTCCCCGCCGCCCCCCTGTCTGAATCTCCTCTTCCTCTCTCTACACCCATCTCTGTCTCTCTGTCTCTGTCTGGTCTCTGCCCCCTCTCTCTCTTGCTCTCTCTCCATATGTTCCCAGACTGCCTCTCTTTTTCTTTCTGTCCTTCTTGCCCCCTTCTCTGACTCTACCACTTTTCCAGGTCCTGGCTCCCCTCCCTTTCCCTACAATACAACTTCCCTTAACTCAGGTCTGTCGCATCGGTATGATTTCTCAGGGAGACACCTTGGCATGAACCCTCCAGGTTCCCTCTACCCCTGCATTCACCACAATTATATTTCATAACAGTAAATACTAGATTAAGACCTGTAAAGACACTGATCACTCAAGAAGCATATCTGAAGAAATCAGGTCATGCCCCTCCAACAGATGTGAGACCTGGCTCGAGGGATTAAAATATAAATGTGTGTTGAGGGTGGGGGGATCCAAGACAAAGGAGACCTAAGCAGACATCCTCAGAGGCCCTCTGTCCCACTGTGCAGAAATGGCAATACTGTCAGCAACATATCCCTGTCTCTGCAGCCCCTGACTTCTCAGTCATCTATGCTTAATCACAATGGCTCTACCTGAGACACTGATGAAGCTGCTTGCACTCCTGAGCCCTAGTTTTCCTTGGTCCCATGCATAATAAAAACCAGACAGTCCCACTGTAATGTGTAACACTAGAGCTTTATTGCATTATTAAGTTTTTATTCATTCATCCATTTTTGAGGCAGTCTCATTGCATAGCTAAGGCTAGCCCCAAACCTGTGATCCTCCTGCTTCATATACTCAGACTGCTGAGATTATGGACCTGTGTCTCTACATGTGGCCCTGGCAAGTTTTGCTTGAAAGGAAGGACTTAAATGGGAGGAGACACAGAGAACATAGAGAAGCAGTCATCGGAGCTCTGAGGCCTGCTCTTCCCAACTGTCTGTTGCCCTCTTCTGAACATTATTTCCCAAGAACAGCGGCACACAGCCTACCTCAGCGTCTAGTGCCACTTTCAAGTCTGTGGTCCAAAGGAACCTCCATAGTGACTTGTCATTTCCTGATCTACGTGACTCCATAACACATATCTTTGCATTTATATCAAAATATGCTACTCAACAGAGGAATTGTTCCTAAGAAAAGAACCACACTACTTAGCCTAGAGTAAATAATAAGGTTTTAAAGAGAAGTAATAACTCAGGAAATAATGAAGCATTCTGGTAAAATTAAAGGGCCTGTTAGGCATCTTCAGCAGTATAAAACCTATCATTCTAATCAATGAACATGTAAGAGGTAGACAACCAGCTAGAAGGGAGCCTAGGCACAGAACCAATTTCAGATAGCAAATTGCCAAATAGCAAATCTTTCAGGAAGTGGAGTGATTTTGTCACCTAAAGACTAAGCAACAGTTTCTCACCTGAAGACAGAGTGGCAGCCAAATACTCAGATCTGGCAGGAGGTCCTGCTGTTTCCTCTCGTTCATTTTGTACTGTGTGCTGAGATATTTGTTCCGCACACCCCTAATGTCATTGCTGAATCCAGAGGAATGGTTAAGAGGAAAGTTGTATTTCTGGCTACAGTCCCTTCAGAAACACTCAGCAAGAATTCATTCCAGAAACTTGAATCTACATACTTTATGACTAAGTGGACCAATGAAGTTTAGGGCTTTTATCTATAGCCTTCCAGTTTCCCACAATGTATGAGAACTTCAATAAATTTAGCATTAATTTAAAAATTAGCATATATGTGTGTGCCGGATAGTTTTATGTCAACTTCATATGGAACTAAGGTTATTTTAGAGGAGGAATCTCAATTAAGAAAATCCTCCTCCTCCCAGAATGGGATGAGGAACCGTGGGAGGGGTAATGGGAGTGGGGGAGTGACCAAGCCAGCTCAGTCAACAGGGTCTCAAGGGAGGGAGTGAGGACTGAAAAGACAAAGACAGTTAGTAACATTATAACATGACTCCAGCCAGTACAGAGGCTGAAGCAGCTTTATTTTTTTCCTAGTCTGCTTTTATATCATTCTAGGTAATCCAAAAAAAAAAAAGGTCAATTCTTAGATGTAAACAAGGGGATCACACAAGATAGTAATCAAGCAAAGTGGTAAGCAAAAGGATCACACGAGGTAATAATTAAGTAAAGTGGTAAGCAAAGAAATCATACAAGGTAGTAATTAAGCAAAGTAGTGAACAAACCCCATGGTCACTGTTTCTAATACTCTTATCTGAGCCTATTTTCCTGTCCTAGCCCGTGGCAAATGCCAAATTCCTAGAAGCAACACCAAAAGCTCTCAACAGGGGGGCAATGACTGTAATGTAAATAAATAAAATAATTAAAATTAAAAAATGCCTCCATAATTAATGATCAGTGGGGGAGGGCCCAGCCCACTGTGGGTGTTACCATCCCTAGGCTGGCAGTACTGGGTTCTATAAGTAGGGAAAGCAAGACACGAGGATCAAACCAGTTAGAGCAGTACCCCTCCCTGGCCTCTACATCAGCTACTGCTTCCATGTTCTCTACCTGTTGGAATTCCTGTCCTGACTTCTTACAATGATGAATAGCATTATGGAAGTATAAGCTTAATAAACCCTTTCCACCTCAACCTAATTTTGGTCATGGTGTTTCATCATAGCAATAGTAATATTGAGACAATGTACCTTCCAATAACTTATTTCATATATAATACAGTAAAATGTAATTCTTAACTATAAGAATGTATCGTACAATTCTTCACTAAGTCTATTTTGTGTTACTACTGACAAAATATCAGAGACTGGGTATTTTATAAGAAATAAAAGCTTTGTTTTTTATTGTGTTCATTGGAGGCTGAACTGCCTCATTTCAGGCAGGTTAATTTGCCAAGAGTCCCTGGTATATGCAGCATCACAGGGAGGAAGCATGTATGCAAGAGGCCATAGACTTGGTGTCCTTGAAAGTAACCTGATTCAGTCCTGAGCAAGAGAAAGCACAATGTAAGTGAAGCAGACATTAATCCTGTCTGTAGATGCTTCTCCATCTTAATTATCCCCAGTAATAACCCAGTTCAATGCCCCACTGCCTCCCTATACTGTTACATTATATACAGGAAAGATTCCCAATACACACATCAGCTTTCCGGTAGTGTATCTAAACCACACCACACATCCTCTGTCTGAGCATCTAACTCATAGGAAACCTTCATAGTGTTTTCTATGAAGGGCTCCTCATCAGCCACCAAAGAGGGAAACAGCTTTATTGCAGTCGGCGCTAACCTGATCAATCAATATAGTCTCACCTTTAAAAACTTCACTTGTAATGAAGAGAGACATAGCAACCAATGTATGTAACACAATAGATGAATTACAATCAATTTATGAGTAAAGAATGGGAGAACAGAAAGATGTGACAGGTAACAGGTGAGCTAAGGTTGCAGGGAAGGTTGGAGTCCATCTGACTGCAAATGAGGGTGGGGCATGATGGGGTGTAGGGTGGGGGAACTGGAGGCCGAAGGAAGTTTCTGGGTTGAAAATAAGCAGCTATGGAGGTGAAAACCTGGGCCCCATGGCTGCTCTATTTTTCTTAGGAGCCTGACCCTTTAGTTTATGTCTAAATGAGCCAAAAATGACAAATGCTTTATGGCAGAGGGTCTTTGCACTGTAGGAATGAAGGCTGAAACATCAAAGACTATCAGTTTGATCCCTAGCAGGGTCGAAAGTCTAGGAAGAGGTAGTTAGAAGGAATCCCTGGCCCCAGGGTCTTCTGTGAGAAAAAAAAATCCAAAATATCTTTTATAATGAGGGATGTCATCAGAGAAATGAATATAGAAAATGTAATAATAGTAAAGGAGGGCAGGAGAGGATGATGAAGTAAACCTGTTTCTAATTGCAATTAGTAAACTTAGGGGAAAGGTTACAAAGGTCTAGAAAGCTAGTAGCAAACAGCAGCTCCAAATCAGCATAGGCCTCTTTCCAAATATCATACATCTTAGCTTTTCATACTTTCTGCAATGACATGGTTTATTGCATTGTTTGTCCTACCCATGGTATACACTCTCAGATGAAGATATCTATGGAGAATATTCCCTGGAGAAGTGTCTTCTATGAGCCTGTGTTGGTTTTGGCCCTTAAGCACACTATGAGAACCATTTAAAGATCTCTAGCTACCGTATCTGACCTGTCCCTCAAAGCACAGATCCCATTTCCCTGTTTTGTTTGAATCATTTGTATTTGTTTTAGGTTGGTGAAGAGGTGGTACGTAGAAATTCAGTTATTTGAGATATGCTGGATATGCTGATGCCCCATTCTGTGTTCTGTTCTGTGTTTGCTACCAATGAATACTAATAGCAGACAGTTAACTTTTTCACCCCAGTGCACCCACACTTAGCTTTCCCTTTCTCAAAGCAACTGAAATTTGCTGAATACTGACATTAGTTACTTAAGTCTCTTCTAACAAATTGCTATTACAATACAACAATAAATAATAATTTTCTCATTTGAAACAACAAAATGTTTTTAAAACATTTACGATTAATTTTCACAAGGTTCTGGAACAATGACAGTCTAAATTATAATGTTGGGCCATGGTTAAGGAAGGAGCAGAGCTGTCCTCTCTAAAAACCTGAGATGCTGCCCTTCCTTGTTTCCTCCTCCAGCAGTGACTGGGGGTGGGGGTGGGGGCCTCAGCAGATGGCTGGACGCTGCAGTCTTCATGGCTAGTGCCTCAAACTCTCCTGCTGCGTCTTCACATCGCCATCTGTTCTACGCAATACAATCTTCTCTGCCTCCTTCTTACAGGAATCCATGTGATTGTATTTGGGACACTCCAGCTGGATAATCCATGATAATCTTATGTCTCAAGAGCCTTTAAATTAATCACACCTGTGTAGAGTGTGTATTAGAACGGCAGCAGTCACAGGTTCCAGGGATTCAGAAGGTCATTTTTTTTCAGTCTGCTGTAATCTCTTGGCTACATCTGAGCTGCCTGGAGCAAGCCTGGCTTGGATGTAGTTCATCAGCTTAAGGTGTAGATAGAATTTGTATTCTGAACCCTGAGGACTCTCTCTGGATATCTATGCTGGGCTTTTCTGTCATCATGTGGAATTCTATTGATTGTGCCTTTTGATGTTGTCACTGTTGATGTTGGTTGAGATTTAGCCATACATTTTGGAACACATCAAGCTCTGTCTTGAAGACTGAAAACTTCAATGGAGCCCTCACCTTTACCGTTGTCTGGGAATAGGTGTCTCCTCAGTCTCTGCCTGCTTTTGTCTGTTTGCCCATTCCCAGGAGTCCTTTCTTTCTTCTACAGTATATATACTTTTGGTCTATAAGCAAGGTCCTCCAACAACAGATATCCTCTTTTACAGGAAGATGAATCTCTACATTTTAAAGAGTTATGAGGGTAAATATAAAAGGTGCAAATATTGGGTATAGTTGAAATTTTAAAGAACTCATAATAATGTGAAATATCTATAGGATATTTTTCTGACAAAAAGGATTAAAATTCTCAGGCAAAAAGTAAATAGTAAGTTAGTAAGCATTTATGAAATGATATAAATTTGAATTATCTTAGAGTCAAGAAGTAAAACAGGGTACTTGCCTTATCATGTAGCCTCTAGTACTACACAACAAACAAGAGTGGAAACCCAAAATAGTCCACAGCAAAAGCCCAAACCAGACATTATAAAGTATTTGAACAAATAATAATTAACATTAAAATACACTTCTCTGCCTCCTACTTACAGCTCCAGATGTGCCTCTCAGCTGCTGTTCCAGCCCCGGCCTCCTGCTACTTCTGCTTGGCCATCATGGACTCTAATCCTTGGGAACCATAACCCCTAAACAAACTTTCTTCTTTGTGTATAGAAAGACATATTAAACTTGCTAGCTATATTAAAGTGGTAGTTAGGAGCTGAAGTAATGTCACAGAGATTATAGCACTTGTTGCTCTTCTAGAGGACCCTGGTTCAATTCTCAGCATGTATGTCAGGCAGCTCACAACTACCTATAGCTATAGGTCCAGGGCTACAGATACCTTTTTCTGGCTGCCACAGGTAGCTCTACCCATGTGTGCACATACCCTCACAGAGATGTAAAACACAAAACACACACACACCAAAACACACAGGCACACATGCACATACACATGCACATACATACAATTAAAAATAGCAGAAATAATATTTCATTCATGTAAGGAAATTTTTTTCAAAAGAATATTAAAGTCCCAGTGGTGTGTTCTATTTCAAGAGGTCAGAAAAAAGATATTAAATCAAAAAGCAAAGGAAAGTAAATAATTGATAAAAATCGGAAATTGGTAACATAGAAACTAAATTATATTGCAGAAAGATAGCAAGTTCAAATTAATATATGGAAAGATAAACATTTCTAAACACCATGGGAAATGAGGAGAAACTGACTGAAGATCATCAAGACCCCAATGGAAACTGGATCATAAATATGAACCACATGGAAAGCAGCACTGGATATTTGGGTAAATGACCCTCATAAAGATATTGAAACTATATTCCTAACACCCAGCCTTAAAATTGACTAGCGTATAACATATCCCTCAAAGGCACAGGAAACTGAAGTTCACAATGATTCCTCCATCCTCGGTGCTCCACCCTGTGGGTCCTAACCCCTTGGGAGGGGTCACATATCACATATCCTGCATATCAGATGTTTACATTACAACTCCTCATAGCAGCAAAATTACAGTTATGAAGTAGCAAGGAAATAATTTTATGGTTGGGGGTCACCACAAACAAGAAACTGTATTGTCATGGCGTTAGTAAGGTTGAGAACCGCTGCTCTAGAGGGAACAAAGGAACTGTGGCTTGAAAATGCTCCCCAAATTCCCAGCATTGGAGTCATTGAGGACCATTAAAGGTAGTACAAGGGCAGCCTCAGGAACTGATTGACACTGTCCCAGGACCATGGTAGTCACTGCTGGAGTGATGTGATGCTTAATTTTGATTGTCAACTCAATACGGTTTAGAAGTTCTATGGAAACAGATCCCAAGGCCTGTCTGGGAGCCTATCTAGACTTGGTTAATTGGGATAGGAAGGCCATCCTAAATGCAGATGATGGTGCTTCTCGGGCTGTGCCTCATAGAATAAGCAGAGAAGAAGCAGAGTTCTCTGCCTCTGCACTATGGTATGGTGTAAACAGGTACCTTAAGATCCTGCCCTGTGACTTCTCCACATGGTGGATTGCACCCCCAAACTGCAGACCAAAATAAGCTTTCGTCCTTAAGTTGCTCTTGTCAGGTATTTTGCCATCACTACAAGATGATTAACAATCCAAGTGGGCTCTGTCGAAGGTCAGTTTGTCCAACATTCTCCTTCCTGCTGGTTTTATGCCTTCCATCTTGGCATGATGTAGCATAAAGCTTTCCCCGGATACAAGGTCTGGACTTTACAACATCCATAACTGCTCTTTATAAATCACTCATTTGCGGGTAATCTGCTGGCAGCACAACAATTAACAGGGACAAATGGTCTAATGTTCAGTTCTACGTCTACCACAGGTGGCAGAAGTATCCATTATTTTGAAGCGCTATCCTGAAAATAGGATGAGCAGTGTCTAAAATGGGAGTTAAATTGAGAGAAAGAGTATGTTAGTTATGGCTGAGGGTAGGAGTTGGTTAATAGCCTCTGACCCCCAACTCTTGGGGAACAAAAGAGAATAAAGCCATAACTTGACACTTAACTACCCATAAGCCCTTTTCCTTGAGATCTATGAATTAAAAGACATTTGAGGACCTATTTGAACATCTATTGATTAAAGAGTAACAGGTCTTTTGTTGCATTATACGTTGATTTCTATTATAAATATGAGACAATGTAAAAAAAATAGATTATTGTGAAACAGGGGCAGCTGTGTGAAAATACTCTAGTAATAAAAGGTGACTTTTCTGAAAGTTCTCCTTTTGGAGACATAGGGATCACTGCTAAGACAAAAGGAATTCTGACCTTACATTTAATCTCCAGAAAAATTGCAGTGGTTCTGGGTAAGAAGCACATTGACTGAAATTCCAATATTAATTATTTGAAAACCATTTGATGGTATTGTCTCCCAGCATAGCACACTCACAAAGAGCATGCATGTGTGATGTGTTTGTTTCTGAGTGTGGGTTATATGCTTCCTGCTGTGTGCATCTCCTTGTCTGAGGTCCCAATTGCCTCTGAAAAGCTAGGTCAGTGGGCTGATGAGATCGAGATGCTGCTGAGTGGGAGATGCTGCAGGCTGTGTTTAGCAGGATTCTTCAGAGCAGTGGGCAGAACGTCTATTGCCATCCTGATGTGTTGAGTGCAGCCTTGAATTTTGATTGGGGGGGGAACACACCTTTCTCTACTCCCCTCTTCTTTTTCATACAAGGCTATGTTGGGAATTATTCTCTTGGGAAGCTTCAGAATGAGGAAATGGTGGGTGGAGTGGAGGAGAGAGGAACAGAGAACACTCTGGGGAATGCTGGATGCTGTTGTGGTTTCCTTAATTCTCACTGAGGTTCAATAAGTGGTTGGAGGAAATTGGGATGTTTGAAGAATGAGGGCCAATGCATTGTGAGAAAAAGGAAGGGCAGGGAGTGGGGTTCAGCAGAGCCGAGAGAGTGGAGCAATGAAGTGTCCAGGGAGAAGAAGGCAGAACTCTGTAGCTTAGGAACTTGGATCCATCTATGAAGAAAGCAGATCTGCCCTTTTGCTACTTCGTGAGATGACCAGATATATTATCCACCTTGCTGCCAGGGTGAGGCAATCTAGACTGTGTTTCAATAATACCCTCCTTGCTACGTGAGGAAAATAGCTTGAAAACTAAACCTGCCCATTTGGCTACTCGTCAACTTCCTTCATGCTTCGGTACCAGACTCAGTAGCTGTGATCACGTCATGAAGCAGACCCCATGCTTCGATACTGATTGTGTCCTCATTCATCTCTAATGTCAGTGCATGCTTTCACATGTTTCATAAATACGGGAAAATGAACATACCAATGTAATTGTTTTGAAAAACATCAGCAAGAAGATCTGATTCAGGGAGGAGAAAGGGAGGGAGCTGAAAAGGACCCATACCAGAGAAATTTATGGGGTGGAAAAATAATGATTGTTTAGTCTTACGATCTGGGCTCTATTTGTATCTAGTTGTTCATGGGTACAAGTATCTAGTCCTGCTAGACATCTATTAGGATTATGCTTAAGCTCGGAATTGTAAAAGCACAGATCTCGGAGTATGTGAAATTGGTTTGGCAAAAAGCAAACTGCTGTGCAGCAGGCATTGCTAGCATTTCTATGTAAATAAAAACATAGGCATGCCGCAAACAGATGCACAGATTTTGCTCTCGAGGAAAGGTACCTTATTTGAAAATATATAAGCCTAGGATGAGATAAAAATAATCTGAATGCAATTAATATTCTTTGTGTGTATGCACACACATATTTGTTAGGTCAGCACTGTATGCTTGGAAAGAAATAACCTCCATGAAAGCCAGTTTATCTTATGTCACCCATAACGTACCTATAATACTAATACTTGTTGAGGAAGAATGGAGGGATAAGAGGGCATGGGGGAGTTTCTAGTATTCTGCTCATTGGCTGTTTCAATGCTCATGTAACTGTGAATATTCAGTGTTCTTTTTTTTTTTTCTCTTTCATTCTGTGCTTTTCTCCTACCAGAGGAGAGTGAATTGGAAGACATCACAAAGCCCAGTTAGTTTAGATTTATTTAACAATCAAGACGTCTAACATTGAAAACACATCCCCTACTACACAGTGTGCTAATTTTGTCCTGCCAGGCTACCAGTCCAAGTTCTGCATCTCATTGCTGCGTGTTCTGTTACAATTACATGGAATATGGATGGCACAGGACAAGCACATCGTAATCCAGGAATTTGATTGTAGTTATGTAGGGGAATTGGAATGTGTACTAGGGACGAGAATACTA
The DNA here is from genome assembly GCA_021653895.1 of Mastomys natalensis. Lineage (NCBI taxonomy): Eukaryota > Metazoa > Chordata > Mammalia > Rodentia > Muridae > Mastomys > Mastomys natalensis. Next base: position 2,600,157 of record JAJTUV010000381.1, read on the forward strand.
ACAGGCATGTTATGGGGGGAAAACATCTCAGGAGCTGTGACACCTTGTAGCAATTGCAAGAAGGTTCCTGGCATACAGATCATATCAATTGTTCCTTGTAAATCACACCCTTCCTTTCCTCTTCAGTAAAGACTGAGTCTTACAGTGCTGTGAAGATGGCAAGATGGACCCGATAGTATTAAAAATCTAAGCACTGACCATTCACACTTAGCTTTGGGCAGCATCAGCCTTTCTTTGGTCCAAGGGCCTGGTCTTTCAATGATCATGTACATTAATTCTCTCTTATGTTCAGCATGCGTTAGTGGCTCAAGTTACCTAGGTGGAAGACAAATTGGGCTATTTGGAGAAGTGGATATCTTCTTTCCCATTAGATCCTGAAGAGAAACACTCTGTACTCCAATTTTATTTATAGTCTCCTTGGTCTTTCAGTAAGGGGTCCTCGGTATAGCTTTCTGTTCCACTGGATAGATTAGCAGAGATGACACTGAGCACAAAGGCATTTTGTCCTCTTTAAAACAGCTTGGAATTACCCAGCTGTCTGGTTTATATATTCCCCAGAACTTGAATATGTGAGAGACTGGATATCAGTCAGTACTGGTGCCATTACTTTAAGCATTGTCACGCACGGAACTGCCTATGGCAATGGTCTCAGTTTGCTTTACTCTGAATATTTTATAGCATTTTCCATTTGAAATACAGGACCTATATAGGCAAATTTTTGACTAAGTGCCCTAGGTCATAACCACGGCTGCCTACATCTCCCCCTTATTTATTTATTAAATTTGAATTAGGTTACCTCTGGACCCTTCAGACCTTAGGCATCCCACACCCAAGCATGCTTGAACTCATTCATTAGGTGGTTGGCGTGAGGCGATAAAGCACACCTAAAGAGTCGCCGCTAGCGCAGCAAGTCAGCGGTGGAAAACAGAGGTCCGAGCCCTTGTGCAAAGTGAAGGCATTGTGATGGGAAAGTTTATATTTCTGCCATACCCGCCTTCGTGCCTTTTTTCAGGGAGAGGTACATTTGGCACAAAACCTCTATGCACTCGGACATGCTTTCAGAGAATCTATCTCAGGATTGAGAACATCTCTAGTCGAGGCGCTCCTCGTACTCCCCGCTTCAGAAACATTGAGGTGATGCTGTAGGAGCCTCATGAGTGTACACCTTTGGCAATGGTCAAGATGGTCAGGATCTAGGGATTATGCCTGGATGGCCATTACCGGGTCCAGAAGGCTCCCCACTATGCCTCCCTAAGGGAGGCCAGCCAAATACCTGGGGGAGTGCCTTCCTTCATGGCAGTCAGCGCCTGGTAAACAACAACCTTATGTCCTGCATGGTCATGGCACAAATGACACAGAAACCAAAGGCAGAAACCACATCCTAGGAGAACAACAGCTCCCAGATAAATACTCCCGCTCATTCTTTTAAAGAAAATTGAGGGCACCCTTGACCCAAGTGGTGAGCCCCTCCAAAGTAAAGGGATTCAGGTGGGTGCCATTCAGGGTAGCGATCTGCAACAGGAGCCTCCTGGATAGGTACTCGTCTTCTTTCGACCGATTTCCTTTCAGGTACTCAGACAGGAGGCGACTCTGATTGAGAGACTGAGAAGAGTTATATACCAAAGGAACAATATACAGTCCCCTGAGAGAGGAGACGCAAGAGAGCTGAATAGGTTTATATAGGTTAGCCAGCAGGAAGTGCATTTTGAGCACAAGAAGTAGGTAGGGAAAAAGGTAAGGAGGACCGGGGAGTTAGAATGGACCGGCATAGGCACTGGCCAGGTGCGTATGACGGCACACAATGGTATAAAATCACCCGGTATCCAACGCAGTACTGTAAATGGATTTCCAGTCAAGATAAACTGGGAAGGCTATACGCACTTCCTTCCAAGTCTGTGGGCAGAATGAACATTGTGTCTCTGAGGACAGACTGGCCCGAGGAACCTCCGCATAGGGAGGCGGGCCTAGGGGCGGAGCTGTGGGCGTCTCCCAAGCAGGTGATTTAAGCTTCTCCGCCCCATGTTTGCCTTTCCTCCGCCTAGAGAGGGTCACAGACTCCCTTTCAACTGATAGGTTCTCTTGATCCTCCTCCATCTTTTCTAACTTTTCTTCCTCCTCCATCTTGCCTAAGTTCCCTCCTTCCTCCTCAACTGAGCTATCGGAGCTGGAGGAACTCTCTGTCTCTAAATCTTTTGTGCTAGGATAGATGTTGGAGGCCCTTTTTCGTCCCTTATCCTTTGTACACTTATGTCTTGGACAATGACAATTTAAACAGAAACAAAGACTACATACTAGGAAAAACATAATTACGACACCCAGACCGACCCACACCTGGTCTACAACAAACACAAACATGATACTTCTAAGGTTTCTCGTGATTCAATTGCCACTTTACCATGGACCTATGACCACGGACCTTATGACGCCGCTTCTCCGCGGACCTTGTGATGGCCCTACTCACTGGGCACTTTCTGTGACGCCGCTTCACCGCGGACCTTGTGACGGCCCTACTCACTGGGCACCTTCTGTGACGCCGCTTTACCGCGGACCTTGTGACGGCCCTACTCACTGGGCACTTTCTGTGACGCCGCTTCACCGCGGACCTTGTGACGGCCCTACTCACTGGGCACTTTCTATGACGCCGCTTCACCGCGGACCTTGTGACGGCCCTACTCACTGGGCACTTTCTATGACGCCGCTTTACCGCGGACCTTGTGACGGCCCTACTCACTGGGCACTTTCTGTGACGCCGCTTTACCGCGGACCTTGTGACGGCCCTACTCACTGGGCACTTTCTGTGACGCCGCTTTTACCGCGGACCTTGTGACGGCCCTACTCACTGGGCACTTTCTATGACGCCGCTTTTACCGCGGACCTTGTGACGGCCCTACTCACTGGGCACTTTCTGTGACAATAATATACCTGTACCGCCGTTCCTAGCTGCTGAGTTCTGAATCCAACGAAGGTGAAGTCCTCAGTTTCCCGTACGGGCCACCATATGTCGCGTCCGCCTTGGCCCGCAAGTAAGACGCGACACGGTAGGATTCTTCTCAGTTGGCTTTAATCCAGGAACGGCTCTTGACATAGGAATGGGGAACTGGACGGGGACCTGGACCAGGAAGGAGATGGAAGGCCTGGACCAGGAAGGAGATGGAAGGGCCTGGACCAGGAAGGAGATGGAAGGGCCTGGACCCCAAGCAGCAGAAAGGAGCTGCTTATATAACTGCCCTAGGCGGGCTGGGTGATGTGTCCTCCCAGGATAGGTTAAGCTGCCAACACCTTATTAGCATAAGCCCACTCAGAAGGGGCACGAGGCCGACGCATGCTCAAAGGACTTGTTTGCTGGCCAGCTGCTTACATTGTCAGGTGCTGGTCATAACCACGGCTGCCTACAGTTTACCAGTTCCTGAGCTGGCCACTCTGGAAGCCAGCTGCTTACATTGTCAGGTGCTGGTCATAACCACGGCTGCCTACAGATTAAAGGGTTTCAGCAATTTTTGCTGCTGTAAGGAAATCTTTCATGACATATTTGATCAATGGTAGGCAACTGCAAAGGAACAAAATCTCCATTTCTGATTTTTCTGTGATTTCTCTCTCCTTAATTGTGCATCCTGTTGTTTTCTGTTTCTTCACTGAAGTCCACGTTCATTCTGAGTATTTGCTTCAGCTGGTGTCCCTGGATAAACCTTCAGGAGCAGAGTCTCTTTTGGAAAGTTCCAGGGATCTGGCTTTGTCAGATCCTCCCTCCTTGGAACCTTTAATGACAGGTCCTCAAGGTAGTTTCCCTCTTCAAAGGCCCTCTGACCCAGAAGCAGAAGGGTTTCAAACCGCGGAATACAGGGACTCTTCGCTGGTGGGCTCAGAAAGCTATGAGAGTCAATCCACAGAAACCCTGGAGTTGAGAATGACATCTCCTCTGTCCAATCAAAGGTGCGAGTTTCCCTCCGGTCCCCGCCTCCCTCTCCCCGCGGCCCCAATAACTGCACTCTGAGGCCCCGGCTTCTGCTGTCAAGTAGCTAGGGTGGGCTCCGCCTAGGCGAGGAGTGGCGCTGGTGGGAGATGCGCTCCCAGCTGTTTGCGGCGGGAGCGGGAAAGCTGTAGGGCCAGGCAGCGAGGCGGCGACAGGAGTGGGGAACAGGTAGGAGGCAGGCTCGCCCTTCTGCAGAGCTCAGGGAAGGCGTGCTGCCCAAAGGCCACCCAGCCCCTGCCCCGCCCTAGTTACCCCGGCTCCCGGGGTCGCTGTAGCTGTCACCGTGACACCTATGACACCAATCAGAAGATGGGATAGAGGGGGTGGTGGTGGTCTGGATGCAGGAGCCGGGGTGATGCACGGGAAGGGTTGCTGAGAGGGGCCCCAAGGGGCAATGCGTCTGGGCAACTTTCCTCGCAAACGTTGCTGCTTGCTTGTAGGGTCAGGCCTGGGGTTTGCCCTCTAGATGAGGCTGGGGTCTGGGGTCGCAGACGTGCCAGCTGCAGGAGCCGCAGGTCCTCTGTGCTCCTCAACTGCTCCGGGCGCCGCCTGCTCCCCTCCCCCGCACCTGCCGGGTACCCTCCAGTGCAGTGCTGGCTGCGGGTGCTTGCCATGAGGGAGGCAGGGGCTTGCGCTTCCCCTGGCTAAAAACCAGCTCCCTTAGGGCTTGGTGGCTGGTTAGAATCTCAGCATTTTCTGATGAATCCAGTCTGAGGAAAAGCCAGGGTACCTCCTCCACAAGGTGCTGCGGATTGGGCAGGGCAGAAAGGTAGCTTCCCGCTGGCCTCGCTGTTTCCTACCGGGAACTACTACTTCATCTAGTCAAGTGACTGTGTCAGGATGGGCTATAAAGCATCCTTCCTGGGTGACCGCATTTGGGCACTGGGTGTTGGCCCAGTGCCGGTTCCTGCTGGAATCAGATTGCTGGTAGCAAGAGGGAGAAGAATTGCAGGGAAATCAGACACCCTGCTGGGAAAATTCCTAAAAAAAAAAAAAAAAAAAAAAAAAAAGGAATGGTGGGAAAGAAGCAAGAAGTGAGAGGTGTAGCCATTTCTGGCTGTCGTTTTTTTTTTTTCCCATGCCACATCCAGCATGGGCATCTGTATGTGTGCCTGTGTGTGCACATCTCCAAGGTGGAGGAGCTATATATAGTTCCTGCGCAGCCAGCCTGTTTCTTTGCTGCTGAGCAGGCTGCCTTGGCCTTCTCAAGCATTCTGCAAGCACTGGGTGGGAGGGGTGAAATAGAATCAAATTTTTCATTAGGGGGAAAGCCGGGGAAGAGAAACTTAGAGTAACAACCCCCCCTACATCCACACTCTGAATAACATTTCTATAGCATACAGAAAGCGATATATTCCAAAATGATTTTGAATGCATTCCTGGGTCTTATTCCGCGTTATTCGGATTCATGGTGCATATCAACCATTGCAGTATAACATGCATCACATTCATACATGCCGTATCTGTAATATTTTATTAACTCATTGGTGCACAATATTGTGCACATGCTTGTGTATCTTGGTTATTTGGGAATAAATGGTTTTTCCTGTGGTAACTTGTAGCTAGCTACTCTCTGGGGTCGGAGAAGGACCCACCCACTTTTCAGGATGCAGGACTGTGGAACTGGTATGACCATCTGAGATAGTTTTGATGTAATTCCTCGGATATATGTTTCTTGTGGCTTATACAAATTTGTGCTAACGTGATATTTCAGATTTATTTGTATTGCATGGACTTTCTTTTATACATGTTTGTACATTTAATTTTTGCCACTGTCCATTGTCGTAAATTGGAAAAACTGAGATTCAGAAGGAACAAATGGTGGGTTTAAAATCTGTCACAAATGTCAACTCTACTATTACTAAAGCCTACTGTGCGCTCCTCTTCAAACATCACACTCTGCTGTTTGCCATAACCATTAGTCCCTGTAATAAATTTAAATTGTGCTTATATCAGCAATAATATGAGCTGGGGTAACTTTATTTTTCTTTACATGTTTCAGAGTTAATTTCTGAATTCCTAGACATTCTAATAGATCAGAGGAAGGCTGGTGTTGAATTTGTCACCCCGACTGCCTGATTATCTGATTTGGGGAGTGTTTCATTCTCAGAGTTTTAGTCTCATGGTTTTGCAGGAAAGAATAATAGAGCTGACACCTGGGTTTGTCAGGAAGCTTTTCTTAAAAATCTGAGCATGTTTGCACCGTGGGAGTGGGAGCACAGTAGACTGTGAATAAGCAGAGATACTACTGATTATGATACTTCTCAACTGCGTGCCCTGTTTAAAACCACAGCTTAGATCTCCTTGGAAGAAAAGACATGTGGAAACCCCATCCATCACACTTAGTCTTACGCCGGTTAACCTTATATATGTACCTGTTTTATTATCTAGCTAGCTAGAAATGCCAATCTGAAAAAGTTTTACTAATTAAGTTTTTCCAACTTGAGAAAACTAGAATTATCTAGAATGTGGGAACCCCAGTTGAAAATCACCACGCTCACCCTCTCCTGTTCACTGGGTATTTTCTTACCTTCTAATTGATGCAAGAGTGCTTAGCCCACTGTGGGCAGCACTATCCCCACTCAACCGGGCCTAGGCTATCAAAGGAAAGTAGCTGAGCTAGCCAGAGAAAGGAAGTCAGTAGTCTTTGCTTTGGTCAGTGTATTATCACAGCAACCCCCACCCCTGAACAAACAAACAAACAAACAAACAAACAAAAAACCCCAACCAACCAGCCAAACAGACCAGGACATTATGACCTATATTGTTTTACAATTACCACACTGAAAGTTCTAGGCAGGCACAAAGACAAATGCTGAAAACCCATCATCATGGCAAATTATTCATATCAGTGTTGCAACAGATTTGAGGCTCATCTATTTGTCAATAGAGAGCAGAATTGAGTGCTACTTTTGGAAACACTGTCTCCATTATCCTGCCTGTGGTGACTCATGGCTAATGTGAGGGTGTTTCTGTATTCTTACCCCAGAATGACTCAAGTTGTCTAACACAGGTGATGACTAGGTTCTGTTTATATCATAGATTCTTTCTTGCGCTTCACATAGCCAACCAGAGAGTTGGTAAAAGATAGATTTCTACAAGTAAGAGTATTCTACCTTACCCCACCCCACCCTCAAATCAACAACTATGAAGTCATCACTGGTCCTTGGGACATTCTCCAACTTCACTGTCTCCTTTCTTAGATCTCTCTCATCTCTAGTTCCCACCATAATAGTCACAGTGAACTGGCGGCATTTTTCATAGTACATGCATTACCCGAGCTCCCCACACCATCAACATGTTCTATTCTCTGCTGTAAACAACCCATCTACTTTGCATGTAATTAACTAATCTCTTGATGCTTCCAGTCAAGTGCTACCATTTCTACACAAAATTGTCTATGTTCTGCATCATATCCTAGAATCTATGCTCTCTAAGTCAATGGGAGCTCCCTGCCTGACAGGCACAGTGTTTGCTTTCTGCTTATTACCATATTGTCTATTGTTCTCCCCTCTGAGAGCTAGTTTCCATGGTTTTTCTTCTTTCCTCCAAATTTCAGTTGTAGATACCACAATCATCTGTCATCAAGTTTTCTTATTTTGCGAAAGCCTCCTTTCTTGTTCTCCCTCTTATTTTGCCTCTTTTTCCAAAGCTCTCAAATAACATGTTTCTTCTTCAGTTCCATTTCTATTAAGTTCCTGATAGTCATGAATACTGTCCTGGTTAAGGGTATAGTCTGTGGGGAGAGGGGTTCATTATGCAGATTTATGAATATGTAGACCCCAACATTGGGGTCAACAATAACACTGCAGAGATTTTTCCTGGTTTATCCAGAGACAATGCATGTAAAGCATTCAGGACAGGACTTGGACTAAAGTCATTATTTATTAATTGATAACTAGTATGGTATTATATGTAATTATAATATATGTATAGAGAATCATTGCCTTTCCCCAGTTGACAGGCAGCAGCCCTAAGCTGGCCTTTACTAATGGATGCTATAACTTTCTATACAATTTTGTTGGTGATTAATACTTTGTAAGTCTTCCTTTCATCTAGAAGTATCCACCGTCTATTCGGTAGTTTATCTTTTCTTATTCTAAATCCTAATTTGAATTCTCTATTATCCACCCTAGCAAATTCTTCTGTTGTTATTCATCTAGTTTGGTGCAGTGAGCAGTTGAACATGTCCGCGAGTATGGAGGCTTTAACCCAAGATGCCACGGATGACTTAAGAACGAAGTGTGTTCGATTCTTGCTATTGTTTCTCCCTTAGTTTGAAATGTTTTGTTGGCAGCAAGACATATTTGGGTCTAACTTTTAAGAAGGACTGAGTTGTGTAACATTGGCCATGTAGCAGAAGGGTGACACACTGCTCACTATGGCTGAACAAAAGCCTATTGTGTAAAATTATATTCAAAAGTATGTAAACCGGTAGTTATGCTCTTAAACTTAAGATAAAATTGGAAATAAATTTAATTAAAAAAATACAGAATTACTAAGGAAAAATTACAAATAAAGAAAATTATATCCTATAGAGAGATGTTTTCAATTATGAAATTTTTCTTTCCTTTTTTTCCTTCCTTCCTTCCTTCCTTCCTTCCTTCTTCCTTCCTTCCTTCCTTCCTTCCTTCCTTCCTTCCTTCCTTCCTTCTTTCCTCTGTCCCTCCCTCACTCACTCACTCCCTCTGTCTCTTTCTCTCTCTTTCTCTTTCTTTCTTCTTTTGTCTTTCTTTTGACAGGTTATTTGGTTAGACTGGAATTCACTGTAGCTCATGTGCTTACTGTATAGAGCAGGATGGCCTTGAACTCACAGAGATCTGTCTGCCTGCCTCTCCTGTGCTAGGATTCAAAGTAGATGATACCATGGTATTTTCTTATTACTGTTGATGAACATAGACATTTTCCATCTCTACCCTTGACTGTTAAGTATAGGGACAGTGACAATCGACTTTTGAGATCCACTTTACCTTTCTGTCAGACAGTAAGTATTTATCCATTTCATTGATCATTCTTATTAAGGAAGTATATGTGGTTTCCAAGTGTATAGTTGTCATTCACAGTGTTCTAGATTTCCTTAGTTAAGGAACTGAACATACATATAAATATTTTCCATTTGTGGTTATTTCTTTATCACAATGTATTAAAATTTACTAGTGAAAACACATATCTGTAACCTCTTAGTGGATATTGACAAACAGCTTCTCATCAGCCCATGCACAGATTTATATTCCACCAATGGCTATACCAATTTGGCCACGCATTGTAGTCATTGACACTTGGTATTATGGTTTAGAATAAAACCACTTTATGGTTTAAAGTTTGATAGTAAAAGTTATGTCTAGAGTTCTTTTGAATTGTTTCCCTGTGCTTTGGAGTGAGTTTATAGGATGCCATACTCATTGGCTGCCTATGTTTCTCAATTTATGAAGTTGGATTGACTCATAGAACAGGACATTTGCAGAAGTCTTTGTTCCCCAGATTTCTGCTTTTAGATTTGTGGTATGGGGGAAAGAGGGGATCGCAAGCAGTGGAGGTTGAAACGCATCTCACTTTGTGCTCAAGCTGACTTTGAACTCACTATTAGTCTTAGGTTGGCCTTGAAATTGTGAAGATCCTGTTACATTAGGATCTTGAGCTACAGTGCCTGGCTGTGCCTTTCTCAAAACATGTTTTGTCATACAGACATTTATAAGCTTACTGTCTTTTATCAATTGGTTCACATTGCTACTTTGTATCATGTCAAAGCTCAGAGAACTACCTTCTGCCACTTACTAGAACTGAATAGAAAAGGTCAGGAATGAACATTGGCTTTTTTCATCCACTAAAGCAAGATCGAACCTGCTTGTATATTATGTCTATCCTCACATGAAGTGGTTCCTGGGGACACATATAATATAATATAATATAATATAATATAAATATAATATAATATAATATAATATAATATAATATAATATAAAATCAGTCTATTATGCTCCTATTATTCTTCCTGCATTTCTTCCAGTAAGTAGATGGCTCCTTATCTCTTTCTAAGCCTCCATTGTCCATTCCAAAAATATCACAGGGCAAAACTTACAAGAGAAGATATTAATGACCAGGTTACTCAGTCAGAGCTGGGCACATTGTTTGCACAATTATCTGAATGACTCAAGCACTAAATCTGTTTCTGCTAGGATTATCCAGATGGTCCCTAATTCAGTGGATAATTGCTCAGCCCTGTGCTTGATGATGTAGACCTGACTGAGTCACACCTTTTCGGTACTGTTTTGTTGCTTTTTTCCTTATTGCTCCTGATTGGTTACTTTAGGTTCCTCATTATCAGTTTACCTGATCCTTAACCTGTTCTCTTTGACAAATCAAGGACTATACAAAGTCTAGTAGCAAACCCTATACAGGTTTGTTGTATAACCGATGTAAGTTCATCTGTTTAACACTTTGTTTAGTGTGTAAAGGTTTGAATGAAAATGGGTGGATCCCATAGGCTCATAGGGAGTAGCCCTATTAGAAGGTGTGGCCTTGCTGGGGAAGATGAGGCCTCGCTGGAGGAAGAGTGTCACTGTGGACAGGGTTTGAGGTTTCAAACACTCAAGCCAGGCCCAGTGTGGTACTCTCTTCCTGCTGTCTGATGGTCCAGATATAGAACTTTCATCTACCTCTCCAGCACCATGCCTGCCTGCATGCCACCATGATAATGGGCTAGACTACTCTGAACTGTAAGCCAGTCCCCAATTGAATTTTTTTTTTCCTTTATGAATGTTTTTCTGTGGTCACAGTGTCTCTTCCCAGTAATGGAAACTCTAACCATTTTAAATAAAAATGTACAGTGTTCAGAAACACTCCCTCTGGTCTTCTTTATATCAAGCCCATTTTCCATTTCACATCCACAGTTGCCTTAATCAAGAAAATTTCATAATGACATCCCCAGGCTAACAGTATTTGGATGGGGTCTGCCCTTTTATTTCCTGAGGTCCTTTTTATTTCACCTGAAGTCAGTCATTTGTTAGTAGTCCTTATAACGTTTTTAAAATTCATTTCTCAATCTTCAGATCTCTTCCATCTCTAGTCACTAACCATGACCAGGTTACTCACCGGCCTCATTGTCCACTGTTCATGCTTTCTGGCTCCTCCTTCCCACAACGTGTCAGTCTCTGACATTGGTCACTGGTCTCTTTGTCTATCTTTTAGGTGACCTGCCTAACTCCTCATGCCTCTAGTTAGGTTCTACCATTTCTAGACTTGCTCTTGACGAGTTTCAGACTTGTGTTTGTAGTCCCTAACTATAGAAGCTCAATCAATCTGTAAGGACAAGACCCTAGCATTGTATTGTGTTCAATTGTTTTCTCACAAAAGCTACTGTCTGTGCCCTGAAGAACAGAGACCATTACTAATCTTCCCTGTGCCCCAGGAGGCCCTCACATATGTTTTTTTATTTTGTATTTCTGAAGACAGAGAAAAGAAGGACAAATCTAAATTAGTTTTTATGATCTCATCGGAGTATTCACTTTTGCCTTGAAAACAGCAACAGATAAAAACTAGAAGCCATGGTTTGTAGTTTTCATATTTCAAATTTAATATCCTGGTTTTGTGGTTTATGTAAGATAGATAAAAAGTTTTAATGAAGATTTTTGTAGTGAAAATCCTTGCCTAGGACATGATATTTCTAGATTCCCTAAGTTAAACAATCCTGTATTTCATAAGAAAGGAGACCTTTGTGGATGCATGGATACTGTAGACATATAAATTCAACTGGCTGGAATGCAATGTTGTCAAAAATAATTATATTTTTCTCTGCTTAATTAAGTTTTCATCATCTCTGATATTTCACATTGCTCTACTAAGTATACTGTCTGTGTTATGACATAGTCAGATCCTCAGAAGGCTTTTGATAGTTACATCAAAAAGCCTTAACACCACATGCAGAACTACAGGTAACTAAGGAATGCTGAGAGTGGGAGTCAGCCCTGAATATGTGTATTTCTGTGTGTGAGTGTGTATGTGTGTGTGTACGTGTGCCCTTATCCAGATTAGCAGGTTATATTTAGGAATATACATTTATATACTGTATGAATGTAACCATAATCAATGCAAAAAGAGACCACAAATTTGAAAGAAAGTAAAGAGGGGTATGAGGAAGGTTTGGAATGAAGGAAGGGAGGGAGATATTACATAATGATATTATAAACTCAAAAATAAAATATAAAGTGTGATTATCCGTGTTTATAGATGAAGTCAGAGAAATAAGTGAGCTGCCCAAACTCAAATGTTAGTGTAGACATTACATGAGAAAGGGCTAATAGTACTCATATCCAGTGTGCATGTGGCTCACGGTAGAGAGGGTTCCAATGCCTGCTGTGTTAAGGACACTTGAAATACTGGGCAATGCAGTATCCCTTCATATCATCAGTAAATTTTATCAACAATTATATCTGCTTTCTATAGTTTTTTTCAGGAGAAACTATAAGTTTTCATCCTAAACATGTTAAACTTTTGCATTCATTTATTCATTTGTTTAAAATAGACATACAGGAACACCACACACACACACACACACACACACACACACACACACACACAATTCTACACTTGTAAATTGTTTCAGAGTATGTTTAGCTTTTATTTTTGGTGAAAAGTACAATATTCTTTTTCTTATCTTTTTAATTTGATTTTTTGAAATAAAATTTGGGGGATATTTCTAGGTAAAGATGCTCAATGCTCAACTTTTTAGTTTTGCTGAGATGAAATTCTATATAATCTTGAAGATTTGTAGGAGTCATATCAAAAATCAAATTTTGGGGGGAGATGGGACCTAAAATAATGAAAAAGAAATTCATTTTTCCAATGATGGCACTTAAAGCAGTAATCTACCCTGCCTGGAAAGTCAATGCGTTGGGAAGTAAGAATTAATTTCTATCCAGTTTGCAAATGTATCATCCCTATGATCTTTCCATTCAGCGATTAACAATAACCACTTACTGAGCATCATCGTGAAAAATCATGATTTTTAAATGTGTTACATGGGGCATCTCGGCACCTTTCAAATCCAGTGGAGTGGGCTTTGAACATGTGTCACACTACTGTGTAAGTCAGAAATGAGAGGTGTTAAAGAGCAAATACAGATATGATAACATACATCCAGATTCTGCAGCTTTGCTGTGTGTATGTTGGATGTTTGTGTGCATGTGTGTCTTAGTGCACACATGGGCATGCCATAGCATGCATGTGGAGGTCTGAGGACAACCTCAAGAGTCTTCACCTTTTACCCTGTTTGAGACAAGGTCTCTTTATTGCTTGGTGCTAACCTGGTACAATGCTCCAGATTTTAATCCTCCTATTTATTTTGTGCCCAATCCTTTCTGTGAGTTGTGGTTCATACAATCTATGTCTATGCTTGCAAATACATTGTGCTAACTCAAGGAATTAAATCATTCTAAATTTGCAAATGTTTTATTCATAGATAGCTAATAAACAAAAAGGTCTTCCACTATGGTGATTTACATGATGATGTTTCCCAAACATGAATTAGATCTTTACAATGTACCATTTAAATATTTATTATTATCATTTTGACTCAAACATCAGAATTTTATGGCTTTCTGACCTAATTTTCCTTTCTACTACCACAAAACATTAGCAGTAATTCTATCCTAAGGCTTGTAATCTGACCACATTTAATTGTCATGGTAACTGAAAATGCAGATCCGTGTCTGCAGCTGTCAGGGTGCCGGCTAAGATCTTATAAACAGTGTAATATTTCAGTCTGAACATTGAGTTGTTTAATATAACAGACTTTCATATCAGAAAATGCCAGTGTACAATATTTTTATACATCAGATGCAATACATTTTAATTGAAAATATTTTTAAGTGACTAATGACTTGATTCAATTTTGGCCTTCACAAGTCATTCTAGGGTTATTATAACTCTGATTCCTAGAAAACTACCTGGTTTCTCATAGTGAATTTAGATATTTGGGCTTATATGTAGTTTGAATGGTGATGAACATGATACCTGCTTCTAGTAAAGCACATTTAATTTTCTTTTATTGAAAATCAATTTTTCTTCATACAGTATATCCTGATTCTGGTTTCCCTTCCTTCTCCTTCTCCCAGTTCACGCCTCTCACCCTTCCCAACCAGATAACTCCTGTTATGTCTCATGTTAGAAAGCAAACACACATACATGTGTTATAATTACTTATAATACAATTATATATAATAAAGTAAAATTTTAAAAATAAAATTTTTACAAAGACCGTACACAACATTATGAGACCAAGAAGCAGCAAAGATGTCTTTGAGTTCTTTTCCGTTGGCCATCTACTCTTGGGCATGCGCCATGCCTGCCCTGAAGATTTGTTTGTTTCCCTATTGAGACTTGCTTGAAGTAAACTAGAGTTTCATTTGCAAGTGACTATCAATTGGAGATAGCTTCTGGGTTAGAGATGAACCTTGCATCCACTTCTCCTTTCAGCTTTAGGACCCCATGTGATGCAAACCTTTGCTGACCCTGAGCATGATACATCAAACTCTGTGATATTGTGTATGTGTTTTGGTCATATGTGTGTCATACATGTTTCAGTTGTGCGGTGTTTAGAAGTTATGTGTCCTCTATCCCAGCTGGCTCTTATCATCTTTTGCCTACTCTTCCAGAGAGTTCCCTAAGCCCTTGGGGAATCTTTTACGGAGACATAAATTCTCTTAAGGGCTGAGTGTCCCAAAGTCACTCTGCATATTTTCTTGCTGTGGATCTCAGTATTTGATCCCATCTGCTGCAGGACGAGGTTCTCTGATGATGGCTGAGCAAGGCACTGATCTGTGAGTACAGAGGAATATGCCATTAGGTTATTGCTGCATTCCTTTTGTAGATCAGTAATATTTTTTTGCCTCTAGGTCCTTGGGCTATCTAATCTCAGGTTGTTGGTTACCTACAGGGGATTGAGTTAGAGATCCGTCTCATGGATTATTCCTTAAGTCAAAACAAATATTCCTTGATTACTCCCACAAGCTTCGTGCCACCATTACAGTTATATATCTTACAGGCAGGACACTACAATAAATCAAAGGTTTATAGCTGGGTTGATATTTAAGTTTCTCTGATAGCATATTGAGTATCTTCCTGCATCAATGATGCTAGAATGTAGAGGTGCAGAAGGTTCCAGTTCGAGTTCTCCATGTTCAATGAGTCATGTAGGTGTTTGTTGTCTTTAGAAAATGGGGCCTTGCAATCAGGTTGTGGAAAGTAATCTATAACCTTTGCAAGAGCCTGGCTTGTTTTGAAGTTCCCATGGGCCACTTCGTCTAGCAACTATGGATTATATATAATCCATTCCCTCTACTGAAGCTTTAATTGGGAAGAGAGTTGTCCAGTTGGAACTCTATCTCCCCATATATTTGGCAACTTTATTGTCTAGATAACATATCTTGGTTAGAATGTGGTGTTGAAGTCACCCACTATCAGTGTGTGAGGGTCAATATGTGATTTAAGCTGCAGTGGTGTTTCTTTTGTGAACTTGGTTGCACTTGTGTCTGGTGAATAGATATTAAGAGTTGCTGTATCTTCTTGGTGGATCTTTCCTTTGATGAGTATGTAGTGTTGTTCCCTATCGCTTCCTAGTTTTTGCTTGAAGTCTCTTTGTCAGATATGAAAGTTGCTACACCAGCTTGATTATTCATTCCATTTGTTTGGAATATATTTTTCCATTCTTATGCCCTGAGGTAATGTCTACTACAGGGGAATTGGGACAATCAATGCTGAGAGTTATCAGTGAGCAATGTTCGTTGATTCCTGTTAGTTTATTCTTGTGGTATGATTTTATTTTTACCTCTTCTGGTTGGCTGATCTGAAATTACTTCTTCCTTGTTTTTTTCTTAGATGAAGTTAACCTCTTTAGGTAGAAGTTTTCTATCTAGTGCCTTCTGTAGTGTAGGATTTGTAGATAGACGCTGCCTAAAATTATTTTCATCTTTTTGTCTCCATCCATTGTGATGGAAAGCTTTGCCAGGTATAGTGATCTGTGCTGACCACTGTGGTATCTTAGAGTTTGTAGAAATCTTTTCAGTCCATTTTTGGTTTTAGAATCTCCATTGAGAATTCAGGTGCTCCTCTAATGCATCAGACTTTATATGTTACATGACGTTTTCCCCTTGAGCTTTTAATATTATTTCTTTGTTCTGTGCACTTAGTAACTTAGTGTTTTTTTGTTATTATGTTTTGAGGCTGAGGGGAATTTTTCCCCTGCTCTAGCCTATTTGGTGTTCTATTCTGTTTTGATTTATTTTTCTTGTTTTGTATTGTTTTGTTTGTACCTTATAGGCATATCCTGCTTTAGGTTATGGACATTTTCTTCTATGATTTTTTTTGAAAATATTTTCTGTGCCTTTGACCTGGTTTACTTCTCTCTTCTGTATTCCCGTTATTCATAGATTTGATCTTTTCATAGTGTCCCAGATTTCCTGCATGTGTTGTGCCTGGCAGTTTTTGAAGTTAACATTTTCTTTGACTGATGTATCCATTTCTTTGATTGTACCTTCAACTCCAGAGATTTTTCTTTTCCACTTCTTGTATTCTGCTGGGGAGCCTTGCCTCTGAGGTTTCCCTTCTGATTCCTAAATGTTTCACTTCCAGATCTCCCTCATTTTTTTTCATTTGAGTCTATTTCCACTTTCATGTCCTGAAACATTTTATTAGTTTTCATTCCTTTGTGTTTTCATACATCTCTTTAATTGATGTATTCATTTCTTCTTTAAGATCCCTATCATATTCATAAAAGGTATTCTAATTTCCATGTCTTGTGCTTTAACTATGTTGCAATTATAGAAGCCAACTGTGGTAAGGGTGCTGGGTTCTAGTGTGGACATATTAGTGTGGCTATTATTAATTGTGTTTTTTACACTAGTGTCTAGGCTTGGTAAGTTTGTTATTATAAGTGCTAGTCTCTGGTCTTGTCTTTTTAGGTGTGTGCTTTGTTTCTTGGTTTCTGTGCTTCTTGCTTGTTCTCATGTGGATTTTAGCAACTGATCTCAAGTCCTCCTGATTTCTGAAACAGTGAGATGGTTTTGAAGATTCTGACATTTATAAGAACAGATTCAAGAAACATATACTTTTGGTAACAGATGTTTGTTTGTTGCTGCTGTTAAAAAAATTCCTTGAACCAAGTTCCAATTTGTATTGACAGATCCTTTTTTATTATACAAATACCTCCTATATGTGTTTATTCTATTGTTGAATGTATGGCTTGTTCCAGTTTTGTGCTATTACTAATGGTTCTACTATACAAATTTATTATTGTATGTGTTTTCTAATATATAGGTTCACCACAGCCTCAATTGTCAACTTATCAAACCTAAAAAGAGGGAACTCAACTGAGGAGTTGTCTCAACTGCACTGGCCTATGGGTCACTTTCTTAATTTCTAATTGATGTAAGAGGGTCCAGCCTACAGTGAGTTGTACCACCCTTGGGCAACTAGTCTTAGGTTCTATAAGGAAGGTATCTGAGCAAGGCAGAGGAAGCATTTTTTCTTTGTGGTTCCTGCTTTGAGTTCCTACCATGGCTTCCCTTCATAATGGACTGTAGCCAATTAAACCTAGCCCTTTCAACGTTGCTTTTGCTTAGTTTTAAGACAGAAACCTACTTAGAACAGGGTTGTTTGAGTCTCTTATATCAGAAATAGGCATGTTTGCATCTTTCCACAATGTCAGAGTTTATATTCAATAACAATACATTTTAGTCTTTCAAATATGACTGTGGAATATTTTTCAATTTAGTCTTACATCTTTAAAAATTGCATTATTTATCTTAGAGCATAAATGACTGGTGTTCTGTTCAGGAATCTAAGATCATCAATCGATAAATAGAACCTCATCTAATTGCAAAACTTCTGTAAGGCAAAGAATACTGTCAATAGGACAAAACGGCAACCAACAGAGTGGGAAAAGATCTTTACCAATCCTACATCTGGTAGAGGGCTAATATACAATGTATACAATAGAACGCAAGAGGTTAGATTCTAGAGAATCACATAACCCTATTAAAAAATGGAGTACAGAGCTAAACAAAGAATTCTCAACTGAGGAATATTGAATGGCTGAGAAGCATCTATAGAAATGTTCAATATCCTTAGTCATCATGGAAATGCAAATCAAAACAACCCTGAGATTCCACCTCACACCAGTCAGAATGGCTAAGATCAAAAAGTCATGTGACAGCAGATGCTGGCAAGGATGTGGAGAAAGAGGAACACTCCTCCATTGTTGGTGGGATTGCAAGCTGGTACAACCACTCTGGAAATCAGTCTGCCAGTTCCTCAGAAAATTGGACATAGTATTACCTGAGGACCCAGCTATACCATTCCTGAGCATATATCCAAAAGGTGCTCTACTATATAACAAGGACACATGCTCCACTATGTTCATAGCAGCCTTATTTATAATAGCCAGAAGCTGGAAAGAACGCAGATGTCCTTTAACAAAGGAATGGATACAGAAAATGTGGTACATTTACACAATAAACTACTACTCAGCTATTAAAAATAATGACTTCATGAAATTCTTAGGCAAATGGAGTAACTAGAAAATATCATCCTGAGTGAGGTAACCCAATCACAAAAGAACACACATGGTATGCACTTACTGATAAGTGGATACTAGTCCAAATGCTTGGAATACCCAAGATACAATTCACAGACCACATGAAGCTCAAGAAGAAGGAAGACCAAAGTCTGGATGCTTCAGTCCTTCTTAGAAAGTGGAACAAAATACTCATTGGAGGAAATACAGAGACAAAGTGTGGAGCAGAGACTGAAGGCCATTCAGAGACTGCTCCACCTGGGGATCCATCCAATATACAGTCACCAAACCCAGACACTATTGTGGATGGCAAGAAGTGTTTGCTGACAGGAGCCTGATATAGCTGTCTCCTGAGAGACTCTGCCAGAGCCTGACAAATACAGAGGTGATGCTCACAGCCAACTATTGAACTGAGTATGGGGTCCCCAATGGGGTCCCCAATTGAGGAGTTAGAGAAAGGACTAAAGGAGCTGAAGGGGTTTGTAATCTCATAGGAAGTGCAACAATATGAACCAACCAGACCCCTCAGAGCTCCCAGGGACTAAACCACCAACCATGTACACATGGAGTACACATGGAGGGTCATGGCTCCAGCTGCATATATAGCAGAGAATGGCCTTCTGGGACATCAATGGGAGGAGAGGCCCTTGGTCCTGTGAAGGCTCGGTGCCCCAGTGTAGAGGATTGCCAGGACGGGGAGTTGGGGTGGTGGGTAGGGGAACACCCTCATAGAAGCAAGGGGAGGGTGGATGGGATAAGGGGTTTCTAGGGTTGGGACCAAAAAGGGAATAACATTTGAAATGTAAATAAAGTATCTAATAAAAATTGCATTATTGAATCATTTATTTATTTATTCATGTGCATGCATATATGTGTATCATGTCATGTGTGTGTGCATACATGTCTGTCATGAGCCCGTGCATGCATACCTGTGTGCATACATGCACGTGTGTGTGTGTGAGTGTGAGTGTTTGTGTGTGTATGTGTGTATGCCATGGCTTATATTTGGTGGTTATAGAACTATTCACAGGAGTTGATTTTCTCATTAAATCATGTATGTTCCAAGGATTGAATACAGGTTGTCAGTCTTCATGGTAAGCTCCTTTACATTCTGAGCTATGCTGCCAGCCCAAGTCTTAAAATTTTTCTTAATGAGGTTTTAAGTGTTTTTGTGTGATGATATTGTATGCTTTCCGTTAGATTTATTATTAGGTATTTTTTTTCTTTTGTATTAAAGCTCCCAGATTTTGGTTTCTAACTCAGGTGTTAATGGATGGAATAAAATTGGTTTTCCTATGTTGGTTGTTAAAATATGACAAAACTGACTAATTCAATTCTAATAATTTAAATTTTCTAGTGAATTATATCCTCTGATAATTCTAAATTTCTTTCTTTTTGACAATCCTTATGACTTCTTACAAAATACATTTCTTGTACTATCTCAGATTTCTAGTGCAGTGCTCAACCCAACTTGTCATTATGACTTGACTCCATCTTGTTTTGGAACTGAAAAAAAAAAAAACAACATTCATTAAATATTTTTGTAAATAACATACCGTCTTAAAGAAATTCCCATTTCTTTCACTTAATATTTTTAAATTTTATTAAGACTGCCATATAAGTCTTCTTTTAGTTTACTCTGATACGTTGATTTTCAAATGTTAAAATAGAAATTTTAGAACAAACTAAGGGTATTCCTGATGCATTCTTTATCTGTTATATTGTAGTATTCGTATGACGATCATTTCTGTAATTTCTTGACAGCTTTGTTTCCGTTTTGGCTTGTAATAGTTTTCTTCATGTTTGGGTGCCATATTAGTGCTGGGTGAATTTGGAGAAAGAATGGCAACTGTTTTCTCTTTTCTATCTCATGAAAAGCTTCTGCCACTTTTTTCTTAGATATTTTATAATATTTGTTGGTGAGACATTTGCCCCTATCATTTTATTTGCGTCAAATTTTGGGTTAAAACCTATCTATTTGAAGTCTTATAAACATAAAGTTATTTTTTTATTTATGTCTTGACACAATATAAACTGACCTGGGAAGAGAATATTAATCAAGAATTTTGTCTGGATCAGGTTCTCCTGTGGGCTTGCCTGAGGGCAGGGTAGAATGAATACACACACACACACACACACACACACACACACACTCTCACACACACACACACCTATCTATATATCTATCTAGATATACTTTCTCTCTCCCTCTCTCCCTCCCCTCTCCCCCTCCTCCTCCCCCTCTCCCGCTCTCCCCTCTCCCTCTCTTCTTCCTTCCCTCCCTCCCTCCTGCTCTCTCTCTCTCTTCTCTCTCTCTCTCTCTCTCTCTCTCTCTCTCTTCCTCTCTTCTGGGATTTATTAGACTGCTTTACAGTCTATAATCCAGGTAGCCCAACGATGACTGTCTCACTATGGAAAGACTGAGAATACAGGACTTGTTTAGTCCACAAGCCTGAATGCGTCAGAAGTCTCAATCTTGCACTGGAATCCTGGAGGGTTACTTGTTTTCAGTCTACACTGGACTCCCAAAGAATCCAGTTGGTTCTAATACTGGCAAAGGAATACAGCAGCAATGAGAGATAAAAAAAACTTTCCAGGGAGAGCAAGCAAGCAAAATGCAAAGTTTTCATCTCTCAGATTCTCTAAAGTGGGTGGTCAACAGAAAGTGTGAACCAGATTAAGGGTGGCCCTCACAGGAGTACCCAGCTGTGTGGGTTTTACTTTACTGCTGATGTACTTAAACTGACAACCAAGATTAGCCATCACTTCCACCCTCTGTGAATGACCCTTACTGAGACATGGTCTCCTAGACTGCATGAAAGTGCAGAGAGCAAGCTGAGCGCTCTCATGCACGCATTAATTCATTGCTTTCTGCCTTCTCCTATGGGTACAATGAGAACATTCCTGCCATTGCAACTTTCTTTAACAATGGACTATAATCTGTGTCTGTGAGCCTTTTCAGTAGCTTTATGTCAGAGCATTTTATCACAGCAACAAGAAATGAAACTAATAGTTAACTTTATATGTTTGGTAAGTTGTACTTTCCAAGGAGTTTTTTCACCTGAATTTATTTATTAAAATTTATTTTCCAAATAATTTTGTAATAGTTTTTTAATAGCTGTATTCTTTAACGATGACTCTTTTAATTCATTTTAAGTTCTCCCATAAAAGCTGTTTGTGATATCTTGAGGATATTTAATACTTAAATTTAAGTTATTTAATATTTAAATTTAATTTAAATATTTAAATATGTATAATATTTAAGCTGGATTTTCTGCATAAGCTTAGAACATAATATTATTATCAAAACCATGTACTGTTTGTAATTCTGGTGCTGTTTTAAAATCCTGGATAATATTCTATTTCTATAAATTTTCATTTCAAATGATGCTTTATGCTTTGTCATTTGCATACTATCAAACACACACACACACACACACACACACACACACACACACACACACACAGATATCCCACTGTTAGATCTTTGCATTACTTACAATGCACTGAAAAATAGTGCTTTAAGAACACAATTTAATCAATGCCCTTGCCTCTTGCCACAAGCAGGAGAGCTGGCCCCTAGGTCACAGGACTGGGTGAAGTGGCCCTGTCCCTCACTGATGCAGCACTCAGGAGAGTAGAATGGGGAGCACAGTAGGACTGACTCTGCTGGGAAGGGTGCAGGTGGTTGGTGAGCTGGCCCCAAGGACAGAAGAGCAGGAGAAGAGACTCGGCCCCTTGCCACTGCATTACCAGGGTGAGCTAGCAGGGCCAGTGCTGGAGAGCTCACCCTATTGGTGCAGGTTCAGAAGAGCTGGTGACCTGAGCAACTCAGCTCCCTCCCAAGTTCAGATGCAGGACTTTGAGTTGACTCACCCCAGCGTCTACCTCATCTATGATCTGCTGGAGCTCGTGAAAGGGCGAATTCTGAAAATCCAAAGCAACAACAGGATATCCAAGAGGAGTCCTGGTGAGGATTCAGTGTTGATAATGTAGTAGAAGCCAGAGACCTCCAACCAGATCAATGACTCATTGCCATGTACATTTGCAAGAAGGGTAGATAAAAGGTGTTTAGTGTGGGACACACTGACACAGTACAGCTTCCATAATAAGATTTTAAAAAATTCTATCTTTTATTTTATTTTATTTGGGGGAGGTTGCAAGGGTATAGTGTGGATACAAGAAGTGATGGATATGAGTAGGATTGGGGTCCATGATGTAAAATTCACACACACAAAATCAATTGAACAAGTTTTATAGAGAACACTATTCAATACATACTTCTGAACATATCAGGTAACATTTCTCAAATATATTCTAGTAGAGTCAAATGGCTGGCAAAGAAGAACTACTCTTTATAGACTGCACCCTCAAGTTGTATTAGTTACTTGTTATGAAGAGAAAATAGCCCGACAGAAGCAATGTAATAAGAAAGGGGTTTTTGTTTTGTTACATTTGTTTGTTTGTTTTTTGTTTTTGTTTTGGCTTTCAGTTCCAGGTTCCAGTCTGCCATAGAGAAGCCCTGACTGTAGGAACTTAAATCATCTGCTGTGGGAGTGTGAGGAATCAGAGAGATGGAGAGAAAGGGAGGGAGGGAGAGAGGAAGGAAGGAGAGAGAGAAAGAAAAAGAGAGAGAGAGACAGAGAGAGAGAGAGAGAGAGAGAGAGAGGTGCATGCTTGACTCAGCTCACTTTTTCCTCTTGTCTATATGTGTGTTTAACTTCAATTAATGATTTTTATTATCATTAATTACTCTAAATTAAAATGCAATTATATTTTCCCCCTTCTCATTCCTCCCTCTATTCCTCCCCACGAAATATCCCCTTATTCTCTCTAAAATAATGCCAGTTTTTTAATTGCTATTCCTAAATATATAAATACAACCTATCATTTTATTTAGTCTTACTTGTATGTATATGATTTCAGGGAAGATTATTTGGTGTAGACTAACTAATAAAGGACCTCAGCCCTGGAGAAGACTTGTCTACCAGAATTCCTTAGTTGCCTCTTCTTTGTCTATGTGTGAGGCCTCATGAGATTTTGCCCTTCTGTCTTAGCCTGTATATTGTTGTTGCACTTGTTCAGGTCTTGTTTAGGCAGTATATCCTTGAGATTTCGTGGGTGAAGCTTCCCTGTGATTTCTAGCAGACTCCATCTCACAGAACTTTTCCTGGTCCTGTGGCCCTCCAATCTTTCCACCCACTTTTCTGTAATCTTGAATCTTAAGTGCAAGAGTTTTATTGTAGATATATCAGTTGGGGCTGGCCTCCTGTGATCATTTCCTATCTATGTTTTTGATTGGTTGGGTTTTCTACAGTGGTCTTCTGTTGTAAAAATGGATATTTTGTTTTGTTTTGCTTTTAATGAGAGATGAGAGCTACACTTATCAATGGGCATAGAATAGATATTTAGAATACAGAAAACTCATGACATTATCTTTGTCAATTTGGGTCACCTTACTCAGTATGATTTTTTTTTTTTTTTTTTTTTTTAGTTTCCTCTATTTGTCTTCAAATATTAATTTTCTTTACAGATGAACATTTCCCACATGATGTATGTACCTCATTTTCATCATCAATTTGGTAACTGAAAAACATTTATTTTGCTTCCATTTTTATTATGAGTATAATGATAAGAAAACTTGCTGCAAAATTATCATACCCAAAACTTCCAAATCCTAATATTACTAATATTCCCATTATTAACTTTCTCTTGCTGTAGGATATGTTATAAAACTCAGTCGATAAAGCTTTATATAGTACTTATTTTAAAAAAAATTATGTGCTGCCTGATAGATCTTTATATTTACACAGCTTCTTGAGAACTTGGTTTCTGTTAAGACGTGCCTTTCCTTCCTTCCTTCCTTCCTTCCTTCCTTCCTTCCTTCCTTCCTTCCTTCTTTCCTTCCTTCCTCCCTCCTTCCCTCCCTCCCTCCCTCCCTCTCTCTCTTCCTTCCTTGAAAAATAATTATTTTATTTACATCCCAAATGTTGACCCCCATCTGATCCCCATCCCAGAGTTCTCCATCTATCCCCGCTCCCCTTTGCCTTTGAGAGGGTTCCCCCACCAGCATCTCCCTTTCCTGGGGCATTAAGCCTCTTCAGGATTAAATGCATCCTCTCCCACTGAGGCCAGGCAAGGCAGTCCTCAGCTACATATGTGCCAGGGCCTGGGACTAGCCCATATATGCTCTTTGGTTGGTGGCTCAATCTCTAGGAACCCCCAGGGGTCCAGGTTAGTAGACTCTATTGGTCTTCCTTTGGGGTTCCTCACCCATTCTTCCCCAATCTTCCTCTAACTCTTCTATAGGAGTCCCTGACCCCAGTTTAATGGTTGGCTGTAAGTGTCTGCATCTGTCTTGGTCAGCTGATGGTAAAGCCCCTCAGAGGACAGCCATGCTGGGCTCCTGTCTGTAAGCACAACATATCATCAATGATAGTATCAGGGTTTGGTGCCTGCCCATGGGCTAGATCTCAAGTTGGGCTGGCTGGCCATTCCTGCAGTCTCTGCTCCATTTTTGTCCCTGCATTTCCTTTACACAGGAAAAATTCTGGGTCAAAAGTTTTGAAGGTGGGTTGGTGTCCCTATCCCTCTACTGAGGGCCATGTCTAACTCCTGGAGGTGGTCTCTTCAGATTCCATCTCCCCATTGTTGGGCAGTTTGGCTAAGGTCACCCAAAGTGAATCCTGGAAACCTGGGATTTTCTAGAGTTTCTTCTAATTCCTCTACCACCAGCTCCCACCCCCAACAGCTGCATATTTCCATTCATTCTCCTGGCCTTCTGGGCTTCTCCTCTGTCTCCCCTGATCCTACCCTCCTTTCCCTTCCCTCTCCCCTTTCCTACCCAGGTCCCACTCTCCTTCTGCCTCCCATAATTATTTTGTCCCCTCTTCTAAATGGGAACAAAACATCCTAATTGGGGCCTTCCTTTTTAGGGTCCATGGAGTGTATCATGGGTATTCTGTACGTTTTGGCTAATATCAGCGAGTACATACTGTGCATGTCCTTTTGGCTCTTGGTTACCCCATTCAGAATTATATTTTCTACTTCCTCTCATTTGCCTGCAAAATTTATGATGTCCTCGTTTTTAATAGCTAAATAGTATTCCATTATGTAAATGAACCATATTTTCTGTATCCATTCTTCGGACATCTGGGTTACTTCCTGTTCCTGGCTAATACAAACAAGGCAGCTATGAACGTATTGGAGCAAGAGTCCTTGTAGTATGCTGGAGCATCTTTTGGGTATATGCTTAATAGTGGTATAGTTAGGTCCTTACATAAAACTATTTCCAATTTTCTGAGAAATTGCCAGATTGATTTCCAGAGTGGTTGTACTAGTTTGCAATCCCACCAGCAATGGAGGAGTGTTCCCCTCTCTCCACATCCTTGCCAGCAGATTGCTTGAGGTTTTTTTTTTTATTTTTTTTTTATTTTTTTTTTATTTTTTTTTTTTTATCTTAGCCATTCTGATTGGTTTAAGGTGGAATCTTAGGGTCATTTAGATTTGCATTTCCCTGATGACTAAGGATGGTGAACGTTTTTTTAAGTGCTTCTCATCCATTCGATATTCCTCTGTTAAGAATTCTCTGTTTACTAGGTATCCCAATTTTATGGGGTTATTTGGTTTTTGGTAATCTAACTTCTTGAGTTCTTTGTATTTTTGGATATTAGCCATCTATCTGATGTAGGGTTAGTGAAGATTTCCCAATTTATAGGTTGCTATTTTGTTCTATTGATAGTATCCTTTGCCTCACAAAAGCTTTTCTGTTTCATGAAGTCCCATTTGTCAATTTTTGATCTTAGAACTTGAGCTATTGGTGTTCTGTTCAGGAAATTTCCCCCTGTGCCAATGCATTCGAGGCTATTTCCCACTTTTTATTCTATTAGATTCAGTGTATCTGGTTTTATATTGAGATCCTTGTTCCACTTAGACTTGATCTTTGTGTAGAGTGATAAATATGGATCAATTTGCATTCTTCTACATGCAAACATCCAATTAGACCAGCACCATTTATTGAAGATGCTGTCTTTTTTCCACTGTATGGTTTTGGCCTCTTTGTTAAAGATCAAGTGTAGGTGTGTGGGTTTACTTCTGGGTCTTCCATTCTATTCCGTTGATTGACCTGTCTTTCTCTATAAATACCATGCAGGTTTTATCACTGTTGCTCTATAGCATAGCTTCAGGGCAGGAATGGTGATTTCCCCAGAAGTTCTTTTATTGTTCAGAATTGTTTTGGCTATCCTGAGGTTTTATTTTTCCATATGAAGTTGAGAATTGCGTTTTCTATGTCTCTGAAGAATTGTGTTGGGAGTTTGATGCAAATTGCATTGAATCTGTAGACTGCTAAGACTGGACTTCAATAACAACAAACACAACAGAAAGCCCACATACTCATGGAAGCTGAACAACTCTCTACTCAATGATAACTTGGTTAGGGAAGAAAGACAGAAAGAAATTAAAGACTTTTTCAACTTCAATGAAATGAAGGCAAAGTGTACACAAATTTATGGACACAATGAAAGCAATGTTAAGAGGAAAATTCATTGCACTACGTGTCTTCATAAAGAGATTAGAGAGATCCTATACTAGCAACTTAACAGCACACCTGAAAGCTCTAGAACAAAAAGAAGCAAACACATCCAAGAAGAGTAGACAGCAGGAAATAGTCAAATTCAGAGATAAAAATCAACCAATTAGAAACAAAGAGAACAATACAAAGAATCAACAAAACCAAGAGCTGATTCTTTGTGAAAGTTAACAAGACAGGTAAGCCCTTAGCCAAACTAACTAAAATGAACAGAGACAGTCTCCAAATTAACAAAATCAGAAATGAAAAGGGAGACATAACAACAGACACTGAGGAAACTCAAAATCATCAGATCTTACTACAAAAGCCTACACTTGACAAAACTGGAAAAAGCCAGACAAAATGGATGATTTTCTAGACAGATACCATATACCAAAGTTAAATCGAGATCAGGTAAACTATCCAAACAGTTCCATAACACCCAAGGAAATAAAAGTAGTCATTAAAAAACTCACCCCCGCCCAAAAAAAGCCAAAGCCAGATGGTTTTAGTGCAGAATTCTACCAGATTTTCAAAGAAGAGCTAATATCAGTACTTTTCAAACTATTCCACAAAATAAAAACAGAAGAATCTCTGCCCATTTATTCTATGAAGCCACAGTTACTCTGATACCTAAACCACAGAGAGAAAGTCACATCATTTAAAAGGTGTAGAAAATTTCTCAGGTATCCTGGGCTTTTGATTTTATCACTAGCCACAGCTGAAGTCAACACCATGTTTATTTTATAATTAATATCTTCTCCTATTTGCATACAAGCATATTTGTTATAGGAGCATATGGAGCATTCATTTACAATGTTACTAAACTACTGTAAAGGGGATTTTAGAGATATTTTATATATTTAAATATTAATATCTTTATGTTATATATACATTTACATATGTATTTATGTATATATATATATATATATATATATATATATATATATATATATATATATATTTACAATGGTATTTTTTCTGAAGCTCCTCATGTCTGACATGTCCGACAGAAAATGTTTTTTTCTATCTTACTTTTACTTTGGTAAAGCGCTAGTTTTATAGAAGACACATAACTGCTATTAAGCTAAATGCTTTTGTCACCCTTAAATGTGCCCAGAGAACCTCTGCTACCCATGATTCTGGTTTATACTAGCCATAAAAATCTATTTTCTAGTACTTTGCTCAAAGCATATACTGAGCAGCCACAAAGCACAGCATGTGTGCAGCAAGTATGACCAGTGCTGCGTTTCTTTCTTCTTTCTTCTCCCTCATCCTTTAGAGTCACTATTTGTCACAGAAATCACCTGGAGAGGTACAGGCATAACACAGGTAATTTTTGTAGCACTCAAAAGCAATTTTACTCTTCAGAGATTGTAGTAACCTGTTATTTGTTTCACTAGAGAATTAAAATCACTCGGGAGGATTTTTGTCTCACCCGGGGAATTCTTTTCTTCGAAGTTGCCTGCAATGTCCTTTCACTTGACATCCATATTTGCAAGTGGATTTACTATTTCCAGTGCTGATTGCCATGGGCCTTATGTGTCTATCCTGTTTATCATAAATGGCATGGTTCTGAGGTAGGGCATGTGCTGAGATTTATGGGTAGTAATGGCAGATGATTCTCCCTGTATTTAATCAGAGCTACTGTCACTGTGTTTTATGAGTGTTCTGGGCACTGTGACTTATGAGTGTTCTGGGCAAAATATCATTTAAAATATCTGATAATTAGATAATAGAAAGTTTTTTATGTCTGTTGAACTGTAAATTCTGGTTGATATCTACTTCTGGTTCTGGTACACTGGCACCTCCCTTGTGGTCCCCAGTGTGTCACTGCCAGACTTCTGTCACAGCCTCTTATACTCATGCTTCCTCTCCGTTCCTAGATTCTAAGTAAGTATGGAGACCATTTTTTTGTTGTTGTTGCAATTTCTAAATCCTTGCCTTGGATTTAGGAACACTAAACATATAATGCATCTATTTTTTTAAAAAGTAAACATTTTTAAGATGTCCCATTGGAATCTTTTTTTACTAAATAAGTGAAATATTTTTAGAATATTCTTTCATCAAAATCTTTCACATTCTGAAAATGCTAGCAGGATTATCACCCTTCTAGCCTTTCTTTTCTGCACACTGGTGGGCAGAATCAAAATATTGACCGATGGGCTGAAAGCAGTTGTTTGTAGTCAATAAAATTAACATGAGATCATAAGGGATTAAGAGTCCTGACCTTCAGCATTACAGACATTTGGTTAGTACGTGTTGAGAAGTTCTACAATGAAGAATGGGGTAACTGAGTGTTTCTGAATTACTTTTAGCAAATTAACATTTCTATTTCTATGGAATATCTAGAAGTATATAATACATGCAAATAGGTCACAACAACCTTTCACCAGGAAACCAAAGACATTTGTGTAATGGATACATTGTATACGTAATCCTTTAGGTGTGCCTTTCTTTTTCTTTTTCTTTTTTTTTTTTTTTTTGGTTTTTCGAGACAGGGTTTCTCTGTGTAGCCCTGGCTGTCCTGGAACTCACTCTGTAGACCAGGCTGGTCTCGAGCTCAGAAATCCGCCTGCCTCTGCCTCCCAAGTGCTGGGATTAGAGGTGTGTGCCACCACTGCCCAGCTTAGGTGTGCCTTTCTAAAGTCCTTAATGTTTATCAGGTACAATGAGATAACCAGTATTTATATAGAATACTGAAGAGTTACTCATACTTAATATGGGGTAAAATTATATAATAAATAAAATGTCAATAGAATATCCAATCAAAAATCTCTGTGTTTTGTTCCCTTGTGACCTATCAGGAATTTAAGTTATATGTCCTTTCTATACCTTGTACATTAGTCAAACCTTATTATGTAATAAGAGAATTATCTTTTTAGTCCTTGAATTTTTAAACTGTACTCTGGCCCATGATGAAGTGAGTAGGCTCCTGGCTCCTTGGAATCAAGTTTTTGCGCCTGTTGGGAAGATCTTTTTTACACTGACCATTGATGTAGTATGAAATGAGATGAACATGGCCCTAGTTTGATGCTAGAACTGGGGTATGAGAGAATTTCAACTTTGATTGTATATGAATATAAATACTGGGTCTCAAGTCTACATGAAGGATATAAAAATATAAAATTTCTTGATTACTCATGTAATGTCTTTTTTATTTGTAAGAAAAAAATGACAATTGACTAAGCATAGAATGTTAATTTTTTATTATTTTGTGTACGACTGTTATTTTTTTTCTGCATGTAAGTTTGTACACAACATGCATACTTGGTACCGACTGCGGTCCGATGAGGTTGTCAGACTGGAATTACAGACAATTGTGAGCTACCATGCTGGTGGTGGGAATTAAACCTGGGTCTTCTCCAAGATCAACAAGCACCTTAAGCACTGAGCTAATTCTCCGGCTCTAGATGATAATTTTAAACATGAGTGGGCCCAGGGGAGTTCATGCAACTTGGGGTTTCTAGAATTAGCTGATTGGAGAG
Source organism: Mastomys natalensis (assembly GCA_021653895.1). Lineage (NCBI taxonomy): Eukaryota > Metazoa > Chordata > Mammalia > Rodentia > Muridae > Mastomys > Mastomys natalensis. The sequence continues at coordinate 2,630,753 of JAJTUV010000381.1, forward strand.
AAGCAATTGTAAAATCTCACATAATCATTCATGTATCATTAAATCAGAATTCCCATTACTCCAACCCAGGAATGATCAAGATGCTGACTGTTAATGAAATTCTGCCATATACCTTCCTTAGGAAGAAAAGAAGATATATCCACGTCTGTAATTGCTCATCCTTTATCACCTCATCTCTTACATTTACTTGAATCAACATTTTCTGTTACTTAAGGAATGATGTTTCAAATCAGCTTTCTCTGCACTATCTCTATTAAATGTGCAATAAACGAATCGACTTAGAATATACTGAGGTTGTTAAGAACCCTAGTGTGAAGACCAAAGTGAGGGTGCTTTTGTCCTTTTTAGAATGAGTATCAAAAGATTCAACCAGAGCTCCCAGGATCTAAACCTCCAGCCTGAGAACAGACAGGGGCAAGCTGTCCTCTGAGAGGCTCTAACCAGCAGCTGACTCAGACAGATACAGACATCCAGAGCCAAACAGTGGATGGAGCTTGAGGACTCTTATAGAAGAATAGGGGAAGGATTGTGGGCCCTAAGGAGATAGGAACTGCACAGGAAGATCAACAGAGTAAACCAACCTGAACCCTTGGAGCTCTCAGAGACTGAATCACCAACCGTGGAGCATACCTAGTCTACACAGATCTACCTCCATGGGCTGGACCTAGGCCTCCCTGCACATATGTTGTAAATGTGCAGCTTGGTTTTCATGTAGGTCTCAAACATCTGGAGTGGAGGCTATCCCAAAACATGTAGCCTGTATATGGGGTATGGTCTTCTAGCTGGGTGCCTCATCTGGCCTCAATGGGAGAGGAAGCACCTAGCCTCTCAGAGACTTAAAGTGGCAGGGTGGGGATACAGGAGGAGGGGGTACTCAGAAAACAAGAGATGGGGAAGGATTGTGGGAGGGGGTGACTGGGACGGGTTATAAAGTGAATAAGCAAAAAAAATAAAATTAAAAAAGGAAAAAAAAAAAAAAGAACCCTAGTGTGAGTTTCTGAATAGACACATTTTTAAACACTCTGTAAATCAAGCAAAGGCAAAATTTTGTTTCAACGATCTGAAGCGAGTAAACATGTAATATTCTGCAGCCTTCCCTAAGCTTGGATTTTACGAAGTGATCAGTACTTGGGGAATTCTGACTGCCGCAGGACCCGCTAAAGAAGAATATGATTGCGGTACTGTTCAGTATGCAATCTACTAGAAAAAAATGGGCTGCAAGTATTCTGTTTCTAATGCAAGAACTAAATATATTGATCCTTTGAAACTAGAGCCTCTTCAAGCCTGCATGATCATTTGCCAGCTGACTAAAGAAATTCACTCAGCATGGAAATGATTTTGCACGCACTTTATGCAAAATAAAAAAAAATAGATGCAGAAAGGGATGAGATATGAACACAGAGTACTATGGATTGTGAACTGAAATTTCATTTGCTGTGGCTACCCTCTGAGCCTGTGATTCTCAAACATGAATGTGTGTTGTCAGTAGAATCAATTGTTGAAATACATTCTAAGGACCTACAATTCAGTTGGTCTGGAGTGCTTCTGATAATTTTTTTTTTTTTTTGAAAAAACTACTGCTGCCCTTTGAGAGCCCTTTGGGGATTAGATATATTTTATTCAAATGATTCTTGGGTGGCTTGATTGGTAATTCTTAATGATAACTCCACTAAGGATATCAACTAACAGGAAAAAAAAAAGAGAATAAAACCTTTTTCTAGGTATTGAGTGATGTTACATTAGCAAGATTGCATGCCTTGGTTTAACCTTGCTAATACATTTTTCCTTACTGTTATAAAACAACATAACAAATATTCCAGGGCTTGATTTTGCTATTGTTGGGTTGGAGAAAATGTTGACATTTTTGTTGCCATTAAGAAACAAATCTATGAGTGTCTCAAGTTTTTATGACACTTAATCTGTGAGAGGAGTTCATGGGACAGCCTTGATGTATTCTCATTAGCTAACTTCAAACTGCAGTGCAGCAGTTAGGTACCTGAGTGGTGAGTGTAATTTGCTATGACAAATAACTAGTAAATGCACTTTGGGGATTGTTGTAAAATTCACAGATATTTCTGGTATTTCATAGGTCAGTTAGGATAGCTGAGAGTCTTACAGACTTAGCTGGATATTCAAACCATTGGAAAGGTTACCAGTGCTGACCCTTGCACACTAATCAGATACTCGCATTTAGTTTGAAAGGGGCTTGACATGGAAGAGAGAAGCAAAAATGAGGTAGACATAGGGCTACAGTTTCTAGAGGTCTACTTGTACTTTTAGTACAAGATATTTTATGAATATTATCTCTAAATTCATATGCTCACTCAAGAGAGCTTGTCTCATACCTCAAGGTAGAAGGGGATTTTGTTTCTGTTTGAGAAAGGGTTTCTTTGTTAACTCTGGCTGTCCTGAAAGTTCCTCCGTAGACCAGGCTGGCCTCAGATGCAGAAATCTGCCTACTTCTGCCTCCGAGTGCTGGCATTAATGACATGCACCACCATCACCTGGCCAAAAGAAAGAGATTTGAAGAAAATTGAACATAGTGTTACCTGAGGACCCAGCTATACCCCTCCTGGGTATATACCCAGAAGATATTTCAACATGCAACAGGGCCACATGCTCCACTATGTTTATAGCGGCCTTATTTATAATAGCCAGAAGCTGGAAAGAACCCAGATGTCCTTCAACAGAAGAATGGATACAGAAAATGTGGTACATTTACACAATGGAGTACTACTCAGCTATTAAAAATAATGAGCTCATGAAATTCTTAGACAAATGGATGGAGCTAGAAAATATCATCCTGAGTGAGATGACCCAATCACAAAAGAACACACATGGTATGCACTCACTGATAAGCGGATATTAGCCCCAAAACACACAATACCTAAGATGCAACGCATAAACCTCATGAAACTCAAGAAGAAGGAGGAAGACCAAAGTGAGGGTGTGCTTTTGTCCTTTTTAGAAGAGTATCAAAAGATTCAACCAGAGCTCCCAGGATCTAAACCTCCAGCCTGAGAACAGACAGGGCAAGCTGTCCTCTGAGAGGCTCTAACCAGCAGCTGACTCAGACAAATACAGACATCCAGAGCCAAACAGTGGATGGAGCTTGAGGACTCTTATAGAAGAATAGGAGGAAGGATTGTGGGCCCTAAGGAGATAGGAACTGCACAGGAAGATCAACAGAGTAAACCAACCTGAACCCTTGGAGCTCTCAGAGACTGAATCACCAACCGTGGAGCATACCTAGTCTACACAGATCTACCTCCATGGGCTGGACCTAGGCCTCCCTGCACATATGTTGTAAATGTGCAGCTTGGTTTTCATGTAGGTCTCAAACATCTGGAGTGGGGCTATCCCAAAACATGCAGCCTGTATATGGGTATGGTCTTCTAGCTGGGTGCCTCATCTGGCCTCAATGGGAGAGGAAGCACCTAGCCTCTCAGAGACTTAAAGTGGCAGGGTTGGGGATACAGGAGGAGGGGGTACTCAGAAAACAAGAGATGGGGAAGGATTGTGGGAGGGGGTGACTGGGACGGGTTATAAATGAATAACAAAAAAATAAAATTAAAAAAAAATTTCTTTATCATGGCAAGATACTGTTATGTAAATGAGGAACTGGGAGTAGGTCACTGTCTGGGTGATCCATGGTTATTCCTTCTTCTTTATTTGTAGGAGTGCTAAATCTTCCACCCCCTCTTGTGTCTGTGTTCCCCAGTGTGAATAAAGTTAAAACTTAATCCACTGCATTTAAAAGCCACTCAATTAAACACTCAGGATCTTTTTAAATGATAAAACACATGCCCTTTTTACCAAGAATTCCCCCATTAACTTACCACCTGTAAATCTCATTAAAGAATAATGGTACAGATATAAATGGGACAAATCTATTGTCATAATGGACTCACAGTAGATGGCATTTTAGAAACCTCTGATCTTCTGAAGAAACACTAAAGGGGATTTTCCATGTAGCTCATGTGTGCATCTATATGTGGAAACCAGAGAATAACCTTGGCTATCTTTCATCAGATGCCATCCATTTTAAAATTTTTGATATAGGGTTTTTATTGGCATTATATTTTCTAAACTGGCTGTCCAACAAGCCCCAATCTCTCTGAAATTCACTTGCCTTTGCCTCCACCAACACTGGAATTACAAGCATGTACTACCATCCCTGGATTTTTTTTAACATAGGTATTGGGGTCAAATTTATGTTCTCATGCGTACAAGCCTTTGACCACTGACTTATCATTCCAACCCCATGAGCCACTTGTAAATGGAAGGTCGTTTAAACTTGATTATCTAAGCATATACATAGAATTACTAGAACAGTTGGAAAGAATGGAAGCTGGGGACTATCGAAAGGAGCATTCAACTGGGAATTGGAAGGAGAACGAAGACTGTATTCCAGAGTTTAGCTCAATTTATCTCTTTGTGCTGTGAGAGCAATAAAGTATATCACTTTTCATTCTATATTGCATCATTCAGATGAAATATGTAAGAAATATTATACTGGGATTATATATGTATATCAGAACTGTACATCTTCATTTGACAACAAAGCATTTTTGAAATTTTTACTGGGAAGAAGAACAGAATTATTGTAGAGAGATCAACATAGCTGGTATTATAATTTCTGCTTTCTTTGACTTCTTCCCTATTACTTTATGTTTCTTTCCATAACTTTATGTCTAACTTTACCACATTCAAAGGGGTAAGTTTAGAAAGATGAATTTGTCACCACTACTATTTTACCTTCGGCTGTAACTTTTCACATTAAATTGTTTCCCTAGTCATCACTGTAGAGTACAATATAAATTAAAAGTTACTAAATAGCTCAAAAGTTGTGTGTGTGTGTATGTGTGTGTGTGTTTGTGTGTGTTGTGTGTGTGTGTGTGTGTGTTTTACACAAGAGATTAGAATATGCCACCAAAAGTTTAGGGCATAGAATCAAATGCCATCTAGTTTTCTGTGACTCTTGTCTTTGCATTTTCAAGAACAGAATTTTCCTTACAGTGCAAAGACAATATGGCTGCCAGATGACTGTGTCCTGTTTTAACCCCACTTTAAAAGTGAATGACCATAACCAGCATCATCAATAGTAGTATCATCATTTTTATAAATAATACTGGGTGATTTAAGTCTCCCAATGATTATGTAAAACATCAAAGTAAAGGAAAACATTTTTTTTGCCCTTTGAAAGTAGAGCTGACTCCATTAGCTGACCTTCCATCCCCTTTACTAACACCCTCCCATTAAGCTCAACCAAATGTCCTCATCTGTCAAACTTGACATGTCAGAGGACATCAGGATCCAGGACTTTCATCTTAGCTCTGCTCCACAGAAAACAAATGCTCAGTTTCCATATTACTGTAATATTTCCAAGTAAGAAAGCCGATGAAATAAGCTATATAGGAGACTCAAGACTAACTTTGATTTCCTTTATGATGAGTCTTTTCATTGGCTTTGAACTTTTGTGTTGTATTAGAACTCTAAAAATAGCACTTGCGTTCTTTGTCAAGTGGATATGCCATGGAAAAGTTGACTTTGATGCTTAACTTCAGCACTTCATAGATGGATTAACGAGACATCTACAAAAGGTGCTGTTTGTAGGATTTAATGATAGAACACTAACTCAAGCTCTGGAGAGCAACAGATTCATCCCTGGGCTAACAAACCCCTCACTGTGGATGTACACCAGCTACACAACAGCATAAGCTCATCTTTCCTCTGTATTCAAACTGCATGCGCTATTTTGTGACTCATTAGATGCCTGAATATGCTCTTGGTCTGAGCTCATCTAATAACAAACCCTGTTAATCTGTTGTAGACAGATATACCATATTTATATACATGTTGCAAATACTAGTAATTTATACAGAAATACAAATTATAGTTTGATAATCCAGATGGATATATAGCCTTCTAAAACTTCATGAACTCGATATCTGAGTCTAAAACATTTCTGGCCTACTATAATTTGTGAAGTGGATGATAGGATCCTATTAGATACTGGCCTTTCCTCAAGCATCTAGTATTTTATTGAGGTGTTTGACAGTAAACACAGTCAAGTATCGTCACTGGTTGCTCATCCATTGGCATGTAGGCACACATGACAATTGCACACATATCTAAACTTGTAGATGTGTGATATTTATAATGTGAGATTTGTAGTATTGTGACAGACCAGTGTTGACTTAGAGTAAATCTGGTGGCATAAAAAGTTTGGGAAGGTAACAAAATTTGTATTTATTTTTTCAGTAGCATCAAACAACACCACAGGTAGTAGGGGACCCTGTGCTCATGTTCCAAATGGACGGAAGCCCTCCACCTGGTGCACCTCCATTGAAAATAAATCTTGTTTGAGATCATAGCTGTGTCATGAGTTTAGAAGGATCCACGCAGAGTATTGTTGGCTTTTAATTCAGTTCCATTTTTACTACTTAAGACCTCGGGCAAGTTTCCTGAAATATCTAGTTCTCCTTTATTATCTGCAAACTCTAAACCATGAGGCAAGGCTAGTATTGGCTAATGTGTGTGCTGCAGAGTGGAGGCTACAGGAAGAAGCCCAGAAGTGTTGCTTGTCGTAATGCTGTTTGCATGTATACCATGAGGATGATTGTAGTATTCTATCACAGAATTATGCAAAATTAACTCTCAGCCCTTCACAAGCGTTTTCACTACATACTATGTATGTACAGACACACATTCCTATTGATAGGTCAAATTGTGCCATGATTTTTAAGCACTGTCATCTATAGTAACCAAGGCCTTTGTCCTGTGAACAAGCCATATCAGCTGCTCTCAGCACACACAGGAAAGCCTCTTAGCTGATTCATGTGAGGATTTGAAATTTAACTCACAGAATTTCTTGAAACGTGTTAGAAGCTGGGGTTGAATAGAAAAATGGCTTTTTGCCACTCTATGGAACACTGAATTTTGAGCTTTGAAAGAAACCTCACCTTGATATGAGCTTTTCACTAGATATGACTTCTAAAGCATGTTATGTCAGAACACTTGCTCTGTGATGTGATGGAATCACTCTTGAATGAGTCATATTTTGTGGCTCTTCATTCAGTCTGTACATGAGACATTTTAATGCATAGCCCTGAAAGCATATTATTGCCTTATACAACAGATTATCAAAAAAAGGAAAAAAAAAAAAAAACCTCAGGGAATTAGGACAGTGGGTGATATTCCTGTTGGAAATTCTGATATCTCTACCTGGTATGTGATGTTCTAATAAGATGAAGTAACTACAGATGACCAAGAGATGCTCTATCTATCTATCTATCTATCTATCTATCTATCTATCATCTATCATCTAACTATCATCTACTTCATTAATCATCTATTTATATGTTACTTTTGACATATGATATAGCACATACGCTATCTTTGAACTTTCAGTGTAGCTCAGGCAGACTTGGACTTGCAATCCACCTGCTAGGATTATAGCTGTGAGCTATCATGTCTGACATCTATGTGTTTTAAAATGGCTCTGGGTTTCTACAAGTCAATCCTTCAAGAGAAATCTGGCTTAGCCAAGTGCTGTGTCTTTTAACAACAGAGGGGAAAGTGTAACTTTAACAAAGACTGACAGGCTTAGCTTAACTCTGATCCATCATCATCACATGCTGCTGGTATCCTACTTAGCAAGATGAGAGCAAAACAAATTTTAAAAACTTCCTTCTGGTTTTACTGTAGATTGGTAAAGTGCAAATGCTTTTCATGCAGAACTTGCCTCATCATGAAATCTGAAAATTCAAAGTTTCCTGCCATCACGAGTATACAGGGCTCACTTTGTCTTAGAAGATAATGACATACACTTAAAACACGACAGAATGTGGTCTGGAGAAGTGGTTCAGCAGTTAAGAGCACTTTGGTTCTTACAGAGGGCCTGAGTTCTGTTCCCTCACCTGTATCGATCTCTTTTCATACACTCATCCAGGCAAATCACTCATACTCAGGAAATAAATGTGTAAAATATAAAATAAACAAACTATTTTATACATGGATGATTATAACAGTGGCTAAAGCATGTGAGAACACATTGCATCAGAAAAACATCAAGAGCAGAGTTGTCCAACTAAGACCAAGAAGAGAAGATGGCATGAAGAGAGACAGTCAGAATGAAAACAAACAAGCCAAATGCCATGTCCAAGTTTAAAACCCCAAATGTCACAGAGAATCTTGATGAGATATCAACTTGCTGGCAATATAAGCAAGAAGTTCAGGCTCTCTTATACTTAAAAAAAAAAAATGGAAGAAACTAAAAATACAAAAAAGACAGGCCCTAATTGCCAAGACAGTGAAACAATTCCTAAATCAATTCTAGGTTAAACTTAACTTATATAAAAAAATTTAGTGGATGAATTAAGGAAATAATCGATAATATCAAGAGAAAATTACATTTAATTTAAAAAAAATCTCTGTTGGAATAAAATAAAACTTTCAAAACTAATAGACAAAAAAATTAAACAACAAATGGCTAAAATGCTCCATATTACAAAGTAGATTTTTTTTTAAATAAAAGCAACATGAGAGAATATTTCCAAGAAAAAAATCATGCTACATCACAATAAATGTGAGAGCTGGAAGTAGCCCTGCAGGGACAACAATGTCACAATGGTTAGAAAAAACAGCAGTAAAGAAAGAGATTGTGATATAGGCTGTCTATATGAGAAAGTTTAGAAACCACTAATCATGGTGTATAAATGCAAACAATATGAGAAAAGTTGTCATTAAGTAAAGCAGACAGTCAACAATGAAATACTCAACAGAATTCCAAGCAAAGAGCCTAAAATAGAGAGGATTCATTTTATGATATGTAAAAAAAAAAAAAAAAAAAAATTTACCTCAAAATTAAAATGTTCTTGGACTCAAAGCAGTAAACATATATGCATCTCTAAAAAATAAATCTAAAAACTGATCTAAATGTCAGGAGAATCAAATTTATAAATAGATATCAATATATTAGCTTTAGGTGATAGAACTAATAAGATAAACTCATGTATCAAATTTGATAACTAACCAAGTCAGCTCAGTCAGTCAACAGGGTCTCAAGGGAGGGAGTGAGGATTGAAAAACGAAGAAAACAGACAAAACTATAACATGACTCCAGCCAGAGCTGAGGCCGGAGCAGCTTTATTGCTCTCCAGCCTGCTTTTATATCATTCTAGGTACATCCAGAAGACATGGTCAGTTCATAGATCAAAGACAAAGTAATCGAGTAAAGTAGTAAACAAGGAGATCACACAAGATAGATCACATAAGGTAGTAAATCAGCAAAGTAGTAAACAAAGCCTGGTGGTCACTGTTTCTAATATTCTTATCTGAACAACCTAATTCCTTGTTCCAGCCCAGTGACAAATGCCAAATTCCTAGAAGCAGCACCAAAAGTTCTCAACAGATAACGAACTTAAAGAAAATTACTGTATCTTCATACCTCTCTCTATATAAACAAAACCCATCTCACAGGAATCCACAGAACTTTTAAACACTTCCAAAAGCAATTACAATACATGATATAATCTCCATCATTGATGACATGAAATTAGTGAGGGATACATCTGAAAATATTTGTGAAAAAGCTAAGGCACAGGAATAGACTGAGATATTATTAAAGGTTAGCCTGGGTGGCTACCAGCTCTGCTCAATAAATGGACCTGTAGAGATAACCTGCCTCAAACAAGAAAGTTCAAGAATTAGTCCTGTTGCTCTCCTGAACCATTTTCTACAAGTACCACACTTTTCTGACCCAAGAACAATGTTCCATTGGTACAAGGTGAGAGCTCCTGGTATTATGGACACATGCAGTGAACATGTTAGAGCATCAGGACAGGACTTAACAACATCTGATTCCTTGCTGCCTATTAAGGTTAATTTTAGCTGCAAGGATGAAACAGTCTAATGACAATGGCTGGAGCATGGAAAGGCAGGCAGAGGCAGAGGAAGGCAGAGGGGCAGAGAGGGAGCAGAGAGGGCAGAGGGGCAGAGGGCAGGGGGCAGAGGGGCAGAGGGGCAGAGGGGCAGAGGGGCAGAGGGGCAGAGGGGCAGAGGGGCAGAGGGGACAGAGGGGCAAGAGGGGCAAGAGGGGAAGAGGGGAAGAGGGCAGAGACAGACACTTGACCCTGTCTGATGCGGCACAACCTTAAGTCTTTCTGCCCCTTCTACTGCTGTTGTGTTTTTGTGTGGTCTCTTCACCACCAAAGATGACTATAGACTTCAGACAGAGGACAATTTCCTAGACCTGAACAAAGGAAGAATGGAGGACCAAGGGGCAAGTCACAAGGGTATACAGAAATTTTGTACGTGTAGAACCTTCCTGGAAGGTCCAGCTACTCCCAGTCTTATACCAGTGGTCCAACCTGGTTTGGGAGGATTGGTTGAGACTTTTATAGAACCAATATCTTGGTATCTCGATCTATGGTAGTTTTGCTGGGTATAGTAGCCTGGGATGGCATTTGTGTTCTCTTAGGGTCTGTATGACATCTGTCCAGGATCTTCTGGCTTTTATAGTCTCTGGTGAGAAGTCTGGTGTAATTCAGATAGGTCTGCATTTATAAGTTACTTGACCTTTTTCCCTTACTGCTTTTAATATTCTTTCTTTGTTTTGTGCATTTGGTGTTTTGATTATTATGTGATGAGGGGAATTTCTTTTCTGATATAGGCTATTTGGAATTCTGTAGGCTTCTTGTCTGTTCATAGGCATCTCTTTCTTTAGGTTAGGGAAGTTTTCTTCTATAATTTTGTTGAAGATATTTACTAGCCCTTTAATTTGGGAACCTTCCCTCTCTTTATACCTATTATCCTTAGGTTTGGTCTTCTCATTGTGTCCTGGATTTCCTGGATGTGTTGGGTTAGAAGCATTTTGCATTTTGCATTTTCTTTGACAGTTGTGTCAATGTTTTCTATGGTATCTTCTGCACCTGAGATTCTGTCTTCTATCTCTTGTATTCTGTTGATGATACTTGCATCCATGACTCTGATCTCTTTCCTACGTTTTCTATCTCCAGGGTAGTCTCCCTTTGTGATTTCTTTATTGTTTTTACTTCCACCTTTAGATCCTGGATGGTTTTGTTAAATTCCTTTACCTGTTTGGTTGTGTTTTCCTGTAATTCTTTAAGGGACTTTTGTGTTTCCTCTTTAAGGGCTTCTACCTGTTTACCGGTGTTCTCCTGTATTTCTTTGAGGGAGTTATTTATGTCCTTCTTAAAGTCCTCTATTATCATCATGAGAAGTGATTTTTAAATCCGAATCTTGTTTTCCGGTGTCATGGGGTATTCAGGACTTTCTATGGTGAGAGAACTAGGTTCTGAGGCTTTTAGTATTTTCTTTGGGTAGGAGTGGAAGGCAGGCAAGAATGGGGACTTGGAGCACCTCTGCAGGTACAGTGGTTGCCAAGCTCACCAACTTTACAAATGATATAAATGAATCTTACGCATAATTAGGTAATAGGCCCGAGATATACCAAGCAAGTACAATGTGTACTTTAATGCTTGTTCCCTTAAGAATCAATAAAATGCAGAAAATTCTAAGTTTAAATTGGCTAAACATGAAATATTTAGAAGGTAGGCTTGAATAGCAAGTGTCTTTACCTACTAAGCCTCTCTTGATGGCCTCTGCCATTTAGTTTTTGAGTTAACGTAAGTGAGACTGAAATCAAAACATTAACCTTAGCCAAGTGTCCTAAGAACATTTAAAAAATAAATTTTGAAAAAAATCTTTAAAGGGTTCTGGAAGTAGTGGTGCACACATCCAGTCCCAGCTCTCTGTTTTGGGGTGCTGGCATTAGAGACAGTATCTCACTGTGTCTCTGTGGCTGGCCTGGATCTCCCTTTGTAGGCCAGGCTGGATTCAGAGATCAGTATGTCTCTTCCTTCTGAGCACTGGGATTAAGGCATGCACACCTATGCCTGGCAGTTCAAATGTTTTTGAGATAGAGATAGGAGTATCTCTGTGAGCTCAAAGCTAGCTTGGTCTTCCAAAGGAAGTTTCAAGCTAGCTGGAGCTACATGATAAGACCCTGTCTCACAATGTTTTTTTTAGAAACATTGATAGTATTCAATGGTATTGTTTCATAAGATACAAGTAAAAAATTTATAATATTTACACAAATGATATAACAGTATTATCACTGCTTACTGAAAATAAAATAATGTAAATGTTTAACTAGAGAGGATGGTAGTTTACTACTGTGGGTATATTAATTATGTTGACATGTGTGAATTTACAGGTGCTAACTACTTCTAATCTTAAAACAGGAATTTATGCCATAAAGTATACACAAGAATAATATCATGCATTCAGTACCACAGCATATATGTTACATACACATGCACACACACACACACACACACACACACATTCAGTACTAAGGTATTACATACAAAATATATGTAATAAAAAAGGAAAACACAACACAGATACAACTTCACGTGGTCTCATCTAACAAATATAAACACTTTTATAGACCTTAGTATTTAGCTGTGACTTTCAGTGAGTGACAGAATTGTTATTTAAATTTTCTCATTAAGTTCTAGTACAGAAACAAACTAAGTGTGTAGCTCACAGGCCTCACATGTGAATCCTTCACTAAGTTTCTGACTCCTGAAGAACAGGCATTTGGTTCATATAATTATATTCTTGGTGCAGGAAAACCAGAAAAAAAAAAGCATTGAATTAATGACTTAAAAGTATTTATATTATAAAATGGCAAGTTTTAAAGTTGCAAATGGGGACAGAGAAAAATTTGTCCATTTACTTATTTGTCACACCATTAGGGACTGTTAAAGTAGTTTTATGCCTCTCTTTCGTGAGGCGAACATTTCATTTCCTAATACGTCCAGTGTGAAGAGAGTCTGTTTAAGTGTTATGAAGTGTTATGTCAACATTCTGATTACGTTTAAAAACGTTCTGTTCAATTTCAAAAGTGTAATTGTATGGAATGATGTCCATTCCAGAGATGGAAAAAGACATATCTTATGAGTGAACATGCCTGCCCAATGTTGGGTATAGCATCATATGATATTTCACTCCCCAATAGTAGGCTCTGACACTTCATTGTTACATTTTGTCAACTCATTACCTAAGCTTCACAAGTTGCACAGCCTGAGTCCTTGGTGACCAGGCTGGTGGGCTGCCTGGGACACCACATGGCAGCCCTGATATGAGCTATTTTCTTCTCCCCAGCAAAGAAGGTCATTTAAAAAAAAATCACCAACTAAAGATGGCTTTAGTGCAAAATGAGTCTGAAATGAACATTTGCTCAGAGATCCTATTAGTGTCTCTTCGAGGAAAGGCCAAGGAGAAGCATTTGGAGTGTTAATAATTTGCCTACAATGGTTTTTGTCCAAATGTTTGGATAAGCTGACAGGAATTAATTCTGTAAAAATCCTCTCAAATGATTTCACCGATGTCAGCTTCTTGATCCAAGCACATTCTTTGGAGCTCCTCCTTAACACACAAACGCTGCTTTGAGCTACATAATAATGAATGAAATGAGCAGTTCATGACTCTCTGCCCTTATAATGGAAATTTCTGAGGGACAACATGATTTATTTCAAGCCAATTTTAAGTGATAGTCAATGAATTTATATACTGTTTGCTCTAGTTTTTTCTTGTGAAATAGATGGAAGACATTGGGTAGTATGGCATGTGTTGGCTTACGGCTCACCCTGGTTCTCTTGGACCTACATTCTCTGTCCTCCTTTTCCATATTCAAGGACATTTAAGGTAAACGTCTAGAAATAGTAAAATTGAAAAAAGATTTTATTGACTTTTGAGAATTTTAGACAATGTATACCGAACATATTCACCCCCATACCAAATCCTGTTTTAACACCTTCTCCAGCCTCTCCTCCTTTCTTACCAACTTTGAGACTACTTCCTCCTCTTCCTCCTCCTCCTCCAACTCCCTCCTCCTGCTCCTCTTCTTCCTCTTCTTCTTCCTCCTCTTTCTTCTTTTTTCTTTCAGTTGGTGATGCCAAGCTCTATCATGGGATTGAAGGCTGCTCTGTCACATGACCACACTACCAGGGACCACATACCAAACCAAAACCAAAACCCCAAACCTCCCTCTCTGAGCAGTCACCCCATGCTATACAGCTCAGATTCAAAACTACAATCGATGACTCCCTCTCACTAAACACTGTACATTTCCAGCTGTCTAGTGAACAAAGTAGTCCTTAGTGAGATTAGGAGTTGTACATTTGGTTTAAAGACATAGGTCTTAGGTATGGACTTAGCGTGTGAATAGAGGTGTGCCAACAGAATACATTTATGAACACTGGAAGATGTTTTGAATCATAGTATTTCACTGACTGATGGCATAAATGATTTGCAAATTTTGAAATACAAAACCCATTATCCTGGCATATAATGTCGACTGGTCACACAGAGCTTACCGATCGAAAGAGGTCTTGCTTACTACTTCAATGTCCATCTCAGTCAGAAACAAGTGACTTAATAACAGTGACTCAGATAGGAATGCAAACCTCCACTCCTGATAGGTTGAAAAAATTTAAAAAATCTTCTTAGAGAATTTGAAATATATATGGTGGCAAAATCTGGCATAATCTAAGGCTTATAATTTCCTATGATATGGTTGTATCCAAACATGTTCTGTGTTCCAGAGAAATGCTTCAAGGGAGTCTCAACAGGATACAAAGAAGATAACAGGCTTTAAGAGCAGTGTGAAGGTAACTGTCATTAGTCCCATTTGGTGTTTATTCAATATGCAGCTATGAGGAGATTGCAGATTATATCCAGCTTGAACGAAAACAACCCTATATAGTCTGTATTTTGGAAGGACATATCTTTACACATGTGTACCTCTTCCCCTGTAGATCTACTTATTGCAGTTTGGGAACTATGTCCCCAAGAGACCATGTACCAGCTCTCAAGCCATCTCAAGCATGATGGTTGATTTGATCTCATCCTAGGATTATGGAAAGGAGTATTCATTTCATGATCAAGTGGCCTGCAAAACAGTTCTTTCCAAGAAGGCTTTTTTCATGCTTAATAATTCTTTTAGTGCACACCAGGGTCCTCTTTCCTGGGTTTTCTATGCACCTCGCCCTCTGACATTTCCATTAAAGTATATTAAAAAAAATGCGTTGACTGATTAACATGGCCCTTTAAAAGCCCCACTAAAAGCCATATTCATGAATCAAAGTCAGTGAGCACCACTGGTAATTAACTTGACACAATTCAGCTTTCCAAGCTAATCATCCTCTGGCTGCTTTGTATAATTGCTGTCAATTCAGATACACAAAAAACTGGAGTCCACTAAAAGGGAGAGAGAGGCCTAAAGCTAGGGATTAAGCCAACTTCTTCAGCTGAGAACATATTCTGATTAAAATCCTAGAGGTCGGGGTAACAGAAACATTCAAAGCATTGATCTTACAGTCCCGCACTTAGATACACCAAAGCAGTCTACAGAAGGTCACAGTGCTGGTGGGGATTGAATGTGAGCCCAGTAATAAATTCACCGGGCTTGCCATGGATAGAACAGGAGACTGTTTACACTGCAGGACATTGGATTAAGGAGCTCAGACTCCTCAGCGAGATGTGCCCATGTGCAAGCCCCTTGCTGTGTGTGATTTTGAAGATGCTACCCCACCTCTTTCAGCTTGTTTCTCATTAGGAAAAATAGGAGAAATGACTTAATGGAGTTTGTATATTTAAGATTTAAATAAAAAAAAATGACTTCAGTGGATTGCTTGGAACTTGGTAGATTCTAAATAACAACCACATATTACTATAATGTTGGTGACATTACTAATTATCATTGTCAAGCACAAAGTGAAATATAATATAAAGGCAGCTAGGCACCTCACAAGGTAAAAGCATGTGCTCCTCAGGACTACTATCCTTCCTGAGTTCATGTTCTGCAACCCACATGGTGGAAGGAGAGGAGGCTCCCCATCCCCCACCCCACCAATGCACTCACTTCAGTTGTCCTCTGACTTTCGGGTGAGCATCCACATGTGCACACAACAGACAGCAAATAAAACAGTAAAAACAACCTCAACTTACCAAGAAATATAAAATGAAATTCTCCTAAGATTCAAAAGCGAAGAGTCACACACTGGTTACAGAGTTTGGAGGAAAAGTTGATTTTATAGATTCTTGTTTGCAAAGATTATCTTCTAATAATTCATCAACTGATTTGAGTCTGTTAATACTATTTATTTATTTATTTATTTATTTATTTATTTATTTATTTATGTGTCTGATGTTGTTGTGTTGTCATTGTTGGTGCTATTTTGTTTTGTTGAGACAAAGTCTCCTGAAGATCAGGCCTCTGGTTTTCTAAGTAGAGAAGGTGGAGGGTAACCTTAAACTCCTGACCCTACTGCCTCTACTTCCCAGACACTGGGATTGTAAGCACACACTACTGTGGCTGGCAAATGAGTCTAGTTAGTTAAACAGTATGAGGGCAATCCCAGCACTTGGGAGGCAGAGGCAGGCGATTTCTGAGTTCGAGGGCCAGCCTGGTCTACAGAGTGAGTTCCAGGACTGCCCGGGTACACAGAGAAACTCTGTCTCGAAAAACCAAGAAAAACAAACAAACAAAAAAAAAACAAACAAACAAGAATATGAACGCACTCATGCAAAAAGAAAAGCATGTTTCTGAATAGGAAAGAAAGAAATTATAAACTATATTGTTGATCCATAATACCCAAATTTCTTATATAGTTTATGTACTTTTACTCTCTTATGAAATCTTATGCCAATAAAATGATTTCTTTCTTTAACTAAATCATTTAAACCTGTGTGCTAACCCCACCACAGTCTCTCTGGTCTTTACTTGTTGTTGTGTTCATTGTGTGATTTCTTCACCACCAAAGATGACTGTACAGATTTTGAATGGAGAACAATTTCTTAGACATGAACAAAGGAAGAACGAGGACCAAGGGGCAAGCCAATGAGGTGTAGATTATGTCTGCGGAAGCCTTCCTGGAAAGTCCAGCTAATGACTTCCAGTCATGATCAGTCCAGGATGTGGATACTGATGGGCATACATGGTCAAGTCTCAAACATGTCTAGCTAAGTCTGTCTGTCTAGATCACTGGGATGTGCTGAGAAGAATATCAAGTCCGTAACTTGACTTGATGGATATGTGTTCTACTCTCTATTGAAACTCTCCTGTCCTGCATTTGTCCTTAGAGAGATGCTATGGGGAAAGCAGCAGCTTGCTGCCTTTGAAGGCAGTGGAAGTGGAAGAGGCAGAAGGGAGAATAAGAATCATGATCTAATGTTATGGTAGATACCTGTCTCAGAAAGGTGGAGCAGGGAAAGCTATCCTCACCACCTTCACAGAAGGGGAAAGAAAAGAGCAGAATACTGTGAGCCAGGAACACGGTCTTCTAAATATGCCACAACTCTAAAGACACAGATACAATGACAATCATCGATAGAGTAGAAAGCAAGGTGTACTTGGGAGTGGAGAAGACATGGCCAATATAGACACACAGCTGTTACTTCAAAGGGGATGGTTTACTCTGGATCGAAATATGAATAACCCTGGGCTAGGAACATGAATTCAATATATTCCAAGTACCATGTTCCAATGTTTTATGAAGTTCTTATAATAACAAAACAAAAAGTCAGAAATCATTCAGAGTAAATAAGAACAGCACACACCTAACCCAACCAGTCCAAGGGCACTAATAGTATTTTTATACGATAACGAACTGGGGAGGAGGAATATACAGTATAGAAAGATAGAACAAGCTGAGCAAGAACATTTTCTCAGGAATATAAAATTAAAACTTAAACTGCAGGTGAAAACAGTAGTTTCCTTGGGAAATATAAATGAATGAACTGAATCTTGGAAAAACCAGGACAGCTCACCGAGTAAAGAGGAAGCTGTCCTGCCAGAGTCCGTTCAAATCCTCAGCCAAGGCCAGTTTTCCTTCAAAATCAAAATTAATGTGGACTTCCTGGTGACTGTCACCTGTACTTTTCCTTTGAAACAAAGTGTATATTATTGTACAAGTACATCCATTAGCACTGAAGATGGAAGGGTCATAGATGTCTCTAGATTTAGAATAGCTCTGAAATATGCACTACATTCTTAACAAACATGAGTGTCAAAGCTCTTTCTTTCCGTTTCCTTTCTACAACCTATCCCAGATACAGTCCCTCCAAATGCTGCCTTGTCCCTGCCCAATCAAATTGATACTTCCTTTTTTGATTATCACATATATATGTATGTACAAATGCATAAATGCAACCTACTGAGCTGACTTTTATTGTTTGTGTATGTATGGCTTCAGAGCTTATCAGCTTATGTTGGGTACCCAATTAGGGGGCTCAACCCCGAGGAGAAGCTAATTCTCCCTTTCTCAAAAGTTATTTGTAACAGATAATGTTTAATAATCGGCAGCCAGTCTGGCTATCTAATCGGCGGGGTGGCTCTGCTTAGCTCCTGCTGCCATGTGCCACACTAGAAGTGCCAGAAGTCAAGCATGCTACAACTAGACCCACAAGATGCCAGCATAGTGGATGGTTCTGCCAATCTACCACACCACCCCTACAATGCTTGGGTGAGCCCAGACCATTCCTGCTATGCCCGCATTACCCAGTAGAAATGAGACTCTTGATGCTTAAAGATTATCCAATATTTATATATTTGGAAATGCTCAATTAACAAGATGCCACACAATTAGAATTGTTACTCAATATCTAACCTTTCAATAAGTTGCTACCCAGGACTGCTCTCAAACCATCCATTCTCCTCCATGGTTGCTAGCCTCCTTCTCTCTCCTCCCCTTCCTTCTTCCCTTCCCCCAGCTCCACCTCCTCTTCTACTGCCCAATCACTAAGCTCCACTGCATATACAATGTAGCAGTAACAGGATATTATCCTGGTATAGTCATTAGGTTTCTTTTAATAAGTTCTTTGTCTAGTGGTGGGACTTGTGTCATTTTCTCCCTTCTATGTTAATCATGTTTGTTTGTTTGTTTGTTTGTTTGCTTTTAATTGCCACTGTTCTGGTTTTATTTATACAGCCATTTCTAGAACAGACTTTCACAGTAGACTTCCTGGTACTTTGGTCATAACAATCTTTCTACTTTCGTTCTGTGATGTTCCTGAACCATAGATGCAGGAGCTGTGATGTAGATCCATTCACTGTGGCATGGCTACCCATGATCCTTTGAATGACTGCTAAAGAATAATTAGCCTCTCCCAGGTATGGACCACATTCTTGTTATCCAAAGCAGAATGGTTAGCCTTGAAACCAGATACACACAAGAATGCAAAATTTTTAGCCTTGAAGCCATATGTACACAAAACCTGACTCAGCACCTTGTATTTATATATTTGTACATACACATACATTCATATATATGTGTGTGTGACAATATTAATTCACAGAGGTATTATCATAATTATTCAATCAGTAGAAACTGGTAAACAAGTGGTGTGTGTGGAAGTTTTTTCAGAAGCATGATGGAAGGTAGGAGAAACTATAAAACACTACTGTTGCATTAAAAAGTTTATGCAGATTTCCTCCTTTCGTGTGGTAATGTATTCTTCTTCCCTTAAGTACAAAGAGCTTCTAATAAGCGACCAGATGGATCAGTAATTGCTGTGCCAGGGACAACCGACAAAGAATTCATCAACTATTTACTGAGCATGTATTGGTACAGGAAAGGGTTGAATTGAAGTCATTCTTTTAGAAAAGAATCATGAAGGAAGAAGGAAAACTCAACTTAATCTATGTTTTCTTAATTAGGTTATGGAAAGAAAAGTAAAACCTAATTTTACAGGTAGGAGGAATATAACTATAAAGTCTTTAAAGACCAAGTGATTAATGTGCCAAGTAAGATGTAATTGCGGTATGGGCCAGGGACAAACCGACCACGAAATTCAATAAATGACAGGCAAATGAGGAGAGATAATGATCACCACTAGAACAAGGAGCCTATAGAAAACTTATAAGTCAATAAATTTAATAGGAACACAAGAAAATCATAAAAGTTAAACAACTTCGAATAATGGTACTTGAGACACGTTTCTCCTTATTAGGAAGTTTTCGTTAAGTAAAAATATTAGGGATAAAAAATGAAGAGTAGAGGAAGATTATAAATTTAAAAATTCTCTTTGACAAAGAGAACTATTAAAGAAACTTTGAAGTCATAGTCTGGAAACAGAGCGTACATAGACATATGCAGAGCCTGTGCTAGGCAGAACAATAGGCAAGCCCTGCAAATGCTGAATCGAAGAAGCTGCTTCTCAGAGAAGCTAACTTCATCTTCATGTTGGTTTTTCCTAAAGGAGATGTACAAGTTTACAGATTAAAACTGTACAGTTATGTATATACTGTAAAAGGCTTTGTTCTTTTCTTTTTAATAAAATGTATTTTTAATTGAAATAGAATGACATGATCTCTTAACGAGTTTTCACAGACAAAGATTAAATGACACAAAACCACTGGTCCTTGCAAAAGGCAGCCAAACTGCCTGGTAATACCACATTACAGTGCAAAGTTGGCCCTAAATCGTTGGAATGAATCATGTAACCTAGCCACGACTGAAGGGTGCCAATAATGCCCTCCTGCTGTTTGGTGTGAAAGAGCTTCAGGGAAGGTCTGCCCATCCTGCCCTTTCACTGTGCGACAAGGTGACTGCCAAGTTGAACTCAACAATGGCTTAGTGGCTAAAAATGAAAACATTTGGTAGGATCCTATTTCACCATAGTAGCTCCTTTGCTCTACAGCCGAAATAGAATTTACAAAAAAGAGGGGACAAAGAAACTCCTGTGCCTTTTGGTAAAGTTTACCCAGATTAACGTGTATTTGATTGCTTAATATTTTAGAAATGACATGCCTTTCAAGTAGGTAAAGTTTGTTCTGTTGATTTTTCGCTCTCTGCCATTTCTGCATCTTGTTTTGTATTTCCAAAAGGCAAAGTAAGACGTGAGTGCAAGGAGAGAGTAGAAGGACTTTTCCCATGTCCTTTGCTTCTATTATTAAAGACCTTTCAGGAGGGGTGGTTTTCATATTAGGCTTCTAGACCTTGAGGTCAACAATATCTGGCTGGTAAATGGTACTCTGCTAACTTTACTCATCTGCTAATGGACTATCTCTTATGCGCCTGACATTGAGTTAAGCCTGATGCACAGTACAGCACAGCTCACCTACAAGGAAGTCACACAGTGATAGATCAGATCCAACCGTACACCGGAGATCACCATTTGCCAAAATGGAGTAGCCAGCAATTGAGCCAATAATCTCTTTATGTAGGAGAGGGTGCTAGATGGACCATGGAATGAGTTACTCTTCAGGGTTGGGAGGGGGAGGGGAGGTGTGCTCCACGATGTGTGTTTGAGTATAGTTGAAAAAGATTTATGGGCTGGGTGATGAGCATACACAGCTGTCTGAGATGTTGAGGCATACGCAAACCGAAGAAGCTGAGAGAGGACCGACAGTGTCATGATCCTTCACTTTGACACAAGTACAAGGTGTGAGGTAGATCACAGAAGGTTAATACAGACAGGGAGACCTGCTCTAGGCTCAGGGGTTTTCCTTGTGATAATTGTGAGTTTAACTGCAACCATGTGGGTGTGGAGGACAAAGCAATATCTGGAATATAATGACTGTAAATATGACACAGAGGCAGAGAATATTGCAATGAATGTCATTAGTTTTGCTGCCTACTAGCTGTATTATCAAATCACTTATCTTTTGGACATCTGTTTTATGTATACAGTGATGCTAACACAAGCAATTAGTATAAAGATTAAATGATGTAATTGGATGTTTAGGATGGTTATTTACAAAAATAAATTAGGAGACATGGAGAGAGTAGAAGACAAGAAAGCCATGTCAAATCTCAGCCATTTCTGGAACGAGGAACATGTTATAGGTCTAGTGATTTGTTCTGGTACCAGGCAGAGAAGGAAGTGGTGTTCACTACTATGGTCTCTAGCCTGTACAAAAGGTGCAGTGATATGGAATCCTGCAGAGGCTGGAGGTAATTGATGGAGTTGCTCTTAAGATGTTGTTGTTGTTAAAATATCGAACCAAACATTGATCATCACTGACATGGGAGTGCCTTTTTATGAATGCCATGGTGATCCTTTTCATGGTTCATAGGTGTTTTCTCCTGGTAGGATGGTTTGATTGCTTCCTTTCCTTGGCAGTTTGCATAGTATTTTGTGATAACATAAGAAACTAGACTCCAGGAGAGAGGTTTTAAGGTCAGACCCAGGCTTAAATCATCTGAATCTTGCTTCTTCTTGTAAGATACCTTTAGTCATAGAAATTTACACTGAACCCCTGAAAGCAACCAAGGGCTACATCAATAGTCCATATCTTCTCTGGAGTTGTTTGAACTACTCTTGCTAGCTACTTGAAAGAGGTTTCTCCTGCCTCCTACTTGAGATTTTGTTAGTCTGTTGGAGTCTGTTGTTAACTCAAGTGACATAACTTCCTTTAATATATATAGCTAAAATAGATATAGATATGTGTGAGTGTAGTAAATATAAAATAACAATTCCTTAAAGCCTTATCAACCTTATTGTCCCACATTTTCCCTTCTCCATCCATATTGAACTTCCTCCTCCTTTGATAAAGCTCCTTCTCCATTTTTAAATTTCTTACTTCATTTTGCCTTATTTTCCTCACAAATTTTCCCCAGCTCCCACTTGTGGTCTATTTATAATTTCCTAGTTTCCATGGTTACTTCATGTTTATGTTCACATCTGAGTCCAGGGATTTAGAGCCCATTGATGAGCCAGAACATGGGACACTTTCCTTCTGTGTCTTGGTTACCTCACTCAATATGGTCTTTTAAGGTCCATCTATTTAAGTGTAAAGTTCATGTTTTAATTTTTCTTCACAATTGAATCTATTTATTGTGTATATATACCACATTTCTGCTATCCATTCATCAACTGAAGGATATTTTCATTGCTTCCATTTTCTACTTGTTGGGAGAAGGGTCTATGAACATTGCTAAGCGATTATCTGTAGAGTAAAATGTTGAGTCTTTTGGTCATATGCAAAGGAGTAGTATGTCTGTGTGATAGGGTAGATTTATGTTTTGCTTCTTCTCCACATTGTTTTCCAGAGTGCCTACACCAGCTTGTAGTCTCACCATCAACGAGGGCTTCTGTTTCTTTACAATCACTAGACGTAGATTATATAACTATAGCATTTGTTGTCAGTTTTTGTTTCTCTAAGCCATTTTGACTGGGATGAGCTGAAATTATAAAAACAAACTTTAAAATTACATGATCATTTCAATAGATGCAGGGAAAAAAAAAACTTTGGCAAAATCCAGCATGCTTTCATGATAAAATTCCTAGAGAGAGTATACTGGAGGGAACATACTTCAGTATAGTAAAGGCTATATATGACAACTCCACTGGTATCATTATCCTAAATGGGGAAAACATTGAAGCAACCCCATAAAACTAGGAATAATACAGGGCTTCCATTGTCTCTACAGCTTTTTGATACAGTGCGGAAGCACTTGCCAGAGCAGTAAGGCAAGAGAAGGAACTCCAAGGCATATAGATGAGGGAAAGAAGAAATTGATGTATCCGATCTGCAAGTGATGTTATACATAAGAGAGCCAAAAATTTTGCCAGAAAACTTCTATCAATAATAAAAAATGTCAGCAAAGTGACAGGGTACATAATCAACTTTTTAAAAATCAGTAGCTTCTCTATATACAAGCAACAAACATACCAAGAAAGAGGTCTTGGGCCATACACGGTAATATCAAAGACAATAAAATATCTTCAAATAAAACCAACCAAGAAGTGAAAAACCTCTACATTGAAAACCTCAACTCTCTGAAGAAATGGATTGTGAGAGACACTCAGAAATAGACATCCCATGTTCATGAATCAGTAGAATTAACATTGTGATTTATGGATTCAATGTAGTTCCAATAAAAATACCCACAACATTCACCACAGAAATAGAAAAAAATTTCATATACAACCAGCAAGATCCCAGATAGCCAATGTAGCCATGAGCCAAAAGAATAATATTGGAGCCGTTTCCATTCTAGACTGAGATATATTATAAATAGGTAGTCATAAAAATTGCTACTGCCAAAAACCAGACATGTTAACTAACAGAACAAGATAAGCCCAAATATGGGTACTTATAACTACATTTGTAGGCTTATATTTTTCAAAACCTACTTTAATAAGGGTTCTCAAGCACTTTGACCCCCTCTTCTTGCCTACTGTCCAAAGGTAGGGATAAAAGATGATAAATTGGACAAGGGGATGTGGATCTGTTTAGAAGTAGTTCTTTGTGGCAATTCCAATCTCCTGTTTGTCAGGATACCAACCGTCCAGTGTAGTAGTGTCACGATAGCAAACAGGATTCAGCAATGGTGGCATGATCCAGCAGAAACTGTCAAGTGCAACCAGAACCAGCTAAGACACCAGGGGAAGTTCTCTGCTGTTCTCCTCTTAAGGAAGTATGATCAGTGAATACATGAGACCAACAAAGCATTCCAAGGCTAGTTATGCAAGTGCCCCATCACTGTCCATTGAGTCTTATTTAAATACTCTCCAAACATCACATATGCTCCCATGGGTCTTGCCTCAGCAAAACACCATGTGTGTCTGCATCACATGACAAACCAGAAACTTCCACTTCAACATCCGTCTGATATTTGACAAAGAGAAAAAAAAAATCATTGAGAGAAAAGACAGCATCTTCTAACAAATAGTGCTGGGACATCTGGATGTTCACATGCAGAAGAAAAAAAATTAGATTTGCATCTGTCACCTTCCCAAATATGCTGGTCCCAATCACACACTTCCTACAGATATTGTAAGATATTTATTATGTAAGTCGAGATATGTTATTTGAGGAAGCTCATTATGTACCTCAATATATCTTTTACATGAAGGAAAAGATGGTGAATAGAGGCCAGAATATACTTTTAGTATTTTAATTTTATTCTATGGATGCTCTTTCGTGAGCACTGTCCCCATGAAGTGAGCACCTTCAGCAGGGAAGGTGGTTATGACACAGTTGGTTCAGTTAATCCAATTAAGCATCTGGAAACCCTGTCATCATGAACAAGGCATGAGCACAGATAATAAAGATGTGTTTCTGATGGGTTAAAAACTACAACCAAAGTTGGATGATGACAAAGTCAAAATTAAAGTCCAGGTATAGATGACTTCAGAACTATAAAATCCTACAGTATTAAAAAGTAAAGAAAGGAGTGTGGACCAGATAATGTGAATGTTCACTTGACTTTAGGCTTTCCTGAAAGTTGACCAAGTCGTACGCAATTTTTGTATTTATTTTCTTATTTATTTTGTCACCTATTTTTCAGATTTATTAATGTATAGTTTAACTTATGATATTAAATGATCATGATAGAAATATGAAAATAGATTTATTTAAAAGGGAAAATTTGAGATAGAAATAGTTGTTAAGCCATATATTATGTTAGAAATATTTGTCACATGTGATTGCCCAGAATATAATTAGATTTGTTTATAGTTCACTAGAGTAATAATAGAAATAGTAACAGAAAATGATGTGACCTAGGTGTGATGGCTTACACCTGTTATTCCAGCACTTGGAAGGCAGATATGGTAGGATAACAAATATGAGGCCAACCTGAGCTATAATGTGTGACCCAATTTCACAGCAAACAAATAAAAAGATAAAGTTGATATAGACAAATAACACTCAGTGAATGCCTACTCTGGTCATTTTTACAGAAATTGAATATATAACATGTTTGATAGAAACATTTGCAGCAAAGAGATGATCTAAGGTCAGGCAGGAAGATAGGGAACCTGGGAAAGACAATGTTGGGGTAAATTGTTTGGGGACTGAGTTTTTACTACTCAATATATGGGCCTGATGTCCTCTGAAGACAACAGAGATCCTCTGTGTTATGTGTTTCTATTATATTTTTAGATTGAAAACTCTAGTCTCACTATTGATTTGCTGTCATAGATGTCATTAGGACTTAAAACTTATTGCATACAGTAGCAAAAAGTTAAATCTGATTGAACTGGGTTTTGAATGTAATATATGGAAGCAATCTTAAAAGATCTAGAGTTTTCCATAAAGGGACACAGAAGGCATTGATGGCTACATGTAAACATGGGCTCAAGGAAAGATGGCTACCATTTCAAGATAGAAATATTTTATGAAAAAAAGTTGGTAGCTGGTCCTTTGACAGAGAACTTTAATTCAGCTACTAAGGATGCCGAGGCAAGAGTATCACAGTTTAAGATCAACTTGGGTTACAGAGTTATTTTAGGGCCAGGCTAGGCAACTTAATGAGACCTGTCTCAAAATAAAATGAGTGTTTTGATCAGTTACCAAATTCCAAGTGGTTCTCTGTGAGAGTTCACACACATGGACACATATACATATTAGCAGCACTGAATGGACTTAGTAGATTCTATTAATATATGTATGTACATATATAATTATTAAATAGGAAGAAATCATGAATTTGAGAAAGAATGAGAGTGACATCTTGGAGAATATCAAAGGTTTTCATGGGTTTCAGTATATGGAAATGTTACAGGAGCAGGGAATCAGAAAAGAAAACAAAGTCAAAGATGTTATCTTCGGACATAGATGGACTGAGAGATATTCTCTGTGCATGTCTCAAGACAAAACATTGAGCAGCTGTTAAGCAGGGATCTTGATTTTCCATCTAGAGCCTTTATATAATCAACGGCTACATTCGGAAACAGTGCCAATCAGTGTAGACTTCAGTGATTGTGTCTGAAGATACTTTGAGGTCCAGCATCAGCAGTCACGTGACTAAAGGACATAGCCCTTCAGCTGCTTCTGTAAAGTGGTTGGGTATCTGGGTGTTCAGTCTCAGAGTTGTTACCTTGATCAAATGAGCATACAGAAGCTGGTAATTGGCCGCACAGCCACAGAATCTCGTGACCTACATTTTGCAGCTCTTAAATATAAATGCAGTTTAAAAATACTTACTTCTACCTGAATAATACTAGAATAAATTTCTTCATATTTTATTTAATATTTCATTTCAAAGTTTTATTTATAAACTGTATTTATGAGATAATTGTATAGTGTTCTTGGATGAACAACTAAATAAGATAAATTGAAACTGGAGTTCTCCTCAACATGTGTAGGTTAACATAAGAACAAGTCCTCCATTGTGTCTAGTGTAGTCTCCATGTTTCTGATAGATGAGTTTGGCTACAGTGCCTGCTTTGTTTGTGTGCAGTAGCCCAGGCTTTGGGGCCATTGCCCTTGTCCTAAATTCACTCTCAGAACTACAAATGTGGTACATTCATTGCCCCTTGAATAATACTTGTCTAGAATCCAAGAAGCACTGTTCTTAAAACTTTTATGATTCTTTCCTTATTTGTTTTACAAACTCCTTTTTGGACAACTGAACTATATAAAGGCCTTAGAAGTGCTGTATATGTCCTGTGATTTTGAAAAGTATCTATGCTGTGTGGGTGTCGCAAAGCTTGTCCCACATTCTCTCTTTGGTAACAATATTAGTAGACATTATCCAAATGTGTGTCTCAGCTTCCAATTATTTTGTTTAAAGCGAAATAAGGCCTTCTCTGGTACATGGTGCTGTTTATAATTGTATTATTCATTCTCAGGAACTTCAAACTTATTCTTTGGGGGATTAGTATCTGGAACATTAAAATGATATAATTATTAAAGACATCATGTTAAACCTACTTACACACTTTTCAAATGATACATACTATCTAGCTTGTAAAAACGGTAGGTTGTGTTTAATTTTTATGTTTTTTTTTCTGTATGACTAAGAAAAAAAATATATGATGAGTGCCCCAGATGTCTCCTTCAATGCACTTGCTTCATGATTAAAATTAAGCTTAAGGAATATTCTGTGACCATTAAGCAACAGGTGTGAGATTAAGCCCTGGTCTTCTCACCTTACGCTTTGTGCCGTTGACCTCAGTGATGGGAGTCATTAATATTTCCAAACATAGTGCAGGTTGTGGCAGGAAGGAAACTGGACTTTGATATCCTGGAATAAGCCTTTTTGTTTCAAGGTCTTCATGCATGTGACTTCCTTAAGATTCTAGCAATGGGGAACAGGTATTCTCTGGGATGGAGAAAGGACTACCTTTTCCTCCCTTCTTAGACATCATTCATTGCTTTGTCTTGCATTTGTTGTGATATTTTATTTATTTGAATTTTTTCAAACAAGACCTCACCTTTTTTTTTTTTAAGATTTATTTATTTTATGTATATGAGGACACTGTCGCTCCCTTCAGACACACCAGAAGAGTACATTGGATCCCATTAAAGATGGTTGTGAGCCACCATGTGGTTGCTGGGAATTGAACTCAGAACCTCTGGAAGTGCAGTCAGTGCTTTTAACTGCTGAGCCATCTCCCCACCCCTTGAATTTTTTGTAATGTAGTTTATACTCAAAAGGATTCTGGATGTGGATAGTATTCAGGAAAATGATGATTACATATAACTTGATGACTGAGAAGCAGCCACTTGATAATCTGATGCCCATTTTAGCTTCATCTTTAATTTTTAATTATAATAAGTATTTTAGAGAAATGAGGTCATATATTTCACAGCCTTATGATGTGTTTTGTTATACTTATGGTGCCCCTGTAACAATATCAGAATGCTTCCACATTCTTCAGAATTATGAATTTTAATTTTTTCTGCATTAATTAGATTTCCTTGTGGTGATAAAATGCCCTACATAGGTAACTTGGAAGGATAAATATTTTGTGCTCAGTCCATAATAACCCTCTGCTCAACCATTTCTGGGAATGCCATGGAAACAAGATCATGTGACAAAGACTGCTCACCTAAAGGCAGAGCAAGAAAGCAAGGATGATGGATCAGATGTCCCCTTGAGGGAATGCCCTGTGAGCTAATTCCTCCAGCTATCTATCCCCTCCTAACGTTTCTACCATTACAGAGCCACCAGCTGGGGACCAAGTTGTCAACATGTGAGCAAAAATGAGTCATTTCATATTCAAATCAAAGCAATTGCTCTATAGCATTGTATTATGAAGACACTTTGTGATGTATTGAGCCAGTTCATTGCGGTTCCTAATTTATGATGATATAATTTTTTATTACAGTGATATTTAGAAAGTCATTTATTCCTTGCCAAATTATCATTACAAAATTACCAGTTAACATCTGATAAAATATGTCTCTTTATATTTGTAATTCCTTGCATCAAAGAGAATATGTGTATACAGGTATATGATAAATGGTAATGTTACACTTAAACACATGTAAATGTATTGTGGGTTAAAAAAATAATGCTATCTCACTCCCCTTGTCAATAGGTCTCTTTTATTAAAAAAAATCAAATATTTTATAGGAAAATGTTCTTATGGATGGCAGTAAGAAAAAAAAAATCCGTGAGACAGTTGTTCGCCATGCTATTTTGTTTGCCCAAGAAAACTAGAAATTCCTTGGGTTCGTTAACATGGCCCTGTTGTGGCCAGGATTAAGATAACAAATGTCAGCATGCTCTCTTCTCCCCTTCATCTGCCCAGACAGATGCTTTTCACCTCCTTACACTGAGTATCTGTGTAAATATGCTCCTGGCCTTGATGCCTCAGGCAGAGCACATTCTCCACAGTGTACCTGAGTATTGCCTAGCTTTCTTCTAATTATTTCTGCCCTAATTTACAATGTGCCACCTCCTAATGACATTAGTGATTCACTGTTTCTAATCGTATACACTTCCAGCCTCTGGGACTATGAATATTTTACATAGCAGTTGATTGATATTTACGTACTCAGAATATTTCGAGTTCAAAATTACGTTTTGTGTATGCATGTGCGTTCTGAGAATTTTATGGGAGATTAAAAGAGAAACGTACTGTTTAAAATTCTGTGATCGTGTGCTAAACACTTAGCTCTCCTGCTGCAATTTAGCTCTTCATAACTTGGCTGCCTAAAAATGATGTTCTCAGTAGGGCTTTAATACCTGTAGTATCAGTACAACAAAATCCCAAGGAAGCTGAGGAAGAATTAACATGAGTGAATCCTAGGCTAGCCTGGGCTACTGAGTGAGACATTATTTTGTAAAACCAAAACTTTGCTGAGGAGATGGCTCACTCAGGAAAGTACTTGCCATGTAACCATGAAGACCTGAGTTTGGATCCCTAGTACCCACATAAAAACAAACAGGTGGGCAACTCATGCCTCCCCAGTGCTGGTTAGGCAGAGACAGGAGGGTCCCTAATGTTTATTGACCAGTCTTTACTATAAGCAGGCTCTAGGTTCAGTAAAACCCTATCACAAAAACAAAGCTATAAAGAGATCAAGGGAGACACTTGGTCTTGACTACTGGCCTGTGCATGTATGTTCATATGTGTACACATGTGCCTATACAATACATAGACGTATGCACATGCACATGAACATGAAAATATATACAGACATATGTTCTCCCTTTCCATGTACCGGAAGAATGAAAAATGACAAACCATGGTTTTGGCAGAATCTGCCACATTTTGATATTATTATTTTTCTTTTTCCATTCCAATAGACTATGAAGGATGTTTGGGTTAGACAGTAGAGAATATCAGATACCTATGTGCCCATAGCCAGTTGTGACCGTTGCCAACTCATGATGAGTCTAAATTGAGTTCTACTCACTTATATGAAGTGTGGGTCAGAATCAGCCCTTTACCCAACTTCTGTAATTCCTTCTGTTGGACATTATTCTAATTTTGGTACCAGGGCAGCTTATCACACCGATTGAGGAATTCTTTTTGTTTGACAGCTTTTTATCGGCAGAATAGAAAGTATGTTTTGTTTATAAATTACCCAAACATTACACATATTTATCAGTTCCTAATTATTTTCCAGTTGAAATTTATGGCTTTGGATTTTTAATCATTTCTTCTTGAGTCTCTGCTTCATTTGTTCTATGCCAGGCATCTGTCATGGTTATGAAGTGCATTAAAGTTACAGTGCTATAAAACCACATTTATTTATCTACCCTATATTATTATATAAGGGTCTTTAATCACCATGTTACCAATATTATATTACCACACTATTATGTTTAACTTTTTTTCTTGTAGTTCTTTTTTTTTGTTTTGTGGGGTGTTTTTGTTTTTACTTTAAATTTTGCTTATCTAGAATTTCAATGTAAATGTTGTGCTTCAAATCTCATTAGGATAGTCTCTCTCAGGGTGATGGACCACGAATGAATATACATTTGGATTTATTTGCTTCATTTAACTTTCAAATTTAGGATCTCTTTACTTAAATTTGATTCCATTTTATAATAACCTAAAACATGTAGATGTTTCAGTGACAATAATCTAAAATAAAGTATATTCAAATAACTCCATTCTATTAATTTCACCTAACAGTTTTAAAAAATACTTTACATGTATATTGTTAACCAAAATCCTTACATATTAGTAAATGCATGCAACAGAGTCTATGTATTCATGTACATATTACTGTTTTCGGTATAGCCTTAATAAGCTTCTCATTGAGGTTTGAGATAGCCCTTTGTTCTGCTTTTCTCTCCTAGGGTATCTTAAAGACATCATTTCCATCTTGAAGAGGTGTGTTGATAAGGAAACTCTCTCAGGTTAATAACTTTCCCATGTGCATTTGCTATGATGTTATTTGCCATTAAACTCTGATAATCTTGCACTTGGTGTGTCTTAGCATGGGTTAGACTGATTTTCCATGATAGTATGCCCTGTCTTCAACTCTTCGCCTCTTTTTAATAGAAACTTCTTTTGAGTTGTACTTTTAGCTATTTTCCCTGAGTTTTGTTTTGACCTTATAATAAGGATACAATGAGTCTCAGTTCGATTATTTAATTAGCAGTTACTAAAGTAGGTTCACATGTTTAGTCCGTCAGAACTCTTCAAAGAGAATTTGACTAACCATAATTAAAGATACATGCCGCTCAGCTTTCTATCACTAACAGATTACCTAAATAATTAACTTGTAAAGAGACATTATGTGTTTGGTAAGGGCTTTAGGGTCACTGAATGGACCAATCTGTTAGGATACAGGCTAGCAATGACAGAGGCAGATGACAGGCAACTGCTCATTCTTCTTGGAGTCCGGAAACTAGAGATAAAGAGTCCATTCTACCTACCATCTCTGTGAGTAGACTCTCGTCTGGAAGTATTAGCTTTGGGGAACATTCAACACCCTCACAATAGCAAGTGTAATGTAAATAAATAAATATTATTACCCTGGATGGAGTAGATTGAACATAAATGAAGACTAAGCATGGTTACTGTGACAGCTAGCAGTTGTAAGCAGGGATTTTTTTTAAAAAGTAATTTTGTAAATATACTTTAATCTTATTCTTTCCTTAGATATTTTTCTTTTTTCTTTGGATTTGCAAGGACTGTTTGTTTTCTTCAATGAATCACCATTAAGGATTTGAATCAGACTGAAATCGGAATGTGTCTGTGAATACACTAAATTCCTGAACCTCATCAAACTTTCAAATTACCTCGAGCTTCTAATTGAGGCTGAATGTCAGCTAGGAGAGTGCTGATTGCATCTTTTCCCTTTAGTTTCACTTGTGCCATGCATATTGACTAGCAAAGATAGGGCAAGGTTTTCCTACCTGAAACTGCACAAATGGGCTCAACTCCGTTCACTTTGGGTCACTACACAGAAGCATGTATTTAATTTAAGCGAAATTGTATTATCTTTGAGGACTACTGAGAACATGTACCATAAAATTTGCCATGACAATTACATAAAATATCTTTTCTATGGTGATGTATTCCACAGTTTCCAAAGAAAGTAGAGCTAGCTCAGATTACCACAATAGAGATCCCAGGAAAACCTTTGATCTTCTGTGGAACTCCTTCATCTGTGATGTACTCTAATCTTTAGTTTTGTAGTTGATAAGCTGAAGGGCAGGGATCACACAGCAGGGACCTCATCACCTTAGAGAAGAGATTAGAACTCTGAGTGGTCTTAAGAATTTAAAGAGATGGCCAGAGCTGAGTCAAGTAGATATCTACTGAGCCAGAAAAGTAAGTTATCCTTAACCTCTCAGATGACTACCATATGTAAGCTACGAAACTGACAGTTTAAAAAATAAAACAAGAGTCAGCTCGCATTCCCAATGCACGAAATAAAACAAAGTAATGAGTCAGCAGACATCACTCAGGAAGGAGGGAGAGCCTTTACTGACCGTTCTGGTAGAGGAAGGACTCAGAATGTAGTGGAGTCTAAATCTCCCGCTGAGACATGGAAATGACTGAGCCTGCTTTGTACACACAGTAAAGTGTGGTTCCTTTCTTCTGTACTTACATTCTGATGATGGTGGTGCTGGTGGTTGTGATGATGATGAAGATGGTGATGATGATCATGAAAGAATCATTGAAAAGTGAGTGAGCATCAAAGAAAGGTAAAGGAAAGGACCATAAGACTCAGCACATGCAAAGAAACTTAATTCTTAGTGAAGGTCAAGAAAGACCTCTCCAAGGAGTCACTTCAGTGCAGAAATGAAGGGTAGCACAAGTTTGTTCAGTAAATGAGGAGGGGGCAAGAGTGTTGTGTTGCCAAGATTATTCTGGTTTGAGGGAAAAAGTAGGAAGAGCAAATGGTCCTGTGGCTGGTGGAGAGGAATGCCACACTGTAGAAACAGCGAGGACCCTGGAGTGCTTATAGAGAGAAAAGTTCCAGAAAGTAAAGCCTGTTCACAAGTTGAGAAGACAGCTCTTAAGGAGCTATGCAGGCCCTGTTGAGGATTTGGGTCATATTTCTACAGTGCTACAGAATTAGAAGGTAAAACAAAGTGGCATTTCAGAAGTACGTAGATCCGTGACTGACTCTAAAAAGTGCAACAGCTTGCTATGTACGGATCACCCTCACAGTCTCAGCATCTCATCAGTTCACAAGGGCACTTACAGTCCTGTGACATTTAATGGTGAGAAATGTTCTGAGAAGTATGTAGTAAAGCAATTG
This sequence comes from Mastomys natalensis, assembly GCA_021653895.1. NCBI lineage: Eukaryota > Metazoa > Chordata > Mammalia > Rodentia > Muridae > Mastomys > Mastomys natalensis. Next base: position 2,664,705 of record JAJTUV010000381.1, read on the forward strand.
TATAGAGTGAATAGCATAGAGTGTATTTCCTTAGCTAGTATAGCCTTCTACACTCCCAGTCTCTGAGGTAGGTATGGCTTAAAGCGCCCATGTTGTAAGCCTACACAGAATGCCATGTGGGAAAGTAGGGTTCTGAGATGCCTGAATAGACAAATGCACAGAGCACTTGCCATGAAAGGAGTGTATCAGCCTGGGGTGCTAGGCTGAGTCAGTAAGAAGCCTATGTTGTCGCTGTTAGCCACTGAAGACTCTACTCCCAAAGTTCATGTAGGCTATTGTATGCAACTCACTTTTCAGGAGTTATATAGGTGACACAGTTTTAATAAAATTCACTGCTTTTATAGGGGAGCACAGTTGGCTTCCTCCATCTACCATCCACATGGAAGTTACAACCATTCTTAACTTCAGTTTCAAATGATTTGGTGCTTTTTTTTTTTTTTTGCCTCCAAAGGCACTAGGAATGCATACACTCTACATACATATATGCAGGCCAAACATTCATAAAAATAAAATAAAAATGATAGATATATCTTCAAATTCTTTTCAGTAGCAAATTAACCATTACTTTATACATTTTTAAAAGAACTTTTATTTCTTTTGTGATAACTAAAAGTACTCATGAACAAAAATATTTTATTTTAGTCATTATATATAAGGTTTCCAATTGAATTTGTTTAACCTTTAAAACATTTTCCTTAAAAACTCAGAGAGAAATATGCAGATTAATTCAGGCTTACCCAGGTCGGTAGTGCTATCATCTATGTTCATGGAAAATCTCTGGGGTAGTGTAGTGGTTTGAATAAACGTGGCCCTCATAGGCCATAGGGAGTGGTATGTAAGGAGGTGTGACCTTGTTGGACTAGGTGTGGCCTTGTTAGAGGAAGTATGTCACTGGGAGTGGGCTTGGAGGTTTCAGATGCTCAAACCAGGTCCAGAGCCACTCTCTCTTCCTGCTCCTTCAGATCCAAATATAGAACTCTCAGCTCCTTCTCCCAGTACCATGTCTGCATGCAGTCACCATGCTTTCTCCCATGCTAACAATGGATGAAACTTCAAACTGTGAGCCAGCCCCAGTTAAATGGTTTCCTTTAACAGAGTTGCTGTGGTCATGGTGTCTCTTCACAGCAACAGAACCCTGACTAGGACAGATAGTAACATGTGCAGAGCTGTTCTCACCTGAGAAGCCCTTTCTCTACATCACTTGTAATCAGTAAAAAGGATGCATTCTAAAATGTAATAAATAGTAAAGGCCTTTCTAAAATTGCAGTAAAATCGGTTAGTATATAAACCAGTAAGATAGCCACTTGTTGCTATTATTAAGTATCTGATGTGACACATAATTGTCTAACTATACTTCTTTAAGAAATATTTGTCTATTTTTATTTTATGTGCATCTCTGTGTGTGTGTACGTGTGTGAAATTATGTATGGTTGTGCACCATGAGTTGTCTGATGTCCATAAGCAGAAGAGTGCATTGGATGCCCTGGAACTGCCATTACTGATGATCAGAAGTGGGTGCTGGGAACCGAACACAGGACATGGAGAGCAGTCAGTTAACCAGTAAGCCACTCTCCAGCTTTGTGTTACTATAGACTGTATATAACTGTATCAGTAGTTACTATAGTGTGCCTTTAGCTGGCAGCACGTTAGAATTGTATTTTATACACCCCAGGATTTATCCACTTATTTTCTACACCCTGTTACTGCTGTGATCAAATGTACAGCAGAAATAATTATAGGAATTAATTTGAGCTACAGTGTAAATGTGAAGTTTAGATGCCTCCTCATTTCTAGATAGAGATTTCAATTCAGCAGCAAAACAGGGAGTTTTGAGCTTAATGGAAAGGTAGGAAACTAATATTTTAGATCTGAAGATTATGCAACAGTTCTGTTAAGTTCACCTGAGAAGAGTGTTAGGTTCAGTCCCAAAGTATCTTATCAGAGACAGAGGATAAGAGGGAGTGAAGAAAGAGACATCTGCAAGAGCTGAGTTAAAAGAGTCAAGGAAAAAATACTTCAAGGTGTTGGTAAATGGTTAACTGTGACAAACACGTCCTATACTTCAATAACATGACAACAGGAAAGTGTTGATGTTGGTCACTCAAAATCCCTTCTGACCTTGACAAGAGCAATTAGCAAAATTTCAAATAGCATTTATTCATATTTTTGGCAAAGAAAGCTTACAACATTGTTTAATTATGAAAACTTGAACAAATAGTTTTCATACATTATAAATAAATCTCCTGGCCCACAAGGGGCTGAGACCCACAGGTTGAGAACCTTTGCTTTATCAGTTGAGTCCCATTTGTTTTGAATGATGGGTTATGTAGGATGAAAACTGCCAACTTAGACATACAAGTTAACATGCAGGCAGAATGATCTCCAGTCAGAGAACACATGAACCAAAGGTAGATATCAAATAGAGGTAGGTGTTGATTTATTTAGAACAGGTTATGATTTAGTGATCTTTGAGTAATCAAATAAAATATGCAGTAGATAGTTGAAAATAGGAATCTGAGCTTCAGAGCAGATATAAGAAGTAGAGATAGATTTAATAGCAATATATTGATTGTAATGACTAATCAGATTGTGGTAATATATCTCTAGGAGAAATTATAGAGTGAAAGAAAAAAATCGAGATTAAAATAAAAGTAAATTCAGTAGGCCTGGAGAGATGTCTAAGTACTTAAAAGCACTTGCTGTACTTGCAAAAGACTGGGCTTTGTTTCATAGCTCACCAGACACACACACACACACACAACACATACATGAGAGAGAGAGACAGAGTGAGAGAGAGAGAGGCAGAGACAAACAGAGACAAATGCAGAGACAGAGACAGACACAGAGAGACCAACACATATACACACATGAATATAAATAAAAAATAAAATAAATCTGAGAATAAATTCAAGAGCATTTTATGCTTCATTCAGAGTTCTGTTGTATAAAGCTTGTCTGTTATAAAACTTACTGTTTTAAAACCAAATGCAATGATATAAGGAAATGTGTTTTTAAAAATATTATGTTTGGAATTTTTCAAAGTATTTTACATAATATCCAAGTCCAAAAGGCAATAATTATATTTCAATCATTTACGAATGGAATAGTTATTCCTTCAGTTTATTTTTGGGGTAAATTAAGACAGTTTTCCCCACTATTTTTATTTACCTTTTTGGAAGTAAAATTACCTTAACTTAAAACCATTGTTTAAAAGAATGAATTGACTTTCCTAATCCAATAAACTGTACAGATAATTTGTTTCTTCAATCCCAGAATTTCTGTTTCTAAGAGTGACTCATTATAAGAAATTATTTAGATGGAAGTGTTTGGCTTAGTAAGCTAGATTTCTCCAGACTTATAAAAATATGCTTTAATTAAATTTCTCAACTACAGTGGGTATTAACTTCATAATCTTATTTCAGTTTCATATATTTTATTGCTTTAAGTTCCTTGACAACATTTAGCTAGCAGTTTTAACTTACAATTTGAGTTGTTATGCTAATTAATTCTTACCACAGTTCTGTGACCCGGGTGTTAAACTTTAGGGAATAGGAGTCAGCTCAGAAGCAATGTTCATATCCACAGTTAGTAAGGATGTCCCCACATCAGCTCTTCATTTCCTGTATGCAGAGCTCTCATTATACCCAGGGAATTCTAAGTGTTCTTTGTGTTCCGGTTGAGTTGCTCCCATTACACCTATAAGCATGTATCGATTTGGGAATCATACCAGGTACAGAAAGCCATAGGGCATGTCTGATCGTCAGGTCTCTGCCTCCCCCAACTCACGTCTTGTTTTAAAAGTAGGCACAAATAGAGGATTTGTATGAATCTGAAGCATTGCTACTTTTGGAGGGGGGGGGAATGTAAGACAAAGGAAGGTTATTTTCATCTCAGTTCCTGGCTGGTCACAGTGTTCCATGCCACAGAAAGCTCTGAATGATTTCTTCAGAAGAAAGACTGAAGCCAAGAATTAGCCCTCCTCCTGGCCTGGACTGCAGCTGCAGGCAGGTTGGCCTCCCTCTGGGCAGTCAGGTCTTATTAGGTCAGCTGCAGGCCCCCTTCTAGTTGGAATGCAGAATGAGAATCAGAGACAAGGAAGGGCAGAAGTGTGGTGTGTTTTGTTGTGTGTGTGTGTGTTGTGTTTTACAATTTTTAAGTTTTACATAATTGGAAACTTTATGCATGTGTGCAGTTAGAGACAATTGATTTGCTTTGTAATAAACAGGCTACAGTCTGCGTCATTTATCATTGGGCAATTTCCTTCAGTTTATGAACTTATGCGTACTTTCACAACGCTAACTAGGATTAGCTGGTCACTGAAAGTCCCCTCCTGATATGATCCAGAACAGCCATAAAAACAGGGGTAGCAGGTTGCCATGGGAGCAGGCGGGATGCAGAGTAACTGTTTTTATATAAATAAAAACACTATGATATGAAATCATGTCAGAAACTGTAATATTGCCAAATGCAGTGGGGTTGGTGTATACTCTAATCCTCAAACTGGAAAGCAGGGGATCTCTGTGAATTCCAAGCCAGCCGGATCTACCCAGTGATTCTCAGGCTAGATGGATCACACAGTGAGTGATCAAACAAACAAACAAACAAACAAAACAAACAAACTATAAGATCGTGTTTCCTGACTAAGCCCTGGTGAGAGGCTTGCATGGGTATACAGTAGCTACAACTCAGGCAGTGGCTTATCGTTGCTGTCCATAGATAGCCTCATTACACAAGCACAGTGAGTTAGAGAGAACAAATGCCCAGGGACATCTACAGGATACAAGATCAGCTTAAATGAAACAGAGAAATTAACCTTACTAGTAAGTGAAATATGCTTTCTAGCAGGAGGGAAACTCTTTGTCAGTTTATGTAACTTTAATCAGGCAGGTCACCAATACCAAGAGGGAAGGTTGCCAGCAGGAGACATGAGATTATTGGTAGGGGAGGTGAGCTTTCTGAGGAGGCCCAGTAGATGACTGAAGGGCCCATGGATGCTTACAGAATACAAGCCTTGTGTTCTATGCCAGAAAATCTCTAGGTAGTGGGCTGTCTACATGCTTCTGTATGCTACTTCTTAAGGGGGAGGCATTTTGTGTTAGACTGCATGTGCTGTGGCATAATTAACTTGCTCTGACCTGATAGTCTTGTGTTCTACAGGAAAGCAGTACTGTCTCCAGGAAGTACTTGTCTGCTTAGTTCCCACTGTACTAGTAAGGAGTTAACTTTATCTGGACACTATGTCTTTGCCTGTTTGATGTATTCCCATTGACTCTTGGATCTTCCCAGCCTCTGGAATGGGAAGGGTCACTTCATTTGTGGCATTTATGTCCTACTTATTTCATGGACAATGCGTTTGCCAAGTATCATGTCCTGTGTATAGCCAAACTGCTGAACTGTTATTCATACAGGCATACATCATAATGGCTATGATGTTCCTAGATGGTGGAAATTGTTCACTTGTTTAAAGTCCTGGGGCACCATTTTTGTAGGTTGCTTCCCAAAATGTTGTTCATTATGTAGCTGAGATCTCTACATGTTTTTTATGCTATTTCAAACATTGATGGTCTTTCCTCAAACGGTGTGTTGTGCTGGTCAATATTAGCCACTTTCCCAAAAGCAGAGTCAATACAAGGTCTGGGTGAGCATATCCCAACTTGCTATATGTTACGGTGAGCTACAAAGTAAGACTCACTGAAGCACATCTTTATATTAAGAAATAGGATGTAAAATTGAAATATATCAAAGAAATATAAGAATATAAAATTTAGGATTTATAAAGATATTTTTCAATGAGTAGATAAGCAAGAATTTTTATTATTAATGGAATAATGGTTTTATATAACCTCTGATCCAATAAATGTGGTCATAATGTTGTTAAATATCGCAACCAGTTGAGAATTCCATGTGATAGGAATGCCCCTCTAGGAAGCATTTAGCTTCTTGTTTAGCTGGCTCACTTAGTTGAATCTCTGTACCCATTTAATGCAACATTGTTAAGTAAAAAGAGAGTCATAAGTTGATGGGAAAAGACCCAAAGGCAGAGAGGATAGAGGCAAGTTCTTCTGGGTTGTTCTTCACTTTGCTCAGAATAGTTTTCGAAGTAATACAGAGTTGGTCTGTGTTCTGAACTATGACCATGTTTGTATGGTAATGAGGACCCGCATATCAACCTGCACCTTGAATAAGAGCCAGCCACTTCCTGAAGAGAAGACCGCTTGAGGAACTCAATGACAGTCCCTATGACTGGTTATTCTGAGGACTCACCAAATCAATCATCTTAAAGCCACCAGGAAGAATGTTTCACTGGGAATATTTTCGGAGGAAGAAATTAGAAACTACCCACAGTCTTTCTAAAGACTCGGTTTAAGTGGACTATTATCTAGGACTGGAAGTAAGAAACTAGGAGAGGGTATTTTGTGGTAACAACACCCACAAGAATGAATCAGAATTTCAGAGTCCAGGTGTCACCATAGGGAGTGCAAGAGACTTGGAAGGTAAAATAATAAAGGAAAATATGATCACAGATGTTCTTAAATGTATATCAGAGGGGAATGGCAATAGATCATGCAAGAGATTGAGCTGGTGTGATGAATTCTTTTTTCCTGTTATTTGATCCACACTGGAAAATATGAATCATGACACTCATATAGAATAATAAATATGAAGTAAAAGTACTTAGTTGTAAGTGGAACGTTAGGAAACTAATGATGCAGACTCTGTCTTATTATGGCTTCAGTTTTAATTATTTGCTTCCCAATCCCTGGAGTCAACTCTTGCTTTGCTTATTGAATAAAACATCCAGTATGTTTTCATTTGTTGAGCATATGGTAGAGAAGCCAGCTGCAAGGAACATTAAAAAAGTCCAGCCAGGTCTCATGAAACCTTTAGATACCTGTGCTATTGTAGCAGGAAAGTTCAGTAGAAATAAATCTCATCATACTGGAACATGAAACATTGTTGAACACACAGATCCACTGTCATAACATATTACTATCTGTAGTCAAACTACCTGGCACGTTTCAAAACCAGTACTGTCTTCTTTAAACTATCCCATCACATATTTTGGGAATTGACTACTTTTGACACACTGGTATTAGTGTAACTTGTTGAGAACTTAGTATACAGTGTTATTATTTCTTTAGTATTGTTCTTGTAGATGTTTTGCTAGCTATGGCAAAATATATTATAATAGTCATGGTTCAATAGAGGGACAGAGCCATAAGAGTGAATTTCTATTATGAAGTAGATTTAGTACTCTAACTTACATGATACAGGTTGGGTAATATAACCGTGGCTGTCTATGTACTGGACAGGCCAAGAACTAGAAGCATGCTCAGTTTACAAGGCTGGTTGGCTCAACAGTCCAATCTGGCACTGCAGGCCTGGAGGGTGGGTGGGTATCCCCCGGTGTTCTGGGTTCTAATGTTAGTAGAGGAGAGCAGCAGCAGAGCTGATGCCCTCACAGGCAGGAGTGAATACGCAAAAGCAGCGCTGCCTCTCCTTCTGATTTGTACTTCCTCTTTTGTGAGCATGTAGGCTGCAGCATTAAAAAGCAATCCAGATCTCCACAGTCGGATGGTAACCTATAGCACCATTAGGAATATATACAGATGAATATAATATAGCTGTTGTCAAAAACTGTGTATTACCCCAGTGATTTCAAATGAAGTAATTTCTACAATATATCCATTTACATTTTGGGAAGATATACTCATTTTTTTTAAATCTATGTGATATAAGAGAAAGTGATACAAGTATCTGTTTTTTATTCATAATTATACACACTCATTTTCATGTAATTATGAACTCTTTTCATTTTGTATGTGATTGGTCCCACAGTAACGAACCTAGTATTGAAAATTTAAATGTAGTGTGAAGAGTTTAAAGCAAGAGACTCTGTCATTAAAATTGATTCTGTAAAGTAACAGCAAGAAATAAATGAGATGGAGGTATATTTTTTCAAATGCTGTATGTTTGAAAGAAGGACCCTATATCTATATCTGTATAATTTTTCCATTTTTTCAATTGCTTAGCAACCTTGTCTTCTCTGTTGACTGTTTAGGCTCCACACAAAGGGATATAGATACCTTTATGCATCCTGATAAGGCCCAAATCAATTTTTAATGGATGTTAGGAAACCACTGAGTGAACAGGCAATCAGATGATCAGTGCTGTGGGGAAGACATATGTGTGTGTAAAATAAAGTGGGAAAGAAAGCTAAATAGAAAGTTCTTGCAAATGTCAAAAGAAGTTTTTGTGTGGATGAGGACAGTAAGCCTGAAAAGCCTGCTGGCTCCACTTTATACAGAAAATTGGAAGAAAATTTCCTACCTTTCAAACCTGGACAAGTAAAGAAGTGATTGATAAATACTATAGTTTTGCCATGTACCACTCACAAAATTTAACACACATATATGTATGCATGTATGTATGTGTATATATATATATATATATATATATATATATATATATCACAATATATGTGTATATATATATATATGTTGTCTCATATATGTATGTGTGTGCATATAATATGATTCTATATCACAGTAACTAAAATAGTGATAATGGAAAAGGAAAGAAGTTGTTTAGAAGCTAATAAAGGACAAGGGCATAGTAAGTTCAGACAGAGTGATCCTCCACCAGTATTTGGAGCATCAAGAATTGAGCATCTGAATTCTGGAACTTATGAAAGATATCTAACACTTTGGAATCATGGAATAAACTCAGTTATTAAAAAAAACAGAAAATGGAGATAACTATAAAAACCTTAGGTCCTACTTTTCTAGATTGATGGGGGAAAATACAACTAATGATAGACCAGAAAAGGCAATAGACAACTGGAGAAAATGTCCAAAATAGTGTTAATGTACAAACTCAAGAAAATGCTTTTCAAAGAAAAGATTGAGCAACAGGTGCTTATATGGAGAACAAAACAGTGAAGATGAAAATGAAGAACAAAGTTCAATAGTGGCACAAATGTTATGGATGTGACCAAGAACAAAGTGCATTAGTGGAACAAGTATTATAGATGCAATTAGCCATTTATACGCTTTCCAGATCTAAGACCTACTCCATTAGATGAAACCCATTCCTGGAACTGTTAACAGGGAAAGAACTGTGGCTAGATCATAGATCTAAAGGGAGAGAACCAGATACTACTAATCTGCTAAATGAACATAGTATTAAAATAACTCCTAAGGTTGCAATAGGTGACAGTTAACACAGAGACGCTCTACTCATCAATATGCAGAGAATAAGAGACTGTGGGGTGATCAAACCTAAATGGAACATACATATCACACCTTTCCCACCAAGGCGCAGAGAACTCAGAATAGCATAGGGAAGAGCCAGAGGTGGTTAATGACTTTCAGAAAACAATACTTTTAAGTATAACAAGGCAGATGCACATATAAACTCATGGAGATATTGACAGCACCCATGAAGCTTATGCAGGCTCAAGCCAGACAAAATCCCAGCATGGAAGGGAAGAGGTGGCACAAAATCCCATCACTACCTGAGGAGCTAGTCGCATTCAGTAGCTGCTAGTTGAGAGTGAACAAAGTCTTTTTAACGATGTGACCCCTAGTAGGTTGACCACATTTTAGGATAGGCCCCAATAACAAGAGTAGTTTGGTAACACAAACTGTACTTAATGGAGGGAGAAAAGAGAAAAAAAAAAGAAGTATCTTTTCATGTAGCTTTGATAAAATAATCTGACAAAATTGGCTATTTGGCTCTCAATTCCACATATATAAATATATAAAACTAGTAAAATGTTATAATACTTATATTAAAATAATTTCCTAGGTCTATAATTTATTCTTATGTTTTTAAATTATATATTGCTTTAAAGTATTTTGTGACAGGGCCAGACAGTACAGATGTCTATTTGTTTTCTATTCTTTATGAGGCTACTTCAGATTTAACTAGAATTTGTTCTTCTTGATGAAGGGTCCCATGGAAAATTATTCAGCTCTATGCTAGGAACACAAGGTCAAGATGTCCCAGCTAACTTTGCTTCTATTAAACTTCTTGTGAAAGCCTCCCTTTCCAACTAACTGCTCATCTTAGCATCTGTTAAACTGCTTGCTTGCCCAAAATCTCCTCCTACAGCTGCCCAGTGAGATACCAGGATGTGTGTTTTGCCTTAAAAACCCCCTTGCTCACTATATGTGTGTCCTGAATAACTGAGTGTGTAATCTCAGCTGGCTGAAATAAAAACTTTGAATTGGCTATAAAATATCCCTGCGTGGTAATTCTGGTGGACTCCTCAAAAATTAAAATAGCAGAAAAATTTCTGAAAGCTCATGATTGCAGATGACAAATATAAATAGAAAGCCAAGAAACATAATGGACATTTTCTAAAATACAAAGTGCCAAGCTTTCTTTAACTCAAAGATGAATTCAACAGGAATTATAATTATTGAACAAGTTATTTTATACAACAATCTTAGAATGGACAGATATGATTGCTAATTTATATTAACCAAACAAATAATTGTGTACTTTTGTCATGAAGGAGTTATTATCTACAATTTCTATCACCCATTTAGGACTTTATGCATTTATAACTGAATTATGCTCTTTTACTTTAAACACATTTATGTGGGAGAAGACAATGATGGTAAGTGTTGATTGTCAATTTAGCAGGATCTGGAATCAACTCAGAGACAAGCCTCCAGGTACACATATGAATGATTATTGACTTCAAGTTAGCCTCTGGGTTTGCCTGTACTTGACAATTTGATTAGGTTAATTTAGATGGACAGATCTACCCTAAAAGCACATGGCATCTGTTCATATACTAGAGTTCTAGACTGACTGAAAAGGTGAATGAGAAGTGCGTACCAGCATTCATTACTCTTTGCTTCTTGCCTATATACGAAGCGTGAAGAGTTGCCTCGAGCTCTTGACCCCATGACCTTCCCACCTTGATAGACTGAATGTGGAACTGTGAGCCAACATAGCTCTTTTTAATCAGGTTGTTTTATCAGAGATACATGAAAAGTCACTAAGACACAAATGAATAATTTAAAACAAATGGCTATCTTTGAGCACTTTTGATTTTATTATAATTAATTTGAGTACTCTAGGGAGTTTAAAATTTGTTCTAATAGAAAGCTACAAAGACTTCTTCAAAAACCAAAAACTAAAAATAAATGCCATTAACAATAACAGCAAACTAACCAACAAAAGACTCCATTGAAAGTGTTAGATTTACGATGATCCTGTGAAAGTGTTTTTACATTAATGTTGGTTTTTTCTGAGTCGATGAAATGTTTCTGCTGGAGAAAGAGCTTGTTGAACAAGACTGAGGATCTGAGTTCTATCCCACGAACCGTGTAAAGAGGAAGGAAGAAGCAGACTCCACAAAGTTGTCCTTTCACCTCCAAACATGTGTTGTGGCACAAGCATCTTCCCACCCAAGCACACATTCCTTCACATAATAACTTTGAAATCTAAAAACATTTTATAATGTTTTTCTGATTTCTGAATTATTTTATGTTGGCATTTTAAGTATTTCCTGAAAATATTAGACAAAAAAGTGTCTAATTCCATGTGAAATTATCACCAACATTGGGAAATACAACTAGCCTTTCCTTCCGTGTTGCTAGAAGAGTTTGTGAAGTCTTAGCTCTAATGTGGACATGTACAGTTCTTTAGGAGGCCACTTCAGATTTAGTTAGAATTTGGTCTTCTTAATGAAGAATCCTGTGGAAAGTTATTCAGCTCCATGCTAGGAAAGCAAAGTTAGCTGGGACATCTTGACCTTGTGTTCCTATACAGACATATACAGAACTCACCCTCCCCTTTTGCCTAAAACTGAATCTTCATGAAAATAGAGCCTACCTTACTTGTTCTCATGGTTTCCCTGCATTTTTAATGCCCATAAAATTTGTTAGGTAGAAAAAAAAATTCAGTGAATCTTCATCAGTAATTTTATTTTATTTTATTGTTGTCTCCCCAATACAAAAGTCTTAACACTAAGACATATCTGCCTTCATGACTGGTATGACAGTGCTGTGTCTATCAGGTTTGTTAATTCAGAACTTGATGCTTGGGTTTCCTGTTTTTGTCCATTTTAAGATCTTTACTTCCCGAACTTACACAAGTAATTTGAAATCAGTAGATGGTATTTGGTTTGCAGAGTACGTTTGGAAGACTGTTGTGGACCAACTATGGAAATGAGAGTAGAGAAATTATAAGTCCGTGTTAATTACAGATTTGTATTACAGCTTCAGCCTCTCATTATTCAGAAAGACTAAAGATGATTGTTTCTTGAAGGATTGAATATTTTCCATGGCTATCATTGTGGGGAAGAAAAACAAGCATACACAAACAGTGGTGGATAGCAGTGCATGGTGAAGAGCAAAAACACCACAGCAGTGAGCTGCCTCATGAGCCAACTATACAAATATCAGATTCTCAATATTACAAAAATTATTTTATTCATCAAGCATGGCTCATTATCTATTGTAAATCCTACAAATGCAACTATTTACAGCATGGGCCTCCTTCCACATGATGTCCTGTCACGTTTTTGTGCCCATGCTGTTGTTATTTCTGTTGCTTATTTGTTTTGAATCTCTGTTCTCGTTTATTTAAAATATGCCTAGATCATAGCTTCTACATTCTTCTATCCAATAGGCATTTGAGACTCTGATTAAGATTAGACTTTCTAGAACCTCTGAAATATTTAGGACCGAAGGTTTTTATTGTTCTTTCATTTTTTTTGGATATACCAATTTGAATGAGGGCGTCAACAGATATGCGAAAACGCATTGACTTATCTGTCTCTTTATCACATCTTTATTTAATGTATGCACGACTCACCTAAGAGTCACTCACTGGTCACCTTGGCTGTCAAATTGACTGCTATGCCATTAAAGTACTTTCATTGCAGGAGCCTTTATTTTGCTTAATAACGAGCCCATGTTTCAAGCATATGGTTGTCAGCAATTTAGATATAGCAGATAAGGATGGCAATATGCTTTTGTTAAATGAAAACATAGAAGTTCTCAACACAGAAAGTAAAAAAAAAAAAAAAATCAATGATAAAGACAGAATGTGTTAACTAAAATATGTCAGATTTAGTGAAGGTGTCCTTCCAAGCATCTTTTTCTCATTGTTTGTCACTTTTTTCCTTTTATTGGTGGAGGAACACGGTTACTTAAGAGTTTCTTCATGGGCAACTTAAAATAAATAAGAACATAACCTTTCCTTGGCTTTCATTCATCTGGGATCCTACTGAGGAGGCATCACTTAAAAGTTGGGTATCTAGTGTCATTTGGATGTGTAGCTACAAGGAGAGGAACAATTAGTACTGAGTAAGAATATCAACAGCAAGCCTCTGAGGGCCTGTTTTCTATTGAGCTTACCAAATTATCAGTAACCAGGGTTGGAGCCTTAATTACAAGTTTGTCCTCCAAGAAGTTTGCAAGAGCTTACAAGAGCTTTTGAAATGTGCTTCTTTAGGGTTGAGTCAAAAAGGAAAGTTTTTTTCTGTTGTTGACAAATGGAAAGAAGTCATTTGTTTAAAATAAAAAAAATAAGTAAAGTAAAATAAATAAAATAAAATAAACTGTAAAATTATTACAAAGAATAGTAAAAATGAGATAAAATGTAACCATCCTTTGAAAAGAAGACATGAACTAAGCAAGGTCCTATTTGCAGTTTGCCTTACCTGTACACCAAGTCCAGTGTGATGGAAGTTCACAGCAGGACAGGTTTGCTCAGCTCTGTGCAGCTCAGTCCTGGATTTTATTCATGACAATGTTATTTGGACTCTATGATTCTCCCCGAATTTTAATTCTGACACACATGGAAAGCTTTTGAGATCTAAATCTAATCAGTATTCCTAAGATATCTAGGCCCTTTATCTCTCTCTTGAAAGGGCTTCAAATCAAAATACAATGTTACTTTTATATTCCATTCAAGACCAAGGCCTTGTCACATCCTCAAGTTCACTTATTTGAGAAGACAAAGCTAAGAAGTTCAGGAATGCTTTGCTCTGCTGTGCCCCTCATACTGTTTCATAATAGAACAGACAATATTTATAGGACTTGAAACTACTGTGGAGTATTTGTGGACAGTGGTTGCAGTAAGAAAATAGACCGCTTAGGGGAATACCATAGGGGACCACAGTTGGAGAAGATGGTCACAAGGAGCTCTCTGCCTGTCTGTCTGCCTAGGAAGAGAATATGGTAGGGTTGTCACATCGGGTGCCCACATGTTCCAGCTGGGAAAACATGTTCAGTCACATGAACGTCTTGGATTGCGGGTTAGGCCTATTAAGGATTTAGATGTAAGGAATCTAAAATGCCAGGCAATGAATGACTTAGTTTTCAACTCTATGAAATATTAGAATAGGGAGTAAAACTCAAATGTAACTTACATTTTCATGAACTGCCATTTTTATTTTTCTTTTATTTTTTTTTGTGTTGAGACAGAGGGAGAGGAAGATGTAGAAGGGGAGGGGAGAGGAAGTGAGAGAAGGAGGAGGAGGAGGAAGAGGAGGAGGAGGAAGAAGAAGAAGAAGAAGAAGAACAACAACAACAACAACAGAAAGATGAACAACAAGAGGAAGATGGAGGAGGAGGAAGAGGAAGAAGCAGCAACAGCACACAAGGGGAAGTCAGAAGTTAATTCTCTCCATACACAGCATGGAGTCGAGGACTTTAAGTCAGGTCATCCGGCTTAGTGTCAAGCTCCATTGACCTGTAGATCCATCTTCCCAACCCCTTCTTTTCTTGTGAAGAAAAAAAAATGGCCAAGCTTTAAGACTCAGCCAAACCCCATAAATCAAAATGGAGAATATTCTGGAGGAATCAGGCCATTATATTTGAGGGCATTGGTTCTGGATAGAAGCCTAGGACTCACTGAGAATAAAGGAGAAATGTGGATCCTGGAGTACAACACTCTAGAGTCCTGTTTGCTTTTGAAAGGAGATGTAGGTAAGGATGCTGCAGGTCTTTCCTCAGAAAGGCAGATAATGCATTAAGGATTCAGGCTTTACACTAGGAAGCAACCCCATCCTCACTCTATGCTGACCTCAGTAAGAAAGTGCTCACTCATGTAAACAGCTAAGAATGGAGCCAGATACACAGAAATAAGATGGACATGAGGAATATCTGTGGCAGTTGAAGTACACAGAAGCACATGTTTTGGGATAGAAACATGAACTACGGGTTAAAGGGCTGGCTTTGATTAAGAGCACTTACAGCTCTTCCAGAGGACCAGAGTTCAGTTCCTAGAACCCAAGTCAGGTCACTAACAAGCACCCAGAACTCCAGTCCCAGGGCATCTGACACCCTCTTCTGACCACTATAGGTACCCGTGGCATACCCTCACATGGACATGTACACATAAATAAAAATAAACTTTTAAAAAGCTTGTTTTTAAAAATGAAGATTACATTAGGCCTTCAAAGTCATATCTATACTGATAGGTGAAGGTGAAGGTCTAGGAAGAAGTATACCTATGACCATATCTGAGGAAAAGAAGACCTCAAAAGGAGACAAAGGAACTAGAGAAGACACATTTTATACAAGCAACAATAAGACATGCTAGTGCTACACTTTTATGTTTGGGGCTGTGTTCCACTGGGCATTTTTCTTGATTATTCAATAGTCCATTATAAACAGTTATGTATACTTATTAAAGACAAATGAAAATGTGAAGTATACTCTGTTATTTTATCATCATCTTATATGGGTGAAAGGACTGTTAGCTATTGTTAAATCTGCCTTCCACAAAATTTCCCTTTCACTGTATTTTATCCCGACTAGGCTTAAAATAATCAGTGGTGTGAGGTAGTAGTACACAAGGCAGTTGCTACATCACTGGGTGAGCTCAGCTGCAGAACAAGATCTAATGCTATTGTCTACGCGGACACCTTGACTTCTCATCTGTTCTCTGCCATAACCAAAGTAGGGTTGCTCTACTGATTTCCCTAATGATTGTCAGTATCTTGGTTCCTGCATCCAATTCCAGATTTTCTCAGGGAAAAGATGGTTTTACATTAGAATGGCAATAGTTCAGTCAAAGCAATTGAAACTTGGGAATCCAGTTCTCTCTGTTCTCTTACTCACATTAATTTTTCATTGGTTGTCTTGTAAGAGTGACTATCTAAAGTGTCTACTTGGATTTGGTTTTTGCCATGTCACATTAAAAAAAAAAACTGTTGGATATTAATGTTGCATGTTTTAACATAACAATATCCCAATTAATAGATCTCTATCAATATGTATATTGATGTAAAGAATGGACAACTCCCTGACTCTTCTAGTCTGGTTTTCTTAGTGGTCTTCACTATAAAATTGGACAAGTTCAGCAGTTTTATTTAAAGCATTAATTTTTAATAGAAGATAATGCTGAATAAGATGGTGGTTTCGATGTAAGCAATTAGACTTCAAAATGAATGAAAAAAGGTCAAATGTCCTTAGCTTAAAAGTATTCAACAATTTTCTAAATGTGATTTTAGAATATGCTGAAATCTTATGGTTGTGGTCAAAGCATAGACTTAATGCTGCAGAAGGTATTTGCTAGAACATTTTGCAAGTGTTAGTAGAAGCAAAAGCACTTTAAACTTCAAGTTAACTAACGATGACTTCATAATTATAACATAGTAGATATACTTTAGATCATTTCTGAAATGTTCAGAACCCCCTTGAGGTAAGTCCTTATGTGTGTGTGTGTGCTCTTTTTATAAAAAACATATGGAAATGTATGTAATGGCATATTTTGAGTTGCTGTGAGGCCAGCAACATTTTGACTTATGATAAGCTTTCAATAGTATTGTTTGTTTTAATATTTCTCGTGTTTAAACCATAACCAGAATATGTAGTAAAATATATATATAGTAAATAATCAGGTTTTTGATAGAAGCCAGAATCTAAGGTAGGGTGAATAAGGAGTCATAAAATCATTACCAGTAACATTGTGTTTATATTTGGTACTACAGTTCCAGTGTTGAACTACGTATCTTAGATGCTTTGTACCATTCAGTCTTCCTGCCCTGTGATGCGTGATCTTTATCAGTATCCTTGCAAATCCCATTCTGGAATGAAGAATCCCAGGTTCAGATTAGGTTACTTAGCTGACTGTCGCAGAGTTGCTCGCTTCGGTCTGCTGTGCATTTAACTTTTGTGTCCTCACAGCTAAGGAAAGTACCCAGAAAGGGGAAGAATTACTTGGCTTGGCTTATTGGGAGGCGAGAAAACGTGGGATAGGAGAACTGAGAACGGAATTCTCTGGGATATGATGACCACTGAAGAGCATGAGGGAGGATACAGACAAATGCTGTGCTGGAGAGAAAAAGGCATGTGTGGAGAAGATGCAGCAAGGATTGTGTAACTATTTGGTGTATCTGTGTGGACTTCCTTCGCTGGTGATCATCCCAGTATTGTTAGAATTCCAAACGCTGGCCTTAATTTTGTCCACCAATGTTTCGAGAAAGAATCTGGAGTCTAATTAGGGTGACCAAGGTTTTAAATAGTAACAACGAGGCACAAAACTGGCACTACCCTTCAACCAAACCTGAAATGAAGGTCTGGTCCTAACACAGGCAACAGCAGTGGAGAGGAAGGTGCACAGTTGTGGGGAAAGATATGACAGTGCTGGGACAGAGCAGGGAGACAGTAACGGGGACATGAAGGCATGTGGTTTGCAATGTGAGAATGGCACATAGGCTGTTTCATTAGAGAGGAGGTTGCGCTGAGTGAATGAAGGAGGTAAAGATACAGTCTTAACTCTCTTACATTCATAGATACACGGATGTATGTATGTATACATTTCATGTTAGACTTGGACATTTCTCTGAAAGAACAAGTATGAAATCAGAAGCATATGCTTTTATATCATAAACATAAACTTCAGGGCACTATTTTAAATGAAACATTTTTAAAAGTATGTGTGAGAGGAAGCAGGCTAAGTCAACTTTTCCCTTCTATGCCTTACATTAATGTATCATTAATGACCACATTAATGATCTTTATCATTTCACTTGTCTCTTCCCTTGTCAATAAAATGCTGACTTCCTTTAAAATAAAATAACCCCATGATCCACAAGTCCAGAGCCCTCATGACACAGATCTCTCAGAGCAGAGCTAGGCTAAACACTCACTTCAGTTTCCTACTCACAGTATTCCATTCTTTAAGTATGGTTTCTAATCTGTTATCATTCTGTTAACAAGGATGCCTCAGGCTAAGAAGGATTTACAACACGGAATCAGAATGTGCTTCATTTGATTGTCCCGTGAAATGTGGGTCACAGCAGATAAACATGAAGATAATGAAGAGTGGTGCTTCATAGGGTATACTTTCACCTCAAGGACCGTTGCTCACTAGCTCTGGGACTGATATCAACCGTTTAAAAATCCTTTTATTCCAATGTTAGCCAAAGGAACAGAGGTTAGTTAGAACTGTATGTGCAGAGTGGTAGGAAACCTCTTATCATGAATTCCTTCTGACTGAGCATTTCCACTCATGAGTTGCATTTGTCAAAAATTATTCAGGTAGCAACTATGGTGTGCTAAGTTCCAAACTCATCATGAAGAAACATACATAGGTGACTTATGACTTTTTTTTCACAGAGCTCACCCCGATGAGTAAACAAACCACCACAGCGGCATATGTAAATATGTCATAAAAGACCTAAGACAGCTCACTCACTGTGATTGGGTAGATTAAGATTTCTAAATACTGCTAAAAAAGATAAGAATCTGTAATTCATTTAGGTTCCAAAAAGCAGTATCATTTATAAGGTTTCTTCTGTATTTGTCAGACATTTGGTCTCTTATGGTTTTATTAACACTCTTTCAGAAATGGGGAATACAAAGTGTGAAGTGCACTTACTGCAGTTTGCTATTTACCCTTCATAAAAGTCAAAGTTGCCAGTTGTAGTGCTCATTAAATTTATTAGAAAATTGAGTGGAGGTATGCGAGAGATTGCTGAGTGGATAAACACAGGGAGATGGCTTGGTAGACAAAAAGTTACTGCGTAAGTATGGTACCTGTTGCTGGAATCCCCAGATCTCAGGTAAATCTATAGACAGTAGCACATGTCTGTGATCCCAGAGGGAAATGAGATATGGAAAGAGAATGATCAATCCCTAGACACTTTCAGGCCACCAAGCCTGGCTTGTGCAGGAAACTCTGCTTTCAACACATGGGAAGACAAGGACACTGCCCCAAGTTGTCTTCTACCCTTTTTGCGGACAAATTGTGTACAAATGCTCATATTCCCACAACAACAATAACAACACACACACACACACACACACACACACACACACACACACACATACACACGAACGTGCATACAAAGAAGCAGAGTGGACAGTTTTCCTTAACGAGCCTTTGATGTACAATAAGTCAATTCTGTCTTTTAAGAATGAGTTCAAATAGTTCAAGAAATGACACAAGAGTGACCTTTTTCATAGATGAGAAATAGAAAGCTCAATAAATAGCACTATGAGAAATTGCTTTTCAAATGCTTTGCTGAGGTGTCAAGAAGAAAAGGCAAAAATCCCTGGGGATAAAGATAAATGACACCAGGAACCGGTGAGTTGGAAGCAATCGTAGAACTTAGAACTAACTGCACATCAGCTCGGGGTGGGGCAAGGTGACGTCTAAGAGGAAAGGTCTACAGAGACCACGCTAAGGGGAAGGGCTGTGAGAAGCAAACCCAGCACTGAGTATCAAGGAGGCATATGACCACCCAGACACTATCATCAGTTGCTTTGGGAAATATCAGTTCCCATCCCAACTTTGCTGTCAGAATTCATCAGTGTAGATCAACAATTGTCATTCACTAATTGAGCCTGTGTCTAGGTTCAGAGTTATTGGGTAAAAAAACAAAGAAATCCTTTATAGTTTGAGCTCCAAGCCACTGTTTCCAAGATAAAAAAAAGTGTGTGTGAGCATGTGTGTTTATGTTCCTGTATGTATGTATATGTGTATGCATATATGTATGTGTGCATGTTCATGTGTATATGTATGTGTGTGTTCATGTGTGTGACTGCAAGTGAGTTTTTGTACTGTCTTTTACCTTATCTGTTATAGGTTCTCCTTGCTGGTTTTTGACCCTGGGTACACTACATCAGCTCCTAGATAAGGTTCTAAAAACGTTAGCTAATAGTTTGGAATTGCAAAATATTAGGAGTGACATAAATGAGCAAAACACAACAACAGCATGACAGAAATATTAACTTCAGCTACTAGCATAACTAGACACAGAAAAAAGAAAATACTTAAAAAATTTTCCTTATGCTTCTATTTCTGCCATAAATCATTTCCCCTAAAGGTAGTATTTTAAGTAAATACTGTGTTTAAATAAAATAGCAAATTATTATATATACATGTATTATAGGTGTATAGCCAGAGCCCCAGTAGGGTCATTGCCTGGTTACAATCAAGGTGCTATCAGACTGTGTGGCATTGGCTCTTTATTAATTCAGTTGTTGTAGAATTCTGTCCCTTTAGTATGTAAAAGGACCCAGGTCTTTCTTTCCTTGCTTAAGAGCTGAAGGTTGCTCTTAGCTGTAAAGGCACAAGTGTTATGGCCTGAGGTCTCCTTTTCATCTTGAGCTTCTGAGAATATGGGCTGGGTTGTTTTCATATTCTATCTTTATCACCTTTCAGTCCAAGTGAGTGTTTCTGCTGAGTACAAAATTCTCGCATATTCTATGTCAGAAAGATTCATCCAGTTAGATAAGTCATCGCCACAAACATTTCCAACATTTCTGGTCCTGCACTCTTGTGCTTCACCTGGGATTGTTGGAGGGATTTAGGTGATGAGAGTTATTAAAAAGGAGAAAGTCTTGAATGCTGTTACACAGAAATATAGGCATTGGAGATAGTCTGATTATCCGAGCTCAGAAGTCCAAGAAAAGTGAATCAGGATTCAAGGTAAAAGAATTACATCTACACTTGTAAACAGTTAACTGACAAAGACCAACTGCAAGGAACCAAGAGAGTAGCTAGAAAATCCAGAGATGGGGCAGCTAGGGAATAGCCTTAGACCAATGAATGACAGGTAGGCAAGCAGTGGTGGCATCTGGTATGTATATCCACTGTCTAGCTAGAGAATTTGTCTCTCTGTGAAGAGCTCCTACTCCATGTTACTCACTTCCATCTTTTAGTTGAAGTTACTCTGAAGGCATTCTTTTTTTCTCTCATGCTAAGTAAGGTTTATCATGTCTATAAATAGCTAATTTTAAGAGTCACTACAAACCAGGTATTGATGGTGCATGTTCCTGTCTATGAAATCTATTCCTTTGTCAAATTTCTGTATATACTTATGAATCAGGAGTGCAGCATAGAGGATTATTTCTTATTTATCAAACGCATTTCCATTTGCTTGCTACTTTTAAAGTTTTATATCTTTATAACTTTCCATTTATACGATTTTCAACAATTTTGCAGATTTTCCTAAATAATTTATTCAGAACCTGAAAGCTGTCATTAATCAACAGTAATTTCTTTAGCATCAAATACTTCTCATTTCTTAGCACTTTGGGAGATGCTGTCCTCTGCTTTCTAACTCGCTGGGGACTATTCATTACATTATATTATTGTGTGTCTATTGCACAATTGAATTATCTTAGATTTTAATAACTTGAGTTCCTCTTCTATTAGAATAAATTATAGAGTAGACATTAAAAGCTATTATTTTTCTTTCCTGAGTGTGAGTAATAGAAAAAAAATCTCATGACTTTTCATTTCATCAAAACAAAAATTGCTAATTAAATAAAAGAAAATCTGAGCTTACACAAGAGATTTAGTGCTTAAAATTCCCCAAGGTATAAACCAAAATGACTTGAGCCTTTTATAAACAAATGCAAGCTTTGTTTTCTTAAGAAGTTGTACGATAACATTGATGTATAGTTGTGTTTCTTATGAGTGATAGATTATTTATTGAGTTTTTCCGTGATATACAATTTTATCTGGAGAATGTATTAGTCTTAATGGCATTCTTGATTCAGGGGATTGAAAATGAATGGGAAACAGAATGATTTGAGCATTGATTATGTAGACTACTAGCCATGGCCTTTCACTATACTAGCATACTTCTTTTGGGGGTAGGCATGGTGGTGTGTGCCTTTAGTTCTAGTACTAAAGAGGCAGATGCAATTGTATCTGTGTCCTGGTCTATACATGAGTTCCAAGCCAGCCAGGGATACTCAGAAAAACCCAGTCTACAAAGAAACTTATTTACCAGGAAGTCCCGTGGTTCTTTCTTAAGGTCCTCTATTCAGATCTTCTCCAGTCCTTTAGGATTACTTCATCTATTGAAATCTAATTGTCCCAACTAATGATTTTCGATTACTCAAGTGATGATCCCAGCACACATGTGAGCTTCATGATTTCCATGTATCATGTAGGATCTGAGACAGCCTTATAAGATCCATGTCGTACTCCCAGATGGAAACACACCTATTCCTCAGAACTAGCATGCCTCTGAATCTGAATCAACGAGCATCTTTGTCTTGCCTATGGTGACCTCTTAAGGCTTCTGATATCTTTACCCACCAGTAGCTTCCAACAAGAGGTGAAATTCATTCAGGAAGTTTCAGCTGCATTCAATCAATAAAAAGCCCTTCTTTAAATATAAATATCATCTTAGAAAAATCTGTTAGCATCTCAATGAACTACTCCAGCGGAAGTTTGATAGTCTATAGTTCAGCAGTCATAAATGTTTCTGTTATTATCTTCCTTGTAGGTGACTAGAAAAAAGCATGACTCTATTACAAAATGGGTCCTTTGTAGGTCTCATTGGGGTTAAAACAAAATTCCTGGCTCCAGGGAGTCCTGGCAACAAGGCTCAGTCAAGTCCTGGAAAGGGTGTCCAAGGGCCCAGCAATGGTGAAGGGAGGGAGTGAGCTTCATTCTCAGGGAGTTCACTTAGGGCAGAATGAGAAAGAACAATCTAAGTATGTCTGCAAAATACTTGTAGTATATCAGTCTCAGTGTTGTGTAAGAAACAAAGGGAAGGACTGGGAGTTTCCTCAGGAGCTATGCTAGTCAGCTTGTCCTGGCTGTGGTTTGTCTGATCATTACTTCAGCCCAGTCATTACAGTCTCCATGTAGGATTCTGTTGGTGCCAAGGTCTCTGTTCTGAAACTGTTGGTTTCAATAATTTGTCATGAGATTTTGTTATCAGATCTGCTCCTAGAAATCAGAGCCTGGAGGAAGAAACAGAAATAAGGAAAATACAGAGTAAGATACAAAATGGAGTTACCTAAGTCAGAGATGGGACCTCCTTCAAGGTGACTTATTCCCATCATTAAAAATGCTTCTCATTCTCCATTAATCATTTTACCATGAGGAAATTAAAGATAGCATATATAAATTCCCTATCACTGTCTACTCCCTAGTACACTCTTACTATATATTACTGGATCTTCCCCTCTTGTCTTTTATTCTTAATGTCTAGTTAAAACCTTTGTTGTTACATTTTCTTCTTATATCAAGTATAATGAGCTATAAAGTGTATATGGGAAACGCACTATATGTTCCACATCTTTAGAATCTTTCCAGACGGTTTAGCATAAGACCTTGGCATGAATATTAATCGCTACATAATTATTGCTTCTGTGATGACTTCAAGCTTGATTTTTGCAGATGGAGATAATCTGTGTTTTCAGCATGACTTTCTGCTATTGCACTAATGCTATTCTGAGCTGAAGCTTGGCATGAAACATAAATGAAACTCTAATCCACCTATTTGCATTTTGATTACTAAATCACCTATCAGTGAATAACACTTAAATTACTAAGAAATCTTCCTGAACTCCTGAAGTAATTGCTCTCTTCTTTCTCAAAATGTAAGATAAAATATATTTGTAGAGACATTGTATCATAGTGAAAAAAACTCAAATCTTTTAACTCTAAATCTCCACGAATACTTGTGAAGAGAGAAACGGTCCATTTGAGGATCTTTGAGAGGCAGAAAGACAGTATCCTCAGGAAGATTAGAAAAGTCTATGCAGATTTCCTGAAGACATGAATATATACACACTTATGGAAAAACGTAAGAAAAAAGAAAGGAACTTTGGTAATTTTCAATGAAGTTGTCCCTCATAGGCTCACATATTTTAACAATAGATACTGTTAAGACATCGACTTATTGACTTACGTATATCTAAGTCTTAATGAAGGTCACACTGGACTCCTGCCCAGGATTGATGATCTGGCACTTTGGGCTCACTGCACAGCCCAGTACCTGGAAGACCGCAAGGCCCTCTACACTCAGCCTCTGCTCCCAGTTGAACTGTTCTCTCTTCTGCTGGAGCAGATGGAAACACTCTACTATCACCTTACAACATCAATAGATCTTTAGTATCCAACTGCTCCTTAATTCACATTGTCTTGATGCGTTGTGAAACTGACTTCCTGTTATATGTCACCATTGATCCTGTCTATGTATGTTTAATTTTAGGTTTGGTATCAGAGCTGTACATGAAAATTGACCTAAAGCATATTCTAGAATACCAAAGAAACTTAAGGTTAACTATAAACCCAGCAGCCAAGGCTCTAGGTGCAGATAATATCTCAATCAAATTATACCACCGACTTCAAACAAACAGGATGAAATACAAACTTTATGTTTTACCATAGAGGAAAAAAAGTTCCAAAACTGGAATAGAAGGAATGGCCTTGACGCCATTTAGGAGGAACAGGTACAGCAGCAGAAAAGAAAGTAGCTGTTGTTGCTGCTGCGGCTGCCAGCATCAATTTACAAACAGAGAAAGGGTGTCCCGCCCGTTCCCTGAGAATGAGGTGACTCTCCTTACCCTAGTGTTCCCTATTAGCTGCTATCTCAGCTACAGGAAACCACAATCCTACTAAACCAAATGAGCATTACCACTTCCTGACTACTGTTTTCATGAAAGTCCTTAGAAGGCCTCGTCTCCAGGTAACAGCTGCCAACAACGTGGGCTACCGCCAGGGACAGGAAGTAGAGGCTCTCCCTGAGCATAACCCACACCATAGGAAAGAAGATGGGTCTTCTTTGCCTTCTTCTCTTTTACCATCTCACTGCTGCACATTATCAGTACCCAGCAACACTTGAGGTCTCTGGGACTCTGTTACTCAGCAATCTGCAGATAAGAGTAGCATGCCAGAGCCTCTTCCTAACAGCCCTCTAGACCTCAGGGGAGGCTTTTGTCTCCATCCTTCCTCTACTTTCACTCAACAAAGCAAATGGAGTCCTATAACTTTCTCACATTTCTCTGGATTTTTCTCTTTCGGAAACCCCTCTTAAAAATCCTCACAGGATGAAGATCCCAGAAGACAGTCCCTGCCTTGTTTCCCAACAGTGACTTTAACTCACTCAGCAGGGAGGCCCGTTTGGAACACTGACGATCAAGTTCTGTATTCCTGAGGGGATCGCACCACAATCTCTGTTTCAGTGTTAAATACAACCTGCAAAATGAGGGTTTCCACTCCCAGGGCTGAGAGAGCAACACACATTTTCCTAGAATGTTTTATTTTGTTAGAGTGATTTTGTTTCTTTTCAGAGTTAGAGGTAGTAATTTTGTACTGAGCTGGTATTTTGAGACAGATTTACACACATTCACATCGAAAGTATGTCTTTAGTTTATCAATGAGTGACTTTTGACATTCAACAACAACAATAACAAAATTTACCTTTCAGACAGTCACAGTGATCTCAGATTTTCCTTAGCCTAAGTTTTTTGTATTCTTTTCAGACATTATTTTTTAACTTTGATCTCTTACTATGTGTAGAGGTGATCACCCAGCTAAATTCAGTATTTCCCATGTGGATGTCTCTTTGAGATAGAAAATTTATGGATACATAACAGTAGGAAATCACAACATTAAAAAAGACAGCAAAAGAAAAATGTTTCAAGACAACACACAATAATTGTCTATGACAGACCTGAGGATAGGCATATATGCTACAGACAAGAAACAGGATTTGCATAATTTTCGAACTCTTTACTTCTGCATGACTTGTTATCCTGATTTAAATCATTTATCTTATATTTTGTCTTGATGTGTAATTATACATATATATACATATATTATGCATATATTTTTATGTAATTATATATTATACATATACTATATATATTATATATTATATATATATCATATTTTTAACTTGCTCTCATCTAGACAAAGCAGCATAGTATTCAGAAAATGTTATCACTTTTGTTTGAGGAGTAAATATTTGTTTAGTGTAGTTACTTGTGTTATGAATGCTAATTTTGCTCCTCCCCCCAATACTGCTTGCAGGAGTGTCTGCATGTAGCTTCTTGGAATCTACCCCAGTTGGTTCTGAATGGCAAATGAAGATACCAACAGCCAATAACTAGGAAGGAAAGATAGAGGCGGGATTTTAGGATTTCCTGGGCTTGGGAACAGGAAAGGGGAAGGAGGAGATTCACCATGCCTGGAGAGTATGAGGAGAAGAAGTCCGCCATGCCAGGAGAGTCTGAAGGAAAGGAGAGACGCCATGCCTGAGAGTGTAGGACAGAGAGACATAGCCACTGTGTGCAGGACCCGGGAGAGCGCGGGCCAGAGGGCTGGCTGTACAGCTGGGTACAGAATAGCCAAGGTAGAACACAGAATTTAGTAAGTAATAACTCAGGATTAACCACATGGAGGTTAGGCAGTGGCTCAGCTATTCCGCTGTCTTTCATTCACACACATAAACCATTGAGGCCGGTAGTGAACCTGCCACTGGGATTTTTTAAATTTTAAATTAATTAATTATTTCAACACTGTAGCACCTAACCTGTGGGGCAATCAGACTGTGCAGATACTGTGGAATCAAGCAATGAGACACATTGGAACTTTAAGAATTACATTTTGAAATCCCCAAGGTAGAAGATAATGTAGTATTCGCTGTCTCTAAGTGATGTCTCCCACCTTGTCCTTCTCCATGGAATGGAAGTCAAGTGTGCCACAGCTTCCCACGTGTGGCTGCCTCTTCTTGGAACTCCTCTGTCTGGCACTTGGAAAGTAGCTATTCTTAAATCTCTCGGATGAATGAAATTGTTCTTAACCATCTTACGTCTTACTCAGCCTTTCATGGAGATTATTATTTCTGCTTCCTCTAAATCTGGTACTTATTTTAATCAGAACCCTATAAAGTGTTGTTACTATATCCATTTGTTTAAACCAGGGATCCTCTATCTGTAGATCACATCCCATTTGGGAGTCAAACAAGCCTTTCATAGGAGTCAGATAAGACCATCAGAAAACACAGATATTTATATTATGATTCACACCAGTAGTAGAATTTCAATTATGAAGTAGCAATGAAAAGAATTTTATGGTTGGGGGTCATCACAACATGAGGAACCGTATTAAAGGGTTGTAGCATCAAGAAGAGGGAGACCCACTGGTTTGAACCTTCCCCTATATAGGTTAGAAATAGAAATACTTAGGGATTGGTGAGAAGTCAGGTGAGTAAATTTAGATCATTTATCTTGCATTTTCATAGCTTAGGGTTCTTCTATTCAGACCTGCGAAAACCCAAAGTATCTTCGGTATCTTGACTATATCATGAGTGTGGTTCAATTTCCCAGTGGTGGCACAGAGAGATCATCGGCGCAGGTGACTATGCTCTCCCAGTAGCACTTAGAGTGAATAGCTTTCGTTATGTCTGGGAGAGACCGCAACATTATTTCTGAGTTTCTGAAGTGTGTTGAGTGTGATGGTTTAGTTATAGTATAAACAAAGCACAAAGAGCAGTTTGTTTGCGTATCTAAATGGGAGATTGTTGGGGAAGAGTAGTGCCAGCCACTGCAGAGTGGATAGGGTTTTATTTCTTTCAAGATAGATTGGCTGCTGGCTTGCCCAAGTTCCTGCTGTTTTATAGCCTTTCCCTTGAATCAGAAAATGAATAACTCTCTTTATTTTTCCTTGAATTGCTGGTGAGGAAAAAAAAATCTATAATTTAAATAAAACTGAAAAAAATAACTATTGTCATTAAAATTAAGTTCCCCTGGAATTTTACCCAAATGTCACATTGCCAAAATATCAAGTATCTTGTTTATTAAATACTATGGGTATTTATGTAAATAATGTGATGAGAGAGTACAAAAAACAATTGAATATTGTACTATTAGGTGAAGATGCTACTTGAGATCTTTTGCTGAAAGAGAGTCTAACAAAATAACCAAGTTCCATGTTTTAATTTTGATTTTTTTTCTTGAGTTCAGAAAAATTCTTCGAAGGGACCAGAAACATCAAAAGAAAAAAATGTCCAGAATCAAACATCACTAGACAGACGGAAGCTTTTGAGATGAAACTTTTGAGTCTCAGTAAAAGCCAGTATGGGTGTGTAGTTCTCTAATCCCAGCCCTCAGAAAAGACAGGCAGGTAGATTTCTGTGAATTCAAAGCCAGCCTGGTCTTCACAGAGAGTTGCAAGAAAGCCTGCATACCACAGGCTTTAGGTTTTATGGGGTTTTTGTTGTTGTTGTTTTTTGGTTTTTTGGTTTTTGTATAACCCTGTTTCAAAAGAAAACAACAACATCCACAACACCAAGAGTCACAGGAAGACACAGGATGGGTATACGGCCTGAGAACAGAAAACACTGGGCTGTTTCCAACATTTCTCCCTTCACATGGTGACTGGAGGAGGCCCTGGTCTCTGAGGGACTGTGGTTGAATCAGTGAAAGCCCTTTGAGTTTATTTTGTTCAGGAGTGTGGCAACTAATTTTGTATGTGGACTTGGCTGTTCTCAAGTATGCAACCATTTAAACAAACATTAATGTATGTGTTGCTGTGAAGACATTCTGAAGATGTGGTTAACATCTCAATCAGCTTGCTTTAAGAAAAACACATTATGTATGTCACTGGCCATACATGAATCTTCATGCTGTCACCTATGAGAAGTGATTCTGCTTTACATGTTCAAATCCTACAAATTTTCAGTCCTTCCAGCCTGCCATTGGGGATTTTTTCCTTGGTAGACTCATGCCAATATCTGTGAGCTAATTCCTTAAACTAACTGTCTTTAAATATAAGTAGTATAAATACATACTACATATGTCTGTATATATATATATGAATAAGAGTAAGAAATATATGCATTTAACAACAATTGTGTGCAATCACATAAACCTGTAGCTCCACATATCTGGGAGTCTAAGACAGGAGTAACACCAGACCTCAGAAGTTTGAAGCCACCTTGCATATTATAGACCCTATCTAGACACAGGCAAAAACCCAACATATATATGTATTATAAGACTTGTATATAAAGAAGAATCCTGTGTGTGAGGGCTATGTTCTAAATATAAGCATTCTCTCTCTCTCTCTCTCTCTCTGTGTGTCTGTGTGTGTGTGTATGTGTGTTTGTTGTTTGCTTTGAGTACATATTGGCATCTAACCTGCTACTTCTGTTGGTTCTTCTGAAAACTGGCTAAAGCCATTTTATTATTATTATTATTATTATTATTATTATTATTATATATTACAAGTTGCAAACAAAACTTTTTACTTTCTGGAAGAATTAAGTGTTTCAGTTTTAGGATTTTATTCACATAATTTAATGCCAGGTATTTGCCTCATGTTGACCAGTAAGTAGAAGTACCAAAGGAATTGCTGTGCCTAACAAATTTTCTTTTATAACAGCTTTTAATGATGAGGTATGACAGATAATATGCTACTGTTTTCATTGGGCTAATATATACATCAAATAAGATTGACATTATAAATATGTTTTCTAGTACATTTTTAGTTTGCCAGAAGAATGAAATGAATTTATAGATACCATGCCCAAGACAAAGGCTGGGCTGCTACACACCAACTGTTACACATTTCATCTCCTAGTGAAAAACAATTGACCACAGCAAAACAGTGCTGTGTTTTTAAATGTCATAATGGAAAATGTAAGCAGCCATATTTCCTGTTGGGAAGGGTTATAAGAGAAAGAGATTATGTAATATAAAAGGACTATGTTACCCTAACCAAGAACGGAGAAATCACTTGGATCATGTTCATCAGCTCTTAAGAGATTCGAAAGCAATCATGGTGTTTTGAAAACCACAGCCTCCCACCAGATTTTAACAAGCTTGTCTCAAGCTATTAAAGGGATGTCTTCAAGGTGTATTTAGAGACATTATTAGTGATGGGAATCCCTGGGGAGTTTGCTAGAAAAATAAGTTTGAGGGCTGTGCCCCAAACTTCCAAATACCATCCGTAGGAGTGGAGCCTAGGGATCTCTGCTCCAAGTAGTTGAAAAGTCTTTTCCTAGAAGAATAAAGGCTGGCCTGGTAGAATTCTATGTTGAAGTAGGCATCCCAAGAGAAGGTAGATTTAACTGGAATCAATATTGGCTGATGAATGTTCTGTCTTAGGCTGACACTCTAGGTGGGAATCTGACAAACAATAATGTGTTGAGGGACAGAATTAAACTAGATCGTGGAGAAAATGAGCCTCTCTCACTTATGTGAGGATGAGCTGGCACAGAGTTTCAGAGCAGGTTGCATGGTGCAAGCCAAAGAGTTCAAAGGGCTGTGTACCCAGGATCAACAGGACTCAAGAAGGAGCAGGAGCAAGTCAAGGAGGCAAGAATCTCAGGGGTGGTGGTGAAAATCTTTGAAACCAAAAATACCATGTAAGAATCCATAGCCAGAATCTGAAGTTGAATATGAACATGAACTATTTATTTGGAAAGAACCCATGCCTTATCTATTAACAGCTGCCAATTTCCGACCTTAAGGAATCCAGTTCTGTTAATAAATGGAGCACTTGTACCTTGTCCTATCTGAAATCAGGAAGCTGTTTGGTATCTTTTGTGTGCCAACTACAAGGATAAGCAGCAGAACTGCATAACTAAGTGAGATCCTGGGGTCAGACTAGGAAGGTATAAAATAAGCCTTCACAAAATACATGTTTAATGAAAACTATCTTAATTCCCTGCAGAAAAAGACATGCACCTAACAGATTGAATGACAGAGCAGCTATCCTAGCATAGTGGCACAGTCGGAGAGTAAAGACAGATGCTACCAGAGGAAACTACAAGGGGGTTGTGAGCCACAACAACTTTGGTGATGAACTAAAGGTAGCTAAGAAAAGAGACTGGGGGCAGCCATGATGTTCTATACCAATAGATCAACAAGTCCCAGTAGCAACCTGTGTTGGGGTGAACATGGGTTACCTAGGGTTACTGGGATGTAGTAACTAAGGGAAAATAGCAAAAGATATGTATAGTGAATATATAAAACCTACTGGATTCTGTTGACTTACAATAGCATCAAGATTGTGGTAAGAAAATAATGGACATTTTAAGCCAATCCATAACATGATGGTTACTCTAACATTGCTACCCTAGTGGGAGGTTAGAAGGGACTTCCTCACAAGCATATTATAATATCCGGTGAAAAGGAGGAGGATGACTTGGGCAAGGTTAACAACAGCAGTAAAGAAACAATACAAGACTATATTTGCCAAATATAAAGCAATGTTCTAGTGGCCATTGAGGAAGAAAAAAATGTAAACTCTCACATATAGAGAGCAGATGGGTGGAGTCTTGGATCCTTAACTAGGGTAAGGAAGGCAGGGAGAAGGTCACGTTTTGGAGGAAAGACCTTTTCACGTGCAGACTGTCTGTATTCCAGACATCGTTAGATACTCTAAATCCAAATGGGAAGTAATATAAGTTGATCAGTTGGGAATTTGAATCCATTTTACATGCCAGATCAAACTAATTGACTGGTTAAAAATTTCTGTAACGGGAATAACGGAGAGGTTTCTTTTCCTTTAGCTTTTCAATGTTTCAGTAGAACACATAGAAAGGAAATGGATGAAAAGCATGAGGCAATGGTGAAGGGTTTCCAAAAGCCATGTGAGGAGACATTCCAGGAAGGGGCTGGTAACTTTGTGAGACAGTTACCAACAGACAGAATGAAGAACCGGGGCAGATCCTTCTCTATCCTTTATTACTTTACCTAAATGATTTCTTACCACACATGTTTAACATTTCTCACATTAGAAAACCTCATTCTTGTTTGTTTCTTTGTTTCTTTGTTTAGAGACAAGGGTCTCTGTAGAACCTTAGCTTGCCAGGGACTCAGTAGTATACTAGGCTTGCCTCAAACTCACAGAGATGTGCCAGACTTTGCCTCCTTAGTTTTAAGATGAAAGGTGTGTGCCCCATGCCTGCCCTCAGTGTCAATTCTGAACATATCCTGTGTCTTCCTCATAAAACCTGCTTTCAAAGGATTGCTTTCATCTTTCAAGCTAGAGAGAGAAAGAAAAACAGTATATAGTTCTACATCCAGCAAACATCTCTCAGAAACGCACTCTAACTGAAAACATCGGTTGGGCAAACAGAAGCACGCTCTGTGCACAGACATGCCCTGGGGTAATGCCAAGGATGCAAATGAAATCAGTAGTTGTGGGAAACCTCCCTCCGTGCATACTCTGTTCCAGTCAGAAGCTGAAAAACAGTGGGAGCATCATTAGTACATGTCTCATTCTGATTTATTTTATAATTACATAATTTTGTAAATGAATATCAATAAATTAAAGGTATGTGTAAGCTTCTGAAGTGATTGGAGCCTTGCTGCAGGTAGATAATCATCGGAAAGTACATGTTTGGGGAGCAAATAGTAATCTTGTATTTCTACATATGGCTCTGCTAGTGGAAAATTAATATTTTTCTGAGTCATTAGAAGAAGTCAAGAAGATTCAGGAATATCTGTGAGTTCACCAACCACTGGATAAATAGCCACTATAAAAGCTGCCTCCTATGAGCTCTGCACTGCCTGTGTGCCATGCAGACAAGGGCTTTGAAGTCCTTGCTGGGACTTTATGTGGCCCCAGAGGCTAACAACTTAGGGTACTCTCTGCCTAGTTTTTTTTTTTCATGCTGTTATCTCAATTGTCATTTGGCAGAGACTTATGTAGTTTCAATGTGGACAGTTTGTAAGTGTACCATGTGGCATTAAGGCTCAAGGTGTAGGAAACAGAAACTATTCCTTCTACCGTTACATAGACTGTCCTTACAACAAACCTCTGTCCTTAAAACCAAGTGGGATGGGAAGAAGGTACATTTGAAAACAAGAATAAAAATTGCTCTTCAATTTCCACTTTAAAAATACCTTCTATTTTAAAGCATCTGTGTGAAATTACAAAAGTGTTAAAACACCTAACAGGCTTCCTAACCCAGGAGGCTTCCCCAGGGTGAATAGAAGCACATGAGAACTCTGTAACTAAGAATCTAGAAATAGGCATGGCCTGTGAACCACAGACTGGGGAGAGAGACAGGATAGGGGTTCCCTAGAGCTGGCTGTCATCTCCATTACAGACTCCCTACCCCAATATTTACAATCAGAAGACCAGGAGCTGTCCTGGAGAAAAAGTGGACATACCAGCTAGACTTACTACCATTAGCAACAACTGGCCAGGAGCTGTGCTACGATGTTCTTGGATGGGACTCTACAACAGAAAATAGTTCAGTGACTCCCAGGGTCTTCAAGGACACCAAGGGTCGGTAGAGGTTGTTGAGTCAGAGAAAAGCAAAATGCCAAAAAAACAAAAAGCAAATATGGTATTCCCTGTAGTAGAAATTACGTTTTAGTGGAACAATTAGTAAATAACTATGATTGCAGAAGTATATATACTTTTGGTAGAGCAATAAAGGTAAAGCTAGTCTAGGGTGACCTACAGTAGGGGGGGCATTCTAATTTTAAGGGTTGCAGTAAAGAAAACACAGCCTAAAAGTCCAAGCTGCCTGCCAAGAAGATATTTGATGAATACTTTCCTGGCAAAGGGTATATAAGTTTTAAAATTAGGAATCTTCCCAATGTGGTAAAAATATAGTAATGTCAGAATAAAAAGAGACTAAGATGAGGTTGGGGAGTTGGTTAGGGGCCAACAGGACAGAGTATGCCCTATTGAAGCCTTAAAATATTTATTAGAGTGGAAAAACACTGGATATTTTCTATCAGTAAGTAATAAGATAACATCTACATTTTTAAAACTATTTCTCAGTATGGACAGCAGAGTGAATATGGAATCTTCCATTAGTCTACTTCAATGGTTTAAAGCAAGAGATAATGATGGCTTTATCTCAGTTATTGACAACGAAGATGGGAATCAGTAGATGGATTCAGAATATAATTAGGGAGTAAAAATGTTGGCTGTCGACAGAAGGTTCACACAACAGCAGATACAGTAGCAGGGGATCATTCATTATAATGAGAGGAATTGGGGACAAGCAGGTTTGAAGAATTGAGAATTACCTTATAATGGACATAAGCTTATGAAGTAATCAAGAGAAAATCTGAAGCCGATATGTTTGTAGTGCAGAAGAGACTTCCTGGCTGGTAGCATTTTGATCGTATCAGCATGTATGTGATCTTTTGAGTATAAAAGATGGTATCTCAGGATTTTTTTTCAATGAGTAGATAGT
The DNA here is from genome assembly GCA_021653895.1 of Mastomys natalensis. NCBI lineage: Eukaryota > Metazoa > Chordata > Mammalia > Rodentia > Muridae > Mastomys > Mastomys natalensis. Next base: position 2,699,113 of record JAJTUV010000381.1, read on the forward strand.
TGTACTGTCTTAGAATAGGAATGACAAGAGAAAAAGAAAGGCGAGTCAGACTTTGCCTGCTTTTGAGAAGCTCATTAGGCACCCAAGCATAAATGTCAAGAATACAAGTGTTCAGATAGCTTTGGAGTTCAGAAAAAACATTTGGCTAGAGATGTATTTAATTAATCATTAACGCAATGTTTAGCATATTATACATCGTATATTTAACATGTATCAACAAATATATTAATTGACATGATCTTAAACTAGAGGATAGATTCAGGGGGGGAGATGGAAGGCAAGGGAAGGGAATTCAAAGGAGTTGGAAGAATGCTGTACATGGGAGGGAAAAAACGAGAGAAGGAAGTGGTCAGGGAGAAGGAAGAGGAACATGGAATGGGAGGAGTCTTCAGAAGGAAAGATTTAGAAGAGACATAAAGTGGGACAAACAGAAGATCAGAAGTGAATGGCCTGCAAAGCAACAATTAGGAACCAGCTGTCTCCAGATTCGCATGCACAGATCATACAGGTTTAGGGATTAGATAGAATACAGTGAGGAAGGATGAGACGTTGCTCTGCAGATTGCCATCCTCCATAACTGTCTCTTCTACCTTTTGGATTTTCCTAGGGTTAGAAACGAAATATTTTAAAGAATTTCCTCTGGGGCCCCTACATAAATCAGAACATCAAGTCCTGCCACCGTCATCTCAGAAGTGCCTGTGGTGTCTGTTTGATTTGCTTTCTATTGCTATGGTAAAACACTGTGAACAAAAGCAGCTTGTGAGGAAAGTGCTTATTTCCGCTCACAGTTGTCCATCACAAAGGAAGTCAGGGCAAGAACTCAAGGTAATAACCTGGAGACAAGAACTGAAGCAGAGGCCATGGAGGGGCACTGATTACTAGCATGTTCCCTGTGGCTTGCCCGTTCTGCTCTTTTAAACAACCAAGGACCACCTGCCTGGTAGTGGTGCCACTCACAGTTGGCAGGGTCCTTTCACATCCATTGTTAACCAAGAAAATATTACACAAACTTGCCTCCAGACCAATCTTATAGAGGTGTATTATCAGTTGAAGTTTCTTTGTCCCAGATGAAAACAGAGAAAAGAAAGCTATCACAATTGTCCCCATTGTCATCTTGACACACCAAATATATAAATTATTAAACCATAACCATTTCTTTTTTTGTATTAACACCAAAATTTCATGTTAATATCACAACATGAAAACATGGGCCCACTTCTAAAAGTTCCACAATTTTTCAAAATGTCAACAATTAGAAGTTAGTCATTTTGAAAATTCAGTATCTCTTTAAAAGTTCAAAGTCTCCTTTGTGGGCTCCTATAAAATCCAAAATAAGTTAAATACTTTCTCATTCCAAGAGGGAAGAACCACTGTACAGTCATAATCAAACTGACAGAAAAGCAAACCTCAACAGTGTAAATTAAATCCTGTAGCTCTAGGTCCCCATCTGGGACCCACTCCTAATTTTCTGTCCTCTCAAAGGGCAGCTCTGTCTCTTGAGCTTTGCTCTTCACAGCACACAAAGCTCATCTCGTAGGCCCACCCAAGTCAGCTCTACTGGCTTGATATTAGTTGATATTAGCCTTGTTGATCCTCCCAATGTCCTGGCATATTCAATATGCTGGGAACTCTGTGAGATTCCCCTTCATCAGAGGCTTGTTGGCCTCTTTTTATGGATTCAGAACCCTACCATATGGTGTCAAACCTCAGGCTCTCTCCATGACCCCTTTGTTCCCCAAGGGTTTCCACTGCAATTGATGCTGTACCTTCACCAATGACATCTTTTGAGCTCTCATGATGCCAAGAGTCAGCTGCTTTCTGCCATTTCATCCTAGATTCAAAACCCTATACACGGGAGACCCTTACACATTGCCATGTTTGGCTTACCAGCATGAGATGCAGCTTTGGGCCCCCTCTGCACCACAACTCCTCCTATATGCTGAACCCAAGGTAACACTGTCAGAAGATTGTACCTCAGTTTTGCTAATCTTGTTAGTCACAGCTGAAGACTCATCTCCAAGTAACCGATATTGACTGTGCCAGTAAAACGAATGTTCTCCTTTAGTGTTACTGGTCTCTTGTTCATCACAGCCCAAGAATATTTATTCTCAATTTAATTACAAGAACAGTCTTTGAGGAACTTTTAAACTTTCTTTGAAATGTCACAAGCTAAGCCTCTCTTGTATGTATGGCTCTCAACACTTTCTTCTGTCTATAGAACAACACATTAAGCTTCAAGCACTCAACAGTGTCTCTTGTCCAAAGACCAAAACTCCTTCCACAATCCTACCCACAACAGTATGGTCAGATCTGTCACAGCAATATTCTACCAATCTCTGTCCTAATTTGCTTTCTATTGCTTTGATAAAACACCATGACCAAAAGCAACTTGGGGAGGAAGATATTTGTTTTGGTTACAACTGTAGTCCATCATAAAAGTCATGACAGGAATTTGAGGGAGAACCTGGAAGAAGGAAATGATGCAGAGACCGTAGAGGCTTGCTAGCTTGTTCTCCATGGCTTGTGAAACATGCTGTCTTACACACCCCAGAGGCAGCAATACCAGTAGGCTGGGCCCTTCCATACCAATCATTAATCAAGAAAATGGCACTTTATCAATTGATAATTCCCTTTTTTGCAGATGATTCTGGTTTGTGTGTCTAGTTGGCAAACATACAAACAAACCAACAGGCCACACTGCTGGCTTCTTTTTGCTTCTTATGGTCAAAATTACCTTTCAGATTTCGTTTCATTTGTTGTGACACCACTACAGCAAACATGATTCATGTTTGCCACTTGGAGAGTTACCAAGGGAGAGTTTCCTGTCCCTGTTTAGCGCCATAGAAGATGTCTGTTTTGTGGTTGGTAGTGCTGTAGAAACAGCTGAGGCCTCCCTCAGGTTTTCCTGTTTAATTGGTTGGATTTAACTTCCCCTACCCCTCCTGATATAATACTTCTCTCTCGCTGTGTTCTGTGCGTCTCCTTAGTGGCATGAAGAATTTATTTTGTGAGAGCAAGGATCCTTAAGGTACACTGTTTCCTGTGTACTCTTTCATGCTTTCCAAAGCTGTCCTTCCCAACTGCAGCAACAGTAATGTCTCTCTGTCCTCCTACTCAGCCCCAACCACTGGAGGATGTCCCTGAGGTTTAAACATAGTAGTTTCCTTCCGCCAGGCCTTCTTGGTATGTCCCCTCACAGGCCAGCCTGAGCCTCTGCAACTCTATAAAACATTAGCTTGCTGCTTTGAGGTGTATGTGACCCAGTATGGCTGGCCCCTTGTCTGCTCACCCTGTATGAATTTATACCTCTGATATCTCCCTGCAGCTCCTGGTCCTATATAACTTTTAGGTGACTTAGTTGACTTGCAGGGTCAGCTCCCTAGCAAATTTGAGATGATCAAGACTTCATCACTCATCTTAGTTTTGTTTTCATAGGTATGGAGAAGTGACATTTTGCATCTTTCTGTGTCTTAAATGAAGGCAGAAACAATAAGATATTTATAGTATCATGTACTTTTATGTAAAATACATTGATGATACCAAACACAGAAAACATATGGAATAGTTACTATTCACTCAAAGCAATCTTTTGTTCTGTGTGTGAAGATGGAAAATGGTACTCACCTTGGATAGGGACTAGAAGTAGAAAATGGCTGGAGTTGAAATCACATGTGTTCTTTCATGTATAGATCTCTTTTTTACCATCACAGACTTCTGACTCACCCTTGCAAGAATGGGAAGGGTCAAGTTATATTTTAAAGGGTTCCATTGATGATTGCCATTTTCTTCCTCTTCCCATCCTTCATACTGGAAAAGCATTTTCTGAAATCTAGAGCATCCATCTGGATCTTGCCCTTCCACAGAGCTCTAAGAATATACTTTTCCAAGAAGCTAGCTTAACGAAGCCTGATAGTGGTCTTAACCTTGTCCAAAATCTCTTGGTACACTATTCTGATATTCAAGCTTCCTGCTGTGCTGATGGCCAGCATAGTTCAAGGACTCTGGAGGTACCGTGCAAGACTTCACTGTAGACAGATGTTGGGATGTTGGGATGACATTAGCTCCAGTGACCTTCCTGAGATCCTGGTCAGAAACCGTTAGGAGCTCTGTATTATTCTGCTATACTCCTTCAAGAGGAATCTATAATCCATGTTCTTTATCTGGCTCTATTAAGCCATCATGCTGATTTAAATTGCTGTTATGTATTTTAGATAGTTACCGTATAATTGTTTTCAATCATAGGAAGATGTGCATTTGAATATGATTAACAATACCTTGTGCTGTCTTAGTTAGGGTTTTCATTGCTGTGAAGAGACACCATGACCATGGCTCTTATAAAGGAAAGCATTTAGTTAGGGCTGGATTAGAGTTCAGAAGTTTAGTCCATTGTCATCATGGCAGCAGGCATGGAAGGATGCAGGCAGACATATCTGAGAGTTCTACATCTGGATAGGCAGACAGCAGGAAAAGAGTGAAAAAAAAAGTAGGCAATACCTACTCCAACAAGGCCACAACTTGGAGTAGGACTTCTAGTCCCTATCCACAATGATGAGCCTATGCATAGTGATGTTATTCAGACCACAACATATACATATAAAGCCATCTTAGATCACTTCCAATGTCTTCACATTATTATGAAGGAGGAAGCATAGTGGGGTGGTTTAAAACGTATTTCTATAAATTTGATAAACTAATGTTACCTTGGTGATTAGCTATCATTGACATTTACCTGCAGAGTATTTGACAGTTTCTTGATTGTTACCTAGAGCTGTCAACCTAGTAAAGATACAGCTTTTGATTTGGCATAGACATTAACTGAATATTCCTTGATGCTCACTCATTGGTCAGCTTTCCAGAAAAAGGTTTACAGTACTTGCCCTTGCCTGTCCACCCTGATAACAGGTAAGTTTTTGAATAAAAATAGTATTAATATAATAACTTAGAGTTGTTTATTTGTTTTGTTTTGAGAGATTGTCTCACTGTGTAGTCCTCACTGTCCTAGAATTTGCTATGTAGGCTAGGCTATCCTTGAACTCGGAGATCCACCTGCTTCTGCCTCCAGATTGCTGGAGGTGATTCAGTTTTCTTAATTTTTTTTTTTAATGAAATGTGAGCTGAGATGAATTGATAAATGTTTAGCAGCTGGCTATCTACAGACAATAAGAAAAACAAAGACCTAATCTTGTAACATTTTCTCAGCATCTTAGTACATAGTCTTCTACTCCATGGATAATAGACACACATATAATTTATGTAACACTGATAAAGTTAAGATTATACTAAAATGTGTAATTTTGAGTATTTATCATCTTCAAATATGATTTATTTAATCATAAGTTTACTTTTTCATTATTAATAAGGACTATACCTAACAATTGGTTTGTAAAATTTCTGAAAACTAAAACAAGTTCTTGTAAGCTGTCATAGATTGGCTTCGGCAGACTTTGTTCTACTTTTTTAACTAAGAGGGAGACATTACATTCTGGCACAAGGCTAGGTTTCCTTCCTCCCTCAGTGACCCAAATGGGCATTGATCCTAGGACTTTACAATGCTAGACCAGCCCTCCACCAGCTTGGGTTTGACTCAGAGACCAAATCCACAGTCCACTTGCATGTCTCCAGTCCATGCTAGCTGTGGAAGCAGAAGTTCCACTTCAAAGTCTCACTGGTAGAATCCAGATCAGTTTTCTTTTGTCTGCATTCCCTAAATTGGTTCCCTTTGTACCTTTCCTTTGGATTATCACTCGGACTTCGTCATTTATTAGTAGGCCACTTAATGATATCTTTGAGCAACAGTGTTGTGTCTGACATTTCCATGCAAAAGAAACCATCCACACCTTATGCTAGCCTCAGGAATTAGGACTTTTCTTCCCTACTTGATACCAACTGTCTATATTTAAAAGAAATATGCATTTCAGCAATGCATCATTTTATCAAAAGATTTCTGCACCTCCTCTGTAGAACTAAGTTATTAGGTTTTATTTTTCAAGATACTTTAAAGGCTGCCTGTTTAATTCTATGTTACAAGCACCTGTGATAAAATCTTTCTTTAGGAAATTACTGTTGCTAGAATCAATATAACTTTCCCATGAAAAGCAAAGTTGATTTCCTGTCCAATAGCTTCATAAGGCCAAATATTTTTACAAAAGAACTTCCTGATACATTAATATCCTGCCACAGGACATAGGTTTTGGCAGAGAACAAAATATTCTGTGAAGCTTATATATCAAAAGCTGCTTTAAAAATCGCTTTATTAAATATCTTCAATATACAAGAAAAAGAAGTGTGTGAAAAACTTTGCCTAAATATAGTTTGAAATTGCTGTATTCAGGGAGAAGATTCCAAATTAGTTTTTAAATATTTTTATTAAAAAAAATATCAGGATTAACTGTGTTGCTTGTAGTCTTTGTGACTGGGGCAGGGGTATGGATTTGTGTATACACAATGTTCATTGATGTGAGCTGAATAAACTTAATAAAGTCTTCACAGTGTTTGTATAAATATGTACATCTTCTTACAAGCCCACAACATATTCTTATATGCTAGAATAATAATGTAATCATTTTGAGCAATGTTTGCCAGAGGATTATATTGTATTTAAATCTACAGTTCTCTTACTAGTTTTATCAAATTTATCTATTACTAGCATCTAGTAAGTAGGGTATTAAAATCTCTTGCTTTTAACTCTATATGTTCATGGTCAAATGTTTTTATAGTTTTCTACTTAAAGACAATTTTATCTGATTTAAGTATAGGTCTCTCTGCTCTATTTTGACTTAGCAGAATCTTTTTTGGGAGCCAAGTGTAGTGGCACTTACCTTTAACTCCAGCACTAGGCAGACAGAGGCAGGTAGATCTCTGTGAGATCAAAGCCAGCCTGGTCTACAGAGTGAATTCCAAGACAACCAGGGCTACATAAGGAGACTTTGTCTTGGACAAAACAAAACTAACAAGTGATATTGGTGAAATATCTTCCTTTGAGGATAGCTACAAGGATGCTCAGCAACCAATGTGCTTCCAACATGGCAGCATGGTCTCAGTAGAGTGCTTTCAGCTGAAGACACTGCTGAGCTAAATAAAGGTGGCATCTACTCGGAAAACTTGGAGGTCACAACAGAGCAGTGTAGGCGTCTGAGGTCTTTCTGATCAAGTCTTTCAAGATTCTCTTGATCACTTTCATTTCCCATGGGAATTCATGTTCTAGTGTTCATGCCAAGGCCATGCTCACGGCAATAATATCCAAGAGAGAAATATGGTTGCACTATGGTTGTGTGAGCCTCCTTGGCACTGGTCCCTCTATTGGTAACACTGTGTGACACATATGCTCATAAAATGCACATGGAAATGGGATTCTGAGTGCAGGAAAACACATTTATACCCCACTGAAACGTTAACACTGTGGTTAAAGTGCCTGAGGGTGGCCACAGAGCTGGAGAACAGAGCATAGGTTTATATGGGCAACAGTGGTTCTGGAGCCTCCAGTATTGACTTGCTTGCCAGTAGTAATGTTGATGTCTCATATATGGCTCATTAAATGTCAGTGGAACAAGGGTTTGAAGACCAGCTATGAACACATCTCACAAAACCAAGGCCTGAGAGTCAGTGGCTCAATAGAGTTAGTTCCACCAGTGTTTAAAATATGGGCACACAAATATAAAGGTGGTTATGGAGCATGATGGCTCGGTAAGACCATAATTCCAGGCTCTGGGGCACATGAAGAATTTATTGCAAGGTGTGTAATGGACAACTATGGATCCTTTTTAGGGGTAGGTATAGAGTATCTCTTTCTTCATGAAGAAATTTCAAACTGACAGTGGCTGTTGACAAGTCCAACAACAAAATGCCATTTCCTGTGAAGTGAGGGCCACGGGAATACTGACAACCATGGCAGTACCTTATGCATTGCTGATATTGATGTCCCAGCTTTGTACAAGTCTCTAGATGTGCCATATAACAACCAATTTTTTTGCCAGATTGTTCTCTGTTTTTTGCTATAATTCTTGGAGGTTCTTAGTTGGATACCTTGCCATTATTGTTTCTGAATCTCTAATTGTTGTCCTATAATGAAGGGAGAAAGAAACCCATTGCCTACTCCTCTGATATCTGACTAATATCATTACCCACTAGACATTCTTAAGTTATTCATGGTTTAGGCACACTTTTCCAAAGCACAAAAATCCCAAAGTCATTAAGAATACACAGATATTTACAAGGCTTGGCAATTGAAGGCACATAATGAGATAGGTCTTACATACCGACATAGGTCTAATTTGTCTAGAACTGAGCGTTTATTTAGACTCAACAAAATTGAAAATGTTTGAATTTGCTCCCAGAGAAGATTCGTGGGCTATAATTTCCAAGCCTTTCCCTGATGTTTCTTTAGAAAGGCAGACTGGTTTGTGCCCAAGGCTGCTCAGTGGCTCTCCGCGGGTAGCATAGGTTTCAACAGCTGCTGACTTGGAGTTACTCATGCATTCACTTAAGAGCCTTTAAGCCCCTGAAGGAAAAGCTGCTTCTTTTAGTATAGTTAGTAAGTGTGGTTAAATAGGTATTATTGTGATTATCTATAATAGTTTTACAAACTTAGAATACTTTAGACTGTAGTTTTAATTATACTCTAACTGTAGGGGTTGTAGTAGTCTGTTACATGAATTACAATTAAGTCATTTTTATTAAACCAAGGAAATGATTTGAGTACACCAATATCTGAGAGTATATTAAAATATTAGGGTAAAGCTATGTTTGTAGAACTAGGAATTATTTAGCGTTGTCTGAACAGTGTGGTAGAGTTTTGAGACTTCTGGTGAACCTCTTGTCTGTACTCGATTTTCTTCTTCTTGAACTGAAAATATTTCATTTATAAAAAGATATTTGTTTTTATATTATGTGTATGGGTGTTTTCCCTGGATGTGTATAAATGTACTGCATTCATGCCTGGTGCTCATGGTGGCCAGAAGAACTTGCTGGATCCCCTAGTACTAGAGTTATGCACAGGAGAGTCTTAAGCTTTCGTCTGAGTGCTGGAAACCTATCCTGGGTCCTCTGAAAAAGCAGCAAGCACTCTTAATTGCTCAGCTGACTCTATAGGCTTGAAACCCATTCTTGGTGGCTAATGAAATTGCTTTCTATTATTTTGTTTGGTTTTGTGCTTTAATAGAACAAATGTGCTTTGGAATAATGGTGTTTGTTTTCGCTGCTGTTGTTGTTTGATGTTTTCCACCATCCTGATTATTATTGTTGAAAAGGAAATGTAAACACAGGAAACAGACTCCAGCTTAAAGAATTTTAAGAGTTATTTTCACTTTTCCTTACCCTCGCTTATTAAAAGTTAACTATTGTAGAAAATATTTAGGTTTATAAGCTGTCTGTTAAAGGCGTCCTCTTAGTACTGAGTACGATCTTGCATCCTACCATCCATTAATCTCCTCATAAGTAACTATATCTGGAATTTAAAATTGATATGATAATTTAAATTTTCCTCATAATTTCTACTTACCTGTGTATGTCTCTAGAAACATCCAATATCATCAAGCACCATGTAAATTGGCCATTTTTTAAAAATCTTTGACCATGAGTTTTTATTGATAAAATGGAAATAAATGCTATTTAACTGACCAAGACTTTCTTATGATCAGAATAGTATCGATATTAGTAAAGAAGTATTGCTTCAGATTTTGGTATAATATGTATACTACATATCAGCAGTGTGCACTCAGCTATTTGTCATTCTGTCAGGATGCTTACAGGAGGTCTTATGATTATGGCTTTTCTGCATTTCAGGTCTTCACCTCCCACTCTTGTACATTTTCATCTGTGAAATATTCCACTAATTTCCCAAGTTGGATAGCCATGATTGTCTACCAACCTAACTAATGAGATCTATCCTCACTATCAATTTGTCCACAGGAACTGTGTGTGTCTAAGTCATTGCCCCTAGTTTTTCTTTGTGGTTTAACCCTTCTGGTCTCATCTCACAGTAGAGTCTCATTTCACTATAGTTTTCAGCTACCAATATATTTTTATTTTATACTTTTATTTGCTTTCTGAATGTGCCAGAGGTGAGGGCACAAAGACAGGTTATAAGTTACAACATGTTCTATAGCTCTTCTCAACTTATAACCTGCTGAGAACTACTTATTCTGAAGTTTAAGCACATTCATTTTCTCCTCATCTGCGTGTTGCCATATATGTCTCATTCCCATAATCACCTCCGGTGGACTCTAAATAGAAATGAACTAAACATGCACATTGCATCTGGTTGTTGAAGTCTATGTTCTTCTCTCCACAATATCACCATATATCACCATATAACTATATACCATATAAATGTTCAGTACATCCGGGATTTTCACATATGTATCTTACAAAGAATATCTTTATACATCAGATTTTCTATAATTTTGTCTTATCTCAAGACATGTATCTCAAAACTCATTCTAATACCATCATTATGTCCACAATGTCCCAAATTCTCATAGCATCAATATGTCCAGTGTCACACAGTCTCATGGCATCAATATGTCTATGCTGTCTGTCTCATATTCTCACACCAGTGATATTTTCATGCTGTCTTACATATTCATAGGATTAATTTACACAAGGTCCCACATTCTAATATCATTGATATTTCCACAGTGTCCCATATTCTCATGGCATCAATACGCCCATGATGCCCCGTTTACTTATAGCATCAATATATCCACGATATCCTACTTCTTATAGTATCAATGTAACTATAGTGTCCCAGGTTCTCATACTATCAGTATGTTCATGGTGTCTCATGGTCTCCTACCATTGACACTTGCTTTGCTCGAGCTCATGTTGGTTTCCCCTTCTCTTTCATGTCCACATGAAATTCTTCCCCTCTGGAAATGCCTTTTCCTGCAAGAAAAAGTGTTACGCAGAAACTGGGTTAAGTGGCATAAGGTGATGACAATATTTAAATTTCCTAGTGACACTGTGAGATTAATAAAAACGTACAGATGAAACGACGGAGGGAGCTTTCAAGAACATGAGTGTACTTGTGGTGACTGTGCTGTGCTCTTACCCAGTTCTCACCCAAATTATGATAAGCACACATTTGCTCTCATTATCCATGACTGATAGTCAAGAGGTGTGAGTGTCACTGCAGGGTCCTAGTGTTAAGGTGAGGAGAACCTGATACAGCGTGCCTCATGACAACCTGTGTTATTCTGTTACGCCAACCAGTTTCAGTATCACCCCCGCAAAGGATTCGTTTCCAAGTATTCTCCATAGGATAGGTAGCCATGCTGATATTTCCACCACGATGCCTGAAATAGTTAAATACAGTTAAGATGAGTTTTCATGTGTCTAGCACATAGTTAGCACACAGGTTCAGTTTCTGTGTTCTAGAAGTTTCCTCAGGTCATCATGTGCATCAGTGATTATACTCTTAACATTTTTGGGGGTGGGGGGTCAAGATTTTGCATGCTTTCTGAACTAATATAAACACTGTGCAAACACTGCTACATGCATGTTTGACTTTCTAGCATGTAGAAAAATCATTTTGGGTATGTAGATGTTACACAAATATGTTTTAAAATAACCGGAGGGTTGTGAGTAAGAGTGTTTCCATGATATTGGTAAAACAGAGACTAATAGAAGGACTGTAATTAATTGCAGGATGCACACAGTCCCTCTGTACAGTTCCCGTCCCTTGTCTTAAAAACAATGAATTCCTCTTCCAAATTTTTATATTACTAATTATTTGATTATTTCTGGATTATTCAAAACACATCATACATTGTTCAAAAATGATAGGAGTTGAGAAGATTAGATATACCTCTTAATACATATTACAAATTTGACAATCTAACACATGCCTTGGTTTACTCCCGGTTTTTGATTTATTTTGCTGTCCTTTGCCAAATTTATTCTTCAGGCATTATAAATTCAAAATGTGGGAAAGTCCTTCGATCTGCCAGGAGATCAAATTACCTGAAATGACCATGCCTCTTTTCCATCCGTCTGGAATGATTGGTTAAGTTTCATCCCCTCCACCCTCCTCAAGGAATAGCCAGACTTCAGGAGAATGGACACTGGGTCTTTGTAACAGCCTTAAAGTTTGTTTTACCCTGGGAGTCCTGTAGTTTCCTCTCTGCACTCACTTTCATTCAGGACTTATTAAAGCCTTCTGAATTCTTTGGGATTTACCGTCTTCATTATTTATCTTATGCATCATTGTCCTATTTTTTTGATGACTCCTAATTCTTGGTTCATTCTAGATCAAATATTTGCCTCCCTGCCCCTGCCCCTTGTGTGTGTATGAACCTGCGTGTGCATGTGCTTGTGTGTGTGTGTGTGTGCGCGCGAGCATATGTTTGTTCTCTCCATTTTCAGATTGTTGGCATAGGTAATTTATGATATCCATTTTAGATAGATGTCATGCATATTTTTATGGGAAAAGACATGGGAATTTCTCTCATTCTATTTAGAAAGATGAACCAAACTAAAACTCTTAGACATACACTATTGAATCATGTCATTTATAGTTATTGAACATTATATCACTAATTTGAATTCTCTATATGATAGTACCCTCATATCCTCATACCCAGTATATTCCAAAGCCATCTTTTTTTTTTGCTTTTTTATTTATGTATTTATTTACTTTAAATTAAAGAACAATGATTTATTTGTTTTATTTTATTGTTATGAGTGTTGTGCGTACGTGTATATTTGTTTACTCTGTGTTTACATGATGCAGTCAGAGGCCAGAAGAAGGTGCTAGATTTTCTGTAACTAGAGTTACCGATGTTTGTAAGCTGTAATGTGGGTTCTATGGTTTGAGTCTAGGTTTTCTAGAAGAGCAGTCAGTGCTCTTAACTGATGAGCCATCTCTCTCTATCCTCAACTTTTACTATTTTAAATGAGATGATTTTTTTATGAGAAATTGTGTCTTCTAATAGATCTCTAAATTAATTTTAAAAAAACTGAGTCCTTTTCTAGAAGAGCAGTCAGTGCTCCTAACTCATGAGCCATCTCTCTCTATGCCCATCTTTTGCTATTTTAAATGAGATGATACGTTAGGAAAAATTGTGTCTTTTAATAGATCTCTAAATTAACTTTTTTTTTTAGAAAATCTGAGTCCTTTCAGTTCTATACTTGACAGCGAAGATCATTAATTAGAGAAAGAAAAACATTAAAAGAAAAGATCTACTGTGTAATTTGGTTAAAATTTGTTAGATTGGCAGTAATATATAAATTTAAGTGTAAGAACTACCCTGGGCATAAAAAAATAGCATGAGTATAGACTGTGTATCACCAAAGTAACTGGATGGTTAGTGCCTCACACTGCTATGCAGTCAGTCTGCTCTAGAAGAAACTCCATCCGTCAGGTGCAGATCTTCCTCATAGTAATTTAGAAAAAAAAAAAAAAAAGACCATTTTTCAACTTATCTCTCCACCGCACCTGTGTTGCCATCGCTACCTGTAACTGCTTCTAAACGCTGGCATCTACTGTTGGTTTACTGATTGAAGAGCGACATAGTCATGCTTCTCCCAAAGGCAATTGCTCTGCACTCATCTACAGTGCTGGGTGAGAAGATGGTTGTTCCTTCATCACAGTTGTTTAGCCCCGAGGCAAGAACGTTTGACTCTGGCTTTATGAGGGACTCGAGTGTGATAGCATAGAAATATCAGTTGCATGTGTGTTTGTGTGCACTCATATGTGTGTTAAAAGGCTTTGGGAAGACATGAGTTCACGGCTCTCGGTGACTTCAAGAGCATTAAATTCCTGCCTCCTGTGGAGAAACACAAGACAACTAGTTTTAGTCTGGAGATCTTTGAACAGTAGATGTAGACTAATTATAGATACAAATATTTTCACAGGGACCTCCCACAGTAGTATTTCTGCAAATACTATGATGGTATTTTAAAGTGCTAGGACCCCTTTCTTTTTCTTTCTTTTCTTTCTTTCTTTCTTTCTTTCTTTCTTTCTTTCTTTCTTTCTTTTTTTTTAAAAATGAATGAGCATAACTAAATGTACATTTTGTTGAATAGCTGGTTTTTTTTTTTTTCAGCTACTGTAAACAATGATGTGTTCTTTGAAGCTTAAATGGTTAGAGGGGGGAAAAAATCTCAGAATCACTGACACACCATAATAAAAAGTAATTATGGTCTGGAATATTTAATAGAGTTAACCACCTGATCCGTTGTGATTCTGAATAAAAGAAACGCTTTGCACATCGCCGAAATGACAAGCTAACTAATTTAGAATAATTCTTCTAAGAACTGTGACTGAATGAGACAGGTAAAGTGCTAGTTTTTGCTGCCACGTGTGTGTCTTTTATGTATTTGTTTTCTTAATTTTCATTTGTTCTTGTTGATGTCTCTGCAATGACGGAGAAGGAAACAACTTTGTGTGTTATACTGATAATGTGAAATACCCAACTTGATCCTGTACTAAGTATGCCCTTTCAAATGAACGAAAACAGCAGATTCTGTCGTTTCTGCCCCAAAGAGTCCAGCTTCGACATTCTGCAGCTTGCAGATGTCATTTCGGCTCTGAGAATGTCTTCCCTGAGAGGCTGCAGCCGAGCTGGAGACTTCTGCCTATGATTTAGGTTGTAATTTTATTTGTGGAAATAAACCAATCAGGGTGCTCCGATTGTCTTAGGGATGAGGTGATCAATAGCCCATTACTGGGTAGAACCCAGGCTACAGGAAGTGCATTGAAGACTCCAATGCATGAATTATGCATGCCCTGCTCATTCTTTAGTCCCTGAACAGAATGACAGGGTTTGTGAAGTCGCCTCAGATAGTTTCTTGCATGAAGCGACTGCAGTGAAATGCTTAATATTTTCAGGCACAGAAGCAGCATTGACTCCAGCCAGCCAGGTTCGGGAATGTAAATTCACAGCTCACAGCCCAGAATGCTGTATTTGAAAGTATTGCTATGTAGAGATCTAGCTTTGCAGTCTTGTAACCTGTTCTTTGCAGAAGGTTGGCTGAAGGAAGGGAGCGGCTGTGCCTGCCTCTGAGGTCACAGCTTGAGGTCCTTTTAACTTGCCTTCTGCTGCAGAAGAGAAGCCGATTGTGTCATAACTCTCCCTGAGACTATTCAAAGGGACAATTTGAAGCAGATACTATACCAAGATCGGCAGATGATTCAACACTTACGGTGAGTCCGCGATTTTTCTCTAGGTTAGGTAATTGCAAAGGAGAATGTGCCGAGTTGGGCTAATGGTGATGCGGCGGTGATGGTGTAGAGTCCCTGGTCCAGCCTCACTTATTATTGTGTTAACTGAGAGATGACATTATTTTATATATCAGACGGTATGGGTGTGAAGTATTTATTTTGCATGCAACGGCTTTTCAAGAACATACCGGAACTTAGATGTGTGTGCCTTGCTTAGATGGTGCTGGCAGTCTGGGGAGGGGCAGCCTGGGAGTGAGCTGAATCAGTAAGTGGAAGTCACCTCCTGCTGGAGAAGTTTTAGCAGGGCTGTGGCTGGGCTTAGGCTCAGCTCAGATTCCTACCTTGATGCCCGAATTTCAAATTGTACTAAAAGCTGATCACACCCAAGGTACTCAGTTCCCCGGACCTAAAGGAAGATGCAGCAGTACTCAGTCATACTGTCTTGCCTTTTTTTTTTTTTTTTTTTTTTTTTTTTTTAAAGCAGATGTAAGATGTAAGTAAAGGGAAACGATTTGCAATAGCATGTCCTTGAGGGAAGACCTTGCCAGAAACAAGACAATTTGACTTTTTTAAAATTAATTACTTTATTTATGTATATTCCAAATGTTGCCCCTCCCTCCTGATATCCCCTCCTAGAGTTCTTCACCCCATCCTCCCCTCCCTTGCCCCAGGCATCCTGCTTTTATCCGTGCTCTTCCTCTGCTGTCAGGAACACAGTATTCCAAAATGACAAGTGTTACAATAGAATACTGTAAAATTTACTTGGAAGTTATAGTTATTTTTCCTACTGTTTTTTTTTTTAAATTAAGCTGATGACCATTGTAGACTTCCCTGTATATGAAACAAAGAATACTTACCAAAACTCAGCAAGCAGAACCCATAGTACTCTATGACTATATTGAACAGATGTTTTTGTCAATTAAAAACTATTTGCTAAGCATATAAGTTTATAAGTTTATAAGTGCAAATAAATGTTCAGCATATCAATTGCTAAGCTTTATTTTAGGGAACAAAACTAGATCAATAAGTATTCACTGAAGGATTCAAACTGTAAAATTCCTTAAGGCTATTTTTCCAAGACATTCACATTATTAGTGGATATATATGTATATGCAAAACAATAATTCATAATTTATAATATATATGATATGCATGAAGCATATTTGTTGAGACTAAATTTTAAAACTATAAGCTGTTATCTATTAGTAACCAAACTGCAGAAAGCCAATTAGATTTTTTTTTTCTTTTTTTGTACAATGGGCATCATTTTCCTGAAAAACAAAGAAAGCTCCAACAGTGAGAAGCGGCCAGGCAATCCACTTCCTAAGCCTTTGCCAGAGCACAGCCTTTCTGCCCGCATTCCTCCATCACCTGGGCTTCTGTCAGCAGCCTGGTGTGGCACAGACGGCCTGCACCTTCTGATATGTTCAGTCTGTAGGACTAATCTAGTCCAGTTACACTATGGAACTCACAGGTGGAGGTCTCCCTGAGGAGGGAAACAGAGGGAAAGGGAAGTACCTGCCTGTCGGGTCTCCTGATGCTGAGTCACAATAGTCACTTCTCAAATGCCTACTGCCCAAGGTGGTTCTTAGAATCCAAAGAAAAATGGAAAAGAAAGGAGGAGGGACAGAAAGTTAGGGATGCTGTTGCCTAAGGATGCGTAGTGAATTCAGAATGATGGTTCTGTCTGCTGCATCTGGCTGAGGGATGGATGTAGTAACCAAACATACCATACAAGGTTTGAAAGGAAAATCGACAGAATTGGGATTTTTATATGCATCAAGCTTAGGAAGCACCAAATCTGAATGTAGTTCATTAATGTAAGGTTTGATAATACATTTAAAAATTTTTGTTAGTACTTCAGAGTGAGACATCAGGTGGCATGAACATCTCAAAGTGATAGACTTGTGAATTTCAACCTAGGAACGCATATGATATAGATATGAAATGGACCCACCTTCTAACAAATTGAAGTAGAGGCATGTGCTTTTTCCTCTACCTTCCAGCCAGACCCCACGCGTCTTAGAAGGGCCAATAGTGATAGGCTCTTTTCTCACGGTATCTGTGGGAATGACAAGTTCTCTTTTCTCTGTCATTTGCCAATCTGTTATTATCAAACCTATGCAATTAAACTTTATCAGGACAGATGAAAAGCATGTTAGAATAATGCAAAATAGCACACACACATAAAAATAATTCAGGTAAGATTGTGGGTGTTGTGGATCACTTGTGGGAGATTAAGAGACATGGAGATCAATATTTGAAGAGGGATATTGTTCCCATTTTCACAAACATTAACACATGCACAAATTGATTAAATAATAGCTTATTTGCACAGTAAGAAAATGCCCTTTAGGGAGTCCCAGAGACTGTTTTGAGCTCTATCCTCACAAACCCCACAGAGCTTTTCCTGTGTGAATGATAACAAAGATTGGCAAGGAGAAATTTCATCTCCTTTTATCTCCGTTTGGAAAAATGACAGTAGTCCCTTCTAAAACATTTCTCCTGAATATACTATATGAAACATTTTTCACATATACTATTTTATATGACATATTTTTCATATATACTATTGTAAAGTATTTACTTTTTATTACACTTTAATTATGTATAACCATGTGTATGGTGTGGTTGTGTGTGTGTGTTCCAGAAGTCAGAAGTAAACGCATTGGCTGCTGGAGCTGGTATTAGTTATGGATGGATGTGAGTCACCGGATTTTATGCCAGCAAATGAACTTAGTCCTAGTGGAATAGAAGCAAAGGATCTTAACTGCGAAGCCATCTTTCCAGTGCCCAGAAATGCTCTTTGAAATTGACTGGAGTGTGTGGTGCTGTCTGCCATTAGTCTACATGCAGAGGCATGTGAATCTCTGTAAGATTCAGGCTACATAGAGAGATCCTGTCTCACAAAAATAACAAAAAGCAAGCAAACAAAAAAGAGCTGACTAGGGGTTCAGTCTCATAAAAACAGCTTAGAGTCTATTTCACCAACTGATCCTCTTTTTCACTCCTTTTTTTTTTTTTTTTTTTTTTTTTGGTAATTTCTCAATACCTTTCCTTTTAAGGGCAACTTAATGTGATAAGTGCATATTTAAGGATCTAGTGTGGTCTCTGGCTCTGTATAAGCAAAAGAAGAAGATGGACTTGATGTTCAATGGGATCAAATAAACAAAAACTTGAGGGCAGAAGTACAATATGACTGTCAGCCAAAAGTATTTGGCAAAAGTCATGGAAGCACTGAAGGCATGTATTCCCAGTTTTAAAGTGGATCCTGGTAGTAGAAAATTTATGAGAAGTATCAGTGTAAAGGTTCCAAGCATCTGTTCTCAAGTCACTCCTGGAACAGAGGCCAAGATGTAGAGTTGAGCAGAAAGGTGAGGAGCAGGCTGCCAAGCCTTCCTGCCAGAGGAATGTGTGTGGCTTGATCCTGAACATACTTACCATCAGAGACATTGATAATCTCACTGAGACATTTGCAGCCAAAGACTCTTGTGATCATATCACATAACTCTCAAATTTTCTTTCTAATGGCCATTGGTCATTATTCTGTGTTCTGAATATTTGACCTTGCTAGGAAACCACTTGGACTCATTTTTTTTTTAATGTATGCCACACTCAGAGCCCATACTGTAATAGTCTGTTATTCTGCTCATACTTTGACCGCCATAGTTTCCAGCATTTAGAGTAGGAAGGGGAAGATAATAGTCTCTGTGTTCCCGAGCCTCTGAAATCACACTAGCCTATCTTAAGCTCTTAACCTGATCTCTGTTTTTCTCTTGAAAGACACAGAGCCCCTCACTAGTTCTGCCTTCTGATCAGCCTCTATGCATCTGTGTAAATCCTCTGATGTGAGGATACTGAATTATCTTGTCAATGACCAATTAGTATCATCTCATTTACAAATCTTCTACCATATTCAAACCTAAATAACAGAATCGATCAAAAGCAAATGTGAAAATATTATTTTATAATACATCTTATAATATGAATTAGCATAACTAGAGCAGTAAACACCTACTACTTTTAAGTGTTTTATTTGTCAAAAAATGCCTTTTAGTCAAATTATTGTTTTAAATTTAAAGATATATCTAAAGTCTGCCTCCTATAAACCTGACCTTAATGAGTGACTGAGTTACAGCAGATAAGGAGTAAATAATTTAGAATTATGAATAGACAACATATAGGATCCTGAATGTTTTCCAATGACCTCCTCAATCTCCAGTGTGCTTCACTCTACTACAAAAAAATCAAGCCTCCACTTGTCATGTGTGTCAACACTGAGGGAAGATGCATACTTTATGCACTGTAAGTATCAAAATATTAAAATTATCCTTACTAATGCTAGCAGTGTTTATATAATGTCTCTGATATCTTATGGTAACTATAGCATATATCCTAATTAAAACTTATTTCTGTAACACTAAGCTTACAGAATTGAACTGGAATGAACCATCGTGAGAATGTCCTATTAAAGAAAAGGTTGTATTTAATCATTGAATACAAAATTCTGGACAATGAACCATGCCTAATTAACAGATTGGACCCCACAGAAAGTAAGGCTCTGAAGAACAATATTAAAACCTTAGTCTTTAAGAAGTGGAATCATTTTATTGTTCAAGACCCTCTCATTGCATAATGTTGGACACGGCTCATAATTTAAGGTGTAGAAGAATTCAAATGCTAAATGTGCATTTGCCCTTTAAGAGGCTGAATAGTAAGTTGTTATTGTGATTGCACTGGCCCTTTAAAAACGAGTGTTTGGTAAGCTCATGTGTAACACTTGCCATGGTTTTGGTTACGAATAGGTTGCAAAGATGTTCGTGGTGCTGGCAGATGGAAGGGCAGCAAGATAGGTGGCTGGGAGGAAAGCTGGAGGCGGAGTTGTGCTAGAAAGAACATGGCAAATTCAACAGATGGAGGATGATAGATTAGTTGGCAAAAGGAGGTGCTACAGGAGAACAGGGAAGCTAGTGAAGACATGGATGGATAGGCAGCCAAGAGTGGGTAAATGGACCATTAATGAAAGAAATCGAACAGTACAGGGGCCCCAAAATTCAAGAACAAACAGATAATATCAAAGAAGACAACTACAAAATTCCCCTGTCTCTAAGTCTGGGAAAATATTTTCCTCTGAGATGTCTTTTATTATAATCTTTCAAAATGTTTTAAATGAACAAAGACCTCATATACAGAAAATTTTTATTATAAAACTCAGAGATTCAGGAAATTTATTCTGTAAAAAAATATGGACATAAAATTAATTTTATTCCTTAGTTTTGTGTTTTCTGCAAATTTTTGTCAGCTTTTGTTATATAAACATGTCAGGACCTGACTGGAAAATAATGCTGAACTACACTGCCTGCAAGGATAAGAAGTTTGATTTCTTTCAAAAGAGGAGTATAAGAGAAAAGAAAGTGGAAACACAGCGTTGTCCTTACAAAATTCCCTGTGCTCTATGTCTACCAGGAGTGACAATAGCTATGTGCTCATTAACATAAAGAAAATAAGTATGTTATTTGTTCTGTTTCTGCCTTCAGTCTCACCCATATAACCATAATTATTCTTACAATTCTTACTCCAAAACACTTAGAAAGTTAAGTTACATAACCAAATTCCCTTTTATTAATAACTGTCAGTACAAATTAAAACATAAGTGTCATGTTCAGTAATATTTGTAGAAAGAGGCTTGGCTTGATATAACCATTTATAACTGACCTAAAATACCTTCATAGTTTGAAAAGCTACTCCCATTGTCCATATACATGAATTTAGCATGGACACTTTTTCATGCATAAAAACTGGAGCAAATTTCTGAAGCAAAGGAACCCTTTATGGAAAACTCCACAGCTCTATGGCAGACACAATGGTAGTCACTATGGCAGGTCTTGAGGGGAAATAAGGGCAGAGAAACTCTCAGTTCGCTCAGAGTCTAGGGAGAAAGTAATTGTTTTTCAGTGTCTCAGGAACAATTATGAAATGATTTGTCTGCTTTTGTGAGTCCTTTATTTACGTGTGCCTGTGTGCTTGTGTGTGGATGTGTGCCAGTGTGTGCATGTGCATGTGTGTGCCTATGGATGTGCATGTGGGCGGGTGTGACTGTGTGTGTGTGCCTGTGAGCACACATAGGTGTGCGAACGCAGGCACACATATACAAATAGAGGTTAGACGTTAATGCTTAGGAGTAGATACATTCCTTCTACCGTGAGATCTAGGGATTGAACTTGGCTCGTCAGGCTTGCATAAAAATCACTTTTATTCTCTGAGCATCTATTGACCCAAAGATATGGCACAGAAGGGCCTCAAACTCTTATTTTTTGCTTCTATATCTATCAAACTGTGTACCATGAATCTTTTTGAGATTAAGGACCTCACTAGATTCCTTACTCAGAAAGTACTTATTAGGACCTTCCTTGTTCAGTTGCTCTGCAGACAGAAGCATTTCATTGTTTCCATGGACAAAATAAATCTACTTAAATGGGAGAAAAGCAAGAAAGTTTACTAGGCAACTGCAGCTCTCAGAAAGACACACAGTCTCTAGAGTATACAATCGCTGTGACTGCCATTAGTAATCAGCCAAGAAAGCTTTTTCAATATGAAAAATTAAAAGGTGGGTAAAAGAGTTTATTCATTATAGTAAATGAATTAACACTTCACACTTCAGAGACATGCATTCAATGAACACAACTTGAAAGCGGCAATGCCATGCTCTGGGCTCAGCACTAAGATTCTCTTCTAGATCCATTTGCTCCTCTAAAGTTCCTTGATATTTTTTGAGACACCTTCAAATCACTATGTATGTATCTATCTGCAATATTCTGGATCCTTTTTAGTCAAAGGTTTATCTTTCTTTCGTTAGACAAAAACAAACAAAAAACAACAACAACATAATAACACAAAAACAAACAAACACTACTAAATTAAACTTTATTTTCAACAACATATTTTTTTTTTTTTTTTAGTCAGGAGGAAGACAAGATTATGATTAGAAAATGGGTATGCCATAAACTAAGTCTAAGTTATAAAGATAGGCTACCTTGCTCAAGTGTGGAAAATTCTACTTATAGTAAAGGAACACAATGTCATTTGTAGAAATACATCAATTGCATAAGACATCTGATATGTGTGTATAGAATGTGATTAATTAAACATGCCTAACTTATTCACATCAGTGAATTATTGGTTCCTCTAAAATATGTTATTACTGGCAAGATTTCTTTGTAAATCTCTTTCATCTGGTGGTTTTTAGAGAGCTCCTTTTCAACTTCCTAACCCCCTTGTCAAAAGTGTTCCTAGACTGGGACTAACCAGAGAAGTCCACCTACAACTGGAAACATAAAAGGCATCACTTCTTTGTTTTTATATGCCCACTGTCTAGCATAGCACCTTATGTACACAGCAGGTGCTCAATAAATACATGTTGAACAAATAGTTGCTCAAATCAACTATTTCTGTTACAGTGAATTTTCAGACTTAATTTGTTTAACTCACATTGCCAATTTAGTACACTTCTAACAACTCGTGATGTTATCAAATGTATGATAAGTTTTCGCGCACACACACGTGCAGCCCCCCCACTCTTACACATATATGAATAATCTTACACATATATGAATAATCAATTCTTTTCCTCTGAAGAATTCTGAATAACCCAAGGATAAACATAAGAAGGTATTATTAGTCATCATGTTTTCAGTCTACATTAGAACAATATTACTCTGTCCATTTCTGGATTCTTAGCATTTATGCATTGCTTGTATGTTGTCAAATGTTGCTAAATATTTTGTATTATCATGCTGGTCTTTAGGTCTTCTTCACTCAAACAACGGACTCTTAATCATTATACATACACAGACTAAATGGAGTAGAAATAGTAGTTGTAGCTGCGCAACTGAATATGATCTACATTGTCTTCTGCTCATACTTAAAGGACAAATTGTAAGTTGCAAAATAATTAGAAGTAAATGGATGACAAGATAAGCAAAGATATAGACTTGGTCCTCTTTTGAATGACCTGAGACAGTGCTTGGTGATAAAGTCTAGGACTGGCATTCAAGAAGCTGAGATAAGAGGATACTGCATTTGAGTACAGTCTGAGTTTTTAGAGACTTTAGACCTGTTTGGGCCACATAGAATGACTATCAAAAAGAAAAAGAAAATAGCTTTAACATTTATTGAAAATGTTCAATACATGGAGAGTGCCTGAGAGTAGAGCTAAAAAGAACTACTAACAAATACCCTGAGGAAAGTGATTATCTGTGCCAGAATACTCAGCTAAAGTTAAAAGCATGACTTGATATTTGCCTAGATATATTTGGACGAGACCTTTACAGGAGAGCATCAATGCCAAATAGTGTTATTTTTAATTAAGCCATATTTTAACCATTTTGTTTGGATAAAATTAAGTTCTTTGGCATAATAATTATTTTAAAGTTTTTAAATGAAAGAAAACCCTCTAAATTTTTTTTGGTATGTTCTCTACTTCTGTAATGTCTACTTCTCACATAAATAATATAAATGTCATTAGGTAAAACCTTTATTAATTTTCAATTGGACTGAAATAACTGACTCTTGCAGTAATGGAAAGCTATTTCTGTTTAATCCAACATCATGCAACTAAGAATCCACCAATCTAGTCTTCACTGGGAATAAGAAGATGCTGGATTTCTGATGATTTTTGTTTGTTTTTTGTTTGTTTGTTTGTTTTAATGACCAAATATCTCATCATGTGTACTGGAGTAAATGATACCATAGAAATTATAAATATTTAAAAACACAATAACATAAAAATTTTCAAGTCTCACTATGTAGCTCTGGCTCTCTTGGGACTCACTCTACAGACCAGACTAGCTTTGAACTCATAGAGATCCTCCTGCCTCTGCCTCTGATGAAGTGGCATTAAAGGTGTGCATCACCATATCCAGGCTTTAATTTGGTTTTGAGGTTCTTTATGTAATTACCTTCTGAGTGTTGGAGAAAGTATTGTTTAATGAATTAGTTTTGCTTCTTTAAATTATTTACTACTAGAAATTCTTAAGAGAGTTCTCTGAGAGAAAATCATTTCTCTTCTACTGACCCCTAAAAGCTCCTTTGCGCTCAACCACAGAAGGCCGTTTCTGGGAGATTCATGTTTGAGCATTGCCTAGGACATGGGTGCTTGCTGAGATATTAGTAATGTGACGCTTTAGACATGAATACCATTTGATATTTTGAAGTTTGAAATATAGTTCATCTGGGATAAACTGGCCTTAGTACACGTAGCTTTTCCACATTTCATTGTTTTGAACTATAAGTTTTAGACTTTAGGTCATCGAGTGGGTACATTGCTGCTGGGATTCTGTTGGGTTTGTGTTTGACAGGCAGTGGTTTGCCTAGTTGATTTGTCTGTGTTTGTGTCACATCCCTTTGGGAGTCTAATGGTGATGTAAGTAGGGGATCCACCAGTGGAGAGCTCAGGCAGAGCATCAAGGAGATCCTCCAGTCTCAGAGCATCGCCACACACCTTTGCAAGGAGCAGGATAACTCTTTTATCATACACCTTTTAAATCTTCTCTCTTGTTCTGATTGATTTTTTTTTTCAGAGTAATTTGGGTGGAAGTCCTAGATTCAAATATTTGTATACATGTGCGCACACATGTGTATACACATAGGCATTGCTTTACATCACGTTGGATAAAGAAAAGATTCTCTGGGTGAAATTAAGCAGAGACTCACCCACAGTAGAAGATTTCTGGGACAACTGTTTCTCTATCACTCTCAGCCTCTCATGGGCTCATTTAGCATAGATAAAATTACATCTCCAATGTTGTAATATATACTTTATTTTTCCCTTATGGTTTATTGGGCTTCTCAGCTGGCTGCAATGAAATATACCTTTGTCACCAATTGATACCTGAGGAGAGAGAGTCAGAGATACCTGCTTCATGAATATCAGAAGATTGACCCAGAAAGCTTATTTCTTCTTGGTCTGCTCGATCTTGGACCCTTCACAATACATGCTGTGACTGTAGCTTCCAAGCCTTTATTTTAAAAAATTAAATTGATACTTTTCATTATCTAAAAGTGTTTATTAGAACATTAAAAGCTAAATGTACTGTCTTTCTAGTATTCTCTATTCTGACTGACACATTTCCCCATTAAAAGATAATTAAAAGATGACATCATTTCCCTAAATCTCCCTCCAGTACCTCCTATGTCATCTTGAAATTTTGTGACCTCCTTTTCTTTAAGCATTACTGATATTTCCGTGCATGAAAAATTATATAGCCCACTGAGATAAAGAGCTGCAGGAATCCCGCTGAGAAGCAGAACGAACATTATAACTGGATACCCATTGCTAAACATCAATCCTAAACACTTGTGTACTCATTTCTCTCGTTTTAATCATTTCACTATTAAAGCGCTACAAAAATGAGCCCTACTTTTTTTTTTAACAAGATCTGAAATCTTCTTAAAGATGGGGCAAAGAGTGCCTCACAACCCTGAGGCAGCACAAACTTTTTAGAATTCCCCTTGGCACCTGGAAACTTATTGCATGCTCATTTTTTATCCTTGTCTTTGATTTGGGGAAAAAAAAAACTCTCTTTACTTTTGTAAGAAAACCTTATGTAGAGCTCTCTCATTGCTTCTATTTTTACAATTCCCAAAGCACTGATAATCTTTTATTAATTTTCATATTCTTATAAATCTATTTTTAAGTCACTTGGTTTTCTGCAGAAAGTGTTCTTCCTTGTGTGTTCTTTTTCTAAAAATTCAAGCTAAGGCCTGTTAGATTTTCAGTGTCTTACTGAATATGGATTTTTTTTCCCATAGTGACTTGCTGGAGTATGTCTTTTCTACTATGTTAACATAAACATCACTAGTCTCCAAGTTAGACATATTCTCTAACATCTTACAGTTATTACTTTCTATATAACGTGCAAAACATATAAAAAATTGATGATTAAAATTAATTCTAATTTTTCCTCAGTTGAATTTATATATCTTTTCTACCAGGACAGTTTTAAATTGGTCAGTACAATCAAAGTGTACAAACATTAAATTTCAGAAATAATTGATCCTAAAGTGAGAGGGAAATTGGAAATAACCTTCTAAAGGATTATGTTCAAAGATCTGTGGTTGGCAAGACTTCAAAACTCAAATTTAGATTTGAAGAATGGCTGTATTGATGGATAAACCAAGATGTTGCTAGTTTCTTGATGAGTGGACCTAGCCAAAACACCAGATGTTACTGAAAGTCTCGGTTAAGAATCTCAGACAAGGTATAGATAGTCTGATGTGGAAACCAGTTCAACAGGAAATGAAACAGGCATTGCATATTTCCAACGGCTACTCTTGTCTCATTTCATTTACTCCATACATATTCACTAACACCCACTCTATGTGAGACAGTGGACTGAGCTGGAGTCCAGTGTCTTACAAAATGCATGCAGACTCTTTTCTTTCCATAGCATGAGGGTCTACTGGGAAGTACAGGCAAGCAAATAGGCAGTGACCATGAAGAGTGACAGCAGTAGCCTCCTCTCCCTTTGCAGTTTTCTGCACTGCCTCTCCCGTTTCTTTGGCCCACTTTTAGTTCAAATGGCAGGGATATCTTCTACCACCCTTGGGAGAGATGACAGTGGCTGAGATGTCTAGCTTGCAAGCCTTTGCCCTGAACATCCCTATATGACTTGCATTTGTCATCAATGTGACAAGTACTCCACAGCAAACTTCGGGGAAATAATTGGTTTTGCCCCGGGTTTCATAATTTTCAGTCCATCTCAGTTGCAAGGGCAGGGCACAGTTGTGGCGGGGTAGAAGAACTCACACAAGGGGGCCAGGACACAAAGAGAGTGAGTATGCTCCCCAGCTGTCTCCTTTCCATTTTCTTTTCTGTCCCACACTCCCTGTGATAAGATAGCCATGCTCAGGGTGATTCTTCTGCCATCCAGTGATCTTCTCAGAGACGCACTTAGCAGTGAGCTTTACTAACCAACTGGGTGAAGCTCCACCTAATCAAGTAGATAGATGAAGCATCAACCTCCAAAAGAATTTTCTAAAATTATACTTCCTCTCACATACTTAAGAACTGACATAAATATTCATGATAGATTTAAAAGTGGTTGCAGAAATGTAGTTTTCAACATATTGTACACTATGACCTTTTAAAATAAATCTGTTGTCTCATTTAAATATATCAATTACAGTCTGAGTAATGATTTGAGGCTTCTTTTTACTCATGTAAAAAACTGGAAATAGCTCTTGCAGAACTTTACTAATTTTATATAATTTTATTCTTTTTAATTTTTATTTTATTTTGCAGAATTTTGTCATATCTTTTTCTCAAATATAATAACTTCATGTTGTTTGGTTAACAAGTTCTTAGTCCTTAATGTTTCAATAGTCATATATTTTATGTTACAGTTTTCCAATAAATTTTTAATATAAATTTTTATTAATATACAACTGATTGAAGCTATATGACATCACTCCAAGTTCTGGAAAACTGTTAGTAAAAGGAAGTTGTTTAACTTTATGGGCGATGTATTACTTATTGCAGAGGGATTTTTGGTGTAATTAATTCCTCTGCCTTTTAAAGAGTGTTATTTATTGCCAAAATTAGATAGGGCTTATTGTTTATCCTGTTTTTTGAGTTTTTATTTTTATTTATTAAGTAGTAAAAGTGGTAAAGAGTCATATGTGACATTTATTTGAACTTCTGATTACACGGAAATCATCACCTTAGCCTTGAAAACTTTTTTATTAATTATGCTGAATGCAAAGGAACGAAAACTGACATAGGCTATACCATTTCATTGGTCCCAATTCATTTCCTCAGCAATAGAAGCAGTGACGTCAGCTGTCTTAGTGTTTAGCCCCTCTATGGGATTTCCATCCTGAGTCATTCTTCTTAAATAAAATTATGTGTGGGAAAGAAATAAGGTTTCCTTTGCCAAATGAGAGGAAAGTTACCAGGAAAGGGTGAATTAAAACTGCATCTATCATAATGGTATCTTCAGCACACACTAGAGAGGATTTCTGCACCCTCAGGATCAGGCCTAAAGCATTTTGCAAACCCGTAAGACTAAAGAAGTGATAATAATTATGGAGAAAAGTAGAAAGAAATTAGAAAGAAAAAAAATATCTCTGAGTTGGACGTTAGGTAGTTTTCCCTTAGATTGAGAACATATGTAAGAGTCCTAGAACTTGAGAAGAGTAAGAGGGTTTTAATTATTCCTCTAGGTAATGGGATAGAGATGAGTAGGGAGGCACAGAGCCATCTGCTGGGCGGATGGAAGTGTTTCTAAGAGCTTACCTGCCAAGGTGCACAGTTGATGCTGCAGTCATCACCCATGCATCGGGTAAGGACTGAAAAGGGCTGATGATTTAGTATGCTGATTTTAGGAGCTGTGCTCTCGAGGAATTTAGGCTGTGAGCAGATCAAATAAAAGCAATATAAAAGTACTTTTGCATCAATATTTTCAAAAGATACTGGGGCACTTATGTGCTCACAGGATAATGGGTACTAGTAACAGATCAAATAATCCGCAAATTTATGGACATACTTACAGAAAGTTAGTGACGAAAAAAATTCAACTGTTTTGGGGTGGCAAACCCCATGTCACCTTATGGTGGCTGAAAAACATAGGGAAGCTGCATTACACTGGGCATCCTCACCACCCCATTTTAAATTTAAATTTATATGTTTTATATACTCCATTATTTCCCAATATCAGTTGAAGCTGGGATCAGAGTTGAGCATAGAGTAAGGGCTAGTAGAAAGCCAGTAGCCTTCTCTCTGTTGATGTTGGTGAGGCTTATCTCTGAGGGTTTTGTTTGATATTCTAGGGTTTTATTTTGAATTTTATTTCAATTTGGGTTTTCTTTAGTGATACAGTTTCCACATTAATTCCTTGAATTATTTCCATTATTTCATCCACTATTTCTGTGTGATTTCATGGTCTTCATTAAGCGGTTTCTTCACATCCTCTTTCAGGTGCTTCAACAGATTCATAATTGTCAATTTGAATTCCTTGTCTTGTGTGCTTAGGTAAATGGTATTTCTCAGGGATTTTTTAATAAGGTGACTAGCTTCTAGAGAAGGCATATTTTCTTGCTGTTTATGTTTGTGCTTTTCTAGCGGTATCTAGGCATCTGGTGTTATGATGCTTCAGGTATTTCTTGGGGTAGATGTGTGGTCTTTTTTTTTTTTTTTTTTTTTTAACGTATTGGTAGGGTCTTTATTTCTTTGCTTGTTTGTTGTTGCCCACTGTGGATCATAGTCAAGTTTAGTGGCTGTGGGATCCCTGGTAGTGAATACTTCTCTAGTTTGCTGGGTGACAGAAAGGAATGCAGATGGGATCGGAGGAAAGGCTGAGAGAACAACAGGAAATAGCCATAGGGTCAGGGTTTCTACACCGAGAGATAGAGTTCTGAAAGAGTGACTGACTATATGGCGGGAGGAGGGGCTTCTGCAGGCAGACTGCTGTAAGACTAATTATGGGGAGACTGGAATGAGGGGACAGAAAAGATAGTGAAAGTTACCCACTAAGGGTCCCTGGTAGAAAGTGTTTCTGCAGATTGGCAGTTGACACAAAGGAATGGAGATAGGCAGAAGGAAAGGCTCAGAGGGTGGGCAGGAAAGAAATAAGGGACCCCATAGGCTTAAATTTTTCTCAACCTTACTTTTAAGGATGGTTATTAAACTCTTTACTTCCCTTTCTAGCCCACAATCCACCAGAGGTAGTGGGGAAAAAGGATACGAGGGAAATGGACCTGTTTAGAAACAGTTCTTTGGAGCAAATCCCATCTGGGTTGAGAGGAAATCAGCAGGTCAGTACATAAGTCAGCAGTGACAGAGCAATCCACTCCCCAACAGTTCATGAATGTATCAGAAGTCCAGTTCACAGGTCAGCAGTGATGGCATGACCTAGCAGGAATAGCCAGGCCTCAGCTGAGTCAGCAGGAGTCAGGAGGAGGGACTAGGACCAGCAGGGATGCCAGGAGAAGCTCTCTGGGCCATGCCTTCTTCAAGGAAGATCAAGGAAGACAGGAGACCAAGAAGCTTTGCAAGCTAGCTCTATAAGCAAGCCCCTGTCACAGTCCATTGAGTCCTACTTATACTCCCTCCACACATCATATGTCCTGCACAGGACTTTTCTCATCATGTATCTGTAGTAGTAATTATTTAAACCGCCAAATTTGTTGCTGTAAAATCTCCTACCCAAAGGAGACCAGTAAAGGCAAACACAACTCAATAATTATGGTATAAATCGCACGCCTAGATTGGGCAGATTTACCACTACACTACTCTGATCCCCGGCTATGAGATCCCTTGTAACTTGCGGGTTTTATCCAGGCCGCACGTGCTTGTCCTTCCAGCTCCGGCTCCTCTGTCGTCGTAGTTGGCTTCCTTCTACCACCGGCTTCCTTCTGCTTCTGCCTCCTGCTTCTACCTCTCGCCTCTGCTTCTGCTTCTGCTTCTGCTTTTTATATCCAATTCCTCTCATTCTCTCCTCCCCTAAGCCTTTTTCTCTGCCTCCCCTTCTACTGCCCAATCACTGGCTCTAGCCTTTATTTTACAAGTTTTAATTGGACATAAGGTTCACAAGATGTCACCTTCTAACAAATTCAATCATCCTCTGCAGCCCCTCCCAGGAAAGTGAAACTAGGATCAAAATACAAGGCTAGGGCTATCCACTGGGAACTAGGATCAAAATACAAGGCTGAGGCTATCCACTACATATCTTGGCTCAGCATGTGGGTCTGTTTTAGCAAAACTCTATATGAGTCTGTATCAGCTGACAGCACAGTGCCAATTGATCTGAGTTTGAGGAAGCAGCAAGAAACTGCCAGCACATCACCAGAAAATTTTTGGTGTGATTTTTCTCTATGGAGTCCTGACAAATGGAGCTCAACAATGCATGTAAGTTGGACCAATACATGAATGTGGTTAGCAAAGAATCCTTCATCAGGCATCTTTCTCAGGAGTCCTTTCATATTCTTGCTTTAGCAAAATATCCTTTCACCTGTGTCCACTTCAGGATAACACTTCTTCATGTGTTTAGCTCAGCAAAACACCGTCTTACACAACTGGTTTTCCAAAGATACCTTGAAGTTTCATTTCAAGACCTTCATTCCACCCAAGAGGTGGAGTCCCTAAAGAATGGAGGAAAGGTGGATTATATGATTGTGTGCATAAAAGACCCTCAAAACTCTACCAGGAAGCTTCAGCTATCAAACACACTCAACAAAGTAGCAGGATACAAACTAATAGCAAAAATCAGTAGCCTTCCTATCTACAAAGGGCAAACAGTGGAAAAAGAAATCAATAAAACAGTATTTTTCACAGTAGCCTCAGAAAAAGATATCTTGGGCTAACCTAACCAAGAAAATAAAGAATGGATGGAATCTGAACCTGTAAAGATCACTCATGTCCAAGGATCAGTAGGATTAATATTGTGAAAAGAGTAGTTCTTCCAAAAAAAAAATCAACAGTGCAACCCCCCAAAAAATCCATGTGGAAGCACACAAAAAAATCCAAGATAGCTAAGCTGACTCTGAACGATAAAAGAACTGCTGGAGGTATCACCATGCCAGATTTCAAGCTGCATTAGAGATACTCTTACAATCCACTGTTCAAAGCTCAAAATACCTTTAAGACATGGAAGCTTTGGAAGTCTCATGATCTTAATTAATAACCACAGATCAGATGCCTGCAATGATCAATAACCATGCCCAAAGTAGAATAGAATGCCAAACATCACGGAATGATTGGAAGTGACTGTAATAGGACAAGAAAAGTAGTAGCTTTGGGGTTGACTTATGACATTATTTTAGCTATTCTTACTTCATTAATATTTTTACAGACTTAAAGAACAATTATAGTTTGTTCCTAGTACTTTTGTGAGTCATATACTATAATCTGGGAGCCACTGGACATCAGAGAATTACTATGAGAAATGAAAGCCCAGATTTGGGTTTAATTCGTGTCTATATAGCTGAGAATTCAAATAACAGTAAGGAACAGTAACTCTCAAATCCACAGAGGGCTATTTGGTGATACGAGAACCAAAAATAGCCCTGTCTCAGCACCTCTCTCTCTCCTTCAGTTCTTTGGACATGTCTCTTATACTATGCTTCAACTTCCTGCAGCCTCTTTTGCTCCTGAGACACTTTTGAGTGCCCCTGTCTGGTCCTGGTCTTGACTCCTTTGATATTTCTCTTTGGCATGCATGACATAGAGGTCTGCCACTCTATTTTCTTTATCCAGTCCTATCATTCCTCATTGCTGGATTTTGATCATTACATCTTCGGATTGTAAATTTCTCACAGTGAGAGGCCAAGTATATTTGTTGTTGTTTTGATTTGATTTTTGGGTTTTGGTTTTTTTTGTTGTTGTTTTTGTTTTTGTTTTTTTTTTTTAAAGCACTAACTGAAATAACTGGAGTAATCAGATGGTGTAAAAAAAAGTTATCAAATCAATAAAACAGCATGGTTTCTTACTATTTAAAGATCTTTTTCATTCTATATTTTCATTATTAACTTCAGGCTTTTTTAAAAATTATAAATCCAAAATGCATAGAAATATTTGACAAATAATAATTTATGGTAATTGTGAATAAAGTGTTACATTGATGACTGATTCAAAGTTTAAAAAAACAAATGATATAGTTACATAAGTGATTGTAAGACTTAAACTAAGGGCTTTCAAATATACATAAAACTGTTGAAAAAAATAGCATGACAGGATACAAAATCCATCAATGCATTCCCTTGCACAGAGTTTATTATTATACTCTATTCCTCAACATGGACCAAAGTCTATCTACAGAGAAGTGTTTGTGTAGGCTGTGCAGACGGGAAGTTGCCATTATGCTATATTGAAAATTCTGTGATAGGTTTCCCTTTTATGTTGCTGTCAGGGTTTGCAAACTAAACACAAATTAACTCTAACAACCATCAATTACTTTGTCTCTGAGTGAAAGCATTGGAATGGCAATTATTTTGACTTGTAAATGTAAATAATATACTTCGAATACAATTATTTTTTTTCTCCAAGGAAAATGTACATGTTCTCCGGAATTATTAAAGGAATAAAGCAAAGATAAGCATAACATTAGTGAATTGTTGAAAGAGGAACTGTGTGTGGCTGTAACAAAAATATCCTTCTGTAGGGACAGTGACACTCATTGGAACTGTGTGACTGTAACAAAGGCATTCCACTGTAGGGAGAGTACCTTTCATTATACTGTGTGTGGTTGTAATAAAGGCATTAAGTGTAGGGACTGTGCTGTTCGTCGGAACTGTGTCTGGCTGTAAGAAAGACATTCAACTTTAGAGTAAATGCTTTTTATTGCAAATGTGTATGGTTGTAGCAACAGATTTATTTTGAATTATCAGTGCTATTCACTGGGAGTGTGTATGGTTGTACTCTATTCTACTGTAGAAGACAGTCCTGTCCATTGGAACTACACTTAGGTGCAGCAAAGAAATTCCACTGTAAAGAGAGTGCCATGGTTTTTATAGCACAGATATTTTGTGAACTCTTATATGAGAGCCTAACTCAAATTTCAGTCTGAAAACAGTGATTCTAATCATGGGTTTCTTTTCTTGATATAATGCTATTATTGGTGAGCAATTAAGAATGAGTTTGCTGCATGCACTAAACATTTTATAAATAGGGTCTCCGTGCATCCCGCAGCAACCAAATGAGAGTGGTACTGTTACGATCCTTTCTAACGTGAAGATGACTTTATGTTGAAAGGTAAGGATTGTTGCCCCAACCATAAACTTACAGGATGTCAGTATAGGCTTAATTCACTCCACGGTGTGACACAATAAAAATGTATAATCACAGCTACCTTCCTATAGAAAATTAAATTAAAATATACATTTAACACTGCGAATACGTAGTTAAAAATTCATTTTGAGAAGTGCTATAAAATATAAAACAGAATATTTTTACACATACATTTAAAGGGTTATTGTTGATATCTATTTCTGGTAAGTTGCATATGAAAAGTATTAAAATATGGATGTATGATATGATATATAAATGGAATTCATGTTCCAAGATTTAATTATAATCTTATATTAAACTCTTTAATTTAGAACTTCTGGACTATGCTTGTAATTAAAATGCATATATCTTAAAACATGATACAAACTACCCTGGTTTTATTGTTAGAATTTTTCATATAAGATGTAGTAATTATTCTCTATTTCCTCTATGCACTCACATTAAATTTTTACTGTTTTAGATTCTAAAAATATTTTTAATTCTACAAATTGCTTTAATCTTGAATACCTTTTGTTGTTTTGTGATATCCATAACTGTCTAAAACTTTTACTTTATGGGTGCAAGTTTTTAAATACACCAGAATCATTTAAAGGATACATCATATATGTACCAAGCATATTCAAATTCCCTTACTATAATTTATTCATGATAAAATTAGTCTCAGTTTGTCACCTGATAAAAGATAATATTGGTTGTTTTCTCAGTTTGAGGAGTTTCTTGGCTCAGTTGTGTCCAAAGATCTAGGACATTAATAGCCTTAAAATCATCAAAGATCAACCTGGGAAAATAATGTCTAAGTTGATTGTTGCTTGCTAGTGATAATTAAAGATGTGGAATCTCATCGAAGTGGGCAAAGAAAAAGCAATCTTTATTAAGAGATCATAAAATGAGAAATTAAGAAAGAATGAGAAATTAAGAAAAAAAAATGAAAGAAATCCCAAGATGAAAACGTTCCTGAGCTTTTTTGTCTATGGCAGAAACAGTTCAAAGGCGGAGACAATTTCTATGAAATTGGTTTGTTCTGTGGGTTGTCATGGGATGAGCCAATGGAAGGCCACCCATATTGCTATAAACATGCCCACCTACCACTCAGCTTAAACAAGGAAATAAAGTCCTCCTCATCCTGATTTATTCATCACGGACTCTAGCTTTGTTGGTTGTTGCCCTTGACTAGCTTATCTCCTACTCATTGCTAGCCTCCAACCACCCAGGTCTCTCAGGTACTGATAATAATACTAAGTTCTCTTTGTTCTCACCGTTACCTAGAATTTGGTACTGTCTTAGTAAACTTCGTATTGGGTGATATGGGTCTCTTTCCTAGTTAAAAGAGTCAGAAACCATCCTTATTTAAGTTAGTCCATTGTAATTAACTGCATTAAAGACAAGAATAGTATAGAACCAAATATCCTGTATGAATTCCCCACTGGAGAGATCTCTGGCACTTAAGCCAACTACCCACTTACACCAGGCTTATTTCTATGAGGACTTACCTTCAGGTCTAAGGCAATCAGGGCTACTTTGAATTAGGTTCTGATCCCCATAGACATAGACACAGAGACACATACACATGATGCAAAAAACAACAACAGAAACAACAAAAACATGCTGTAGAAAGAACTAGGATAGATCTTTAAAGGAACTGGAGAGGTGATCATAGAGGTGTAGTAGCAGCAACCCTGTCTGTTTATGTTGTAATTAAAATCATTACAGGGAACCTGCTCATGTCTACAGAGTTCCTGTTAGGGATCTCATCCTTACAGGAGTGTTTCCTTACTGTACTGTCTCTGTGTATTTCACTTTCATGTATTTCCTGACTTTCTTGGATATCCTATTCAAGTTAGGTTTTAAAGACATTTATTAAATCCCCTGCTAAATACTGTAAATACATGAGTGGAAACCTATTGGATAGTAAAATATTAATTAGTTGATATAGTGATTTTCTACCTATTGATACAGGGAAATTGGAGCTCCTTTGGGATCTTAGTATCATTATAATTAAAAATATTTTAAAAATAGACTAAAACAGAAATTCAAGGAAAACTTTATACTTGAGTCTAAAATGACCAACCACCACCCCATGAAATAGCCTAAAATCCTAAATATTGAATTTTCTGTAATATACAGTAGTTATCCCATTAAAAAACTGTAAGTCTCCTTGAAAAATAATAGCCAAAAAAGATAATATAAAATCTACAGTATTGTAATATGAGTCCTCTATTAGGGCATGTAACTATTTCATTTGAAGAACTTTGGTCTATTAAATTGGCTGAGGTCATGGCACTTGGTGGCTGTGATTCAACTAGCTCTAATTTATGTTTTTCGGAATATTTTTGTTAGTACATATTAGGCAATAAGTTAGTATGCTTCCTATCTGCTTCACTTGAGATAATTTGATTGGTAGCCATGAAGCAGATTTCACAAGTCAGATCATTGTAAACGTTGTTTTCCTACTCCTCAGATTACAGTAATCACCATTGGAGAATCATTGCTTCCATGTGGCCCTGGATATACAGGGGTTGGGCTAGTAGCATTGCGTTTCAGCTCTCCACTTGACTAGCCACGCTTCCTTCCCATTGTAAGGTCTAATACACAGGTACAAGCAATGGCAGTTCCTTGTTTATGCTGCTTCTCCTTTCAAATGTGTTTCCTGTGATATTGCTGAAGTGAACGTGTCCTGGACCATCCCCTTGTTTAAGAGAAGGTTTCACAAGATGATTCCACTCCATCCTTCCAAGGTTTTTTCACTCCACTAAATCCCATCAACACGAAAACACATGATGTGTCAGGCTCCTTCCTAGTAGGTCATCTTTTCACCTATACATGAGACAACCAGTCAGACAAATCTTGGCATCTCTTTGACTGTGAGGTGAATGGCTTTCATATTGATAAGCACAGCTTGATCTGATTTATGCTTCCTTTACCATTATTCCACATCCTTAAAATTTCATATTTCCACACATATTCCCCAGACTTTTGCTTGAACGAATTAGAAACCACCTAAGTTATTTCAGGTACAGTGTACTTCCACCTGAGACATCCTTTCTAAACTCGCTTGTAGAACCTGTTTATGCATGAGTCTGGTTTCAGGCACCTAGAGAAAAGGGTGGGTAGGCACTGAGGGGAGCAGCATTGTCTTTCTTGATATCTCTGGATGTCATTGCTGATTGTAGAATCATTACAGAGTTAAGTCCCCCAGGCCCAGGCAGAGAGGGCAATACTGCATGGAATAAATGCACACATCACTAAGGATGGAGAGAGTATTTTGTCACCAGAGTATTAGAGTTTGAAGCCTCTGGTTAATCAGGATTCTCCACACATCCCATCCCAAGTACAGGCTCATACCCATTTCCAATTGGTGTCTTATTTTTAAATTCCAAAACTCCTTTGAGGCTGGGCCTTAAATTTGTATTATATGCTTGGGTTTGGGTTTTGGTGACTTGAGCCTTATGGCTGCTGAAGAGAAGGTTCTCTTTGTGAGCATACTTAGAAACCTTTATTTGTTTATGCACATCTGGACCCAAGATATTTTAATCTTTTTTTTTTTTTTAAATTTTAATCTGTGCTAATCTTTTTCCTTTGTTACTTTACCTAGAGATGCTAGAAGCAACCAGACAACATCATTATATTTCTTTCTTTTACACAACTCTCAAAGAGTTTATATACAGAGACCTTAAAATTCTTGTTTCTCACATGGAAGTGAATCAGAACTACCAAATGTATTTATCTCACATAGTTTTTAAAAGCCCACACCACATTTTACCAGTGCTTTCTATGCTCTCAGCAAAAGTCTTAAATAGCTGTAGACTCAGTTAAGTTGGAGAGACAGCTCCTGTTATGACCAACCCACAAGAGAAGTTCAACTTCATAACTCTGTTTCTCTAGGACCATTTCTGGTACCTCTTATGTACTAGTCAGAGTTCTACAGATAACATCACTGATTGAATGTATACTGCAAAGGGATTTCACTAGGCTTACTTATATGGTATGAGTTGGATATTTGAGCAATGGTCATCATCACACAAGGTAGGTGAGCATCCATTAACTTCTTAGCCCATGAGGCTATCCCAATCTGATGCTAAAGATCGGGAGTGTTCCTGGTGAGAAGCTGGTCTTTGAGACCAAATTAGTTAAGTTCCAGTATCTCTGAAGGACATGACCAATAGTGGCAGCATGAGGGCAGATATCCTCACCATCAAGGAGTAAAAGCTGGCAGGCAGAAGGAGTTAACTTTACATCAGACATCTTTGTATCTGGGCTCCTTCTAGAAAGTGCTACCATTCGATGGAAAGCTCTTTTCCCTCAGAGAATCTTTCAGGTAATACTTTCACAGATCCACCCTGACTAAGATAAGAAGTAGTTCTCTTAGTTGACTCTGAATCTCATCAGGTTGACCTCCAAGATTAGTCATCATAGCCTTCAAGTCAGAGGTTTGTTAATTAATTATTCTTATTTTTATTATGATTTTTAGGTTTCAGTGAGAAGCTTAAGCCTAACTACATAGTTTCTTTTCAAAGAAAATATTATCTTAGCCCTTGTAAACTCACATGCTTTCCAGGCTTTCTGTTTTTTTAATGAGATTGGCTCACAGTACTCAATCCTTTGAGATGTTTTTGATTAATTTTTTTTAATATTTCACATAAAATTAATAGAGTAGGAAAATGAACATGCTGAGAGTAGGGAAAGCAGAGGCCAGTGAGGTCACACAGCCTGGCCTTGATTTAGTCAAAGATTAACGGCTGAGCTATAGCTTGGATTGAGCTCCTGTGCAGAAGCTAAATCAATGGCATGGTTTTTCGGGGTGAGATTTTGAAACCCCACAAGTACTTTAATTACTCATACTAAATTACTTATCAAGTATCACACATTTCCCCCATTTCCTTATAAAATGTCCATCATCATTAATTGCCTCGGCATGATTTTGTGTTTTCACTTTCTACAAAGGATTTTCCTGTTTCCCTCCCACAAAAGAGTTCGTTACTCTGACATGTGTCCATAGAATCCGTAGTTTTACCAGAAACTTTGAGAAAACAATGAACATCCTGCTTCCGAAAAATTCCACATGTAGAACTGCCTGGGGTGGTACCCACAGGAGCATTTTGTGTTGCTGCCATAGCCCATCCTGGTGCTCCTCTGTCACTGTATTATGATGGAGATTTCCCAAAGAGAAAGAATATCAAGGGAGAGGTGAGGTGGTTCAAACAGACAGATGAAAAAGGTGTTGATGACTCAGCAGAATAACGTCTGGTGTCAGAAAGCAAGGAAGGAAATTAGAGAAAGCAGCTGAAAGATGGAGGAAGGAAAAACCCGGGGTTTCCCCCAGAAACAAGAAGACACAATGCCATTTATAAAAGGCCGTAGTTTCACAGAAACCAACGACTTATGTTGAAATCAAGCATTCACATAATACCACAGTTTTACTTGGAAGGCATCTCTATTATACATTTTGTTGGCCATCCACTGAGAATTTAGAGATTCTTAACAAAGGAGAGAAACATGGCATTGTATGTTCCTAATCAGCCGAGGAACGTCCTTTTCTCTATTTATATAAAAGCCATAATCTTCAAGTGCTTCTTTGGGGGAAACTTTGATAGCTCCAGGTATGTGACAGTGGGGAACTGTGGCAGCAGGCGGTAGGAGCAGCCATAGGGGATCTTCTCCCTAGCCACACCCCTCCTAAAGGCTTCATGTGGCACTCTAAGGTTTACACTAGAAACAGTACTGTATAGGCAGGCCTAGGTACCCGGTTTCTCAAGTCTTTCACAGTGGCGTTCTTCACTCCTGGCATTCTGAGACCCTTGCTTGGTCCTATGGACTTGAGTGTTCTCTGTAACTCTTTAGTGACCGAGCACTCGTCTTTGCCTCTTTAGAATCCTTTACAGCTGCTGTCCTAAGCCCACTCTTGCATTCTCTCTATTGTTGACTGCCACCATCACCATCACTACCCCTTGCTGCTCCTTATCCTGCAGTCTAGTGGATCTGCCTCTTTTGCAGCTATGAACCCACCTTTGCATCTGGGCCTGGGGACCAACTAGCTCCCCTCTTCTTTTGCAGACAAGATTTCGAGGTTCTGTTGCTTCTGCCTCAGTATAGTGGCCATTTTATAGTCCAGCTCCTGCTGTGCATCTGGTTGTTTTCCTCTCTCCTGAATCTTCTCTTGTTATCTATGTGGCCAACACCATGAAAAACAGGCAGGAAAAGACCACTGGAGGCAAGCCTTCTATTGGGTCTGATGTTGCAACACCAAATGAGACAGAAAGCAGCAAGTGGCTTGCTTATATAACCACAGGGGGATGTTTGCACCAGTCACAGAAAGTCTCTCATGTAAGCTTATATTTAACAGCCACCACAGTCATGTTCAGTTTGCACTACTCCTGGAAGTCCCATTAGCCAGACCACCAGAGGAAGTGTTTCCCCTGACAGCCTCAGTGGAAATGGCTTCAGCGTCATTGAGTGTTAGGCTTGTGATTGCAAACTGTCCAGAGCAAAGTTTTATAAGCAGTCCTGGCCGTTGCAATTGTCTTATAAGAATCAGTGGCATCTCCGAGATAGCCAGTGCTGACATGAGGATAGTCCATCTAGCTGGTAGACTGATGATGGATTTTTGTTTGTTTGTTTGTTTAAGTCAGACAGGGTTGCAATGGTGACTCCCACAGATACTAAGAAGCCAAATTGCTCCATCTCTACTTATTTGCAGGAAAATAAACATCAAAACATAGTATAGCTGCTATACTAAGAAACTAAAGAACTCACCAAGAGCGCTAATGATGTTAACAGATTCTAACAGTGTGAAACTCCTGCTGTGTGCTCTAGGGAGAGGAGGGCTCTCCCATCTGTCTCATTTAAAAGTGATGCTTCTAATGAAGATTGCAATGATATCTGTGGTAAAGCCTGTTTGTTCAGATTCGCTGTTGGTTGCTATAAGGCTGCAGTATAGGGTGATATAGAGGGAATTCTTAAGGAGCACACATGTGGAGCTACAAGTATTCACAAATAAACATGCTATAGAATGTGAAGGCAGATGAAAGACACAGAGAAAGAACCTCTAGGATCCACATATGCCTTCTTCTGTAGGCTACTGCAGACCCCAAAGCCATCCATATTAGAGAGTTAAAGAAAGGTTCTGAATCTTTATTTAGGAAGTCTGAAGTGGACAGTTCTCTTTTGGTGAGATTCTTTGATTTGATTTGCTATTATTGTTGTTGCTTTTCTTTTTGCTTTTTGTTTTGTTTTGTTTTGTTTTGTTTTGGTGTTGGTGATGTAAGTCTGTTTAAAGCAGATGTGGCAAGCATTCTTGAGTAAGTGGACATAAATGTATTGAGAGAATAGATGGTGTAATAAAAGAAAAGTCATCAAATTTAGGATATAATGATGGATCCTTTTGGCTGTAATGCAAGATATTTAAATAGCACAGAACTGAAAGTAAAGGAATAATATATATAATCACTAGCTTCTATATGCAGAGGCCTAGATCAGTCCTATGCAGGCTCCCTGGTTGGCAGTTCAGTCTCTGTAAGACCCTTATGAGCCCAGGTGAGTTGATTCTGAATTTTGTTTTTTCACCAGTTTTTTTATTTCTTCTAAGGTGAAAGAATTCAGTCAATAGTTCCCTGAGCCTAAGATGTGATGGTGTTTCCTAGATGTATCCATTGGGACTTGGATTCATAAATTTGAATTTTGGTTGATTGTTCTTTTCTATAGTGGTCTCCATCTGTTGCAAAAAGAAGTTGCCAGTCTAAGCAAGGCTTTATCTATCCATGTGATAGTACACTCCAAAGAGCCAGCCTGGGAGTAAGTGGCAGTGGGGGAGGGGTCTGTGTTGACTAATTTTAAGAGATACCACAAATGTTTATGAAGTAGGTGGTATGTTCATGGGATCAAGACCCTTTTTACCCTCCCAAACCAATGTGGACTACATTTTTTTCTTTTAACCTTTGTTTGAAAGCATTTATTTGTTAGGTTTTTTTTTTTTTCAGATTTAACTTAAGTAAAACCTATCTTCCTTCCCTTTCTTCCTTCCAAACCCTCCGATATATCTCTTTCCTCTCTTGCAAATTCATGACTTCTTTTTAAATTATTACATACATATGTGTGTATGTGTGTATATGTGTGTATATACACATATATGTATGCATATTCCTAATTATAATCTGTTGAGTCTGTATAATGTAACTTGTATGTATGTTTTAAGGGTTGACTGTTTGGTACTGGACTACCAATTGGTGTACCCTTCCATGGAGAAGAACACCTCTCATGCTCTCAGGCTTGCTCTGTTCCCTATAGTCCTTTGGGCAGCGTTTGGGCCGTATGAGTGGGCTTTTCCCCATCCAATTTGACATTCTTGTGGTGTCATCCTTGTGCAGCTCACGGTCTCACAGCCTGCCCCCTGATCCTCTGGCTCTTAATGTCTTCCCATCCCTGTTTTTGCAATGTTCCATAAGCCTTAGTTATGAGAGTGTTTGACAGATGTATCCACGGGGACTGGGCTCCACAAGTCTACATTTGACTGCTTGTTGTTTGCTGTAATGGTCTCTATCTATAACAAAGACTTTTCCTCAATGAGGAGTAAAGACTACACTTAGGAGGATAGAGAGACAAAGGTTATAGGTTGTTCCTGTGTTATTTGAAAAGCCCTTAAGAAGGGGGAAAACCGCAGTGCTAATTACATGACAGATGGAACTGCAAGAGCATTATTTAGTGCACGGCCATGTCAGTGTGGGAAAACTCTGGAGCCTCAGTTCCTAATAAGGCAGGAAGTTTAACTTTATGGCTGTTTAACCACAGATTGGCAAAAGACACCGCTAACAAGTTACAAGAGCATTTTCCCTCAGTTCTGCCAGCTTGTCCTTGATTACCTCATCTCAAATACCCATTGTTTGTCAGATACATTATTCCTTAGGCAGAATGCCTGAGTGAAACTACTTAAGGGATGGAAGACACATCTTGGCCTGTAGCTCAGCACATCCTGGTGAGGAGGATGTGATAGATGTGAGTAGTTCGCATCAGGGCAAACAAGAGGTGAATAGATGGCTGGGTAGTGGTCTTCCTCATTTCCCCTTTCATTCCACTCGTATTTCCGGGTCTCTGGCCTCGGTGCTATACTCATTCAGGTTGAATCTTCTCCTCTTAGGAGACTCTCTCTACAAAATCATCCCCAAAGTACCTTCTAGGCATTCTGAATGCAATCAAATGGAAGCAGAGTGAAGGCCTTGAGTACAACAGAAACTGTCTCACCTGAAGGTGGTCCATCTGGAGGCTAGGGCCCTGGATAGACAAAGCCATCAAAGCCACCCCAGGCTAGCAGAGTTCTGGGCCTTCATCAACTTGGAAAATTAATTTCCTAAACAATGGAATGGTAAGTTTTGGAACGTTTTTATTACAGGAAAGAGCTTAAAAGAAAACAAGCAAGCAGGGATGTTTAGGAGGAAGGAGTCCCAAGGATGGGTTTCCGCTAAGGGTCCTTGTATACAGATAATAAGTCTTTACTGGGTTGAGGCATAGATATGTGTAT
Organism: Mastomys natalensis; assembly: GCA_021653895.1. NCBI lineage: Eukaryota > Metazoa > Chordata > Mammalia > Rodentia > Muridae > Mastomys > Mastomys natalensis. The sequence goes on from JAJTUV010000381.1 coordinate 2,742,562, forward strand.
GATGTGACAGGTGTCCATTTATAAAGTGTTCATGTGCCTCTCCACCCTGATGTCTGGACTGCAGTTTCAAGCAACCTTCCTGGGCCAGTAAAGCATCCAGTCATGTATGCTTCCAGGAAGCTCTGACCTAAACATTCAAGAATATACAAGCAAAATTATTTCAAGAAAAATAACAGCAGGAAGCCAGAATCAGAAACAGTGCCCATAAATAATGTTAGTCTCCCTAACCTCCAATCAGGACAAGCTATCAATAGAGCCAAGAATATTTCTGGCTTCTAGCCAAGACAACTTGTGGTCAAGTGTAAGGCGCATAGTTTTGACTGTCCAGCTCCCTAACTTCAAGTCCTTGTCTGGTGTCTCCTGTCTCCATCAACATTGGCAACAAACATTAATCATATATACAAAGTTCCATTTTAACGTGTTTTAATTCAAAATATTATTTTTAGTATAAATAAAGTCATTTAGAGGAACAAAGCCTTAACGCTGTGGCTTTCGTTCCTCATTTTAAAACACCAAGCATTGACTGGTTTTTTTTTTCCTTTTTTTGATGCAAATGAAATTTTATTATTTTTTTGAAATTAATTTTTATTGGATATTTTATTTACATTTCAGATGTTATCCCCTTTCCCCATTCCCCCCCACACACAGGAACCCCCTATCCCATCCCCCTCCTCCTGCTTCTGTGAGGATGTGCCCCACCCACCTCCCCACCCTGAATTCCTGATACTGAAGCATCCAGCCTTCATGGGACCAAGGATCTCCTCTCCACCTATACCTGACAAGGCCATCCTCCCCTACATATACAGCTGGGACATGGGTCCCTATGTGCTCCCAGGCTGGTGATTTAGACCCTGGGACTCTGGTTGGTTGGTATTGTTGCTCTCCCATGGGGCCAAAAACTTTTCAGCTCCTTCAGTCTTCTCTCTCATTCCTCCATTGGGAACCCAGTGATCAGTTCAGTGGGATTCCCAACGGAGACTGTTTCATTTTCTTTATGGTTTCGTGTTTGAAGTTCGTATGTAGTTAGTTTATTGTGAACATTTGCATAAACTGGTATATTTAAAGCATAGTTGAATAGCATCTTCCTTTCAGTTATTCTACAAGTCAGTTTATTCCTCAGTATAGGACTGCACACTGTCCAGTGCTTTTCAGTTGGGTCACACAGTTGCAGTAACCTCTTGAACTGTTAATTAAGTCCCAGTCCACATGGAAATGTGTGCTTTAAAAGATTCCCAGGTGATTTTAATTTGCTCTTGAGGTTAATGGAACGAGAAGTCTGCTTTTTAAAACATTGAATGTGTTGCTTTGAGATGTGGTCATTTCATTTCTTTAGAAAATAGAAATGATATTGTCTCGGTATCCACTGTGCTTTTTAATTGAAATCCTTTATAATTAAAAGTTTTATTAAGATAATACAGATCTGATGGAAAACGCAATCATGTCTCCTCAAACTTCAGAACATGAGCATCATAGTATATCCAAGATTATAAGGAAATGTGAGTTTGTGAATCAATATTCCTGTCCTTACCCTGCAGCTACCTGATAGCGAATTCAAACTTTATTCACAGCATCAAAGGGATGATCTTAAAATTTTTCACAGATGTGAGTGACTGATATGAAGAAAGATACTGTGTCTAAAGCTCTGTTGCTAGGAAACAGTTTGAAGATTAAATTTCCTGCAGAGACATCTTCTGCTGTATAGTAAGGAAAAGGTGGTGGTATGACCTGACTTCCAAAGAGATTTATTCGTTCATTTACCCTTATTGTGTAAGTAGATGAGTATCTGCATAAGTTTATGTGCCACATATGTGCAGGTGCCTGTGGAGGTCAGAAGCATCAGATTCCCCTAGAAACTTGAGTTACAAGTGGTTCTGAGTCACATGAGGTGGTTGCTAGGAACCAAAGACCTAGTAAGGACTCTTATCTTATGAGTCAACTTTCCAACCCCAAATGTCTTTCAGTGCTGTCCCAACTCTGTTGCCTACCTTTGAATCCCCTTCCCCTAGCTAGAGTGTATGGTCAGGCCTCAGTGGGAGAGAATGTGCTTAGTCCAGCTGTGACTTGATGTCCCAGGATGGGGTGTTACCCACTGGGGTCTCCCCTTGTCCTTAGAGAAGGGAAGTGGGTAATGGGTGGTAGAATTTGTGAGGGTAGGACAGAGAGGAAAGGACAGAGGGGGTTTGATAACAGGAGGTAAAGTAAATAACATTAATCAATGAAAAAGTAGAAAAATAATGTATTAATCCTGTACCTGCATTTATTGTGGTTTCCTTTCAGTAGCTTCATTTTGAAGTCATTTTTTAAAAAAGCTTACATTATACTAAAACTTGTAGAAATTCTTTTTAAAAATATTTGGAAGGGTGAAGCTGCAAGCCTCCAGTGATATTTCTCAGCATAATCACTACTAAATTGTACATAATTTAATTACAATGATGAACTCAGCTTAAATATTTCCTTAATAATTTTCTTACAAATGAAATAGTGTGTCCTTTGTCTTAGAAAAATTTGTCTATATAGATTTTATGGCAAATCTGAATTGCTTCTGTGGTGTCACCACACAGAAATAACTATATTGTGGTGCTATCCCATCATGTTCTATTATTTTCAGATAGTACATATCACTTTATGGTTTTCAAAGTGGATTTTTCTCATTAACTATTTTCTAAGAATCCATGCCTTTTAACTTGTACAGTAGTTTAATTCATTTACACATATTGCAATTTTCATGTATACATATATACATATGTGTTGGTGTGTGTATTAGAAGTTTTATTGCCACAATTTTTCTGTTCTTTGTCTTCCTTTTTTACCTTATATTTATCTTCTTAGTTTTTAAGACAGGATTTTACTATATTTTCAGTGCTGGCAGTAGAGTTCCAATCTTCCTACTTTAACCCTTTGTGTGCTGGCATTACAGGCATAATGTCCTCACCTGGTATTTCTGTTCTTTTTTCATTTTTTGTATATTTGTAACTTGAGGTCAGATAATTTGCAGTCTGTTTTTCTAACATATTACTCTATAAAGTATTTGTTTTACTTTAATGCAAAGATGTTTTATCTGTAATTTAATGCTTTTGTAATATTTTGTCACTTTGTTTATTAACCTGTAAGTAAAACAAATTAATTCAGTAGAGTAGATTTTTTGATGAAATGCTGTGTCAAAATATCTGAAATCATTTTCAGTCCTTTGATGCTTATTATAAATTATTTTCTCACGTTGTTGTATTAGTTATTACTTTTTAGTCGTGTAGGAAAATTCAATTATTCTGTCAATAACAACGTTTGAGTTTTACTAACTTTAATTCTACAAAATTATATATGTGTGTATATAATATATATATATATAGTATATATAATATATATATATATGAACTTCTGAATTTTTATTTTGTGTATGTATGTATGTATGTATGTATATATATGTATGTGTGTGGTAGAGGTATATATAGTATGCATGTGTTATTATGTGTACATGTGTGCAAGCAATATAGTATATGCATGTACACATTCATGTAGATGCCAGAAGTTTATGCCAGGTACCTTCTTCAGTTGCTATCCTAGCTTACATTTTGAAACAGAGGGTTTCATTTAACCAAAAGCTAACTGATTTAGCTAAGTCTAAGTCAAGTTTCAAGGACATGCCTGCTCCATGTGCTGATGTTACAAACATGTCAGTGTACCCAGCATCAAGCTATATATGGAAATCAAAGCAAGGCATCTTATTTATATTGTAAAGCATTTTAACCATGGAAACATCTCCATAGTCCCTGAATTAGGATGTTTAATTTACAGTTTTGTCCTTACTCTTCCATATAAATCTCCAAACTTGCCTACCAATCATGTACTTATCATGATTATACAGTTGTTTCCATCTTTAGCTGTGAGTTCTTTAGAGTTTTTTCAACAACCAGTTTCAACTTTTATTCAACTATATTTTGGTTTTAGAATTTATTTGTAATTTTTATATAAGAGAACAAAACATTCCTGTTTCATTTTCATCTGTTGAGGGATTTTACACGATTATTTACTTTAATTATTAGTTTTGTTTTTAAAGTGGTTTAATTTTTATATTGGAACCTTTAATTCATCTGAATTTATATTGAAAAATGAAGTAAGATTAGAATATATATTTTCCAGTTAGAAATTTTCATTACAATAGTTTTTCCTACTAAATATTTTATGTCATTACTTTCATTTCTATTTCCATCTTGACCCAGTTTTCATTTAGTAGAGAATTGTTCAGTTTCCATGAGTTTGTAAGCTTTCAATTGTTTCTATTGTTGAGATACAATTATATTTGTGGTGGTCTGCTATGATGCAGAGAGTTATTTCAGTTTTCTTGTTTCTGTTGAGACTTGCTTTGTGTCCAAGTATATGGTCATTTTGGAGAAAGTTCCATGAGCTGCTGAGAATTACATTCTTTTGTATTTGGCTGAAATGTTCTGTAGATAGGTTATATCCATTTGGTTTATAATGCCTGTTAGCACCAGAATTTCTTTGTTTAGTTTCCACATGGATGACTTACATTTGGTAAGAATGGGGTATTGAAATCTTCCACTATCGATCTGTGAAGGTCAATGTATCATTTAAGCTTTAGCAGTGTTTCTTTTACAAATGTGAGCACCCTTGGGTTTGGAGCACAAATGTTAAAAATTGAAAAAAAAAACATCTTGGTGGTTTTTTCATGGATGGGTATGAAGTTTATGTCCCCATCTCTTTTGGATTAATTTTGATTTGAAGGGTATTTTGTTAGATATTAGAATGAGTACACCAACTTACTTCTTAAGTTCATTTGCTTAGAAATCTTTTTCCAACCCTTTTTACTCTGAGGTAGTTCTGTCCTTAATGTTGAGGTGTGTTTCTTAGATTCAGCAGAAGAAACATCATATTTTCACAGCCATTCTGTTCGTCGTTTTGTTATTAGGGAATTGAGTCCATTGATCTTCTAGTCTTGTCCCTTTCATGAACCTGACATTGGGAAGAGAATATGCCTTCCCTCTAACCTTCTAGTTTGTTTACTTAGATTACCATTAAGACAAAACAATAGAAGAAAATATATATACATGTTTTATGTAGATGGGGGCATCATGAGGAAAAAATACTATAATCTCAGAAAAATCTCAATAGTTTTATTTCTTCATAGGGGAGATGAGAGGAAATGTGAACAATCTAAGGAACAATAGATGAGTTTAGAGAAATATAATTGGATCTTGAAAAGAGTAGGTGATGTTCTTTTGGGATAAAGTGTCCTAATGACCTCTCCTAGAATCTGGAATCTTTCCCGCTTGGTAAAATTTCCCAAGAGTGTTTTGCATGACAATTGTGCTCTTAGAACCTGCATTTCTAGGTAAATGTGTGAGGGACAGGAAGCTTTTCTCTACCATTTCCAAGAGTCCTCAATTCAGAGTGATCAGCTCCCCAAAGCCTCCCATTTTGGTGGCATTTCTTGAGCTGTGCCAGTAGCATCCATCTGTTCTGTTCTGTAGGTGGGCCTCTATTATTGGAAGACATGTTCTATTTTATTTGTGTGTTTAGTTATTGAAGGCCTTTTTGATCCGAATCCTATGTATTTAGAGATGGCCTTATTTACATTTTGATTAATTTTTCTGTGTGATGGCTTGAAAGTTCTTATTCTCTTTTTAAGATCTGAAGTCAATTTTGATGGTGCCAGTTTCCTCTTGTTAACCCTTCCATAAGTTGAATAATGCTACAAAACTTACATTGAAGTATAAAAAATAACAGATATTTAAAAGAGCTCTGTGGGTTATTAAATTTAAACTTCAGAAAGTAGTATTTTAAAACTGTGCCATTTGGAAGTGGTGCATGTCTTCATCACAGCATTTGGGATGCAGAGGCAGAGTACAACCTCACGTGATGGTCCTTACTTTCTGTGTTTTGTTTGTTTGTTTGTTAGACAGAGACTGATTTTTGTTTGTTTTGTTTTTTTGTTTGTTTTTTCCCCTCACTGCTGAATACCCCGATTCTAGTTGACTCACAGGACCCCAGAGATTGTTCTGTCTCTGTTTTTTATTTCATTGTAAGAGTGATAGGGTCAACCAAACTCAGGCTTTCATGATTGGTATAAGCACTCTTCGTACTGAGCCATTCCTGCCGGGGACTCATTATTTTCGGTATTTAGAGCCAGTACCAGAAACACAGCTTAAGACTATCATGAAAGATGTTTAAGAAAAAGGAAAATGTCCAGGTATGCCTGTAATTTTGCCTCAGTGATTTTGTTTTATATTAGATTAATATTGGTGAGAAATATGGCTAATTAAAAAATAGATTTGTGTTTGTCTCTTTTTTTTTTGTGAGCTGCTATTATTTTCATATTTCTGTTGTTAAAACAGGGGAAAGAAGGAAAAGACTTTTACTTCTAATTTTTCCATTGTAAACATTTATGTATATAGATGTTTGCCTACATGTGTATCTTTCCATCCCATGTATGTCTGGTATCCATGGAGACCAGAAGAGGAAATTAGATCCCCTAGAACTATAGTTACAGAGAATTGTGAGCTGCCCTTTGGGTGCTAGAAACTGAACCCAGGTCCTTTGGAAGAGCACTTGGTACTCTTTAATATAAGCCTAGATGGAAGATATTTGTCAAATAAAACTGCCTAATTGATAGTGAAGACAGCATCTCTGAAGGGCTTGGATTATAAAAATACATTTTCATTTGAAGAAACAGAACATGTCTAACAAGGTGAGAAGCTCTCCACAAACAAAGCAAAGTCAAAGAATTTGAAAGTTACATGAGAGAGAACAATATCAAAAAAGAAAACTTTCACTGAGGACCTCTAAGAAACCACCCAAGCCTTGTTTATGTAACTGTCTTAACCAGCATTACCTTGTCAGAATGCCCAGAGCTGTAGACATAGCTGCTTGCTCTGTGGGGCTGGGCACACATTCAGTTAACTGAACATATAAAAAGACTTTGACAGTTTCTGTCTAGATTATACTTTAAATTTTCAACTTGATGTCAGGAAATTCATACTTGTCTGTCCATTGAATGACTTCATAATGGAGGAGGAGTTTGAGCGAAGTAGCAAGGCCTGTACTGGAGAGCACTGTCTTCATCAACTGTGTTGGATGAACTAAGAAATGGAGAGGAAAAATAAATGTGGGGTTGTTATGAATTGGTTAAAATGAATAAATGAACATGAGCTGGGGAGCAGTTAATTGACTCTAGTATAAAAGAGGAAGGCTCAAACAGAGGGCATCTCTCCTCAAACTCCCCCTATATCCCTCCAGACCAAATATCCTACAGAATAACTAAAAGGAGTTATTCCTTCATGTCACTTCCAGCTAGAAATTTTGGACCTTCTGGAGACCAAAGGCTTGAAGTAAGACAATGAGGAAACTTAACCATAAAGGGTAACATTTATCACAAAGGAGTCGCAAAGAATAATGAGCATGCTACAGAGAAATCTGACTTCCATTTGGGTTTCTCAGACAGACTCTGAAAAGGAAAGGCATTGAGTAGAAATCCCAAAACAAATGAGCCAGATTAGTAAATGTATGTGGTAGAGAGCGGGACCACAGGGTTAGAAAACAAGGAGGTTCATTTTTATGGCTTAGTGCTCAATCACTTGAAGAAGAGAAAACATTATCATCTTTATAATGGCAGTAAGAATTCTAGTTTCTGTTTGGGGAGAGAAGAAATCTCTTTGTAGGGGCTTAGCAGTATAAATGTATTTATCCCACTGACGTGAAGTGGCTAAACAAGTGGGTATTATGTTGACAGTGCCTTGCTACAATAATGAAGAATTAAATCAATCTTTCTGAATAAATTCTTTCATATGAAAATTGGAGATGCACGGAGTACAGTTTTCAGTGTGTCATTGTCTTAAAGTAGGTGTTCTATACTAAGAGCATAGTTTCACTGTTACCTATGGTCTGTTGGTTAGAAAAATGAAACAACTAAACATGAAGAGGCTGGGGATGAAGATGCTGAGGATGGAGATGCTGAGGATGAAGATGCTGGGGAAATGTTGTAGTAATTATTTAAATCTGCCTCTGGCTCAGACCGACTATCTAAGCTGCAGTGGCGCTGCCTAGCACAGCCACCAGCCATGTTTCTCGCCTGAGGCCACGTGCATGCTGCAGCTAGAACCAGCCCCTAGAAACACCAGCCCTGCCACCCAGTAGATGCCATCGTGAGAGATGGCAATTTTCCACGCTGTCTCCGCAAGGCAGGGCATTGCCCAGACTATTCTGTCATCCATGTGGGCCCAGTAAGAGAATGAGACTCTAATTCTTATAGATTAATCAAAGCTTATATATTTGGCAATGATCAGTAACAAGATATCCATACAATCAGAAGTATAACCCAATACCCAACCTTTGACTGCTACAGACACGTGAACATCCGTCTCCATCGCTCCTACATCTCTGCCATTACTCTCTCCTCCTCTTCCTTTTCTCTTCCTCTCCTAACTCCTCACACCTTAGCTACTTCTACAGGGAAAAGCTTCCACCAGTTGATACCATTAGAAAACTCCACGACGTCCCTTGTCACTTGATACAGTGCTTTCTTTCTATCTTCTTTTCTATGAATTTACTCTTTGGAGGGTCCTTCCTCTGGATGGACAGAGGAGTTACAGAGAAGAGAGTTTCTTCTGTTGTGGGAAAAAGAGGCCAGAGGATGCCAGAGGCCCTGCTTATGAGCTAAAACAAACAAAGAAACAGAAAAACATCAAAAGATGCAGAGTACCAAGACTCTGGTTAAAAATCTCTCATCACACAATAGCATTAAATATAATATATCCATATTTCTGTCCTCAAAAGTCGTAATTTAATTAATGTTCTTAATGAAGTTTTACTTGGCTTTCAAACTGCTGTCTTATGTGACTCTAAAGAATGATGTGGTGACCCTACACCATACTAAAGATGCAAAGGACGATTACTTAGTGAGCCATACAATTTTAGACAAAAGGAGCAATTTCTATATTAATTATCTAAGTAACCATATGTTCTTCATTAAAAGGTACCTGAAATTCTTAAACAAGGATGCCTTTGTCAAATCTTTTTCCAACCTATTATAAGTATTTGCTTTTTGCATTTATTTAAATCTGTACGTGAGTGTCTGTGCACTTTACAGACTGGGCCATCTCATTAGCCCTCAATATGTGCATTTTTTTCTTTTTCAAAAAAACAAAAAACAGAAGGAATAAATGAACAGTGAAAACTTTCCATCTGCCTACGTTCACCTTCATGTAGTAATTTTATTATATATTTTTTAAGGAAAATTTTATAAATGCAGATCTTGATACATAATGCACTAACTGTATGCATGCTCATTGGTATTATGTGGTTCAGAAACAGATGCTTAGCTGACAATAGGCTTACCCAGCTATGACCCATAATAACTCCCTGTTTGGCACCATAACCCTAAGGGTACAATAGTGCTGCACACACCTTGGTAGAAAACAGCAGCTCTCTAATTGGAGACTAGAGACGTCATGGATCCTGGATGAGAACCTACAACTGATACTTTACTAAACCACCATAATTCCTAACGACAATCTAAATATCTATCCTATACGTGCAGATGAATATAGTTCTCAACCCTCATCAAGAGACTTCTCTTTGCTGTCGACAGAGACCATTACAGAAAACCACAACTGATCTAAACACAGAAAGCAAGAGATCGATCGTGAGATACCCAGTACCAGCTGATACACCTACAACACTACTCCCATTCACAAGGCTCAGGGATCAATCGTTGTAGGCAGAAAAAATGTAAGAGTGAGAACAATGGGCAATTTGCTGTCAGATCGTGTCTCCTAGAAGTGTCAGAGAGGCTACAGCTGTCACCAATGAAGCCTTATCAACAAGGCTGCCTTGACAAGCCCTGAGCAGTGATGTCACCAGGGGACCTGCTAACATGGAAACAGAAAAGCACATGAATCTCAACACTAGAGAATAAACTATGGACAGTGGAGAAACTGAGAGAGGGAGAAAGAACCTTCCCATGGAAAAGCCTGCTACTTGCTTATCCATCACAAAGTGGTCAGCCCTGAGATTAGATACACACAAGAACTAAAATCCACTTCTGTGAAAAGTTGTTGGCTTTTGTACCTTATTTCTTATTTGAGACCAAGTTGTTAGACTCTTGGGTTCTTTCTTGTCTGACAATTCTTTTCTACTTTAGGTTCCTTGAGTACCTATGAATTTTAGGACCAGTATCTACAACTTAGTACAACGGACATGTTTTATGTACATATTTAGAAGTGAGTGTATGTGTGTGTGTGTGTGTGTGTGTGTGTGTGTGTGTGTGTGTGAGAGAGAGAGAGAGAGAGAGAGAGAGAGAGAGAGAGAAGAGAGGAATTTGGAGGGTGATGCTTAGGAGAGCTGGAGAAAGTGGGAAGGGAGAAATGGTATAATTATAATTTCAAATAACTTAGTAGTAAACCCCAAATGCTTGTAAAATTTTCAAAGTTAAGTTCCATTGACAATAACAGTATCTTACACTCATCTGTCAATTAACCTACAGCTACAACAACTAACATGGAGTCGTTGATTCTTCCCTTTTTCTCAAAAACACCGTTGTTGGAGGGCATACCATGTTCTCAGGAGGAGTAATTCTTGTCTTCGGCATGGCTCATAGCCTCAGCAAGAGCTGCCAGGAGCTATAGGATCATTAGCGTTACTCAGGCAATGTGGGGTACAGTAAGAAGACACTAAGAGGTGTGCACCTTTGACTGGGTGAAGTATTCAGTGACTGCAATTTCACCTTCAGGACACAGGCACAGGCACACAGAACGATGGCTAACATCCAAAGCCTGTGGAGAGGCTCAAGAGAGAAAGACTGGGAATGGTGTCTCAAGGGTAGGCATGGCAGCAGGGACTAAAGCTTTTCCTAGATATGGGTGTCTCCACTGCGGACTAAAGCAATACAGAGGGACTAGCATACCCCAGGAAGTCATTAGTGTCTCAGTGTTGAGGGAGCTCTTCTGTCTGGCAGTAATTCTTCACAGAATTGTGTGTGTGTGTGTGTGTGTGTGTGTGTGTGTGTGTGTACGAGAGCAAAGGGGAAAGAAGTTGGATCATTCTGCCTTGCTGGCATGGAGTGTTACTGCTGTCAAGGCTTATTAAATCCCACTTTGGGTTATTAGATTTGATTCACTGGGCTGGTAGCACAGCACGGGGGTCTTTGTAGTAACCCAGCTATGCCAGATCAGTTTGAGCTGTACCTAGGTAAAAATGGAGTTAAGAGCACATTTAGTGAGATCATTATAGTCTAGTAAGAGACTCTCATATAACAGAATATCTCAGGTATTAGTCAAAGCAATATATCAAAATAAATGTCCTTTTCTTCCTTGTTCCTTTCTAGTCCTCCTTCTCTTCCTCCCTCCCTCCCTTCCTTTTTCCCTCCCTCCCTCTATCCCTTCCTCTTTCCCTCCCTCCTTTGCTCCTTTCCTCCTTTCCCCTGTCTCTCTGTCTCTGTCTGTCTCTGTCTGTCTCTGTCTCTCTGTCTCTCTGTCTCTCGGTCTCTCTGTCTCTCTGTCTCTCTCTCTCCACACACACACACACATACACACAAACACACACACATTCAGACAGGGTCTCTCTATGCAGTCTTGGCTATCCTGGAACTCACTTTGTAGACCATGTTGGCCTTGAACTCACAGATATCCATGTCTCTGCCTCCCAGGAGCCAGGATTAAAGTTGTATGTCATTTTGCTTGGTTCAAAGTGCCCTTTTCATTTCAATATGAAAAAGTAAATCAGATGTGGATACTGAGAACATTCACTTTTCACAGAAAACGAATGCCACAGGAAGCACAGTGCAGACTAATTCTATGAAATGGAGTAATATATGAAAGATGCATTATATTGTTACATATACTATATGACTAGCTTTGAATTTTAGAGTACATTTGCTTAAAGGATGGCCTCCAAACACAGATACATACAGTGATACAGCTATAGATTTTCTCTGTAATAGAAACTTCAAGCTTTACTTGACTACAGTAATTTGCAACTCTGAGATGCCTAAATATTCCCTGGGCATCTGATTAAAATGCAGATATTTGGGCTATTTCCACGAAACTCTTAATTATGCTTGGGTATTTCTCAGGGATCTGACTTATTAATAAGTAATTTCTACACTACCCTTTGAAATACACTGAATCATAATTATGAGAAGTATGTGGATTACTGCTTAAAAAATATCTTTTCTCCTGATCTATACCAAACACAGCTGCATCTTCATAGATAATTAAATGGTAAGACTATGGGATTAGAGTTAATCTGAAATATTCGAATTCAAACTCTTACTCAGTGGGTAGACATGTATTTGGGGGTAATCTACATGACTCTTATGATGCAGGCTGTCTCTAAATAATGCAGTCAGATGATGTCACTTTTTATAAGATAATATGTAGATTAGTGACATGTGGCAGTGTTTCTGTGTATGTGTGTGTCCCCTTTCTCAGATGTGTCCTATGCACGTGCATTCCCTCATTAGTTTAGTCTATTTAGCATTCCTGCTCATCAACTGGCTCCCTACAGTTGCTTATATCGAGACAGTAAAGGGTTTATCAGTTTTTCTTCTTCCTACCTGTCCCTAGTTCTCACTGAAACCAAGCAGGCTGTATACATCGTTTAATAGTCATCTTTATGTTTTTCAACAATTCTATATCAAACATAGCACAAGATTCTGGTAATTTTTTTTTAAGGAAATGAAGTATGGTTTTGTTGCTGTTGTTGTTGACTAGAAAGAAGAGCTCATAAAACAGACACAGTATTAAGTCCTGCTTGATAAACTAGCATGTCCCTCTTTGACTGAATCAGAAATGTTTGGAATTTCCATGATAAGGAAGTCCTATTGTTTGATTTGCTAATTTTCCTATCTCTGTTTTTCTTTAGCATCTCAAATTGTTAAAATTTCAAACAAAATAAATGTATGAGGGGGGATACTGTATAAGTTCCATGGGGGAGGGTGAATGAGGTGGATACTATATAAGTTCTATGGGGGGGGGTGATGGTTTCAAGTACACTAGTCTTCATTTCTTTCACACATGCACACATTCCTAATATGCAGGCCCAAAACAATGCTTTGTGCTTATGGTAGCACTCAAAAGTACTATATTCCTGAATGTGCAGCGAGTGAGAATGAATCTAGCAAAGCCATTATGACATATGGGTTTTATATTCTTGCAGAAAAAGAAGGATGTCTCCTGTACATATTACACATGGATATGTATAGTTTAAGTTTCTCTGCATACATTGCGTTTTTAAAGCTAAAAAAGTTATTAATCACCCATCCATTTGCACGAAACCTGAGCCATGATCTGCTCTGTGATAAGAAGGCTCGTCAGCATCCAGTTAATGCCCGTATTGTCGTAAAGGCTGCAGATGCCTCCCTAAGTGACTCCTGACTTTGTAATTTCACACTCTGTTCCACTGACTGCAATGTTTGAGTGTTGCTTTCCTCTCTCCATGTGCTTTCCACAGTGAGGTGGGAGGATGCTTCAGAGGTGGGCTCTTTCCTTTGGACCCTGTTGTAGCTCTACCTCTAGCTGGGTCACAGTAGCTTCTATTCTGGCACAAAGGATACTACCTACAGTTACTTTTAGAAAAGAAACGCTTTCCTTATGGTTTTGCTAAATATATCTGAACAAAGCTCTTCAAACTTCAGTGATGAGGCTGCATTGCAAAGGTTAAACCAAGCCATAATCCTTAAAGATAGAATTTAAAGGAGACACCAAGAATACGAAAGACACACATAATGTGCTGCATTAAAATTGTAATTCAGTAGTTGACTGGAGAAGTATAAGATTTAGATAAAACTGATTACTGAGCTTAGTATTTAAATCTATAATATCCCCTTTCTAACCGATTAGAATTTTTAAAATCCAAAACTAATTTCATTTCCAGAACTTGTTGCTTACTCATTTCCTGGTTTCAATTATGCTTATCCTTTCAGTAGGTCTCTGACGCTTGAATTTAGATCCTGTTCACAGATTGGGTAGCTGGCACCTTATAAGGATGAAGAGACCCCAGCAATGCTGGGAGACTTTCATGTTGACTCCTGGACTTAAAGCCCCCCAGTAGTAGGTGATGGTGACAGTGTCTCTCACCTAGAATAGTCCATGTTTAACTGTAATAGGCCTTTCTCATCATTTCCTAGAAGTAGACCATATAACAACTGTCCCCCAGGCCAGAGCAGAAGGACTAGGGTAAGGAACACACAGGAAATTTTAGGTTGATTCACTTTTCCTAATAACCTTTCTCTAACTGTGCTGATGACAGAGGTGCTTGATTTTCTGTGTGTCTACATTCTTAAAAAATATCCTTTTATTTATTTTTAAATACAGACACAGCTTCTTAATAGATCTGTTCTCCCTCAGTGCAAATAAAAATCATTGACCTTGATGGAACAGCCTGGCATGACATGGAATATATGTAAACTCTATGCAAATGATTGTTAGTCATTAAGTACTTACTAATGGTGTGATGACTTGTTTTGATTAATTTATTTGAAAAATGTCACTCCAGAACAGAAAGCACAAGAGCAAGGTGGCATTGTCACAGCACTGAAATGACTATGCAGATATGGACCAGATTTCTCAAGTGACAACATTAGGAATGATTTTTCTTTTTGTATATTTGTTGTTGGTTTGTAGGACACTACTGATATTTAAATGGTGACTGTGGAGGTTGTTGCTTTGTTGTGTTTATTAGCTCCAAAGTAATTCTAGTAAAATCTCTAGTCTCGTGTACATAATCATGTAATCTGTCAATAAAAATTCTTTGACTACTTCTTTTATCTTTAAATCATTGTGTTTGTTTATATCTCTTGTCTAATGTTCTAGGTAAGACATTCAGCACTATATTGAACGAGAGTGCTAATGTAGATAGCTGCATCGTGTTCCTAATTTTGTGGAATTGCTTTAGGATTTTTTTTCTCCATTTAGTAAAATGTTGGCAGTAGGTTAGTTGTGTATACTCTTATTCTTCTGAGAAGTGTTCTTAGACACCGAGTTTCTTCAGTAGGTTATGAACTCATGAAAGAGTGATGGATTTTGTTTAAAGCCTTTTCTGCATCTATTGAGATAATTTTGTGATTCCTTTCATTGACTCGATTTATATTTGTATTAGCTTTGTTAATTTTTTTATGCTGGACCATTCATACATCTTTGGAATGAAGACAACTTGATCACAAGGCTGATCTTTTTGATGTGTTCCTGTATCCAAATTGCAAGTAATTTGTTGGGAATTTTAGCAGCTATGTCCATCAGGGAAGAAGTAGTCAGTGATTTTCTGGCATTGTGTCTTTGTCTCCTCTGGAATCTTTGTAACATTGACTGCATGCAGAGGGTCTGGGCTAGGTTTTTTTTCTCTCTCTCTCTGATTTCACAGAGTAGTTTGAGAAGCACTAGAGTTTGCTGAGGTTGTAGTGGAATTCAGCAATGAATGATCTTCTCTAAGCCTTGAGCTAGTTGGTATAGGTTTTTTAACTTTTATATTCATTTTTTATTACTGCGTTGATCTCATTTAGTCTATCGAGGAACTGACTGTTTTATTGATTCTTTGTAATTTTTCAGTTTCTAGTTCATCCTTCTATGCCCTATTCTTAACTATTCCTTTCCGTAGGGGGGTTTGGGGTTTGGCATATTCTTCTTTTCCCAGGGCTCTGAGGGATATTGTTGAGTTTTATTTGTTTGTTTGTTTTGTTTTTTGTTTATTTGTTTATTTGAGAGCTCTCTGATTCCCTACTGTAGGTAACTTAAAACTACAAAATGTACTCTTAGAACTGCTTTTATTGTATTCCATAGGTTTTTGTATTTTATATATTTATTATCATCGAATACTAGCATTTTAAAATTTCTTTCCTGGTTTCTTTGATGACCTCACTAATCATTGTGCCATGTTTCTTTTTAAATCTCCTTAAGTTTGTGAATGTTTGTACTCTCTCTTGCTGCTGATTTCTAGGGTTTTTTTGTTGTTGTTGTTGTTGTTGTTTGGTTTTTTTTGTCTTTTTTTTCAATTCTGGTCACCTATATTTGTGAAGACTATTTTTCTGTCCCAATATACAAACTACTTTAGAGAAAGTTTTCAGTAGCTGTTGAAAAAAATGTGTATTCTGCAGTTTTAGGATGGAATGTTCTGTAGATGTCTCTTAAATCCATTGGCTCTATGAAGTCATTTAATTGATGTGTTTTTCTGATTTTTATTTTACTTTATTTTGCCAGAGTTACCTATGAATTTACAAGAATGGACAATACAACAATATTCAGTTGGGATTAATCTGTGTCCTAACATCTAACCGTGTATATTATGAACATGGGTATATTTGTATTGAGTCTTTTTTTTTTTTTACATTTATAACGTCTTCTTATTGAATTAATTCATTGATTAGAATAGCATGACCTTCTTAGTCTCTTCAAACTGGCATTATTTTAAGTTTTAAGTCTTTTTGTCCGATACTAGCTAGTGATGTTGTTGCTTCCTCATTTCATTTGTTTAGAATTCTCTCTTCAATTCTTTTACCCCATGGTAGTGTCTGTCTTTGAGTGCAGTTTGTTTCTCAGAAGCAGCAAATACATGGATTCTGATTTGTAATATAATCTTTTCATCTGTCTTTTGATTAGAGAATTAAGATCATTAATATTCATTGTTATTATTGAAAATTGAAGGTTAAATATTTATTATTTTCTGGTTTTGCTATAGTTTGTCTTTTCCTAATCCTAGTTTGTTTAACCTACTCTGGAGTCTTGGATTTTTTTTTCCAGTATTCACTTCAATGTGTTTGTGTCTTATATTAGTCTTGAGGATTCCTCCAGTGTCCCCTGTAAGTCCAGTTTCTGGTCATAAATTCCTATCATCTGTTTTCATCATGGAACATTTTACTATCTTCTCAGACATGACAGTTTTGCAGCATATAGTAGTCTGGGGTGACAGCTGTTCAAATCTTGAAATATATAATTTTAAACTTTTCTTGTCTTTGATGTTTCTGTTGACAAGTCAGCTGTGTTTCTGAATGCCCACCTTTACAGATGGCTTTGCATTTACCTCTTGCAACTCTCAAGACAGTTTCCTTATTTTGTATTTTTAGTGTTTTACTATGATTTTACACACACACAGATGCATGTGCGCGCGCGCGCACACACACACACACACACACACACGCATGCACAAGAAATTTCTTCTCTGATTCTATTTGCCTTTCAATGTAACTACAATCTGTTTCCTGTAAGTGTGCATGGTATCCTTACATAAATCTGATGAGCCAGCATTTGAATCAATGCTTGAGTGCTTGGTGTTCACTCAACTTACCTGTCTTGGCTCAGCTAGGTACTGTGAGAAGTTCAGTCATGGAGACCCTTTGTGCTAATTCATGAGGGGCTGCTGAATTGTCAAGTTTAAACTTGGAATGGTAGTATATGATCTCTGGCATCATGTGCAACAGACTTGCTAGAGTAGGTGCATGGTTTCTGCCATCATAAGTCTAATGGACTGGTTTTACACATTATTCACATGCAACTAAAGTCTACATAGCAATTTTTTAAAAATCAGTTATTATGTCACAATACAATCCAATAGCATATTAATCTTGCTGCAAATGTTGGTAAGAGAATATTTAAAACCTATTTTTCATTATTATGAATTCTATTTCTATGAAACAGCCAGCTTTGTATGTCCAGTAAGGTCACTGTAATTCATAAAATATTAGCCTTAAACATGAACCAACTTGTTTACAAGGCTTTATTTTGAATAAACTTATAGACTTGGAACTCACAACACCAATGCCTTGTAAACAGCTTGATTATTATGTTATAGATCATGCATACTCAGAGGACACTGAATATGTTTCTGATTTCTATTTTTCTAGGATAAGGAATTAGATCAGGGATATGTACATAGTAACAGGAACAATGTCTTAAGAAAGCATTTCTGGGTTTTGAAGTAGACCAGAGAGCTGGGGAGTGAGGTTGAATACTCAATGGGAATTTGGGACTTTTTGGGTTATTTATTTAGACCTAGCCTCTGTCATATTTGCTCGTTGCATGTGCCTCTTACATGAAGCCCTCAGTCAGGTTTACAGTCATTTTGCTGCCCTTAGTTTCTTTGCTGTGTAACCTTGAGGTCTCAGTGCCCAACCTGCTCCCAGGCCACAGTTATGTGCCCCAGCCCTAATATTGCCAGCAGTTTTGTTGTTGGCTCCCAATCCGACCAGCAGACAGAAGACAACAGACACGGGAACTTCTTCTCAACACCATTTACTCAGGAACCATTAAAGTACGAAAAAACCTGCCAACTGTCGTTCCCCGCCCTTAAATCTCTCTTTCCTCCAATCAGAAGCCATTCCGTATTGGTGCTCCACCCATATGTCAAACAGCCTGATCTTATGTACAAGCAATATGCACGCAGTAATGCCAGATCTATGTGCCCTGATCATGGTGCAGCAATGTCCAAGCTAGGGCTGGCAGATTGCCAGCCGTCATCTTGTGACACCAGCTCTCCACAATTCCCCCTTATTTATTAAATTTTGGCAGAGAGAATGCCTGTCTTAGGTTGCCCCTTGCAACAATGTTCCTTACCTGTCTTTGGGGTACAAACAGCTTGGGTTTGATCCCTGTCTTAGGTTGGTAACATGTCCAAGGAGCCTTACCCGTCATTGACTACTTCTCTAGCATGCCAAGCCACTCATGAGGGGGTTGTCCAATTTCTACTGCTGCAAATACTTGTATAATCAGAGCCTGATCATGAGCATGACGATTTCTCATGCGGCATAAGCACCAGAATGCTAGGCAATTGATAAGTACAAGACACAGAGCCAAACCTCCCAATCCTGCCCCTTCCTTCAAATGGGAAGCTGCTTGAAGACCCCAATCTGCTACTCCACTGGCTAAGGAAACATCCAGCCAGGCGGTGGTAGCGCATGCCTTTAATCCCAGCACTTGGGAGGCAGAGGTAGGCAGATTTCTGAGTTCGAAGCCAGCCTGGTCTACAGAGTGAGTTCCAGGACAGCTCGAGCTACACAGAGAAACCCTGTCTTGAAAAAACAAAAAACAAAAAACAAACAAACAAAAAAAGGAAACATCCATACAGGTGGAATTGATGTCAATGATGGACTGTCTCAGCTCCCAAAGCAGCATGTCTAATCCGTTAGATCAGTTTCCTGTAAGATAAGATACTGAGATTTCGTGATAACTGTGCAGCATAATTAGCATTCTTAAAAGATACAGAGGTGACACATAACCCTGTATACTTCTACTGATAGCCAAGCTGGGCTATTTCCATCAGCAACAAAATTCCAGTTCTCAACTGGCTATTAATATTACTTTGAATATTCAAGGCTTGAGCCATGGTGGTGGACATATTGTTGACAGCCGCAGCAGTTTGAACAGTGGTAGATAAAGAAATCTCTGCCATGGTAACCGCCACAGCCACAACAGTAATTGCTGTAATGATGGCAGCTGTTATGCAGGAAAAACTGACAAAATGCCCCAACATAGATCCTGTCCTTCACCCGGAGGCATTCTCATGAGGATCATCACAACCAGGATCATGCCCTTCATCTTCCTTTTCTTCTAAAGGATCTTTCACTCGTCGGGTCAAGTGTTCTGGAATCCAAATCGGCTGTTGATCTTTCTGTGGAAACACACAAACAGAGCCTCTCGCCCACACCAATACCGGTTCAGGGCCATTCCACTTTCCTGTCAGAATATCTTTCCACATCACCACACCTTTATATGAAGAATCAGGATTAACATGCCGATCAGCAGCAGTGTGCCCCTGCTTATCTTCATTCAAAAAAATTAAAGTAAAAAGAGCTATGGCCAATCTCTTTCGGGAGAGCACCCAGAAGCTATTCCCCCTTTTTGTTTAATAAGACATTCTTTCAAGGTGCGATGAGCACGCTCAATAATGCCTTGTCCTTGAGGGTTATATTGCAATCCATGATTTAAGTGGATTCCCATCATTTTGCAAAAACTTGTAAAAGAGGTAGAGGTGTATGCTGATCCATTATCAGTCTTTAAGCCTTTCAGCTAGAGGGCCTGGCAAGCCAGTATGTGCTCTAATATGTTGAACAAAAAAGGGAGCTGTACTAGTCCAAATCAAATTTTGTAATTGCACTAAACAAATTACTGATAACTGATTTCAACTTTATTTTTCCAACCACTTCCAAGGACTTTAAAATATTCACTACATATTGACTATCTGATAGTAAATTGAAGGGGCCCATAAACTGTTCAAATACTTATATAACAATCTGTAACTCAATTACTTGGGGGAGGCTGATGGAAACTGGATCACCACTGGCTGATGACCATAAACCAAAAAGGCTCCACATCCATTCTTAGAACCATCAGTAAAAATAAGAGGGCAATTCTGTAATGGAATCTGTTTGGTAACTTTTGGAAAAATTACAGGATGCATAGTAACCAGTTGTTAAAATAGGATCCTTAGGTAAATGGTTATCTATGTAGCCATTAAAAAACATCTTAACACAGCCCACTCATCTATTGTAACTGTTAACACTTCAATTGTTTAGCCATATAAGGTATAATTAATTTCTCTGGTTGGCATCCAAATACTGAACACACTGCGAAGTCCTGTAGGGCAAGTTGTGCAACTGCCGTAGGATAATGGGAAAGTGTCTTAGTCGGAGAAATTCTAGGATGTACCCACAATAATGGAGCTCCTTGCCAAACCACCCTGTAGGTTGACTCTCGGTGGGCAAATGCATAGTAAATAGCTTGATCTCATCTCTGCGCCTCAAGACTCATCTTGTAATCTTTTCTACTAATACTAATGCATCTCGAGCTTCTTGTGTAAGTGTCTGGGTGAATTTAAATCAGGCTCATCAGGAAAATATCATATAGGGCTGCAGCTGTTTATTAGATAAATGCAAATAGGTCTCAGTCATTGAATATCTCCTAACAACTTCTGAAAATTGTTTAAAGAACACAAACCATCTGTGCAAATTTGCATTTTTTTGGGAATAACAGTCTCTGGAGATATCTTGTCCCTAAATAATTAACAACCAAATCCTTTTGTACCTTCTGGGGCAATTATCAAATACATCCTTTTAAGGTTTAAAATATAGCAAGACAGGCATCATCTAGCTGTTGATCAGTTGGTGCAGCAATAAGAATATCATCCATATAATAATATGTCTTCACTTTTAAAAATTTTTGTCTAACTTTTTAATGCCGCATCAACATATACTGACACATAGTAGGACTATTGGCCATACCCTGAGGTAGGACGACCCATTCAAATCTCTATCAGGTTCACAATGGTTTAAAGAAGGAACAGTGAAGGCAAATCTAACAGTGTCCTTTTCATATTGGGTAATGGAGAAAAAACAATCCTTGATATCTAATACAATCACAGGCCAATTCTTGGGCAGCGCAGAGGATAATGGAAGACCTCTCTGGACAGGACCCATAATCACCATCTGCTTATTAATTTCTCTCAAATCATGTAATAATCTCTACTTTCCTGATTTTTTCTTCATAACAAAAATTGGAGTATTCCAAGGAGATGTAGATGGCTGCAAATGTCCTAATTCTAATTGTTCTGCAACTAAAGAATGCACTGCTTGTAATTTTTCTGAGGGAAGCAGCCACTGGGGAACCCACACCGGCTCCTCAGACTTCCAAGATATGGGAATTGCCTCCACAGTGGCCTCTAGGAAAAACCCACTCTAGTCCTATCATTCTTTGGAACGGTGGGCAGAGGCAGAGTCTTGCCTTGTAATCCTCTTCCAAGTCCTCTCCCCGGGATATACCCCATATCAGACATCATCCTATATGCCTGAGGGCTATGATCTTTTTCATTAGTTAGGGTATATCCCATCTCTTTCGTGAGATCTCTGCCCCAAAGGGACACAGGAACCTCTAAAATATGAGACTGAAATGTCCCTTCATGTCCTTCATCATCTTTCCATCACAAAAGACGAGAGCTCATTTCAGGTTCTTTAGCATACCCCAAACCCCTAAGGAGTTGTACTGATTTTTGTCTGGGCCACCCCTTCAGCCAATCTTTAACACTGATAATACTGTGATCGGCACCAGTATCTAAAAGCCTAGAAATATTTTTCCCTTCAACCATCAAAGATAATAATGGTCTTTACTCAAGATCTAAAGAGCAAAATACAGTGGAGGCCCCTGTCGACCCAAAGCCTTATCCAGAGTTCAGAGGCTGTCCGTTTATATCCTTCACTGATCTTCATTCATAAATCGAGGACACTGTAATTTGACTACTCCAGTCTTCATTCATAAATTTCTCGACTGTCTTCAGACCCACTCCTTTCGCTTTCATCAACCCTCAGAGTGCTTGACTAACTGAATTAGTGCTTGGTGAAACTTGTCCTGATCCTCAGGAGCATTATAGTATCGTCTGAGAATTTCTCTTGTCCCACTTACCCGGGAACTTGAAACTTGTCCCTAAACCGGGAACCTTATTTCGTCTCTTGCCGAGAACTAATCCTTGTCCCATTTACCTGGGAACTTACCAGGAACCTTAAACTTGTCCCTAAACTGAGAACCTTAAACTTGTCCCTAAACCGGGAATCTTACTTGTTCCACTTACCGGAAACTTACCAGCTAGCTGCCCTGACCGTGAAGAGTTCTGAAGTTTCCCCGAACGGGCACCACTTGTTGCCTCCCGATCTGACCAGCAGACACAAGACAACGGACACAGGAACTTCTTCTCAACACCGTTTACTCAGGATCCATTAACGTACAAAAAAACCCGCCAACCATCGTTCCCCGCCCTTAAATCTCTGTCTCCTCCAATCAGAAGCCATTCCATATTGGTGCTCTGCCCATCCTCCAGTCAGAAGCCATTCCGTATTGGTGCTCTGCCCATATGTCAAACGGCCTGATCTTATGTACAAGCAATATGCACGCAGTAATGCCAGATCTACGTGCCCTGATCATGGCGCAGCAATGTCCAAGCTAGGGCTTGCAGATTGCCAGCCGTCATCTTGTGACACCAGCTCTCCACATTTTGTGACCATGGCATTCAAGAATGCCAAAGTCTGGACATTGAGCTGACCACAGAAGAAAAGATACACAGGCCTACAGCTTTAAACTCAACAAAGGAATGGAGGGAAAGACAAAGAACCTTGCCAGACCAAGAATGGGTGGAGATTCTTTTCTCTCTCTTAACATGAAAACTTTTAGATCCATATTTTCCTCTACCCAAACTTGAGTGAAAAATTGTCTCCAAACTGGAAAGTGGGGACAACCTAGGACCCAAGTACCCTTCCACCAAGGGAAACGCTGATTAGCCTGTCTCTCAGTTAACGTCGTGTACATTCTAGTTTTTGTCTTGGCTTTTTATAAATTGTATGATGGCCACTATCTCCCCACTAACCAAAGTATAAATAAAGTTGATGTATTTTTGGTCCCAATTTATGTTTTCTAATTTCTTTGACTAATCGAAGGTGATAGGGTAAGCCAACCCAACTCTGATGAGTCCTGTGGTGCATCCTCATGAGAGAAATGCTTACAACAGTTTCCTGAAGAGAAGACTAGCTTCATTGTACTGCTGAGGAATGCGATTAGAGAGTCCTTATATTCCTGGGAACATCTAGAGGCTATGAAGATCTGATCCAGGGAAAGCAACTGGCATCGGGGGTGTCAGATGCCATGATGCCCTGAAGGCCAGGAAACCTTTGAAGGTAGTCAGCACAATATGGTTTTGGGGAAAGGAAACCAACTCTGCTTCCTGCTTCCTTCAGTTCCTTGGTAGAAATGAGGCTGCCTCTATAGCTGGCAATCTGTGAGAAATGATGGTTTCTTTCCTCTGATGCTTCATTTTCCATCACTGGGAGGTCTATGGAGGCTGTAGAGCTGACTTTGATAAGTCCTGTGGTGCATCCTCGTGAGGGAAATGCTTAGAGCGGTTTCCTTAAGAGAAGAAGATTAGCTGCACTGTGCTACTGAGGGATACGATCAGGGAGTCAAAACTGACAAGTGAGCAGGCAACACAATAGAGGAAATCACTGGTAAAAGCAAATGCATGGACGAGATGTCAAAGATGCTTTTACACCCAACCAGCAAGATCCCATTTAGTGGGATAAATTACACGCTGCCTAGTTGATGATTAAGCCCTATCAAAGTGGCAACGTTTTAAAGTAAAGCGAAAAACGCATGGTATACCACCGAGAGGCATGAACAATGACAAAATTTTGATCTGATGAGTGCTAATGTTCAAACTCGGAGACAGACTTTGAGCAATTTCATCTCTAAAATCTTTAAATATTTGTAAAGCATTGAACCTCTTCAAGATTACATTTCCAGGCCACAGGAATCTCTAACAAAGCCCAAAAACTTCAAGAAAAGACATATCTTATTATTTATTGTTATGAGCCTATCCTGACTAAAGTTAAATTTTAGGTCTGTAAAGGTGCTTAGAATACAGGTATACACCCAGGCCTTCATTTACATATAATCAGATAAGCAATAAAAAGTTCATGGATGACATTATTGCTTTCCAGATGGACCAATTGTTACTAAAATCCTATTCAAGACTCCACATGGCATCCTGATTCTTATGATCTGTGTCGTAAGAATTCAGATGAAACACAGAGTTTACTGTAGATGATAGAGAAGAGAGGAAGGTTGTGGTTGTGGTTGTTGTTCTTGTTTTATCCAGATATTAGGGCTTTTTCAAGGGTGAGAGTGGACCATGACCAAAAGAACCATGATGTGAATACACATTTTAGGAAGACTTTATTCACTTTCTAAAGCATGCAGAATACAGAACTTCTTGAGGAAGTGTTTCTTCCTATAGGAGTGTTTGGCAGACTTGTTTGCTTATATAAGATCTGCATCCTGGCAGGAGTAAAGATCTTCTAGTGATACACTGGTACCCTTCCTTTTAGCTGTTAGATTATTAAGAAAATGATCCCTATGCTATTGCAATTTCCACAGGAGACTGAAGCTGAGAGAAGGAAAGGAGACCAACTTGTAAGAGACACTGGAATCTGGACAAGGATGGACTAACAGCACATGTGATGAGGACTACTTAGCACTGTTTAATTCTTACCATTTAGCTCAACATAAACCTCATAGAATAGAACCATGGATGGACTTGAGAAAGGGGTTCTCTAGACCTCCTTGTTCCTTTTCCCAGAGTGGCTTATTGAGGGAATCTCCTCCCTCATATTTCACCACTTCCTGTGTCCTTAGTTGGCTGGTTGAGGATGGTAGCTTGCACAGGTTGTCAGAATCCATTCTAACAAGTCTGGTACAGTTTGGTCTTTATAGAAGGAATCACTGTCTTGCTCTTTCTCAGAAAGTTCCTTGCTTTTAGGTAATTTTGTAAGGTTTAGGAATCCTTGAGTGAAATTCTATCTAGTTATCCACTAGAGACCCAACGATGTGGATTCTCTGAGAGTGGCAAGGCTTTGCTCTGCTGTTGGGAGCTTACCTTGGTTAGCTAAGATGTCCAGTGTCTAGAAGTCAACAGAGCGGCCTCCGGAGATCCTGTGGCTTTCAAGCCCAGTGTCTCACAGCACTGAGCAGAACTAACAGATTTGCTAAAGAAAAAAAAATGAAAAAGAACTCCTAAAAGGAGAGGATTCAAAAAGGGGACTACTATTTCACTTCTTAGTTAAGTGCCTTTTTATGAGACGTACAGAAGGAACTGAATTGACACTGAGGTAATCTGTAGCTAGGTTAGTCATTCTGTGAGCAAGCCCCAAACCCTTCAGCAAAGCGAGCACGTTATTGATTGTATCAGAGGAGTGATCACGTGTCATGTTCATCTTCATCCACTCTCTCCACCCTTCCTTTTCTTGTTTTCTATAGCCTTTTAATTGAGTTGCTTTCCATATAGCTAACACTGGTTGCTAGTTCATTATTTGCTACAGACTCAGCCTTTATTTACTGTGTGGAGTTAGCTCCTTACTTCCTTCCAGTCAGTTCAGGATGTGACATCTCCACGCAGGGCCAGAGATTTGACTTAGATCCCTTTCCTCTGACCATTAATATTATTAAATATTATAAAAGCCATTAAGTTCCAGGCCCTATAGTTCACCAACTGCTGGTTATGATGAAGGACCCTAGCCCTGTTTTCTAATCCTGCTAATAGCTAACCAGACACCAAGCACAAGTAGAATAAAATCCAGCCATTACGCATCTAGTAATTTCAGAGTAAGTTACGTTACAGCAACATTCTCATGCAACACTTGCAGCAGTTTCTGGTTCCATATTTAATATATGAGGGAAAAAATGAGGGTCAGAAGTTGAATAAGTATCCCAATGTTTCAAGCTGCACATTTGTTGGGGTAAAAGAGAGATAAGGTCTGCCTCTGCTCCCTGTTTGACTACACCTTCAAATGTCTACTCTGGTACTTTTATCTCTGAGAAGGAAGTGTTAAATAAATCTAGATCTAGAAATTGTTTTGTTTTATTTAACTTGCTAGAACACCTGCTCTGTGTGGGCACCCCATTTCTGTATTTGCCCCACTTCCCCAGACTACCTTTGGAGTTAATGGGTAAGTGGACACTCCTTCATGTCACACTCCACCAGAACTAAAGGCCTCAAGGTGAGTTCACAGAAGGCTCTTTGCCTCCTCTCCTTATCTGCCAACTTACTCTTCTCTGGCTAAGTGCTGCTGCTCTCTCAGCCAAGACCAAACTGTCACATCTCCCCTTGCTCTGTAATCTGATTAATTGGGAGCCCTACTACCCCTCTCCCATTCTAACTCTTTGTAGGAAGTACCTGCTGTGTTAAACTTCAGTGGTTCCTGTTGCAGCAGAACTACACATGCTCTATGGTTTGCTTTGTACATATGTTAGCATACATGTGTTGTTGACATACATATGTTAGCTAGATTATTCTTTGAGAATGACTATCTCATAGAATTGCAAGTTTTGACATGGTGATCTGTTTGCATTTTTTTCTACCTTCCTCTTCACCAAAGAATTCATAAGAATTCATTGTACATATGGTGCAAAACCCTATCGGAGGATTCTAAGCCAAAACCCATTTATTTTGTTGCATTTATAAGCTTAGATTGACACAAGCAATCAGTGACAGTGATTTTCATTTATGACTATGTTTGGTACTATTGATATCATGCATCACTTAAATAAATCTGATAATTTTTCTTCTTGTCATTGAACTGATGATTCCCTTTCTTCCTGAAAGTGAAATATTTTATTATTCTTCATTATTTTCAAATACTAAAGTGAAAATATTTTATTACAGTAGTTTTCTACTTGCCAGTCTTGATTGATAAAAAAGTAAAATTAAATTAAATATTCTACACAATACAACTTTTCTAGGTATATAGAAGGGAACTTTGGGAAGGTTTTGTGACTTCCCAAAAGTCTCTGATGAATTAAGTTTTATAACTGAAAACTAGCTGTTCATTTTCTAACAATAATATTCTAAATATTGCCTCTATATCATGTATGACTCATTGCCACTGTTTCCCTTTAACCTAAGAATTAATTCACATTTTCTAAAATTAAATAGTTATGCTTTATAATATAATATATATATTATATATTGTCTTTAAAAATTGGGATTTTTGAGAATAAAGACAATAAATATTTTTCTCAAAATCCATCCTAACTGAAATATACAAGATTCTTCATTTTTATTTAAATGTTGCTTTTATATCCATTCTTTGGCTAATGCATGATTATCTGTTGTACAATGCAGCATCAGTATTTGTCTTTCAAAACTGCTTTCTCAATCTATTTTAATTAGTATTTTATACTTTATTTTTATTTTAAGATATTTGTGAAAGCTGACTTACTCTTAATTTATGTGTATAGGTTATTTAGCTTGCATGTGTCTGAGCACCCAGCGTGTGAAGTGTCCATGGAGGCCAGTAAAGGATATTAGATCTCCTGGGACTGGAGTGACAGATGTCAGGGAACTGCTCTGTGGATGTCAGGAACAGAACCAGGATCCTCTGGAGGAGAAGTTAATTTTCCTAATCACTGAAGTCTCACATGGGATTTTTTCTCTGCTTTTTTCAGAAGGAAAGTCAGGATCCCTTTGAGGGTTTTTGATCTTGACAAAAGAATTTAGCAATAGACTTAGAAAGGAACTTACTTTTCTCTCTATACAATGTGCCTTTATTGTAAGAAGTACATTTAGCACAGCACACATTTCATATTCTTTCCTTTGAATAGGTTTTCTGTTAAAGTAAAGGCATGAATTTTAAATTTGTAGCCATTCTCAGTACATTTTACACTTTTCAAGGGAGATTTTATTATTTCAAGACTTAAAAGCTTCAAATTAATAGAACACAGCAGTTTGTGTTTGAAATATATTTATGACATAGGTGAACTCTTTGTGGACTTCACAAAAAATATTTTAGGCTTGTATATCCCAACTGTGTCTTTTGAATGTACTTTTACAATTAGATATGTCTTGGCAACAGCATATGGAAATTCCATTATCACAGTCTTCTGCTCATAAAGCCAAAGACCTCAAATTCTGGTGATTGAAATGATATTTTAGTTTACTTTCCATTGCTCTGATAAAATACACACACACACACACACACACACACAACACACACATGCACACACATGCATTTGTATACACAGGTATGCACACATGCACACACACATGCACACACACATGCACACACATATGTACACACATGCATACACATGCACACGCACGCACATGCATGCACACACATGCACACATGCACACACATGTACACACATATGCACACACATGCACACACATGTACACATATGCACACACATGTATGCACATGCACACACATGTACACACATATGCACACACATGTATACACATGCACACACA
Organism: Mastomys natalensis; assembly: GCA_021653895.1. Lineage (NCBI taxonomy): Eukaryota > Metazoa > Chordata > Mammalia > Rodentia > Muridae > Mastomys > Mastomys natalensis. The sequence continues at coordinate 2,771,338 of JAJTUV010000381.1, forward strand.
TGCACACGCACACACATGGACACAAACACACAGAAACCTTAGAGGATGAGAGCTTTCACTCACAATTCCAGGTGACATTGCACCATAGTCAGGGAGTCAAGGCAGCATGAACTTAAATTAGCTCTTCCTATCACATCTCCAATCAAGAGCAGAGAGAGATGAATAAGTACATGTTTCTGTACACTTCCTCCTCTCTGCAGTAATATATTCCAGGATGCAAACCCAGAGAATAGCACACACTGCACATAGTAAACAAGTTTTCCCACTTCTCTTAATGTAAACAAGACAACCCATCACCCACAGACGAACCTGATCTAAACAATCTCTCACTGAAGACTCTTTCCAGGTTATGCTAGATGTGTGTGAAGTTGATAACTAAAACTTACCATTGCAGACATATTTTGAGACCATTATTGGAGAAGTCAGAAAAGTGTCAAGCTCAGCACTGGGGTCCATCGACCATGACATAGCTTCACTGTGAAGTATAAGAGAGTTAGGCTTTCTGGGAAGATTCACAGAACAGCTTAGCAGTCTTCAAGCAATGGCATAAGGGACGGGGCCGTGGAAGTCTTGTCCATACCTCATCATAGCTATCTTCCCGTTTGCTTTTTCATTTCTTTCTTTCTTTTTATTGTATGTGCATTGATGTCTTGCTTGCATGCATGTCTATTTGAAGGTGTCTGGTCCCCTGGAACTTGAGTTATAGACAATTGTAAGCCACTATGTGGGTGCTGGGAATTGAACCCATGTCCTCTGGAAGAGCAGTTAATGCTCTTAACCACTGAGCTGTCTCCCCAGATCCTTCTCCCATTTTCTTATCACATCTCCACTATCATGTTTCTTTTCATGTTCTGGCTTTAGGCTGCTCCCCTTTAGGTTATAAAGCAGGATGTCTCTCCTCAGTGAAGGAGGACTTTCCACTTGTCTGAATAAAGGAAATGACTGTTGTCTCCTTCAACATGGCATTTTCAGCCATTAACCAAGACACTTGTCAGGAGCTTACTGACCGTTCACAAAGCTATTTGTATCAGAAGATATTAACTTGTCAACTTACTGGGATTCATATATCTCTGAGGGAGTCTGTGACATAGAAGGCATCTATTGCTACATGAGAAGAATCTTATATGGCATGGATCAGAATCAGGCCAGGTGTAACAGAGTAGCTGAGAGAAATATGCATCTGTCCCAAATGATGTGCTGAGGTATTGCCTGCAGATACCCCTTTCTTGCCTTTCTTCCTGTCCAACATCCTGTATCACTATTTACAAACATTTGAAAACATGATATATCCTCTCACGTTGAAACTCCTATTCTGAGTATCTCTGTAATACTCTAGGATATGTTCTTAGTTTGTTTTTTCAAGGGTTAAGTAGAAATGGTTGAATTATAGTCAGCAAATCTTAGATCGTAGGCTACGGCTACAGAATCTCCATCTTCACGTTCAATCTCACATTGCCACAGTGCTGTGTTTACAATGATCTCAGTAAAGATACCCCTTTCCTCTCATATTGACTATCATGCAAATCTCAATTTATGTCATCACACTGAATCATCATATGAATGTTTTGCCCCTGACCAGAGAGTTCCTTAATGGCAGCTACTCTGACTTGCTTTTGATTTATTCACATTTCCTGCTTATGCAGAGACAATTCACCATAGTGATAATGAACCATTAGTTATGTGCTCCCCACTGACACCAGGCTACGCCAAACTGCTGGGTGAAATCCTAATATTTAATGAGAAAATAGAAGAAGAAACTGGCAAGAGGAATGATTAGGGCTGGTTACATTGAATCTTGTCTCAGCTTTGCAGCAAGACCCTGTTTAGACAGACAGACAGACAGACAGACAGACAAAAGCACTAGGCATTTCTGGCAATATATTTTCTACAAACTACCAGAAGGCTGGCCGGCTCTGCTATCCTCCAAACTTCTAAAAACTCTCACCAATCCCATCCTTTTTCCTGTGGCCTCAGAGAGAGGTACCTAGGGCCTCACACATTAGATTGCATTTAAATTGATCCTTTTATCTGTGCTCCAATTAAGTATAATCTATTAAATTAATCTACTAAAATGTTGACAATCTAACAGTTTCAGTAGATGCTAGTGTGTTTCGTGTTAAAGAAGAAAAGAAACCTGGTTATTTGCCATCAGGATGGCTTGTCTTGACCAGCATGAGCATGCTGGGAGGCCAGCCAAGGCCATGGAATGTGACTCTTCTCAATACAAATATATTAAAATCAGTTAACATCAGAAAACTGAAACATAGTTAATAATGTCACTGTTCCTAATTATTGGATGTTTGTCTTTCTCTCTCGTCCTCTTCCCTCCCCTTCCCCTTTGATGTTCTCATTTGTTTCCTCCTGTCTACTCTTGTTTCCATTTCTTTTCTTATCTTGCCTCCCCCCTACTTCTAACATATTGTCCTGTCTTTTCTCCACACAGGTCTTTCATAGTACTCAACTGCCATAAAGCTTTCATTACTTTTGGAAACTGACCCATCTATTCAACAAAAGATGAAAATGTCATTGCTGATCAGTCATCTCCTCCTAATCTCCTTAACATCCTGTCTAGGAGGTAAGGAAAATCCTTTGTATAGTCACATAAATTATGTGACTATAATCTATATGCATTTTTATCATGAAATCTTTCATGTGAAATAAGAACTGATATCTTCTTTTGACTTCTGGGTCTGGTCATATTAATAAATACACTTTACATACTAAGAGTAGCCTTATTTTAAATAAAATTTTGTAAGATTTAGCCTAGTTTTGGAAGTAGTAAAATGCTCCTAAACCTGTATCTCTGGTAATAGAAACAGTTGGCAGTTGACAGCATGGTTTAAATCATCACTGTTTAATGTAGAATTGGGAGAGTTGGTTGGTATTTCTATCACCTGCCTACAATCAAGGACACTTCAGTGCAGGCAATAATAGTAAAATGTAGCAGGAAATTTAAAAGTAGCATGTTAAATGTCTGCCTTTTGTCCTTAATACAACTCACTCACTTGCCATTTAGCATTCAGTAGGTCACTTGCCAGTTAGCATTCAGTAGGTTGAGTTAATACAGCTGTGTTTAATAGCTGATTCACAGCATTTCTCAAAATTAATAAACAATGGCTCTCATGAGTATCCAGCACAATACTGAATCCGATAAATCTGGTACTTCTCTACTCAATTTTAGGAAAAGAGTGTCCAGATATTCTATGATGTCTATAGGCATTTAAAGAAGAGCACAGCAGCTTTGAGTTCTCCGCACAAAGACCATGCTTCTCCTTTTTGGAGAAAATATGAAATTCAGAGATATTTCCCACAAGCCTAGACACGTTTCCTCCCCACACCCCTAATGTGGTAGTATACATTTCCTGACATTCATTTTTTTTCTGTAACCTCCACCTCAATGAACTTCACTCAATGGCACTTGTATGTTATGATTCAACTGAAGATGTATCTGGTCCTTTCATTCGGGCTCTGCTGGTCTCTTTAAGGATGTATACAAAGACTAGTCTATTGTATTTATTATTTACCTAGTTCACTTGTTTGTCTGATATAGGGTTTCTTGTAGCCCAGGCTTCCCTGAAATTTATTAGGTGGTAAAGGACGACCTCAAACTAACGATCCTCCTGTATTAGGCTAAGTGCTGGGATCACAGTACAGCTAGCTGTTATTTCTTTCTAAGGAAATAAAAATTATGGATTTTGAGGAGATAGTGATTTTCATTATACTAATTCCAAAATTTGGTGAAAATAATTTTCTTAGTGTCAATAGTGGGAGACAGAGGCACAGCACCATGGTTTGCCTTCAGCAGCCTCAGGCTTTCCCTCAGTCCTTTAGGAACCTAAACTCAAGTCAAACCATATCCTTGGCTTTAAGGTCAAAAAGAACATTCAGACAAGCCCTTATATGACAGTCTGAGTTTATTAGAAATACAGGAAAAAGCACTTAGAGGAAATTAAATCACAACTTTGAGCACCTGTGTAGGGTTCTCCTAGAACAATCAAAAATTGTCTTAATAGCAACATAGACACCATGTTGATGGCTCTCAAGTAACATCTGGAAGGGTGTCTGAGAAAAACAAAATTTTCCCTTTCTCTCTTTTTGTTAATAAAGAAGAGAGGATGGATCCAGAGGTGCCTTGGATAAGAACATAGTGGGATGAGCCCTGCTTATTGGTTCTGTGGGCTGTGTTGTTCTTGTAGTGTCCTCCACCCTGGCTCCTACAATCCTTGCTGCCCCCTAGTGTTTGCTTTGCCTAGTGTTTGGCTGTGGGTATACGTTCCCATCACTTGCTGGATGACTCCCCTCTGATGACAATTGGGCTAGGCACCTATCTATGAGTACAGCAGAATATCCTTAGGCTTTTTCTTTCTAGTCATGTTTAGTTCTATTCCGGTCTCTGGCTTTCCCTGCCTTTGACTCCTGGTCATCCAGGCAGTGTCAGGTGTGGGTTTCCTCTCCTGGCTTGGGCCACAAGTTGGACCAGTGATGAGTTGGGCACTCCCACGAGTTCTGCACCACCATTACTCTGTCGTGTCTTGTAGGAAGGACACGATTGTAGGTTTGAGGTTTTCTGGAGACTTGCCAGGTTAAAGAACATGATGAGAACAGGATCTGTATCTCTCATTACCAGGAGACTTCACTGGAGTCACTCTCATGGATTCCGGGGAGTTTCCACTGCACTAGGTTTCCACATTGTCCACCAGTATCCATCCCCAATTCCAGTTGTCTCCCCCAGGACTCTTCTCCCCCGACCCCCCGCTCACCGCCTCTTCTCTCTCTCTCTCTCTCTGTCTCTCTCTGTCTCTCTCTCTCTCTCTCTCTCTCTCTCTCTCTCTCTCTCTCTCGTCTCTCTCTCTCTCACAACGCACACACACACCCTGTGCTGCCCAATCCCTCTTGCTCCCATCCACACCCAGAAAATCTATTCTATTATCTCTTCCCAGGGGGATCCATTCATTTACCCTTGATCCCCCTTGTTATTTAGCTTCTCTTGAGTTGTAGATTGTAGCGTGATTGTCCTTTACTTAATAGCTAATGTCTACCTATAAGTAAGTACATACCATGTATATCTTTCTGGGTCTGTTATACTCACTCACGATGATGTTTTCTAGGTCTATCTGTTTGCTCACAAATTTTATGATGTCATTGGTTAGGCCATGTTGAGTGCTTTTTTTTCTGAAGGGAAACAGAGGAGGAGTTGATCTGGGGTGAGGGGAGATGTGAGGAGGGAATGGGAAGGGAAACTGGTCTGGAAGTAATGCATGAGAGAATGCATGTTAACAAAAGAAATATATAGTTTGATAAGATCAATCCAAAAACTATTAGTGTAGCACAAAAAGGGGCCGTGCTGAAACTCCTAGAAAGCAGGGAAAGGACCAAGGCCTTGAACAAGTGCTAGTTGTGTTGGAAATCTTTGCTTCTAGGGACCAAGTTGATTTTCTTTTTTTATTATTATTTTTTATTTTTTTTTTATTTTTTATTTTTTTTTATTGGAAATTTTTTATTGGAAATTTTTTTTTTTTTTTTTTTTACATTTCAGATGTTCTCTCCTTACCCCATTTCCCCCCCTCCCTCCCAGGAACTCACTATCCCTTCCCCCCTCCTCCTGTCTCCACGTTGGTGTACCCCCTTCCACCCTCCCCTGTACCTCACCTCCCCACCCCCATTTCCCCCTCCCACGACGTCCAGCCTTCATGAGACCAAGGATCTCTTCTCCCACTTATATATAGCTCCCTTGCATATATAGCTGGAGCCATGGGTCCCTCCCTAAGCACTCCCAGGCTGGTGGTTTAGACCCTGGGGGCTCTGGTTGGTTGGGATTGTTGCTTTCCTCATGGTGTCTCGAATCCTCTCAACTCCTTCAGCCTTCACTCTATCTTCTCCATTGGGAACCCCATGATCAGTTTAATGGTTAGCTGTGAGCATCTGCCTCTGAGTATGTCAGACTCTTGCAGACCTCTAAGGAGACAGCTATATCAGGCTCCTGTCAGTGTGTACATCCTGACATCCACATCAACCTCTACCTTTGGTGACTGCACATAGGATGGATATCCAGGTGGAATAGTCTGTAGACGGTCCCTCCTTCAGTTTCGGTCCTGCACTGTGTCTCCATATTTGCACCCTTGAGTATTTTGTTACTCCTTCTAAGAGCAAGTTGATTTTCTATTCTTTGTCCCCATCCTGTTCCTCCTCTTTCTATCCTGCCACAGTTAGTACTTAAGCATTTAAAGGCAACGGTAAATATACAGAGCCACAATAATGATATGAATACACATATGTGCATATATAATCGCATGTATAATGTGCATGTCAGTGCATATGAATAAATTTTATATGGTTATTGACATTTTATTATAGACGAACTAGAAAGTGTTTATTGGTCTCCCAAATTCATACTAATTCAATTGATTGCAAACAGTACTACTACTATGTAATGTACAAACAAGAAAAAAAATATTTGGACAGGTGTAAAGATACATCACTCTTGTGTGAAGAGTATTTTGGCCCATTTCGTTGACTCTGCCCAAGTTTAAAAACACACCTGAAAGAATTCATTGACATAAAAATGTTTTTCTTATTCTTTTTCCTTTTAGAGTTTACATGGCACAGAAGATATGGTCATGGAGGTAAGTTTTAAATAATATGTGTGTGGTGTATGTGTGTATTGTGTGTTGTGTGTGTGTGTGTGTGTTGTGTGTGTTAATGATATTTTATTTCTGCTTTAATCTATGATCACTCTAAACCTGATGGTAATTACTATTGTTGGGTCACTTAGAAATCCTGTAAGATATTTTTTTTTTAGATCATAAAACAGTTTGCTTGATTGTTGAAAGACAATCAAGCACACACACACACAAACACAGAGACAGAGAGATAGAGGGAGACAGAGACAGACACACACACACACACACACACACACACACACCAGGTTTAGGCAGATGAAATTATTCAATTTGGTCTCCATTTGTCTTATGTATTTTGTAACAATGCAATGCTTTGGAACCTCTAGAGCTCCCAAGGACTAAACCACTAACCAAAGAGTGTGCCTGGAGGGACCCATGGCTCCAGCTGCATATGTAGCAGAGGATTGCCTTATCTGGTATCAATAGGAGAGAGGCCCTTGGTCCTGTGGAGGCTTGTCCCACTGTAGGTGGATGCTAGAGGAGTGAGGCAGCAGTGGGTGGGCGTCTGGGGAGCACCCTCATAGAGGCAAAGGGGAGTGGGAGGGGATGTGGGGTTTGCAGAGGGGAGACCAGGAAAGGGGATAACATTTAAAATGTAAATAAGTAAAATAACCAATTAGTAATAATAAAATATTAAAACTGCTTAACTTTTTTTGCAAGCCTCTTGTTTGCTTCAAGAGAGAAAACTCAAGTTAATGCATATAGAAACTTAAGATTCAGTGCAGTTGGGAGATAACAGATGCTATAGAAATTTCCTGTTTGAGATGGATTGAATGTAACCACCAGTCCTGCAGGTCAGGGTCTTCTGTGGTTATTGATTTTGCTGAAGGAGAGAAGGTGTAGCAAAGAAAATCAACTTAGATCTGCCTATCCAGTTGGAACTTACCGGCGAAGCTTGCAGATTTTGCACAAATTACTCAACTTTCACGAGCTTCTGTTTTCAATATGCAAAAGTCACCGGGTTTTTTACTGCAAGACCCTCACAGAAAACAGAGTGAATGCAGCTGTCATTGTGACTGATGGACCATGTGCCCAGTGACTAGTAACTGCGAACCTACTAAAACCACTGCAAAATGACAGAACACAAAGCCAGGAAGAAGTGCGGAGCATCCAGTGTGACAACCTCCATGGCAAATCTAAATGATGCCATTTGGACTGAGACAGATTTTCACGTGTAGGTTTAAAGAACAGAAGTACAAGGAATTCTTAGCCCAAATCTCTCCTACGTTGTGAGCTGCCAATCACTACATATAGGTTTTATAAAGATCAGTGACTAGACTTCAAGACCCTTATCGTAAGTATAAGGAATATAAAAATATATCAATTCTTTAAGAAAAATGGCGTATAAAGGGATTATTTGATGGTTGAGGTGTGTTTAATGATGGATGTTGTAGATAAGGAACCCTGAAGTATTTTAACATGTAGAAATGGTGCAAATTCTAGATAAGCAGGGTGACTGATAAAGAGAGAGAGAGAGAGAGAGAGAGAGAGAGAGAGAGAGAGAGAGAGAGTCAGTCAGAGAGAGAGAATAAACACTTGCGGTTTCTATTGGATATTAGCAGGAATTTCATTAGAAAATATTTTATTGTCAAATAAACCATTGGAAACCCTGCTGCAGAGTCAAGTGTAATGGTTTATTTTTAATTGCAGTCAAGGTTTGTAGTACTAAAACAAAATAAGGGCAGGCATTTCTTTGCACTAACATCATAAAACATCTTTAGCTGAGTCACTAAGAACACATATTTATTTTTTTCACATCCCTAGAAAATAGAACCCAGAATCGAGATGTTAGCATAACTATGGTCCCTTTAGAACCTGCAGAATCCTTGCCTCCTTAACCTGTCATTAGCCCCAAATGGTCCTGTGATTTTTGAAGGTATAACTCCAGTGCCTGCCATCAGCTGTTCCTGACTTCTCCCCGTGGCTGTTCTCGTAACCTTCCCTCTGAGCATGCCAAAGTCTCACCTTTTGCAAGGTAAATCTCTGAGGAAAGATTTAATATATACATATGTTCATACACCTGTTAACCAGTAAGCACCCCCCACTTAAGTTAAACTTAAATTTGTGATGCTTTTCTTCAGGTGGAGTGCTAAGATTGTCCAGCTAACACTGCATTTCCTTAAATGCCCATTTCCTCCCTCAGTCATGTCATAGGGCACCTTACTCTTCATACCTCTAAAATACTTGTGCATTCTTAAATTGGCATGTTGGGTTTGGTTCTTATTAGGTAGGGCGATTGGAAATGACAAGAAGGCAGTTCTACAGGCTGCCCCTATATTCTCTAATCATTGCTCATGTCTGCACCAGTGTGCTGTGCTGCCATTTGTAGGGCTCATCACAGCCTGCTGTGCTATTGTGAGGTAGACCTGTCTCATATGATCCATTTAACTTGTTGTCACAGAAAATGTTCTGTTTTTTTCTCTCCCTATTGTCAACTTCTCCCTCTTTATGGCTATCGCTATCAACACATATACATTTCATATTCTGGGAGAATAGGGACATATACCTTTTATTCCAACATTTGGGAGGTATTGGCAGGTGGATCTCCAAGACAAATCTGGTCTGCATAGAGAGTTCCAGGACACACATGCTTACATAAAGAGACCCCTGTCTTAACAAACCAATAATAATAATAATAATAATAATAATAATAATAATATATGTTATCTTCAAACTCTATACTCTTCCATCTTCTTCACACCAATATAACAAAAAGGTTCTTTCCTATGTTTGTTCTTTTCAATTCCTTGATATATCTTCTTTGAATATAGCAAGTTTCAATAATTGCCTCTTTGCCACCCATGATGTACAAGTGGTTAACGAAATGAGCCATTGCAAGCTTTCTGTGAAGTGCACAGCTGACTGTCACATATAAACAGAATACTACTCCAAGTGAAGAGGAGGCATTTCTTTCCCTCTCCCTCTCTCCCTCTCTCCCTCCTCCCTCTCCCTCTCCCTCTCCCTCTCCCTCTCCCTCTCCCTCTCCCTCTCCCTCTCCCTCTCCTCTCCCTCTCCCTCTCCTCTCCTCTCCCTCTCCTCTCCTCTCCTTCTCTCTCTCTCCTTTCTCCTTCATCTATCTCTGTTTAAAACAAATAAATCTTTCTCAGACTCCTCTGAAAGAAATTTCATGGCCCTAGGTAGTCTGGGTCCTCTCCAGCTACAACAGACTTTACATTTAAGGTACAGTCATATATGAAGTAGCCTGGGAATATTTGTAGCCATGTCTAAGAGTTGAAGAAATGGTTCGAGAACCAAGGGGTCTATAAATTTATGATGGACTCTCCCCGTGATGTACAGCCAAGCAAAAATTTAGTTTATATAACCTAGTCTGTGAATCCAATCTTCTCCATCCTTTTAAAAACTGAACTTATGGAAACATTCCCAGTATTGCATTGTTAGGGATGTAAATTAGTGCAACGTTACTTCTTGCACATCACCCTAAAGTTTATGGAGGTACCAGAGTATTTAAAACCCAAGTCCTAAACATCTTGATTCTCTCGGTAAAGAAAGGACCAATAATGTCTAGAAGTTTGTGCTAAGCAATTAAACTTTTGCTGCATGTAGATAATTGATTGACTTTCAAGAGAGCTTGAAGCACTCTCAGCTCCATGATAAGAAATATTGTAAATATGATAAAGAATCTAATAATAGATTTTTCAATTTTTGATGCCATTACTTTATTTCCTAATAGATTTTTCTGAGATTCATCGAAAAACACACTTATGCAAAAATTCTATTTAATAACAGATTCAGATGACATATTTCGGAATGAAAAAATAGAGTTTATTTCAAGACAGTTAGAAAAATGGCTATAAATAACTCTCAAGCACAAACTGCAATCTTACTTTCAATTTCTGGAAATAAAACCAGATAGCAAGATTAGAGAGGACTGTCTCTGCGTGGGAAAAGTGTGAGGACCCAATTTTAGTTCATGCCATGAACTGATTATGTACTCTAAGAGCATGAAAAGCCCACTCAAGGAAAAGGCAATGGCATTTGATTGTCTTCCATCTGCAAATTTTACTTCAAATAAGCATATGTGATCTTTTTATTTCTCAACTTTTTTAACCATATTCAATAAAGCAATAGCTACATTATATATTGGAAAATGAAGTTTTTTATTAAAATGTGTTTATATTAAGAAAAACACAGATCATAAAAACATGTAAATTAAAATGTTCATGTACCCTAATATGTATCTATCTATCTATCTATCTATCTATCTATCTATCTATCTCTCCTCTATAAAACTTCCAAAAATCTAAAATTCTTACCTGCATCTTTGTATTGTGAGATTTCAAGAGACAGAGACACTCTTTCCTGAAGATGAGTGTAAATCTGCTTCAGTGGGTCCTGTTCTGAGTCTGATGTTGTGTTCTCTATCCATAGCAGAGCTGTCTCTTGGTCTGAGTCTGCGCACACCTGTGAATTAGGGGACCACAAAGTGACCACATTGGTGATGGGTTATGTTGCTGCCGAGCACAACAATTGTAGGCAAAGACAAGATGCAGTAACTGCTATTCTTCAGGGCCAGCTTCAGTCCGCTAAGAAAGTGTTCCGAATCAATCTTAAGCCCCAGAGGGGATCCATTGCCTTATTCAGGGTAGAAAATTCTAGAAATATAAGCACCATATGCTCATTAAACAGTATAGATCTATCCTGGAAATGGAAAAACTAAAATATTTTAAATGTAATTTTTCCTTATGAATATTAATTTAATTTCATTATTTTATTCCATTAAGGTTCCATATTCAGTCCCTATAGAAATTAAAAGCTAATGGAGGATTAGATAATGAACATACATCTTTTGTGCAAAATACTGCCATTAAAAAGAAAAAGATGCTCTGTTTGACCTATATAACTTTAACCACAAATTTAATATTTATATAAACTCTTTGCAGAATTGCATTTCAATTATATAATATATATATATATATATATATATATATATATATATATATATATATTTATATATATTTATATATATGGCTAATATATCATAAAAAGTTAGCATCTAGTACTGTTAGAGGGTAATTTTCTTTTCAGACAGGATCTCATAGGTTGATGTTAAAGAAGATAAAATCCATTGTGCCTCTTGAGTTAAATCATCTATTCAAAAGCAATCTCAGAGCCCCAATTGGATATCTCTTGCTAACGAATGAAGCTTCTGGGAAGGGATGATACCAGATGAAGTTGTTGGCCAAGAAGCAGCATGGGAGCTTCTAAACAACCCAGGTTATTTCCAAGGCTATTGTCTTTTCTTCACAACCTGACTGTAAGGCCCTATTCCTGAAGACAGCACCGACACAACCAACTGAACACAGAGAAGTCAATCTGGTGCCTATCTAAAGCATTTTCACCTACAGACTAGTGTTCATGGTACTGGAGGGTACTTGGCATGCTTCCAATGGGGAAAAAAAAACCTTAAACACAAAACCAGCTACAAACCTTTCAATCTACAATGGTGACCTGCCTTCAAGATACCCTAGTACAATGGTAGCACAAAGCTTGTGAGAGTACCAATCAATATCTGACTAGACTCAAGACCACTCCATGAAATGAGCATATCCACCCTGCTTGAGTGGCCAAGAAAGAACCTGAGACTAGATCAGCCAGGGACCTAGGAGAAAACCAAATACTTGTCCTACATAAGGAATATAGCAATAAAATGGCTGCTGACAGCATTTTGCCATCCTGATAGGTCAGTGCCTTGCTCTGCCATCACCAGAGAAGCTTTCTCCTGCAGCAGATGGAAACAATACAGAGATGCACAGCCAGACAATATGTAGAGAGTGAGACCTTGGGACACTCAGTCATAAATGGGATGTCTCTATCAAAACCCTTTCCTTGGAGGCTAAAAAAATCTCTGCAGAAGAGGAACTAGAAAGAGTGTAAGAGCCAGTGGGGATGGAAGACACCAAGGAAACAAGACCTTCTAAGCACAGCATGACCAACAAACATATGAACTCTCAAAAATTGAAGCATCATGCACATGACCTGCACAAATCATGCTTAACGCAGATCTCATGCCCAGCAGTAGATGGTCAACACAAGATAAACTCAATGCCATCATTGTAGGTCCTTTGTCTTACAATACTGAGTCAGGGCATTCTTTTTCCCCATTTATTTATCTTATCTGTTATCATTAATATATATAAAATGTTTAATTATTATTTAATTATTTTTACTTTAAGGTCCTTTGGCATATATTTATAGCTTCTGGTTATTTGTGTTTGGGAATTCCTTGTGTGTGAATGCATGTCTTTGAGTTTATATTTGTGCTTTTTTGTATGAGTGTTTCTTGTGCTTTTTGGTTGGCTCTTTCTCTTCCCTTTGTTTTCCTTTGTATTATGCTGAACTATTTTGTCTAATTGTGTTTTATTTTATTTCATTACTATTTCTTAGATACTTATTTGTTTTCTAAGAAAAGGGAGAAAGGCGGTGGATCTGGATGGGAGAGGATGGGGAGGAACTGAAAGGAGGGGAATAGTTGTAATCAAATTATATTGTATGAAAAATATATTTTAAATAAAGGAGAAAACAGTAAGCTGGAAGATTTTGGCATGGTGGCACATTCCTACAATGCCAACGCCTGGGAGGTAGAGGCAGGAAAATGTGGAATATGATGTCAGCTTGAGCTATGTGAGAGCATCTTAAATGAACAAAACCAGAAACAAAGACAAATAATAACACAAGCTGGAAGAGTAAACCACGGTTTGAGTCTATCTGAGCCATGCCAGTGACCTCAGGGAAGAATTTCCCTCCTTTCTGGGCACATGGCTCACAACTAATTCATTTGGAACATTTGGGTCATAGCTGTTGTGTGCAGATGCAGCTGAGCTAGTGACCTGTGAGTGACTCCCACCTCTTCAACCTTTCCTATGTTCTTATCTCCAGAGAGGACGGACTCACAGAAAACTACTTCCCAAGCTGGGCACTTGTGATGCACTCCAGTTTACAACTCCCATACTCGGAGTTTGTGTATAGGTTATCCAAATGATACTGAGTATGTGTCATGGTCATGCGTTCAAGAAAAAACTAAAAAAGAGGATAATCTCCTCAGAATATTCAGAAATTCATTTATTGCGTCATTCCTACCTTCTAAAATCTTAAGCAACTTTGCATTCTAGATCACTAAGCAGATGCCTAGCAGGGTGTAGTGACTAAAGAGTCACCTGTCTCTGAGTCCTGACAATGTGGTGAGACAAAGGCTGCATCAAAAATCAAAGTGGGTATTTTAAGTCCCAAAGCCTAAGTGGGGAGCCATCGGGCCACAAAAGGGAATGATTTAAAACAGGAGGATGGGAGACAGCCTTCTGAAGGAATTAGCACCATGTCTGGGCCACAAACATATAAACTTAATAAGAAAAGCAGGATGATGGTTTCACAAAGAAAAAAGCTCAGGCAAAGACATGGAGACATGAGTGTGTGTTGTGTGTGGGGGGGGTTATGCATGAATGTGTGGGAGTGGGAGTGTATGTGAGTGTATGTGTGTGTGGTGTGTGTGTGTGTAAAGGGAGTTATAAGCAGATAACTGGCAAATGGTACATTAGGGAAACCATGAGAGACAGGCAAAAAAGAGACACTTTTGATGCAACCAAAATTTCTTTCAGTTACAAGGATGTACACTATAAGATCATCTTGTTTGTGTTTCAGTTTCTGAGGAAGACAAAGGATTTGGGCCCATTTTTGAAGAGCAACCAATCAATACCATTTACCCAGAAGAGTCACTGGAAGGAAAAGTATCACTCAACTGCCGGGCACGGGCCAGTCCATTTCCAGTTTACAAGTAATGCGCACCTCTCACTGCTTGTTTCAGAATGGAGGGTAGTGTGGAGAGTCCTGGTGCCATTCATGACCTCAGATCTGTAGAGAAATCTTTAAGACAAGTCTATAAAGTCAAGGAACATCAATCCCATATTGGCGTGTACGCTACTGAAAACACTACATGATACTTATGTACATAGTGTTTTTCTTAAATATATGTAAGAAGGCACTTATTCAGACATAACACATGTAGATTTGATATCATCTAATGGAACTGATGCTTCAGAACAAACAAATGTTACATAAAAGCATTAAGTATATACCTTTGAAGATAAAAAAAAAAAATTGTATGCACTGTCCTAGATAACTCAAATCCATGAGTGACCAATAAGGTTTCTTTATTAACTACATTCAAAGTTTGCAAAGGCAGTTCCAGAAAGTGTTACCCTTTTTCAGTGATCACAAATCTCTATCCCCGACAACACAGAAAGTTTCCTGCATTGCTAGGATTGAGCCCAGATGCTCATGCATGCGAGACAAACACTCTACCCCTGGTCTGTACTTCCAGCACAAAAATGTGTCTTAAATATGTCTACCATCTGAACAATGCAGGAGCATCTCTTTTGGCATTCCTGGGTTACTTCTTTGTGCTATCATAAAAACTTTATAAGTAATAAAAGTGGGTTTCTGTGCTACGAGAGTTTATAAAATTGGACTGACAATTTAATCTTATTCAAAGACTAAAAGTTAACTAAATGCAAGTAAATTTGAATTTCTTTTGTGAAGTGTTTCCATGCGGGGGAAATAAACCCACAAGTGTTTGATGGGAAAAATGGGACTGTAGTGAACAATTATTACCTGATTGAATTGAAGACTGTCAATTGATAATTAATTTTTTATAGTAGGCCTTCTTCCTACTTAAAATAGCTTTCCATTATTATATCAAGTTATTATAGGGAAAGTATCTCTTTCTCGCCACTTAATTCTAATTGTGTTCATTTTTCTCCTGCCTCTGGCTATACTTACAAAATTACTCCCAAAGTAAAATATGAATTTAGGTATAAAATCACCATCCTGACATTAATTTTATGACTTCAATTTCATGCACGGGAGGACAACATAAATTACAAATAACACATTTGTTCTAAAAAATTATTTGGTTGCTAAAATTACTGCAGTGGCCTCTGCACACGGTCATGGGTTGGCATCAGTGATAGTCTATAGAGGAAATATATCTACAGAGAATTTTACAAGAAAGGATGCTAAATACTAAATTAGACACATTGGCTTCACCATGTATGTTAAGCACAGATGCCTGACCAAAGCACAGGTGTGATGATTTCTAAAGATAGTGTGTAAGTCTCAAGACTATTTCAGTGATACACATTCCAAGATACTGTCCTCAGCAGCAGCCTCCAGACTGGCTTGGAGGCAACCCATCAGCAGGTGCTGTGCTCAGTGTTTCTAGGATCACGGCATTGGCAGGGGTTATAGGTCTTCTCCACACAGCGGCTGTATGAAAGAAATGTTATCTGGCAAATATGTCAACTGCACCCAACAGTTTCTAGCCAAACTAAAACCCCAGCTTGAGCTGGCTTGACTAGCCATATATTAATATAGGGAGCTGGGGGTGGCAAGTAGAACTTTAATCATGATAGAGGCAGCTGCATCAGACTGTAATATAAAAGCTTAAAGGGAAGAGAAGAGCAGAGACTTGTTTGTTGGAAGAAAGGGTGATTTTCAAAAGTCAACGAACTACAGAAGAAACCACACTGCCCTCAGTAATTACTCACTGTGTCCTTCACACAGTAGTTTTATTTTTGTAGCGTGTTCTGTAGTGATGGATTATTCATGGTGGCATCCTGAAAGGTGAGAGGTACAACAAGGAATTTTCCCTGCTACTCACCAGCCTTGATACACTATTTTTTTTCTCAGTCTCCACCCCAAGAAGCAAACACTGCAATAAAAAGCCTATCTAAAGGCACAATGGTTTCAACACACATTTCCAGAAAATAGACAGTGAATTTATCCAAACACAGCAAGGCATAAAATTATATGATACCCTAAACAACCACAGCCACAGGAAGTCAAAGCAATTAACACAACTTGGACCCAATAAAGGAGGAGAGACTCCAGACAATTGAAGTTGCCTGACTAGGGAACCTGTGCTGTGATCACTCCAGACCACTTCTACGTGCCCAGGGCAAGGCTGACTCTGCTGAAATCAAAGCAAGTGATTTGAGGTGATCACAACAAACATGAAGGGGACACGGGACACTGTGTGTTCTTGTTTTGAAATTAGCTATTACTTCATAAGGAATTAACTGGGAAATGTTCTAATGACCTGACTTACAAACACATTCTGAAGTCATGCAGTTTTTCCATTATCCTCACCTGGCATCTGGCCACAGCTGCCCACTGAACTTCAAGATCAGGACTTTTGTCTGATGATTTTCCTGGGACATTTCTTTAAGAGATGAACCCTGGCACAGCATGGTATAATTGTAAAATGATTTGTTACTATCATTTTAAGTGAAAATTCCTTCTACATGCATTCTTCTCTCCAACTTACTCAGAAAAAGGAGAATGTAATTTTTAATATTGTCTCCTTCCTAGTGTGATGTCATTAGCCATAATATTTTTCATTGACACTCTTATACATAGGAGTATACAGTGGAAGAAAAGTTCAACAAAAGTCGCCCCTCAATAATGTGAGAAGGCACCACTGAATACTAGGCTGAAGAAATTTTGAATTTACTAGTTTATTTGTGGCTTGAATTAAGACCTAGTAGAGTAATTTTAAACTGTGTGATCTCCCTCTAGTGGTAAAGCAGACAGCCTGCCTCCTTTAGTTTTATTGGAAAATCGCTGTGCTATTTAACCAAATACTCACACTTTATATTTTAATTTGGCTAGAGATATGTTTTAATATTTTATACGATGTAGCTATATGCCTGTGAAACTACCCAGCAAAATATGACTATCAAACATGCTTCTGTCTAAATAATGAAATTAATGTCAGGAATACATCAAGTCAGTCTCAGGAATAAAACTGAATAACGCATTTTTCTTTAGGATATTTCGTTCAAGATAAGAGAATGTGCCAGGAGTTCACAGTTACATTTTGGTACCTTAGCTAAATTATTATTCATGTTTCAAATACGTGGAATCATAGATCATTAAGAAAAACCATAGACTCGTGTACAATCATCTCCCTTCACATGGAACTGTACTTAAATTACTTCGAGTGAAGTTAGCTAGATAGTTTCCAGGCTTCATGAGCTTCAGAGTAACATTAATGTCTTTTTCTCTAGATGGAGAATGAATAATGGGGATGTTGACCTGACGAATGATCGGTACACTATGGTCGGAGGAAACCTCGTTATCAACAACCCCGACAAACAGAAAGACGCTGGGCTATACTATTGCTTGGCGTCCAACAACTATGGAATGGTTAGGAGCACTGAGGCAACCCTGAGCTTTGGGTGTAAGTAATCATAACCTTTTTAAAGGATGAGTTTACTTGAAATGAAGTTACGTGTGCTTTAATTATTGTTCCAAGTCTATATAAATGGTGTGTAAGGGTGTTGACTGTGGGATGGTTAACTACCTCAGCTGTTCTCTTCCCTTAAAGTCAGTTCTCCTGGAGAGATGGTTCAGAGTTGAAGTGTGCTGACTACTTTTGCAGAAACACCAAGTTCAATTGCCAACACCCATGTTGAGTGACTCACAGTTGCTTGTCACTCCAGCTGTGTAGAATCCAGTACCCTCCTTGGCTTCCATGGATAGAAAGCAAACACATACACACCAAATATCACACACATATACATTATACACATGCACACAAACACATATATCCACATAAACACACACACATACACATGAATAAGTAAAATTAAAATTCTTGTCCCTCTGAATATGGACCCTCCAACCTTATCATTCCAATCAACAGTGACTCTGTGTGATTTATTAATGAAGTCATGGCACCTATTCATTTACAGGTGGCAGTCAGTGGTGTGAAAAAAGTATGAACCTTGTAAAGATTTCAGTTAAAATATAATAATTGTATGTGACCACCAAGATCTATTAGTTAACCATAAGAGTTCACCAAAAAGAATAAAACAAGGAAACAGACTACTAACAAGAACATGCCAGAGAAGAAATGTATTGAACAGGAGAACGGCTTTCGGTGGTAAACTCAGCATACGCAAAGTACTAAGGGTGCTCTAAAAATGACGTAAAGAACCAGAACTACATTCTGCAGCATGAATAAATGGTTCTCTGCAATCTAGCATCAAGGAAGTGATGCTAGTGTTCTCATTGAAGGCCTCATCGGGTGAGAATTAGTTATTGAGGCAGTATCTGAGATATACAGAGTACTGTGTGCCTGTCCTCAGCTCCCCTGTCCCTGAAAATATCTGGTTCTTTGGCATTTAACTTCTCTGGGCTGGGATCAATTAAACTGTATTTTAATTAGTCAATCATTTTAGATTTGAATGAAGACATTTTTCTTACAGGGCCCAATAATGAAAAACATTTTTAAAAATACTTGCTAGCATAAAAGTTAGAGTTTGTTCTAAAGGGCAGCTCTACATTGAGAGGTGAGCTGGATGTGATAACTAATCTCTGCTTTGTGATTTTATGCCAAGATCCTTATCCTTGCTAAATACATTACAGGATGAAAACAATGTTTTCACAAGTCATCACCAGGAAGGGTGAGATAGGTCAAGAAACAGTGACATTAAAATAGTGTGGCAAAGAGTATTGTAGACAAAATACATGAATCTTAAAAATTCAGTACTTCCACTCAATATTTTTTCAAAGAAATCCAAGTTAAAGACAAAAATATTCTTCTGTCACTGAAATAGAATGGAATCTAGGAAAGTGAGTTTGAGATGGAATAAAACATTTGTGTTTCTGCTCTACAACCAGTGCAGAAACTGTCCAATGAGCAGGTGAGGGTAGGGAAGGATTTCAGGTGCCATCAGCACACCAGGTCCAGGATGTACCTTTGAGCCTTCCTCTGGAAAAATATACCCTGGAGAGCACACAGGTTTCCCGAGGTAGACAGCATGTTAAGGAGAGTAAAATGTAGGTATTATACTTTGGGTGTTGATCACAAAGAAAGAGAAAAGGAGTCGAAAAAGAACCAGAACCAATATTAGAAAAACAAATGAAGAACTGAAGTACTTCAGGGTGAAAAAAATCAAGCAAGATGCGATTTTTAACCACAACACATTGAGAGAAAAAATGAGTTTAGAAAAGAAAAAAACACAATTTAAAGGATTAAGGGATTGATCACTTTCCCATTATCCAACCAGGGTCCTTTCACCGAGTGTCTGAGCAGCCACCGGAAGGGATCCATGTGTGTTTCCTCTCTAGCTCCGGAAGCTCTCTGGCTTTGCCTGATCGCACGTATTACTGGAAGATTACACTTAACAAATATCTCTTTCTCTTGAGCAGAGTGAACATTTCCCTTTTCCCTTTTGAAATCAGATCTTGACCCCTTTCCTCCTGAGGAGCGTCCGGAAGTGAAGGTGAAGGAAGGGAAGGGCATGGTGCTTCTCTGTGACCCTCCGTACCACTTCCCAGGTAAATGGAGCTGCTTGGACAACTGTGGAATGAAATAGCAATGTTTGAGTGTTCTAGTGATAGTAGTAGGTAGGGAGTACACAAGGTCATGGGGAACAAGCCATTTACTACATCTAAGCAGTGACCAGAAGCTGAGGAGATTAGACTGGTAATATAAACTGTGTTCTGTCAAGGCTAATTTTTCACAAGATATGAAAACATAAAACGTTTTGAAATCATTGCTCTTGGAAACACTCACTTACAGTGTATCTCTAGAAGAAAGCTACGTACATTATTTTACATATTGTGCTAAATGATGCAGTTCAAAGTAAAATAACAAAATGGTAAAGACATTACAGTTGTCCATAATAAACTATGTATAGTCCAGGGGCAAGGCAGAGGCTTCTGTGTCTATCGATAAACAACATTCCTTAAACTGGTGCTGGCATTTAACTCTTGGATGACAATTAATTATTTATGTCAATCTATGGTGCCAGGAGAAAAATCATATTATGTTATATTTAAAGACAGTTGTTTTTATCATCTGCATATGGCCAGGACCATAAAAATGAACGTTGCATAGTTGAGAGAAATGGGTTGGAGAATGTCTTCTAATCTTCAAAATGGCCTAGTCCTGAAGTTAGAGGGGCCGGTGTTACAGTTACAAAACCTTGTCAAATAATTTTAGAGTAATTATTTCATAGGTCTCACAAGGCCAAAGACCGTGTCTTTTACATAGTGGAACATGAAAGATATTTACTTGGTTCAAATCATATTAATCAGAGGATGTTCATTCACTGACTTGGAAAGACTTTTATAGTCCAAGACTTGCGTTTATACATTTTGATGACTTAGATCTCTTAGACGTTCGATAATCACAGTTTGTTATTCTTTGCCCATCTCATATGGAAATAGTGCAACAAAAGCAGTAATTGGGATGAAATTTTGCCTTTGCATGCTGACACAACCACATTGTTCTGAACGTGCTTTATGAGTGTGTCTTTAAAACATTCTATCATTTAAAATTTCCCCTTTATAGAAGGAAATACACACACTCTCTTGAATTTTTCTCCTTTTCCAGTAACTTAATGGTTAAGAAAATCATTGAAAAAAATTTTGATTGTCATTTTGATTGAGAGTAGGAAATATCACTTCCAAATAAGTAAAAGTAGATAGCTTCATTATCCTACCACAAACATCAAGCTACCATAAACATTATTTTGAAGATGATACTGTTTGCCCTGTCCCAAGATGGCATCATCTCAGAAATTTCAATAACCTATTAAAGATTTTATGCAATTTGTCTATAACCCTGTCAAAATAAAATAGCCAAATAAATCTATCAAAGCTAGCCTTTAGTATCACATTAAAATAATCCGTCATGAACAGATAGAAATGTCTAGAAAGTTGTCTGCTAAGAATGGCACAGAATGAGCATCTCATGGTTTTGTTCCCTTTTGAATAAACTTATCCACATGCCCCCAAATGTTCCACATAATTTGTTGTATGAGAAATATGAAAACAAAATATCACAGCCATCTTGACTGGCATTTTTTGACATTGCAGAATGCTGGAGAAAAGTACCTAGCTAATCTAAATGCAATGCTGGAGTTTTCTTTGTAATTCTGTAGAGCTTTCTATTGTGTGTGTTTTGTTTCATGTTTCCTAGTTCATAGTCTATACTCTTTTCAGTTTCCCATGCAAACTGTGATTTATTCTGATACATTCTCCTTAAAAACAATTGGATGGTATCAGAAACTTATTGTTCACCATAAGTAAAATTATACTTAGGTGACTTAGAAAGATTTTCAATTATATTCACTTTGAGAATTATAAATATATTTGGCTATAGCGATTTTTTCTTGACTGTTAAAGGACTACCAGAGAGATGCCCATTGAAGCAAAAATAGAAAATTCTAAGTCAATCAGCTAATTAGATGGAGATTCCTTTTTCCCCCTTTGCCTATATATTTATGTAATTTTTAATTTTTGTTTTTGTTTTAAAATTTGTATACATACAATATATTTTGATAATGTTCTTTCCACTTGCAAACTCTACTCAGATTCTCCCCACCCCACTACCCATTCAGTTTCATGTTCTTTTACTTCATGCCTCTCCTCTCTCTCTCTCTCTCTCTCTCTCTCTCTCTCTCTCTCTCTGTGTGGTGTGTGTGTGTGTCTCTCTCTCTTTCTGTCTCTCTCTCTCTCTCTCTTTCTTCTCTCTCTTTCTGTCTCTTTGTCTCTCTCTTCTCTCTCTCTCTCTCTCTCTCTTCTCTCTCTCTCTTTCATTATTTCATAAAAAACAGATCAAAATCCTCTCCACACACTACACAGAGAGAGAGAGAGAGAGAGGAGAGAGAGAGGAGAGAGGAGGAGAGAACATGGAGTTCATTTTGAGTTTATCAACTACTCCTGGGTATGGGGCCTACCCTGGAGTGTGGTTCATGTACCAAGACACAATAACTCTCTGTTGGATAAACTGATTTTGCATTCCCAGCATGTATCAATTGCAAATACCTTTTTGATTAGGGCTCCACTTTGTGTTCACTTCCCTTGTCACTTTGTGGATTTTTTTTTTTGGTTTGAACATCACAGGTCTTATGCATGAAATAACAATCTCTGAGTTCATGAGTGTATCAGTCCTGCTGTGTCTGGAAGATGCTGTTTCCTTGGAGACATCCACCACCTCTGGGTTCTACTATATTTCTGCCTCTTTTCCCCATAGATTCTTGAGCCTTCAGGGGAGGAGATTGATAAAGACTTCCCATTTAGGACTGAATGCTCCGAAGTTCCTCATTTCTGACAACTGTCCATTGTGGTACTTTGCTATCAGATATTACCTACTGTAAGAGGAAACTTCTCTGATGAGGCTTGAGTGAGGGAATGATCTTTGTGTGTAGCAGAAAATCTTTAGGAAAAAAAACCTCATTGCTATGTCTCTTTAGCAGGATATTAGTAATACGTTGTCTTGGATAGGGTTTCTGTTACTGAGATGAAGCACCATGACAAAAAAGAAAGTTGGGGAGAAAATGATTTATTTGACTTACACTTCCATATTGCTGTTCATTATTGAAGGGAAGTCAGGACAGAAACTCAAACAGAGCAGGAACTTGGAGGCAGAAGCTAATTCAGACGCCATGGAGGAGTGCTACTTCATTCCTATAGTTTGCTTAGCCTGCTTTCTTATAGAACCCAGGACCCTATGCTCAGGGTTGGCACCAGTCATAACGGGATGGGCCCTCCCCCATCAATTACTAACTAATAGCATGCCCACAGACTTGCGAATAGCCTGATCTTTTAGAGGCTTATTCTCAGTTAAGACTCCTTCATTTCGGATGACTTTACCATGTGTCAAGTTAGTATGAAACTAGTCAAAACATATGTTTTCCCTTAGATCCATAATCTATCTACTTTTAGGTTTAGGGGCATTTTAGCAGTGTTATGTAGAGGTTCTTTATTTCTATAACATTTGTGCCAATATTTGCACTGTTATAGCTTCCAGACGGTTTCTGTTGTAGGTTGCAGAGTTTGTAGTTAGGTGAGATGATGATTGCTTCTCTCTTCCAGTAGCTTATAAAGCACCTGCTAGCAACCATGAATGCTAGTATGTAGAGGTGAAGCTACTAACTGGGCACAAGCTTGATTCTCCACGTTCTATTACATAAGTAAGTGTGTCTTCAGCAGTATGACATTACTGTCAGGTTAACCAACAGCCTTGTCAATACCCTGTTGTGTTCGTGAGGATCTCTGGGATCCTTTTGATAAACTACTCAGCAAGATGTAATTCATTCCTGTCACTGGAACTTTTATTCGGGGACATAGGATATCAGGATGAGGTATTGTCTCCTCCATTATGACTCCCTTTAAGTTTCTTTCATATATGTATATAAATTAGGAGGCTTAAAGGATACTAAGTTCTCATACGGTTTCAAAAGACCTTAGCTGTTAGTTGTCCTTCCTTATATTCTCCCATTTATCCCTCACTCTTATTCCTCTGCCTAATAATCCCCTAGTCCAATTCCTTCTTTTCTCTCTATAACACTACACTTTATTTCCCTTTCCTAGGAATATACCTTCTTGCTTCATGGATCCTTTCAACTCCATAACCTCTAGGGTTATTCAGTCTGAAACAATCATATCAAAAGTGTAAAAGCCAACATCCAATATAAATGAAAAATATGCAGTTTTTGCTTTTCGGTTATCTTGGTTGCTTCACTCTGAGTGATGGTTTCTAGTTCTATTCATATACATGCAAACTTCAAATTTTCATTTTTCATAACAGCTGAATGATATTCTCTTGGGTAAGTTACCACATTCTTATCATTGCCTGTTTATCAGTTGGTGGACACTTTCTAATTTATGAGTATTATGAATATAACAGCAATGAACCTGGGTAAAGAAGTGACTGTAGTAGGATATAGAGTCGTGTTATATGTGTATGCCAGAGTGGTAAAGCTGAGCCTTGTGATACACTGGTTTTCAGCTTTTTGAAGGAGCTCCACACTGGCTCCCATCGTGATTGCACAGGTTAACATTCCCAACAGCAATGAGCCAAACTCCCCCCTCTCTTTCCCACATTGTCACCAGTATATGCTGTTGTTTTTCTCTAATTGATCTTGACCATTTGCCCTAGGGTAAGATCAACTCTCAATGAAGATTTAACTTGCATATCCTGATGGCCATTTTTAGAATGTTTTTGTTTTCATCTTGTGGGATCTCTGTTTTGTTCTATACTGTAGTTTTTAGTTGGATTATTTACTATCTTATTTCCTTCTTTTTCTTTTCTTTAGTTTCTTTGTGATAGTAACCCTCTATCAGATGTATAACTGACAAAGATTTTTTTTCCCATTCTGTAGCTTGCCACCTTCTCACCTGACTGTGTCCTTTACTGTAGAGAGATATTATGCTTCAGGGGATTCCACTTGTTCAACATTGGTCTTAATTTCTGTGTTGTCCATGTTTTGTTCAGAAAGCTCTTTATGCATTTGGAGTTTGGTTTTGTGTGAGGTGATAGATATAGGACTATTTTCATTGTTACCTATACATCTACCCTAATTGGTAACCAATTATTAATTAACCAGTACTAATTGTTAAAGATACTGTCTTTTCTCCAGTATGTATTTTTGGCTTTGTCAAGAAAAAAAAATGTGTCAATAGGTTTGTGTAATTAATTTTAGCTTTTCAGTCCAATTCAATTGATCAGTGCATCTGATTTTTTTATGCCAATAGTATGCTGGTTTTTTATTACAATAGCTCTGGAATACAACTTCAAATCTGAGATGATGATACTCCCAGCATTTCTTTTAATAACCTGTATTGGTTTTTCACCAGGATCTAGTCATCTGGAGTTAACATGTTTGACATAGTTCTTGAAGTAGATATCTGCTCTTGTCTTTGTTGGCTGGATGTTCAGTTCATTGCTGGCTGTTGCACACTATGGGTCCAATGAATTATGACAGCTGTAGGGTCTCTGATTCCCAGCCAAGAAAAGTGGCTGTGTGGACCCTGGTTGATAATGGTTCTACCGTTCCTTGGGGAGTCACAAAGGATGCAGAAGGGATAAAAGGAATGTCTGAAGTGGTTGTGGGAGAACCCTGAGTCCCACCAAAAGGCCTACTCTTTGGGAATATTGGTGGGCTGGGACAAGGGATTGCAGCAGTTAGGTGGTAGTGGGTTTAAGAGTAAATATAGAGAGAATTAAATGGAGGCTGTGAAAGATAATAAAGGTCATTTACCTGAGTCCCAATTAAGTATGGAATCTGTGGGTCCCTTGTGAAGAGCTATCTTCAGTGTCCACAGGCACACACAAATAAACTAAATTATTTTAAAATCATCATATTTCATTTTTCTTAATATTTAAGAAAACCAAAAACATGCTTTTCTTCCATTTGTGTGGTTTTTATTTTTAATGCTATTATGTATGTATAGTAGGAAAGACAGATTATGAGCTATATAACTATCAGACCTGGATTTAGATTCTCAGGTCTATTTAACAGTCATAAACACTGTGCAATTTACTTGCCCCAAGTTTCAGTTCATCGACTAATGAAATAGAAGGAAGGATGTTGAAACTCTATAAAGTACTAGAGATCAATGACTAATAGACACAGAGTGATAGGTTTAATTGTTTACTATGACAGTTACATTCTTGAAAATATGGTAGCTATGAGAAAACGTGTTCTGTCTCACCTTCTAATATTTACTGACATATAACCTCTGTCAGACTGTAGGTGGATTGCAATTAGGAAGCAGAATCTTTGCATACAGAGAAGAGCTTAATATTTAGCAGGCAGTATTTTCTTCTAGATGATCTAAGCTACCGCTGGCTTCTGAATGAATTTCCTGTATTTATCACAATGGATAAACGAAGATTTGTGTCTCAGACCAATGGCAATCTCTACATCGCAAATGTTGAGTCTTCTGATAGGGGAAACTACTCCTGCTTTGTGTCCAGTCCTTCTATTACAAAAAGTGTGTTCAGCAAGTTTATACCCCTCATTCCAATACCTGAACGTAAGTATTTTATTTGTTATACTGAGTTTTGCAAAGTTATCTGTTTATAGTACATGTATTATAATGACTGGGTGTCTTCATGGGCCAGACAGCATATAGTGTATGCTGGGTAGAAGACCTAGTCTTACGCTTTTGAAGTTGAGTTTTATATTTAGTAAGATTACCCTAAAATGGTTAAGTTCACACTCATTGCTTCTAGCTTAGAAAGTATATGGAGGGTCAATTCATAGTTCAGGGCCCCTAAAGAATTACAGTGGAAATGTCTGGAATCTTCTTTTTGTTTCATGACCATCTGTACTTGATAGTAAACTTGAAATGAATCTAAATGTTTAGAGCAAAACGAAACAAAAAAATTATCACATAATTAGAAAAAAATGATTTCGAAGAACTATTTATTGGTACAAATAAACATAAATAATTGCCACTTCTGTTTTAACTAAATGAGTATATATTTCTGTGACCTGTGTGTAGGGTCCTATCCCACCTCCATTTTTTTTTTCAATTTTTGCCATAACTTTTTAACAAGCAGCTGCTTGAGGTGCACTCCAATCATGTCACAGGACACCTGCTTCTCCCATCCCAGCCCAACCCCAGTTCATCTGTTACATTAGCAGTGGTGACTCCACTCCTCAGAAATGACCTGTTTGCTTCCTGTCTTCCCATAAATGTGGGAAGTGACACAATTGTCACTGGGATTCCCTCTACTTTTGTGAGGAACTGGTTGCATAATTGGTTCATTCCTAGCCTCACTATTCCACAAGGTCACATGTGCCCTCCCTAAAGGGGCCTTGATTACCTTTCTTGCTCTGCCTCACACATATGCTTCCCCTGTGTCTTCTACACATTCTACTACTTCCTGTCTCAGTGATGGACAGGTTTCCATGCAGCCAATCCTCATGTGCTCTGGCTCACATCCCATCTGAATCAGGGCTTCTCTCTATCACTCATTGCATTCTTTTTCTCTGTTTACAACCCTGTCCCCTCACTCCTCATGCCCTTCCCTATTCTGTGAATCCCATTTGGAATAATCATAGGAAATTCATATTTGTTCAATCAAAGGCAGTTTTTACCCCCCATTCCTTTTGGTATTTGACACTTACCTGCTTCTCAAAGGCTCTCTTTTCTTTCTGTGAGGCTCACCTTCCTCCTCTGGAAAGTCTCACACAGCACTAAGTACCAAATGTTCTTCTTTTTCCTATTTCTCTCCACTTGTTTCTAGATATTCCCACTAAAATACACATTTATGTTAGTCATCATGTAAATGGATATCTCATTTTCTCTTGTGTTCAGGCTTTAATTTTTCCTACATCCTGGACTTGTCCCACAGACCTCTCAAGGATGTTAACTAAAGTGTCCAGGACACTTCCATTTCCTTCCCACAGGCTTCTCTTCTCCCATTCCCTTCAGCCCTCGTGGCTGTACGTGTTTGTGCTTTCTAACAAGTAGCATTTGCCTTGACCAATTCTCCTCTTCCTCTGATGTTCAGAACAGCTAACTCTGTGGCTTATAGTTATTATGTAAGCCACTGGGGAGTTCTGAGAAAAACATGAAATGCCGATTCTGATACCAGAAGTTATAAAATGCCCATCAGGGTTTCACCTTAGGCCAAAGGTAAGATCTATATTCTTACCAAACCCCACTGGTATTTATTTATTCCTTGACAAAATTGATCTCAAAACGCTAACACTGTGTTCTTGGGCCCTCTGCATCATGCTTTCAGATGATCTTTAGGTTATATTTTAACATCATTGTATTGTCATTTAACTTCATACATGCTTTCTCTAATTCTCTGTACCATCCTAGAGATTTATCCTGAAATGTTTCAATTCAGTTTTGATTTTTCCCTAAGATTTCCACATACCCTCTGTAACTCTGAATTCTTTATTTGGTGACCACTCTTAGGCTCATTAGTTTGTTTTGCCTTTGATATTGTCATGGAATATTTATTACCTTTTTATAAGTACATACTCATTTTTAGTGGTTAATAGTGCATTAAGCCATTTGCGTGTATTTTATCTGCACACATTTTATAACTGATGTGCTGAGCAACAGAGGCAAGTCATATCTGTAGCATAGCATTAGCACTGTCAGAATAAATGGCTTCTCTCTGCCAACCCTCTTGCTCCATTTCATTAGTTTCTGAGGATAATTCTTTGTCTTCCATTTGCTTACTCTACTTCTTTCTTTCACTTTCTTCTCTTTCTTCCCTTTCATTTTTCATAGTTTTATCTCTTCTTTTTCTAACTCCTCAAATGCCTCGCAGCATTGGTCAAAGTATTTTACACTATTAAAAGCTCCTTAATGACACCTTGAAATTCTGTAGCCAATTTAGTCTGATTAGTTAGCCAGTAGCCAAGTTAGTCTGGTAAGATTTCATGATGTTCAATAAAGTTCATACTTGCACATATTGTGCCTGGACAAATAAATCTACATATTGGGACAAAAACATACCTATGTATTAAAAAAAAAAAAAAAAAAAAAAAAAAAAAAAACCTTCCATATTGATGCAGTACTACTCTACAAAGTTTTATAATGTGAAAAAAAAAAAAAGGAAAATATTGTGAATCATAGATTATGGGTATTTGTGTCTTTCTTATTTAGGAACAACAAAGCCATATCCTGCTGATATTGTCGTGCAGTTCAAGGACATATATACCATGATGGGACAAAATGTGACTTTAGAGTGTTTCGCTCTTGGAAAGTAAGTGTGCTTGTGCTTTTCATTGGCATGCATAGAAACAGCAGGCTTTATGCCTTTTCAGGAAATAAACAACCTAAGCGCTTCTTCTTTGATCAGTGTGGGTCTTTGAACTTTCATGTCTTCTATCTCAAGCCCTGTTCCTGATATTCGGTGGCGGAAGGTGCTAGAACCAATGCCCAGCACGGCTGAGATAAGCACTTCAGGGGCTGTCCTCAAGATCTTCAACATCCAGCTAGAAGACGAAGGCCTCTACGAGTGTGAGGCTGAGAACATTAGGGGAAAGGACAAGCACCAGGCAAGAATTTATGTTCAAGGTAGATATTTTAATTATTTATGACCACCACCAACATCTTACTCAAAGACTTTTCCATTACTTGAGAAAGAACTATCATAGAATGATTAATGGTTTTAAAAGCTGTGATGTATAGTCTGTTATTCAGGTAGGTGAGATATTTACCTTATTTCTAATTAAGTTACAACTCTGAGTTATAGTCAGTATGAACTTACACTTTTCATATTATGACTATAGTAATAGATTGATAGTTGTTGATAATTTTCAAAAAGTTGCTCATTTAATCTTCTATTATGCTCTATGTTTCAGTATCATTATTTATAGACGAACGTATGCATTATGGTTTAAAGTTTGGGTTAATGGTTTTCAAAGCTTAACATGCCTCAGAATTCCCTGAGGGGCTTGATAAAATACTGGTTGTTAGTAATTTCAGACAGGAATCTAAATTTTAGGCTAGGACAGGGAAGTAGGCTCAGATACTTTGGTCATCCTGATAAGCCTTTAGAAACAGTGATCACTAGAGTGTTCAAGTAATTAGGTTTAATGCCTTGCTTTTTCTTTGACTATTTGTCTTTATTGTATTGCTTGTTCCTTGACTATTTGCATCTATTGTATTGCTAGACCCTCAACCTAGAACTGACCTTAATACATGCATGAAATCAAAATGGTATAAAAGCATAAAGTAAGAGGGTAAAGATAGGGTGTTCTAGGGAGGGAAATGGGGAAAGGGAATGACATCTGTATTATAAATAAATAAATATCCAATTAAAAATGGCTAGTTCTTTAAAAAAAATGAATCTCTGACTGAGAAGGTTACTGTGAGCTTCACAATGTATATTTCTAAAAAATCCCCAGGTGCTCATGTTACTGGAGCTAGTCCTGGGATTAGGAGTTCCCTGAACTTGAATACCCAATGCCTCAGTATCATTAACATGGCACATACCAAGTGTATATGGAATGGCTTCTAATAGAGGAACAAAGTCCATGGGCTCTGTGAACGTTTTGAATAGTATTACCACTTTTATGCTAGGTCTAACGATTATAGGTAAGGTTATTCCAATGCATTTAGAAAACTTCACTCCAGGTTCTCAGTAGAGTAAAAATTTGAACTGTCAAATACCTAAGGCCTTAAAGAATCAAAGTGATGGAGTTATGTTAAATGGCCCATCCTTTATTTCTTCTTTACTATAAGACATCTTCAGCTTTATCTATAGCTCTAAGGAAACTTTCTTCAAAGGTATATAATGAAACTACATACACAATTCACCAAATAGATTCAGTTATTTATTCTGGACTTTGTATTACGTATGAT
This sequence comes from Mastomys natalensis, assembly GCA_021653895.1. Classification (NCBI taxonomy): domain Eukaryota; kingdom Metazoa; phylum Chordata; class Mammalia; order Rodentia; family Muridae; genus Mastomys; species Mastomys natalensis. The sequence continues at coordinate 2,802,174 of JAJTUV010000381.1, forward strand.
CACACCCATGTGTCACTCTGAGAAGCCAAGGAAGCAGAGTTACCATTAAAGTATTGAAGAAATTCTGTCCAAAATAAAACCTGTATTCAACTAACAGATTCGTAACAGCATTCAGTTTCTAAAATTCTCCCCATAAGTTACAAACAAATGGTTAGTGGGAAAAAAAAGCTAAATTAGATTTTATACTACAAAGTATGCATAAAGAGACATCCGCTTATCCATGTATTAGTTTAATATTGATAGTCTGGATCTCTCACAAAATATTTTCTGATTTCTCATATGTGTATATAATTATATATACATATATGTAATATTTATAATATGCACATGACACTTTCCACAGATAATAAATAAACTGCAAGTTCTCATTTTCAATAAAAAGGAAATAAAATGGAGTACTGCATGACGACTTCTCTCCGTGCTTCCTTCCTTATTTTATACTATTTACTTACATTTGTGTGGGCTGCTTAAATAACGGAAATATTGAACAACACTGATTTTTCATGTAGAGACATTCTTTTCCTTTGAGGCAATTTCTATCATTCTCTGATTTTCTACAATTGCCGAGTAGATAAAAATAAAAATGAACTCAAGTCCATTTCACTCAATCAAGAGTTTCCCCAGTGACCGTTGCTAAGGGAGCTGCTGTGTGGAAGTGAATTAAGTGTTCTGCTCATTTTTATACCTAGAGAATAAGAAAGCTGCATTAAGCGGATAGTGTGTAATATGGGGAATGGAAAAGGTCCTAAATCTTAACCAAAAAGGTAAAAACACACACACACACACACACACACACACACACACACACACACACACAACACACACACACACACACAACATACAACACACACACACACACAGAGAGAGACAGACAGAGAGAGACAGACATATCTCCAACAGAGAAATGTGTGTGTGTGGTGTGTTTTATGGCTCAGCTTGCTATATAAATAGCAAAGTGAGGAATAGTTTTTGAAAAACCTCAATTTTCATATTGGTATATCTAAGAGATTCAAGTTATAAGACAAATATCAATTAATATTTTTCTTGAATTAGCTTTTAAATTTGTAGATAAAAAATAACTGAGAAGGATGGAAAGATGCTTCAAAGTTCACAGCACTGGCCGCTCTTTCACAAGACTGGAATTCAGTTTGCAGCCCCATGTCAGGTGGCTCCAATTCTGTAGCTCCAGCTCCAGGGAATCCAATACCCTTTGAGGCCACTTACATGGTGCACAGAAACTCATGAAGGCACACATAGACACATAAGTTAAATTAAGTATATCTAGAAGCACAATTTCTAGCTGAATTAGTCATCTTATTTTATAACAGTGTATAAATTTTATAGGATGTAGACCTGTGCAAGCAGACACATAATATTGGATGTATTCTCCAGAATAAAGTTAACAAAATGAAAATTTTATTCTCATGAGATTACGATGGGGATTGAAACACTTATATTGTCCCTCCTTTACAGCATTTCCTGAATGGGTAGAGCATATCAACGACACTGAGGTGGACATAGGCAGTGACCTCTACTGGCCTTGCGTGGCCACAGGGAAGCCCATTCCTACCATCAGGTGGCTGAAAAATGGATACGCGGTAAGTATGTTGAAGTGCCTGGCTGTTCCTGAGTGCGTGCTCAGTCACAGGATGGTCAGTAGAGTAAGGGTCCTTGGGCCCTGAAATACAAGGAAAACTTCCTTGAAAAACAAAATGTCTTCCTTCACTTTCAACAGCGTTCTGTAATCTCTTTACCTCTCTCTCTTTTTCCTTATTTTTCCTTTGTTCCACTGCCCCCCTTCATATTCAACCATCTCCACTGATACTGTCCCCTCTTTGCCACTGTTCCCCTGAACCCCACAGAAACAGAGGTAAGAAAGACGTGCTAAGTCCTATCCCAGCCTTGGTACAAGTGACAACAGTGGGTCCCTTCTCTACCTTCCCACTCTAATCTCCCAGCTGGTCCAAAGGGGAAAAGGTGGACTCTCGGCTCTGTAGGATGAATAGAACAAGAGCCACTGGGCATGGTAAGTGGGTTGGTCTTCTCCATGCCATGAACACCGCCGTTATTGCATCGTAGGAGAGAATGAGGGTATATGACCACAATGTTCCTAGGTTACCGTTGATATAACACTGAATGAAGAATTTACATACTATGCATGTTCCTCAAACCCATGTTCTTCATTTTGTCCTTCAGTATCACAAAGGGGAACTGAGACTGTATGATGTGACTTTTGAAAAGCCGGGATGTACCAGTGCATAGCAGAAAACGCATATGGATCCATTTATGCAAATGCTGAGCTCAAGATCCTGGGTCGGTATCCTTTCTGATTTGTGATCAATGTTTATCAAACAAACAACATGTAATAAGGAAAGGGATAGCCATAGCTTGCATTCAATTTCACTGTACTTTGATTAGATGCACAGCACCAGTTGGTTATTTATTTATATTGCCGGTTCTCAAAATTCAGACTAAAGGAGCAATGAAATAGGCTAGCAATGCTCAACCTTCCTAATGCTGTAAGACTTTAATATAGTTCTTCATGTTATGATGATCCTCAACCATAAAACTATTTTTGTTTCTAATTCATACCTGTAATCTCGCTACTGTTATGAATTGTAATGTAAAAATCGGACATGCAGGATATATGCTATGCAACCTGTGTGCAGGTTGAGATCCTCTGAATAGACTAAATATTTGCTGTAAAAATCATCTTACTCAGAGCAGCAGCAGAGGCAGCAGCTCTTGGGGCTTCTTACAAGTGCATAATCTCACCTACCATCAGTCCACTGAGCAGACATTAGAGTAAGACCCTCAGATGATTTTGATAGGCATTTAAAGTTTAAGAATCACTAGAGTAAACGATAAAGATACAAGTACAAATCATCCTGAAAAATCAAACTCCCCCAGGGGAGGCAGGATGCAGAGGATTCTCATGTTTATTAATAGCTAAGGTAACTAATAGCGGTAGACTAGATAGGAGAACTTGGAATACAGAAGGTATGCTATCACTGGGGTTACCAGCTACGAGACTCTGTGTCATGACTTCATAACTAATATTCTGTACTATGTGGGACTTGAAGATGAGCTTCAGCTATGATGTGTGCTGGTTAACCAATTGTTTGGATCTAGTATTCTTTTAGCTGTCTATAGGTAGGTCATGAAGCCCTGGATAGGTTTATCAAAGAGTATATGCACTCAGTTAGTGTTTAGTGAATAGAAAGTTAAGTGGAATTCCATTATTAATTGAAAAGAGCTTTCTGATTCAAATGTTAATCCTACCTGTTAACTACCTGTGACGTCATAACAGAATTATATCAGTTTAATAGATTTAAATTCTATTCATTATATGCCTTGAGTCATGCTGGGTGGGATGACTGTGAGCATGTATAAGAATTTGTAAATAGCATGTGTAGCATGTAGAGTTCTAGTCAACTTTTTCCTAATTCCCTTTTAGAATTAAAAATGAACAGTTGAATGCAAGATGCCTTTTAGATGAATAGGTACATAACCTGATTAAAACTAAAGTTTGATTAATAAATTTATCAGCAATTGTCTATTTGAACTGAACCTATGTTACTAAATTATTAAATAAAAATTTACATATGAAGTGCCTAATAAAGTACAACTCCAATATTTCTACTGATTATTAATCAATGAAACATGCTATAATCCAGAAGGAATGTTTGGATTTGCTAGACAAAGGGAATAATAAACATTTGTTTACCTTATAGCTTTAGCTCCAACTTTTGAAATGAATCCTATGAAGAAAAAGATCCTGGCTGCAAAAGGAGGAAGAGTTATCATTGAGTGTAAGCCCAAGGCTGCACCCAAACCCAAGTTTTCATGGAGCAAAGGGACAGAGTGGCTTGTCAACAGCAGCAGGTCAGGTCACATGGGGATATCACTGACGTTCACCGGCTTCTGAGCTCTTACAATGTCACTGTGCTTAGTGTCCCTAAAACTCTGATGTCAGCCAAGCACTTTCTCATCTAGTCACCAAGTTCAATTTCTATTTAGTACTTTAACTCATTAACAATTCAATGTAAATAATCACTGTGTAAGAGAATGTTCATGTGCAAGAATTTTTTATATGTTGTGATGCGTTTTCTATGTATATATGTATATATAATTAAATATTTGTAAAAGATAAATACAAATGTCAATTGTTGAAAATTGAGTCTAGACAATGGTTAAATATATTTTGTATTTTATTAATATTTTAATAATTTTGATATCAATCATGTTATTAATTATTTTATTAATAGTAATTATATTAACTTTAAAGTAATGAACATGTTGCTTTAATAATTGATACATTGAATATTTAATGAATAGAAACTATAATATTATTTGGATGAATATAAGTATAAAAAGTAGTTCAACAAATCAGTGACTCCTGTGCCTGCTTCCTGCCGTTTCATTTTATACCATATGAAAAATATATGATGGAGTAAGTATAGGAATTACACAAGGCAAAAGCTTAATCATTTGTTGATAGAGAGTTGTGTTTTCTCAGTGTTATATATACTATAATTTGTAAGATGACAGGGCAGTATTTAGCTTCAGTATCCATAAACCTGATCAATGCCTTGCATGTAATGTTGCTGTGGATATAGCACCATTAGATGACAGGACCTTTAGGATTCTATTACAGTCTCATTGGGACTTATATTCAGTCATGTCACTAGCAAATATAAAGCAACTGGAATGTCATTATGTGATATAGGACTGTGGGATCTTTGAATATGATGACAATTAATTTCAATGGTGTATGTTGGACGGTGTAACTAAAATTAGTATGGGTTTAGGAGAAATTATTAGAGGTTTTCCACTGTTACTTGACTGTAATTTTTATGTCTGTGCTGGAAAATAATTAAACAAGGAATGGGTAGTAGTAGTTTGACAAGAACTTGAAGTGAAAGGAAGTGTGAAATGGTAACATCTGTACCGTGAGAACATTTACAACGAGCCAGGTGCCAAGATAGGACAGGCCATGTAAGAGTGGTATTTATTAGTGGCAATGTTTGGGAGGAAAATAGAGCCAGAGCCAGATAGGAGTTGGAGAGCCATCGAATGAGGTGGCGGTCTGATTAAGGATACAAAGAGAGTGAAAGAAGGCAGAGAGATTTGGTTGAATGGACTTGGATTCTGCACAGTTCTGAGAAAGACTGATAATGGCCTAGGAGACTGCTTTGGCCAAAAGTGCCTCTAAGAGGAGCTTAGTGTCTGCAAGAATGTCCCCAGATGCCCAGTCAAGATGGCAGCAAGCTGAAACGTGTGGCCTTCACAAAACACGGTGGCCAGGTTCTTTGTGCAGGACATGCAACAGTGGCTAATTATGTTTCTTCACATTTGGAGAAAGAGGCCTACCTGGAATGTGTTGTCTTTCTTAAAGAGGGAAGAGTATAGACAAAACTTCTATAGATACTAGCTATAGAATCTAGGAGAGTAAGAACTCAGCTTTTTAACCATTTGCCAATACTGAGAAAGAACATTTGAAACAAAGGCTAGAAAATTCAAGCATTTTATGCTGAAAAATGTCTAAGAAACGGGTGTAAAGTATAATAATGTTAGCATATTTAATGCACAATATGATAATAATGTATACTATTAAATGACTGAATTTTTATTTTTCTTAATTTCAATAGAATACTCATATGGGAAGATGGTAGCTTAGAAATCAATAATATTACAAGAAATGATGGAGGAATCTATACGTGCTTTGCAGAAAATAACAGAGGGAAAGCTAATAGCACTGGGACTCTGGTGATACAAGTAAGTAATCCTTTGATACTTAGTCATGTTGTTTGTTCTCTTTAAGTGATAATGCTTATGTTTTATAGTATTACATATACATGATTCAAAACTAAGCTTCCAGTATAGTCAACACATTGATGAGTTCCCATTTCAGAGGTCTTCAGGGCAAGGCTCTTCCTCTGGAGTATTGTTCATGGAACTAGATGTGAGAACATCCTATTCCTTTACAAAGAACATCAAAATATATTGGATTTTATTCCTTTTTAAAACCTTTTATTGAGTTTGTTCTTTCTTCAATTCATATATGTCTGATGTCTATTCCATTGTTATAACTACCATCTAATATCATTCCCCTACCTGTTACCCCGTCTTCTTCTCTTTCTATAGCTTTGTCATTGCCTATTAGTGATGGTGATCATGTTTGGCATTTTGTTAAGAGCTACTGAGTTTAATCCATGTTATCTGTGTGACTGTGGAGTTGGAATCATACATTATGAGAAATGGTGGACATCTCAGTGGGTAAAAGCTAGACAATAGTGGTCCCTTCTTGAAATCTGCCAGAAGCCATAATTACACAGGGAAAGGATGGGCCTCATAGTCTCAGGTTGTGTAGCTCATCATAGACCACCACAGTTGCTATGAAGTCATGACTGCATTGGCTCTGCCATGTCCAGAAGACAGCACTGCACTGTACTTGTACCTATTATTCTCCCAGCTTTATAAAGGATGCTATAGCTATCCTGATTAGCACTGAGTGTTCAACTGCCTCTGTTTTCAGCACTTTGAGACATCATGAACCTCTGTATGCACTGCCATCCATCTGGAGATGTCTCTGATACAAAGCTAGGAGTAGCATTTTCTATAGGTACAAACATAAAAATGTAGAAGCAAGTTTAGTACCATGACAACTTAGATAAGTAATAGTATCTATCAAGTTTTCTCCTAAGATCTAAGGCCTCCTAAGCTATGGGTTTTGGAATAGGTTTATAGTAATGGGTTTGAAATGCTTTGTGAGGGACCAGTCTCAAATACAATCAGAGCAGGTGGTTACCACCATAACAATCATACCGCAGTTGCATAAGTGGGCACATCTTACTTGACATACTGATATTATAGGCCATAGGGTTTATAGCTGGGTAAGACTGTTGATGCCTCCTCCAGCTATAGATAGCATCTTACCTCAACCTGAAAGCTAGGCAAGCAGGGAGAAAGCTTTTAGGCTCAGTTCCAGCTTCATTTCTTTACATCTTCTAACAAAGGTATGTGGTGTTTTTCAGCCATATGTTTTGCAAACTAGTTATAGTGAGAAGGGGCCTGCATTATGTGGGAGTCTTTAGCACCTCTGACCAACAACTGATCAAGAGGTATCACATACCTGCCACTGTATTTGTTTAGAAACCCATGGTTTGGGGAACAGCAGTATCCAGACAGGAAAAATTAGCTGCCTTCTAACTCTTGTTAATGCTTTTTCTTAACTCAACATTTTAATTTTTTAAGTAGTAAATTTTGTATGTGTTTTTTCACAGGTCCTCAGTTTTGATCTTTGTCTTGCATCCTCCTCTCCACATCTTCCAACACACATCCCTGCTTAGACTTTCCATTCCCTAAATTTCATCATTTATTTTTATATCACCTGTGAAATTCTATCCCCTCCCCCACACTTCAGTGGAATTTCCCCACCTCAATGGTTCTTCTAGTTTACTTACTTTACAGATGTTACAGTTTAAACATGAAAATTAAAGATTTGAAGCTAGGAACTACATATAAGAGAAAACATATGCTTTTGTCTTTATGCACTTGGGTTATTATTAAGTATCTTTTATTTACCTGATGTAATTGTCCTCTCAGAGGCTTTTGTCTCCATTTGCTAACCTAGGCCTAGTTCTAGAAGCTTCTAGCCTCTGTATAATCTTATCTAGGCCTGGAATGTTTTCAGCCTCTGAACCTTATTCCTGAATAAGCTCACTTTCTAGTTCTTTCTGAATTCTGGTTGGCTGGCTCAACTCAGCTCTTCTGGTTCAAACTCCTCTCCAAGCTGACTGTTTCAATATGTCTTCACTCTGGGCCTCTGACTGAATTGCTCTGCTTGGCCTCAAACTAACAATATGTTTTGATCATCTGGCTCCCTCATTCTCAGGCTCATCTCTCTTCACCTGTTTCTAGCTGTTTTCTCTCTCTCTCTCTCTGTCTCTCTCTGTCTCTCTCTCTCTTCTCTCTGTCTCCTCTCTCTCTCTCTCTCTCTCTCTCTCTCTCTCTCTCTCCCTCTCTCTCTGCAACCTGTCTCAGTAAAACGTGCCCCTCTCTCTGCACTGCCCATTAAATAACTTCCCTTTCCTCTCTCTTCTCAGAGAATTGGATATTTCCTGTTGTGTCAAATCATTCTCTGATTCATCACTTTGTCTGCCACTCAATTAGACATCACTTTCAAACACGGGAGCTTCCTTCTACAAAATTAACTTAACCTTCATTTGGAATTAAAAGTGTTTATAGATGCATAGATGAACCCTGCCTCCCTAGTCTTCTAGTAGTCCCTGTCTGAGCCCCATGCAATTAAGGCAGATATTGATACAACAGGTAGTAGGGAGCTGATAGATACTTAAGTATTCTCATGACTCTCCTTAACCCTTTATGACAGGGGTAAATAGTTAACAAGTCCAGGACAGATAATCAATTTTGCAAGAGGCATAGATGAATTCCCAAAGATGAGGACTACTTATCCCAGAGGACAGTCACTCACAAAGTACTTTTTATATTGTCCCAAAGACTTTGCCTTTTTTGTTTGGGGTCTTTTAAAACTTATTTTATTTGACAGAGCAATCCAATTTCTCTCCCTTGCCTTCAAGCCCTGATATTCTATCTTCTTCTAGATACATTTTATTAGTGAGTATTTCTATTGAGCTTTTTATTAAGCATACTGGAGCTTTCATTTCAAATATATAAGTATATATATTCTCCAGTGTTTATATACTTGTATTGAATTATATTTTCATAAGTCCTGACTTGTTCTCATTTTATTGAACTGTTTGTGTTTTATTAACTTTTGTTTTAGCATTTATTTACATTCCTTTGAGCTTCTTAAACATATCCATATTATTTTTAATTAATTGTCCTGTCTTCTAAGTTGCTTTCATTGGGAATCACTAACTCAGGCTTAATACTTTTTGGAGGAGGAGGCATGCTGCCTTGTATTTTGTGTTACTTGGTTTTTTTGTTTGTTTGTTTGTTTGTTTTTTGGAGGTTTTTTGGTTTGGTTTGGTTTAGGTTTGTGTGTGTGTGTGTGTGTGTGTGTGTGTGTGTGTGTGTGATGGGCCTTAGGGATCTTTAGTTAGATTGTTTGTTGTACCTTTTGGTATAAGTGTCTGGCCCATTTTTATTGAGTGGGCTTTGAGATCTGAATTTGTCAGGTTTGGAGAGAACTGAATGATACCTGAAGTTCAGTCTTAGGGCCACCCAAAGCTAGGTCACCCAAGCTTATGCATGATTGGATAGCAGAGGTGGACCTAGCTCCACTAGAGAAAATCATAGCATCTAACTCCATCAGTTGGCAGTCTATAGAAAGAACATGCTCCTTAAAAGCCAAGGATAACTTACCAGAGGAGAGAGAGTGACGCTAAAATGGGAACACAGCATTGTTTAGTTCAAGCCCCCAATTTGCAACATTGGATTCCCAAAGGGAGGGAGGTAAAAGCTACCTTTGAGGTGAACAGGTCTTCTGCATGCATCACATCTGCAGATGGTCTTAGGGTCCACCCACATGGAAGGATGCAGGCAGTACTATGAGATGAGCCTGCATTTGAGGCAAGTCCTCACTTGGTGGCATTAGATCCCAAGAAGAGAAAGTAGGGTTACCTGTAAATCAAGCAGACACTTGGTCACAGTCCTCAAACGGCAGAGTTAGAGCTCCAAAGTTGATTTTAATTATTTTACGATATCAGATTATCTGGATGTGTTTTTATTTTGTCTTGTGTTTTCTTTAACTGTGATTTACTTTTCTTTCTAAATCCTACAGATCCCACACGAATCATTTTGGCCCCAATCAATGCTGATATTACTGTTGGAGAAAACGCCACCATGCAGTGTGCTGCGTCTTTTGATCCTGCCTTGGATCTCACCTTTGTTTGGTCCTTCAATGGCTATGTGATTGATTTTAACAAAGAAATTACAAATATCCATTACCAGAGGAATTTTATGGTATGTGTCTTATATTTCATCTTATTAACATCGTAATAATTCTTATGTGTCTGCACTAAAACTTCAGTGAAGGACCAGAGAGATAGCTTAGTAGGTAAGTAAGCCACCAAGCCTGTGGTGCTGAGTTCATCCTGGGAACCCACATAAGAGAAAGAAGGGACCAACCCCAAAACGTTGTTCTCTAATGAAACATGTGTCATGGTTTACACACACACACACACACACAAATTAATTAAAAATTCAGAAATATATTATTTTATATAATTTTAGTTTTATAATGAGGTGATAGTTATGTGAAAATCTTTTCAATTTTCTGAGGTTTTATCATGGTACTCTGAAACATTTATAAAGGACTAGTGTTAAAGAGTTTGTAGCAATATTCTTAAATATCTACTGGCCTTTAGGTTTATTTTCCCTTCCAATTATATGATTCTTGTATAGATGTGAACTTTACCCTATTAAATTTGTAATTAGGGTACCAGAAATTTCACTGTAATTTAAATGAGACAAAACATTGAACTTACTCCAGGTTATTATGATTGTTTTGTGAATGTAATAAATCAATGAAATTTATGTGTTTTGAGGCTTGAACTAGTCTGCCTGCTTTGAAAAAGATTAAATGGTTAATTCTAGCAAGTGGAAACTGTACTTTCTACAAAACTTGTAAATTAACACAGCAATCAGAGATTAGAGAGACAGTTGGGAAGCAAAGCAGGGATATTGACCTTCCATTGGCAGGATTGACAAGATGCTGAGACTCTCAGAGGACAAATTGGCTCTATCAATTGCTACCCTTCTCCTCTCTGGAAAGGTTACTACTTAGGAACTTGTGTATCTGTTTGGCATGAACCCTTAAGTAAGATGTGTTGAGCTTGCCTGGCCTCAGTGGGAGAGGAAGTGTCTAGCCTTGCACAGACTTGAAGTACCAGGATGGGGGCATATCCAGGTGGCCCCAACCTACTCAGAGGAGAAGAGGAGGGGAGATAGGAGAAGGATTGAGGAAGGGAGTGACCAGGAGCAAGATAATGAGTGTGATGAAAAGTAAAAAATAAAATTAAATTTAAAAAGAAAATGCGTTGAGGATGGGAACTCCGTCAGTAGAAAGAAGGGGCAAATGAGAGGATGTAGGCCACAGAAGGGTCGTTGGAGTAAAGAAAGTACAATGATATATATGTATAATATATATATATATATATATATTATATTATATATATGTTGTGTGTGTGTGTGTGTGTGTGTGTGTGTGTCTGTCAAAATTCTCATCCAACATTTAAAATGATAAAAACAACAGCAGCAACAACAACAAATGAAAATATTCTGCTCTGGTAAATAGCACTTGCACCTCAGCACTCAGGATACTGAGTCAAAAGAATCTTAGATTCTTAAGCTGGAGACCAACCTGGGCTACATAGTAAGTCCCTGTCTCAAGAAACAAAACAAAAGCAAAAAAAAAAAAAAAAAAAAAAGGGGGGGTGGGGTGGGTGGGTGGGATGTGGACATTAACTTCAAAGTCAGCTATCAATGTACACAAATGTTTGAACCAACTCAGTGATGGTATTTCAGAATTTTTATATCACGTAAAATCTATATTAGCATTTACAAATTATAATAACATTATGCTTTAGATTACTCCGTTGCCTGCAAATCATTTGTCTAAGGTTTCTTCTTTATGTTGAGTAAACTTTCCTTTAACCAGACAGGAACATTTCAAAATAGTTGTACAGCCACAGACCTCAGTATTAATGTATATGCCCTTGCAGGTTCACTGTGATGTCTGTTATTTGCAATTTACTGAGACTAGCCATAACCATAAAAATCAATCGTAATCCTGCCAGTTTGGTTTCTGAGCCTAAAAATTAATATAATAAACAGAAAAAAAAACAGATTTTCTACTTGGATCTTATAAGTCTGAAACATTTACAATTCACCTAATGTAGACTTGCTCTTCATTAGTGAAACTGGCACCACAATCTATCAATTTAATATTTCTTCTTTACATTATTAGATTTTTTTGAAAGACAGGTATCACTGTTTTTATTGATTTTAAAGAAAGGAGTATGATAAACAGACATGTTACTTACAAAAAGAAACAAAGTTTTGGGTTCATTCAATCTTTCGGTCTCATAAATTGAATAATTTCAGAACTACCATCTGGAAAGATGACAAGCAGAGCTTATAAAGTATATTTAGTAGCTTTGGGGAAGTCTGCATAAATAGATTTGGGGACATAAATTACCCTAATTAACATGAAGCTTCACATTTAGAGCCTAGGTACATTCTTTCAAATAATAATTACCCTATGTTATTTGACATCAATACCCGCTGTAAGAAAAATAGGGAAGAAGAATAAACTAGGAAAAAGAAAGAGAAGAGGGGCAGAGGAGACATTTTTGCCTATACAAATGTATATAAAACTATATAAACCCCTAAGGGCTTCAAAAAAGAGAGAATAAAGAAGCGGCTGGCACCTGAAGGAGAAAAGGTGAGTTGGAGCAGAGATGTGGAGTGAGTCCTGAGACTATACCTACCCTCTCTGCAAAGACAGCCACAGAGGGTCAGTAAGACGTTGGCCCCAGCTGGTCCACTGAGGAGTGCTTGCAGACTCTAGGCCCTGTATGGGATTCCTCAACTCAGGGTTCCTCTCAGCTAACAGATAAGCCAAACCATATTTGCCAGTTAAATATGAGACACAACTGGATCAGGTTATCAGATGTTCATTATTAGCACTTCAAAGAAAGATGAGTTGAATTCTTTAAAAGAATATATAACCTCGGGATAAGAATAGATACTGTAAAGTAAGCGATCAAAATAATTATCTCCTGAACCTACAAAAGTCCAGGAAAGGTTTTGTGTTGTGTTTCTTTTCCAACAAAACGTCAGGATTCAAACTCATTACTAAATGACATTTAAGTGAAGGCATCAGAAATGTTTAAAAAGTCTCTCAGAGACAATTCTTGTGTGTAGCCCCGGCTTCTGTGTTTGTTGGAACAAGTCTTTTCCACCTGAAGCTTAGAGAGTGAAAACATGGTAGCAGTGGTGACATCAGTGGGCAGTGGTCGGGGAGGGGCACAGGTGGCTGTGAGTATCTGTTGCTCAAAACTGCATAGACAAGAATGTCTCTTTGTCTATGTTGCTTAAATGACTTGACAGGTTTTTCAATTCTTGATGGCATTTTATACAGGGATAGTATTGATTGGTTTACAACCATCTGCACACCTGTGCTATACACTAAGGCAAATGAAACACTGGAAAATATGTATACAAACTCAAAAAAAAAAAAAAAATCAGAGACACCCAGAGTTTAAAATTCTTTCTCTGCCATTATCATCATGTTTTGGTAATTATTAGTGCCAACAATTATTCATCATTACTAAAAATAATGCAGATATAAACTTTAATTTTATTACATGAGTCTTCATTTCCAGCTTAGTTGAAAAACGTAAATCATTTAAAATTCAAGCATGCTTTGATTTCAGCTTGCTGTTATCAGTTTTGACCACTAAATGGCAGCCTTGCATAAGGTTTGAAGATTCATAGCCTGGACTAACTTAAGCAGAAATCTTTATGAAATGGAACAAATGCATCTCTTTATATTCATCGATGCCCTGTGAGATGATGTGCAGTGCTAGATTTCTATAGTTCTTTTCTCTGCAGAGTCCATGGAAGAAAGTAACAAGACATTACTGTGCACTTCTTTTGAGCATTTATGTTGTCAATGAAGCAAAACAAAGGACTAATAGCACTGTCCTTCTTTTGTTAATGGTCCTTCTATACCTAACATTTGTTATTTATTTCCTCATGTACTTATTTAAAACTCACTGAATATCATGCTTTATCTGATAATGGCTAGTAAGTGCTTCATTTGTGCTTTAACAAAACTCATGTATAGAGAAAATATTAACAAATTAGCAGTGTACTACAATAATAGATTAAAGCCATTTATCTGCATTATTTTGTTCTGCTAAGGTGTGATGGCAAATTAATTATATATTTTCTGTGTCCAGTTATAAAATTACCACTATTTTTATTTTCTATTTTAGCTTACTCTCTGAGAGTAAACATACAACTAAAATTAATTTTAATTATAATTTGTGTCATAGCACTTCTTTTTCTAGAAAGATCTTTGATTATCTACATATATATATTATGTAGAAGACAAATTGGCTCTCTACACACACACACACACACATAATAGATAAGATAATATATATATAATAGATAGATAGATAGATAGATAGATAGATATATTCTCTAAGAATTTATATATGTTTCATTTTATCCTTCACTTATGGCAGCAAACAATGGGCAGAGTATTTTAATTGCTGTAATTTTATAAAATTCTGTTTTGTGTGTGTAGGTATGTATTTATGTATGTTTGTGAGTGTCAGAACACACAGGCTCTGGCACACACATGGAGCTCAGAAGACAGCATTCAGGATTAGTCTGACATCACCTTAAGACAGGGTCTCTTATGGCAGGGTCTCTTTTTGTTTTCTCTGATGCACTGCCTACTTCAGGCTAGCTGGTCACCAGCTTCTGTTCAGATCTTTGTCTGTCTACCTTATCACTCACTGAAGGAATACTTAAAGCACAGATGCTCGCCACTGCATCTGGCTCTTTATGTGGGTCTAGGAACAAACTAGGGTTATCAGGCTTGAGTGGCTAGTGCCTTTACTCACTGAATCAACTCCCTGGCCCATACCTGTTTAATTTTGACAACTACCCCAACCATTTCCCTTCACTTGTTGACAGAATACCCATCGTCTCAGTAGCTATCTTGATTAAGCACATGGACACTGTGCTCATCTTCCTGATTTCTTTACTACAATGTTGAAAGTTCAGTCTAGAAAGAAGTCACTACAGGTTTGCTAAAAATTCAGGGAGCCATCTGAGTTCCTCAGTAACTCTGTCCTAATCACCTGACACTAAGTCATTTTTCACCTTTAATTCTGTGAACCCCTCTGTCATCATCTTCCCACCTTAAAAACACTATTTTCTTCGGTTTCCAAAACCAATTTTTTCATAACACTTTTATGAGGAAAATGGAATGCTTAAAAGTGCTTGATAAAGAACAGAGTAACCGTCATTGATTGTTTTTGATAAATTTTATAATAGAGCAATTGTGTCCCACTAAAATTCTGTGACTGCTGTTTTACCCTTATTTCTTTTTCTTTTTCCTGGCAGCAAATAAGTAGAAAGGAAAATGTGCTTTACAGTTCATCTGGCTTCTTTAAGACACTGAAGTCACAAAGTGGAGAGTACACCAGCCAGGCTGCTGCTTAGCAAGTCACACTAGTCAAGTCCTTAAATATTTCTTGATGAGAGTGCTAATCAATCAAATTAACACACACAGCAAAAGGCCTTTGTTCTGTTTTCTATGTTGTGGGAGTTTCTATGTGTGAAGGGGATTGCCTGTGGTATGGCTACATGTACTCATGTATGCGTATGAATGGGGAGTCCAGAGGTCAACTTTAGATGTCTTTCCTCAGACACTATACACCATTTTTATTTAATATTTTTTAAGACACTTGTCTCTCACTAGCCGAGAACCTGGTGCCTATAGCGAGGCTGGCTGGGCAGAAAGCTCCAGTGCAGGGTTCAGGTATATACCACTATGCTTGTCATATTTACTTTCTGGATTCTGAGGGCACATACCCACACACACACAACACACACACACACACACACACACACACTCAGATTTTAGCAGAGTCACTTTTTTTAAAGAAAATATAAGAACAACAGTATACCAATATACAGTAGTGAGACTGCTCTTATAAAAATGGTGTGTGTGTGTCTGTCTGTCTGTCTGTCTGTTTGTCTGTCTCTCTGTGAATGATGTGTGTTTGCAGGTTACTGAATGCCAAAGAGGTTTCCCTCATTCCTTCCCACAGAGATCCTGAGAATTCTAAGGCTAATGAGAACCAATGGAAACCACATGTATGAAGTCATATCTACATTTTCTTTCAACTCTAAAACAAACCTGCAGGGTTGAAAGTTTTGGTGTAGTGCTCCTTATTCCAAACACTTAGCAAGGGCCTCAAACAAAATTCTCATTGTGTGTTTTCTTTAAAAATGGGCCAATTGGTTAAAAATGAATCCTCAGTCAGCAGACTATTTTGTGTCAACATTTCCAGGCAACCCCTGAATGGTCTCTTTAGTAATTGCAGCTTCCCTTAAGTACCTGAGGTTTTAAACGTTTTATGACGACATGCCTTACTTAGTGTTTTAATATTCAAAAATTCAGACTCAGCTAATTAAAATGATACATTATTAAAATCAATATCAATTTAAATAGAGAATGTTAGAGAACTAGTGCCAGTTGTATGTGTGAAAATATAGTTTCTGAGATTCAAGGTGCTGTTGTCAAGACCCCTAAAGGTGCCAAGTGGTGCCTGACACTATAAAGTCGGTATTCTCAGCGTGCAGAGCTAGACAGAGTGACACTGGACAGAAAGAGGGACAGCAGGCACTACTAAATGATGAGATGAGAGATACAGTGAAAAGTTCATGGTGTGACAATCAATCGGTGCCACTTAATACAATCACATATGAAGGAAGGAAGCTAGATCCAGTTATCACATATGAAAAGATTGCCTCGGAATTGGTTACAAATTGTATCTTTCTTGGGGTTCCAGTTCACAGTGTGTGTGTGTGTGTGTGTGTGTGTGTGTGTGTGTGTGTGTGTGTGTGAGGTGAGTGTGCATGCAAAGCCTTTCAGCAGCTTCAGAGGCGCCCCGCAGCTCGGACTGATCTCCTACTGTTAGAGGAGCCTGTGGCTGCTGAGGCCTCCCAGGATGTGCCGGCTGCTATTAGAGAAGCCATGGAGTGCTGTTAGCATGAGAGGCTGCCTATTATGTCCCTGCTGCTGTTAGAGGAGCCTGTGGATGCTGTTAGCATGGGAGGAGGCTGCCTATGATGTTTCTACTGTAGTTGTTGTCTAGCAAGCCAAGAGCAAAATACAAAAATGTCTTGCTTCATGTATAGCAAACTTGCTAGACGTATTTAATAATTTCTCTTTGCATTTACCAAACATGCTTTGATTGGCAGTCCTTTCTCCTCCCTTCAATTTGCAAGGAACAAAGCAAGCTTGCGTTTACCGTGTTGCTTGTTTGCTTCCTTCTGAGTCAATTTGTCCTTACGATTTAGTAATATTTTAACTTTTATTTAAGGCAATCAGTTTTGGGCAGTTAGCGTACGATGGAGGAGAAAGCAAGGAGTGGACAGTTTTAGATTGAAAGTCTTCTGATTTCAACTTGGTATACTTCAAAGTGGTCAACCACACATAGATGCTGGATATCCCTGAGTTTTGCCAGCACATTTCCAGGATGTGATTCAACTCTCTTCATCTGAAGGGAAGAATTTTGTGATTCAGCCAAGCCGTGGCTTTCAGTGAAAATAAGTGAACATTCGTATCTAATTTGTGGCGAGAATGTGCTGAGCTCCATGATCTTCAGTTGCTTTGTAAGCGTTCTGCCAACCACCGAGAACCACAGCTTCTCCCGAGGACGGAAAGCCTTAGCTGCCTTTGTAAAAAACGTCAAAAAGTATTTCATACATACATGCTCCCTAGAAAGGATGTGTGTACCTCTCCTGTTTTCCTGATGCAGAGTTTTAGCATCATGCCTTCATGATATGCAGCAATAGGGCTGCATGTTGACGTCCTTAAAATTCCTATACAATCCTGTCAGTGCCTACTCAGGCTCTAATATTTAAAACAGAGCTGATTCTAAATTGTCTTAAACGAAAGCTTGTACTAGGTATTGGGGTGCAAAAGTGATCAAAGTGTTGTATGAAATTCTCAAAAAAATAATAGAATATTATTATTCTTTTGAAAGATGTAGAAGAACTTTTTCAAAGATCTAGTGGATATGACTTTGGCAAATAGTTTACGACATTTAGTGGTTTTTTATTTTAATTATTTGTAATGATATGTGATAACGATTACAATTCTCAGGAGAGTTAAATAAATGCCTGTATGGATGGTAGTGTTTCTCACACAGGGAATATAAGAACAGAGGACAGCTTCTCATTAAAAAAAGGATTATCACTAACTGCTCACCAAGACTGACAAATACCCAGGGCCAGGTGCTGTGTCCTTTATGTGGACATATTAGTACTCTATTCCAAGCAATAAACCAATCTGGCCAGACTTTGTAGATCTGACTTCCCATTCATCAGCCAAGACTACAAATCCAGTGGTTTGAAGATGAATGCAGCGTGTGATAGAACCTATGGCCAAGTAGAACACTCAAGTCTACATGTGCCAAACTTTAAAAAGAGATAACCCAACATTTCACATAACCAACGCTTACATGTGAGTCTCAACCCAGGCCATGAATCACCCTATAATGAAACTAAATGTGTACAATTAGAATGGGAAACAATGATTTGTGTCTAACAGGAAAATCAAAGATCCATTTAAAACTTGAATTTCCCAAATTTTCTGCTAAGAACGCATTTTTTGTAAGTAATGAGAAAGAGCTATGACAAGCTCTCACTTGCATTAAAATGGGGTGACCCCATTCAGCATGTTGGGTACTTGAAGTCTGACATCCATTTGCCAATAATGTGCACATGATGAGACCTTGCTAAGAAGCTTCTACAGGAAAGAGTGGGATGAAAGGCAGTGCCTGTCTCTATATATTTACAAAGCCTAGTATGGTACACAATAGATATTCATTAAATGTTGTATGTTCTTAGAAATTGACATCACATCTTATTGCCACTAGCAAAATTCATATAGATATATGTATATATGCATATATATTATATATATAATATATATACATACATACACATACATCCTTGTATAGTTTATGATTTGCTGGCAAGTTACTTTTCAGTGGAATCACCATCCGTCTTAATACTTCTGTAAGCTTTTAGCATCTTTGTAAGAAGAACGATGGAACATCCTGTATTGGTCAATTTGTTTAGCTTTGCAAAACTGAATTAGCAGGTCTCAGCCATGAAACATTTATTTCCTCATATTGATAGCACTCAGATTTTTAGACACTCACATTTTTCTTTAAAAGAAGCAAGCAACATATGGATTGAATAGGTTATATTTAGGAATATGAATGTATATTTACATATGCATGCAATAACAATCAGTGAGAAAACAAACAGGTCATGGATTTGAAGGAGAGTGCCTAGGGTACATGAGAGGGAAAATGAGGGGGGATGTTATATTTATATTATAATCTCAATAATAAAAAATAAAAAAGGTACCCATAAGCTAGCTCCATCCTCGGCTTTCCCTCGGTGCTGTTCTCTGACAGAATGAATGCCAAAGATAGCAGAGCCAAGAAGGCCTGTAGTTCAGTTTCTTTAGTTTTCAGTTGGAAAGCTAAGGCTAGAGCAGAAACAGAACAAAGACGTCCCTTAGCAGATCTATCACAGATGCTTCCTCTTCCTCCTCCTCCTCCTCTTCTTTTTTCTTTCTTTTATTATTACTAATTATTTTATTTATTTCATCCCAAATATTGCCCCCTCCTAGTCCCCCTCCCAGAGTTTTTCCCCATCCCCTCTCCACTTTGCCTCTGAGAAGGTGGTCCTCTACCAGTATTCCTTCTTCCTAGGACATCATGTCTCTACAGGATTAAGTGCATCCTCTCCCACTGAGGCCAGAAAAGGCAGTCCTCTGCTTCCAGACGTTTCTTAATAGGGGAAAGCATTGTATCTCCATATCCTAAATGCGCGTGGTTAATGGAAATACCCTGACTGAACAGTTGCTGGTTTTGTTCATAGCTCGACGCCAATGGGGAACTGCTCATCAGAAATGCACAGCTGAAACACGCAGGCCGGTACACGTGCACAGCGCAGACAATCGTGGACAATTCTTCAGCTTCAGCTGACCTTGTCGTTCGAGGTAAGAGTTGCCAACAATTCAAATGAAAAGAAACCCAAAGGTATTTGATGATTGTAATTTGACCAGTCTTCTGGTAACTCTGGACATCCACATTTTCTTCTGTTTATAGTTCAGTTCCATCCTGCAGATACATTTTTGGCTTCCTCCCCACAGCTCGGGATGGCTTACGCCAGAGGAGTAGTAAAAGCACTAATTCTGTTTGTGTCCTGACTCCGTGTTTGTTTGTTTTTCTAAAGTTATACCACAAGCCTCTTACTGACCGTGTTGAAAGCTAACCATTCACCAAGCCTCTCATTTCTTCTAATGCTTCAGTGTATGGTATAGTACAATAACCTTCTTAGTTTATTTGGAGAAAAAAGTGTTGGGCATTACGTACCTTAAGAACAAATGTGGCATGTTTGTCGTGATTGTCTTAGAGTTAGAATGTGGGTCGATGCGTTCCTGTGTTGCTGTTCATTATTCATTTCTACTACTGCTTTCGCTGGCATAGATGATGTAATTGAGCATGTGACGGGTTATGTGCATATGGCCACTGTAGTCTCTTTGTGCTTCTGCTGAGGCACAGGATGACTTAAAAGAGAGAGAGAACTGCAGTCATTCAGTCACAGGTTTCACAGCCTGTGCAAGGGAGACATTCCTCATAGCTCAATTCCAAAGACATTTATGGATTGGCTGCAGATTCTTCACCTAATGTGTTCGTATTTCTTGTAACCGACTCCACATATCCAGCAACTCACAAAATACTGTAGTAATCCCAGATGGATTCGTTGATTCAGTCTTCCTCTACTGTTCCCTCTAAACCATTTGTTGCCCAAATTATACCATCCTTCAAAGCCTGCTCAGGTATTAAATAGTTTAGGATTTCTCTGATTGTCTACATATGAGTCTTCATTGAACCGTTAAAATGTCTACCTGTGCTTAGATGCATTATTCTCTACAATAAAATTCATAGGGATTTTGTCTATATTTTGTAAGTTTCATAAGCCTTTGAAAATTTTATGCCTTCTTTTTATCTAAACTGTTTTATTTTTTATTATTTACTTATTTTTTTAACATTTGGACATTTTTAGGTGCCCATTTTTATGACAAATTTTTTTGAAAATGAGACAAATACTTGATAAATAAAATATTTAGGGCTTGTTAGACTTGATGTCTCTTCCAGATACATATAAATTGATTTTCCCCAGTCTTACCCCGCCTGAATTCCCCTCCAGAACAATGAAAACACAGAGCAAACCCCTGCCCAACATGAGACAATGCTGAAACCCCTCAGTCTCCTGAAGCAAGGGTCTGGGTGAAATCTCTTTATCCAAATGAACCTGTTCATTAATTCCACAGACTAGCTACTGCTAATTTATAAAGAATACTCCATGTCCACAAAATCCTAAGTGAACAGATCGTCATGTGGGTTCACCCTTTCCATTCAGAGGTATTGTTATTTGAGACACTGACTACCATCACAAGTTATCAGAGAAAGAAACAATTTACTTTCCTTCCTACCAAGGTACTAGCTACAAGTCCATTTTCAGCAGAACACTAAATAAGGATGTGATTAAAATCACCTATGTATTAGAAGAATACAAATCAATGTTACCCAAGGGTTCGTGTTACAAGGCATGGATACCAGTGTCCCATTGTCTTTGCGATCATGAAAAGCTCATTGTGGTAATGGTTAACATACACAATGGAAGGTGTTTTATGTACACTCGCTTAGTAATTAATAATCACCCATTCTGTATGTTTTTAAATACCCAAAACTAATAAAAGGAGGATATAATATGTAACATATGGACACTTAAAACAGAAACTCTTTCTATAGAAATTTTTGGTTCTAGGAAGAAATATGGCTGGCAAGAGTCTAGCAAGTGCACTGGGGAGATGCGTGGTATAGATGTTAGGGTTCTGACAGTGACCAGATGCCACGTAGGGAAATGAATGGTACTGGTTACTCCATGAAAGCTGCTCAGTCTCAGTCATTCCAGTAACAGCAAGGCGTGTTTTGTATATACCAAGAAGTAGACAAAGTTCTTCCCAGCTTATGTACATCACAGGGTACACACTGTACACCTTCTAATTTTCCATATATTTCAGTTAGAGGATGGAGGGATAAACAGTTCTCTACATTGTGTCTGATCATGCTGCCGACGTTCTTATCAATGCACCCATCTAAGTGTACACTACTGCTTCTATGAACGGTGACCTTACACATGAATAACAGCTTGTGAGGTTTAAGAGGGGGTGATTGCAATTCATACACAGTTAGGCAGGATAGGAAACACAGATGCACTGCCATTAGACATAATGAACATTGTGAGGAGGAAGCTCTCTCCTCTGAGGAAAAAACACAAACGTTTTGATAACACAAGATTAGTATGTGAACTATTATTCTATTATTTTGTATCAGAAGACTGGGGGGAGGGAAAGCACAACTGTCCATATATAAATAAGAATGTGTGTCTTTTCCTCTCTCCCTTTCTCTACACCCCCCAATGTGTGGTGTGTGTGTGTGTGTGTGTGTGTGTGTGTGTATAAATATTAGAGTACAGCCTGAGATGTTCTTTGTCAGGAACCTTGCTTTTTGAGACAGTGTTTCCCACTGACATGGGAATCACTACTTAGGCTAGGCTGGTTGGTCGAGGAGTCCCAAGGATCTACCTGTCTCTGTCTCCTCATCTCTGAGATTTTTAACTGTGTTTTTGTACTCCTGGATTTTTACACAGGTTTGGGGAATTCAATTCAGTCTTCATGCTTGTGCAGCAAGTACTTTACAAAGGGTGCTCTCTCTATAGTCCGAGAATGTATTCTTTTTAACTTGTGTTACCTCAAAGGACATGAATGCAGAACAAAGAATGTTGATGCCCCACAGCTTGTGCGCATTTATGTGTGTGTGCATTGCATTGACAATTACAATGAGATAACGGATGTATGCATGAAGCTTCATGAAAGTACTATGTATCAAATAATATAACATGCCTTTCATTTTTACTTTAAATTAATTTTAGAATTAAATGTAAATACCTTTATATGAGCCTGTTTATCATTGCCATATTGCAATACCTGAACTAGGATGGTGTACGAAGAAAGGAGGTTTATATAGATGATAGTTTATGAGGTTGCAAGCATGAGAGGATCACTGGCTCCTCTTTCCTGAACAGTCAAAGACTCACATAACATGGAAAGACACACAACACACACACACACACACACACACCACACAGCATCTCACTCGTGAGCAAGTGTTGCTCCTAGCATGAGACTGACATCCAAGCAAATGGAAAGCAGCACCCTCAAGGACTTAATGCCTCACACTAAGCCCCATTTTGTAAGGATTCTACCACAGGAAATCAGACTTTGTACACATAAAGCCTCAGGGACCCACACAGACTATATCCCAAAACATAGCAGCCTCTAAACCAACAATACAGGAGAATGTGACATTGGAACAACTCCATGGAACACCTGCTCAGAGAAAACGGCTCTGCTGAATGTTGGTTAGGCCTGAGGGATAAGGAGAACAGCAGTACTGTTGACTAACAACTCATCCAAATGGCGCCAGTATTTAGGCATGGGACATCATCTTTTATAAAACCAGAGCTTCTCTTAAAACTATAGCACTTGAACGTATTTAAACACCAATTCTGTTTAAAGTTGCTGGAAGAAGAGACCAGAAAATCATCGTATAGCATCTGATCCACAGACTCTGCACAAGTTAGAAATCATGGCTCATACAGACTGTTACAGTTTTCACTCTATACACATTGTTGTGGCCTTTTCTATTTGTACTGTCTTTCTATATTGTAAATGTCACTGATAACGTTTATATGGGATAGCAGTGATCTTCACAAGTGGCTTTGTGCTTCAAATAGTATGGGGACTTGGAAGTTCAATACACAAAATTCAAGCTGTAGATAAAGTCTGGCAAGAAAGATTATTCTCTAAGCCTTCTACTCAGCTTCCTCATGAGGACAACAAAGTGATAAATAAAATAGGAAATTATGTAAAACAGACAGACCAAATAATCAAGGAAGCATGTGATGAGAAGAGAGTCAAGAGGAAGGAAAGAAAAAACAAAACAACTGGAGCCCAGAGCTCAGAGTATAATGATTACAACAGAAGTAAAAATAGTCATGTAGAAATGATGACATTATTCAAAGTGAAAATGAATCTAAACAATAAACTATAAAAATTCAGAGCACTGATTGCTCTTTCAGAGGTCCTTAATTTAATTCCCCACAACCACATGGTGGCTCACAACCATCTGTAATGGGATCCTATGCCCTCTTATGTGTGTCTGAAGACAGTGACTAGCATACTCACATACATACATAAGCAAATAAATATATTTTTAAAAATTCAGTAGGTAAGAGGGAGAGGAAACTCCTTTAAGTGTGAAAACAAAATTGTTAACAATAAAAGTTCAATAGATGATTGAGAACACCTAAGTGACAGATGGGGGATGGATTAGGAAGGTGTGAGGGGGGTCACATCTGATAAAGTTATATTTCAGCAGAAAGAATCAAAAGTAAGTCATTAAAAATGATAGAGACATTGAGTATGTAGTGGATGCTGTAGTATGCATCTCTGGGCTTAGCCACTTGGGGAACTGAAGGAGGAGGAGGACTTTAATGAGAAATTTGATACCAGCCTTTCAAGTTTGCTAGACCAAAACTCAAAAAATTTACAAAAGACATTGAGGATATACTGGGAAATTCTTATTTTTCAATGGAAATAACATGGGGAAATTTTAAACAAAAGAGGAGAAAAACACATTCCAAGTACGGACGAGTTTGGGCTGGATCCTTTATGTTTACTGTCTCGCTTGTTCCTTGACTGTTTACATCTATTGTATTGCTAGTTCCTCAACCTAGAACTGACCTGAATACTTGCATGTAATTAAAATGGTACAAAAGCAGATTGGGAAAAAAAATAAAAATTAAAAAGAATTAAAAACAAAAACTTAAAGACAAATAAAATGCCAGAAAACCAAAATTAAATGTAGGGTTATACAAGTAATAACACACACACAACAACAACAAAAACTGAAAAAATACCAGTATAAAGAATCTTTTGTAAAAGATACAACAGTACATGACCAGTAGGTTATTTAATAGCAATAATAACAAGATATCTGGGGATACTGGCCTGCAAGATGGCCTCCGTGACCCTTGTTTCCTGGTTCACCAACCTGAATGTGACCTCTGTCATGTTTGCTTACTCTGTGTCAGCAGAAGTGGTGATCTCAGGCTCAGTGGTAAATCACACCCACACATCAGTGCAACTGCTCTGCTGCCACTCTGGGGGCTGAAAGCTTCCATATCAGAAGCAGATGTCAGCTGCCTCTGGAGACGTCCGACAAGATGAGGAAATGCACTTCCCCATGCCCCCATGCTGATTTACTAGTAATTGAAATGAGACATCTATATATGACTGTTGGTGGCATCTTGATGGTAACATTCAACTATCAAGAGAAAGAGATCAAGGACCATTCTGCTCTGACATTCAAGAATGATTCACCTGCCAACTGCTGTGTGAGAGAGGAATGCTTCTTGTCTTTAAGCTGCTGGACTTTGGGATAATTTGTTATACATCAGTAGAGGGCTAGTTCAACGATGGAGAAGAAAAATAACCATATACTTGTCTACACAAAGAGAAAAAAAAAACTATGTCAAGACAAGTAGAAATAGTTCATTGTCTATGAAACCAATTGACCCACTGTGAAGCTGGACAAATGTAAACAGCATCTGACTGATGAGAACATATAAAAAATTATAAATATGCATATGAAAAGTGTCTCACATGCTAAGCCTGATGGAAACACAAATTGGAAATCCAGTGAACTATCACTGAAGACTCATTACAATGGTAACAATTGAAAAATGATCCAGAACTTGATCATTCACATCGTCTGTAGTAGCAGTCAAGCAAGCAGCTATGCAGAAAACAGAGACTCAGAGAACACGGATGTGCTCACCACATGGTTTGATCAGTACACTAGAGGTGCTTATCCCACAGTCAAAAAATGAGTATGCATGTAATATATGCATACATTATGAGAAAATCAACAGTATCAATAATTAAATGCATAGATGCATAAAAGTATGTATACAAATGTTCACACCACCCTCATTTATAATACTAAAACCTGGAAACAACCTAAACAGTCTTTGGTAGTTGAATAGTTAAAGGAATGCAGCATGATATGATTCAACTATAGACATGTGGTGACTGGATTCATCTTAAAGGACTTGTACTGATTATTTAGCATCCTTAAAATGAATATACTAACACTTTCAAGAGGTGGGTAACTGAGAGTGACAGGTGGCACTGGTTTGGGGAGTGCAACACCAGCTGTCTTATGGCCAAGCTGTTCCTCATTTTGACAGGGGGAGTGTTCACCTGAGCACATAGGAGGCAAAACTGAACATAATGAAACAAGTGCACCGAGAAGCACACAGCCATGTGAGACCACACCCTCTGAATGAGGCCTAGGGGTTGTATCAATGTCAGTTTTGAGTTGTGACGTTGTATGTTAGTTTTATGATCTGTCATCCTGGTGGGAGAGTGAAGGGTATACAACTTTCTTATTTTTCATAGTTTCTTGTGAATCTATTTTTTAATTTTTTATTGGATATTTTATTTATTTATATTCAACTGTTATCTCCTTCACAGTTTCCCCTCCACAAATCCCCTATCCCAGCCCTCTCCCAGCCCGGCTTCTATGAGGGTGCTCCCCCACCCACTCCCTCCCACCTCACTGCCCTAGCCTTCCCCTATGCTGAGGTATCGAGCCTCCATAGCACCAAGGGCCTCCCCTCCCATTGATGCCTGACAATGCTATCCTCTGATACATATGCAGCTGGAGCCATGGGTCCCTCCATGTGTACTCTTTGGTTGGTGGTTTAGTCCCTGTGAGCACTGGGGAATCTGGTTCATTGATATTGTTGTTCTTCCTATGGGGTTGTATACCCCTTCAGCTCCTTCAGTCCTTCCCCTAATTCCTCCAATAGATTCTCCGTGCTCGGTCCAATGGTTGGCTGCAAGCATCCTCATCTGTATTGGTAAGGTTCTGGTTGAGCCTACCAGGAGACAGCTATACCAGACTACTCTCAGCAAGCACTTCTTGGCATCAGCAATAGTGTCTGGGTTTGGTGGCTGCATATGGGATGGAACCCCAGGTGGGGAAATCTCTGGATGGCTTTTCTTTCAGTGTCTGCTCCACTTTTTGTCCCTGTATTTCTTTTAGACAGGAACAATTTGGGGTTAATGTTTTTGAGCTAAGTGGGTGGTCCATTCTTCAACTGGGGACCATGCCTAACCTCTGGATAATTATCTCATAACAAAAATGTTAAATCACTGGACCTAAGATACCAAGAACTATACTAGAAATGAATAGAGTGTATGCAGCAATCCCTGAGGTGACAGCCACTAAACTTCCTTCTAAAGGGGTAGATCTGGTCAACCTCACACATGGCAAATGTGGGGTGGGGCTTGCAGTTTGGGGAGCAGAGTTGAGG
This sequence comes from Mastomys natalensis, assembly GCA_021653895.1. Classification (NCBI taxonomy): domain Eukaryota; kingdom Metazoa; phylum Chordata; class Mammalia; order Rodentia; family Muridae; genus Mastomys; species Mastomys natalensis. The sequence goes on from JAJTUV010000381.1 coordinate 2,829,510, forward strand.
AATGACTCAAGTCTCTGTCCCTGCCCTACAGTTCTTCTTCTCCTGCCAACCTTGCACTTCCCAGTATCTTCTTTAAGTAAATACTAAATACATGCTTATATAAACTATGGAATGGACTGGATTCATAGCATTCTGTGGCACCAAGATATTAAAACATCCTGGTGTGCTAAGTCTGTATATGAAACAATCCACCAAGACAACTGTGTGTTGGATAGTTCTGTCCTAGCAAATTCATGGTAGTTACTTTGTCAGTAATATCAGATTGTTCATAAAGTGTGCATGTGTGCTAATTTGAAACACATATTTCGAAAAGATAATATTGGCCTTTTACTCCAGTTTGTCAAATGAAACACAAGCAGACTTCATTCAATGGGCACTTGAACAGTTGCTGGTGATGCTGGAGGGACTCCAAAGCTGTGTGCTTTGCCCTGGAAGTCAGGAGGGAGGCAGGGGGCAAGAAAATAACTGGAATGCACTTGAAGGGCTGACTGCTCTGACCTACAACAGTGTAGTTTTATTTAAATATTGTCACACTAAATGAGATTAGCTTTAGAAACCTGATTGAAGAGCCACTCAACCTAAGAGTGTCTCAGTGACAAGGACACCAACCAAACAACAAAACAAAAGTAAGAAAACAAATGAAAGAGAAGATGAGCGAATCTCTCAGCTGGAGCACAAATGTAAATGTCAAGATGATTCTAGAAAATAATAGCATTCCTAGTATAATAACACTAAAATTGCTTCTAGAATACCTCACTGAAAGTTGTTTTTATGAGAAAGATGTTGACACGGATTAGAAACAATACGTGTCAGTGAGAGAAACAAGTTGTGAATCAACCGTAGAGCAGAGGTGTGGGGTGTATGCTGGCACAGCTTGGGTCCAGGAACCCTGATTAAGGAGCAGAGAGGGAAATGAAGAAAGGACAAACGCTTGTAAAGAGAGGAACTGGATGGGGCAGTCTAGGTTCTATGATGGAAAAGCTACAGCAGGCTGGAAGCTCAACATCTCAATTATATAAAGTTGCACAGACAGGTAGAGTTATTGCATATGGCAGAACAGGGAGGTAGGACTAGCTGATTCCAGTAGGAGCAGCCTCTCTCTGTTCAGGAGGAGTATATCCGTAAAGAGAATGGATATCCCTGTACACACTGTTATAGTTATACTGCATTAGCTGCCTGTCATCATAACAAAAACAACTTGGAAACAGGAGAACCTATTCCCATTCCTGATCTCACATATTTCAGTCTAGGATCAGTTGGGTTTATTGTCTGACCTGCTGCAAAGCAGAATACCACCCCAGGGAGCATGAAGGATCCTGCACACAACATTGCAAGTGGGTGCAAAGAGACACTGGGCTGAGGCCCCCATGCCTCTCAAGGTCTGTCCCTATAACTTAACTACCTTATGCTAGGCTCTGCTTCAAAGAGTCCCATTTACCACCTCTGATAGCATCAGAACTTGGTGGCGAAGCCCTGAAGAAACTAAGCTAGAAACCTGTGGAGCATTTCAGGTTGCTTCATTAAGTGAGCAAGTGAGGTCTGTGAGCCATCCCTGTGGATAACTTTAAAGCATTGAGGAGATCAATAAATGTAGTCTTATTTGTTATCAGTTACTTTTTCCCTTACTGCAAAAGAAACTACCTAATAAAAGCAACATTGAAAGGGGGTAGGTATTTTGGTTCACAGTTCCAGGGTACAGTCTATCCTGGTGGAACTGCCATATCATTAAGCATAGAAGGCACAGTGGCAGGAGCATGAGGCCATGCAGCGTTACCATGCATCCACAGCCAGGAAGACGAGAGCAATGAACGCTGATGTTCATCTCCTTTTAGAACCATGGGATGGTGCTGCCTTCAGTTACGGTGGACTTTCCCACCTCAATCGCCTGATCTAGCTAAACCTTCTCAGACAACCCTAGAAGCTTTGTGGTTCCAGGTCTTGTCAACTTGGCCACCAAAATAAACCATGATAATAAATACTCATTAGCAATAAGTCAAGTCACCAACTTTTGTGTTATTTGGGATTTTAAATGGAAAAAAAAATCATCAACTTTGTATATCAGTGAAAGCAATGGTGCTCAAAAATCTTTTAAAGTTTGTGGAATTCTTTGAGCTAAGTCAAAGATCAAATGTCTGTGATCTTTGGCATAAATATTCAATTGTATTCGAGGCTGAGTTACAACTGATTTATCATCATTAAATATGTAAGTATAGATTTATACTAAAATTATTATTAAGGCATTGTAAGCTAAAATTAATTCAAAGGAACTTCTAAATCAGTTTAAATCATCAGAAAGTTAGGAAGAATGGGCACAGAATTTTGATGTAACACATATGTCCAACGAGGAGTGCAGGTATAAATGCTATTTTATGCTCATGTGTACACATGCAGACTGAGAGAGAGAGAGAGAGCCAGAGACAGAGAGACAGAGACAGAGAGAGAATGAGTAGAGAGCTAGACAAGAGATAAACATGTAAAGGCAAAAGGATCAGTGTCTAGATAGCCAGAGTGAAACCAAGGAGGTAGCTTTGTGAGTATTTGGGGCAAAAAAATACACATTCACCTCGGATACTTGGATGGCAGCCTACGGTTTCCACTTGCTTTGGCCAAGGAAATCTTGCCACAGAGACAGAATGAAGGTTCTGTCTCACTAGTCTTACAGACTGAGACAGCAAAATGGTCCTTGCTGCCCACACTGGCTGGAAGGAAGACCAACTAGGCGCCATTCTGAAGCTTTTGACCCAGCTCCACACTAAACCGCAGCTACACTAGTTATTAATAGTAAAACTGGCCCAGAAATTAAGCATTTCCCTTTCTTCATAGAATCAACTAATTCAGGACAGGGAAATGCTACTGAGACCAACTACTCCCCACAGCGTTCCTCCTAACAGTAAACTTTGAATTGAGTATGAATCTGGTCAGAATTACTATGGGATGGAGAAATGCCTACTTATATAGAAGTAGAGCCTACAGTTCTATTTTATACATTGTCAAAAACTCAAGGAAAGATAGCTTTTCTAAGTACTACTGTGATTTACAGTGCATCAATGATATGAAATTGTATTTCTTAGTGTAAGTTGAATGCAAATGGCTTACCTTCCGTTTCTGTCTTTAAAAAAACTGATCAGCTTTTGGTGAACTGTGTTTTCCTGTAATTTTTGTTTTGTTTTGTATTGTTTGTGACACTTAAATCACAAAGTTTAAAGTCATGAGGCTAGAAAGATGTATCAGCAGGCAGAGGCCATACTCTTCATGCATGAGTTTGATCCCAGATTCCATGTTAATTGGGTCTTAACATCTTAGAACTCCAGTTCAAGGAGGCCTGACATAGCTTTCCTCTTCAGACAACAGCAGCACACATAAAACCATTCACAGACATGCAACAGACATGTAATTTTAAAAACTTCTTTAAACATAGCATTTACAGTGCGAGAGGGAGAAAGTTCAGTTGATATGGTATTTAAGAATCTCAGTTCAATCTCAAAAACCTATGTTTTAAAGATCGAGAGCTGGTGAATGGTGTTTGTTATGTCAATGCTGTGGAATCTCAGAGGTGAATCCCTGGGGTTCACTGGTCAGCTTGCATGCCCTAGTTTGTGAGTTCCAGGCCAACCAATGGTAGACCTTAACTACAACAGCAGCAGCAAGAAGTTCTTCCTTAGTTCACATACACATTGGAGCACACACACACACACACACACACACACACACACACACACACACAAAGATATACATACATGGAATCATTTAAAATGTTTTAAATTACAATGTACAAATAAATCTACAAGGCTTTCATATAAAATTTCCCATTCTGTGATGGGTATTTCTGGGAATATTAATCTTATTTCATTGGCAAAAGAAGTTTTTAAAAATTCTCAATTATCACATTATAACAATACCAGAACATGGTGGATGTAGATGTTCCAAATTCAACTACTGAATTTTCCTTCCTTTCCTTTATATTTAAATTTTCCCAAATGAACCAACTAGACAGGGACTTTTGAATTGTTAATCTCTGTCAATTTTAGGACACATTCTTTATATAAACATAATCAAAGTATTCTCTCAAGTGCTATGAGTTATTAATAATATCAGGCTAAGATAAATAATATAGTATTGGGTTATTTAAAATGATAATTTCATTAACATCACCTCATTCCATTAATTTCCTTGAACAAAAGAATCAGCTTTATTATTGAAAATTATCCATGGATTGTCTTGGTGATGTAAAATCCCTTTCAAGCAAACACATTTTTCTATTGTGGAGTCTTAGTTGGAGTCTTAGCCACTCTGAATAGCAAACACTGTCCTGGGGATACCATCTGTTTGCTGGCTTCCAACTGCCGCCCCACCTTGAAAACTAAGTAGATCTCCCATTGCTCCCTAGCTATACCAAGACAGGGAGGAAACTTGGACAATGATTTTTACCTGCTTACCAGTGTGGAGAGCTAAAGTGGCAGGTTTAATATCTTGGATCCTGTAATCATTGTAACTATTACTGGGATTAAGTGAATATGCTCTGAGGGAAAGAAGGCTTGTTAACAAGCTTGACAACCTATTCTTGAAGTTCTCTTGGTGTCTACAAATCATACTTTTCACAGCTGACACCCTCCATTCTCTCTCAAAGTCACTCATGGATCCCACCAATATCAGGTTTACCTTTGGTTGGGACTTCCTCTTAGAACAGAACACTAAGACATAGTTCTCAGATTCTTCCCTGTCTCCAGGCTTATTCATCATGAGGTTTTCTGTACATTGTGTTCTCATAGGTAATTGCAGATTTGAGCATAAATCCCAAGTTCCTGTTTCCCAAGAAATAAGTTACCTCAGGTGCTAACTGCCTAGTGCTCTCTATCAGTAGTAGTCACCCTGTGGCCCAGCACAACCTAAAGACAAGAGTGGACATTTGTGAACAGTTTCAGGTCACTCTTGGAGCACCATCCTAGTGTTTCAAAGGGCACTGGAATTCACACAGGAGAGTAACCATGGAGCACCATACTACTGTTCCGGGAGCACCATTCTATCACTCCAAATGTCATTGGAATTCACACGAGAATAACCATATTGCAGGAAAACTTTATATTTTTTCTGGTTGACATTGTTTTTTATTTTCCTTTTTTTATTGGTTACCTTATTTATTTACATTTCTAATGTTTTCCCCCTTCCCAATTTCTCCTCCACAAACCACCTGTCTCTTCCCCTCCCCCTGCCTCTATGAGGGTGCTCCCTACCCACCCACCCACTCCTGCCTCAGTGCCCTAGCATCCCCTTACACTGGGGCATCAAGCGTCCACGGGACTAAGGAACTCCCCTCCCATTGATGCCAGATAAGGCCATCCTCTGGTACATATGCAGCTGGAGCCATGGGTCCCTCCATGTGTCCTCTTTGGTTGGCGGTTTAGTCCCTGGGAACTCGGGGGGTCTGGTTGGTTAATATTGTTGTTCTTCCTATGGGGTTGCAGACCTCTTCAGCTCCTTCAGTCCTTGCCATAACTTTTCCATTGGGGTCCTCTTGCTCAGTCTGATGTCTGGCTGTGTGCGTCTGCATCTGTATTGGTCTGATTCTGTTATTAGGGGACAGCTATACCATGCTCCTGACAGCAAGCCCTTCTTGACATCAGCAATAGTGGCTGGGTTTGTTGTCTGCAGATGGGATGGATCCCTAGGTGAAGCAGTCTCTGGACAGCCTTACAGGAAAACTTTAAATCCAACTAGATTTTTATAAAATCTACCTGGCTTTAAAAGTAGTATTATTTTTTAAAAAAGTATATATTCATTGTGAGAGCATGGTAGAAATGTTAGGAGAAATGCAGCAGACCTAGTCTTCCTCGAGGATAAGGAGTATGGGATGGGAAGGGATGCGGGAACAACAGATGTCCTGTTAACGTTAGACAGAAGAATGGTGCTTCTGGAAACACAGCTGTTTGTTGTGTTGTTACAATTTTGAGAGCAAAAATACAGCAACAAATGATGTGCCATGTGTCTTTTGAAAGTTAGAAAGATTTCAAGTGTTTCCTCTATAAAGAAATGGTAAACATGTGTAGAGGTATACACCTTGCCTTCTTGTGATACCATATGATATATACACGTGGTGTATTGTAGTCCATAAATATGTAGAATTTTACAGATTGAGTACAACAAAAAAATAAAGGGTACCTACATCTTCTGGATTCCCTCAATACGTGTCCTCTGTGGATATGGGAGTTTAGGTTCCATGACCTAGAAGAGCATGCCTTTGAGCGGCAGCTCCCAGCATTCCTAGACACTCAAGAGAAAAAGCTTTATCTACCTTTCAAGAATTTCTCCAGGTTCAGTGACTGTTTTTGATGGAAATAGTTAGGTTCGTCTGATGCCCTGGGTTTAAACAACCCACAAGAATACAAAGGCATCTCAGTGTGGAGGACACACCCTATGTGACTGACTTCAGCGCTCTTTATCCGCACTTCTCACTTCAAATCACAGAGAAGCGATTCTGCAATAGTACCAACTACCCAAACCTCATATAGAATTATAATTCTACATTAATATAATACTACATTAACATACATATACCATTATTTAAAAATTTGGTATTAGGTGATGGGAAAGCTCTGGCCTTCTGCATCAGCAAATAGTCATTAGGTGTCCACTCCTACCATTGAGAAATAAGTCCTCAGGCTGCCCAGTCAATGAGCATTGGGTGTTAAATATACAAAAGGGAATACTCATATCATTTTTATGAATACTTCTTATTTATAAGTTAAATCTAAAATTTATCATCATTATCTCTTTTGTAGTTAAAGCCTTTCGGCACACAACTGTTAGTAAGTAGACTAGGACAGAATGAAATTTGGAATCCTGGAGCTCCCACTTTCTTTTCTCAGCCCCTGCCCTTTCCTTCTGTCACCTTTCTTTTGGGTTTGGGTGTAAGTTCTGGCTTGGTTCAAGGAGTTCTAGTTATAACTCTTGTGCTTGAAATTTCATTAGTGCTTTAGAGGAACAGAGGGTCCTGGACCAATACCAGTTGCACGCAGCTTCTCTCCTTGAGCAAACATCTTTTGTAAATAGATAGCTTCTTTAGTCTTGATTTCACCTGTCAAGGAAAATTGGCCTGTCCCAAAGTAACTGATTTCCTGCCCAGAATTCGGCATCTGGACATCCCTTCAGCATTAATCTTTCCTCTTGCAGGTAAAAAGAGAAAAGATGGAGAGAAAAACATGGTGGACCCCTTTCTCCCCGTCTGTGCCAGCCTGCCTCCAACCTGGTGATCGAGACCCTCACCTTTTGTGTGAAATCCCCTACCCCCCAAAAAAACATGGGATAGTAGATTTGACTAATTTAACTCATCCTTGTAGCTTCTGCAATTCCATTCACTATCCTAGTTCTTAGAGGATGTTCAAGACTTGTTAACATGCTTTGAACTGAGGGGTTTTACAATCCTGGCATAGCTTCACTAACACCTAAAAGCAAAGCCTAGCAAACTAACCTAGGGCATCTTAAAGTAGTCCAGTGAAAGCTCCATGTTTCCTGTCCTGTTTTTCTTTGAGATTAGCTCCTTACCCACAAAAGCTAAGAAGAACTGGTGTCATGTAAGACAGGCATGCTGCTGGTACGTGGACTGTTTAATTTACTAAAACAGGTTAAAAAAAAATGTTGCTGTCTGATTCACCAGACATTTTCATTGGAAAGCAGGTTGGGTGACGCTAGGCTACCAGTGACTTGCTTGCCACACTGCTATTCATACTTTGGAGGGACACTTGAAAAGCAGTTGCAATCAGCCAGAGACCATGACCTTCAAGAATCTAGGGGCAAAGTCTGGGTTTGAAAAGTGAACTTGGACAGTGTTTGTAGCAAGTTACGCAAGAAGATGACTGAGTCTTCAACAGTATGCGTCCACATTAAATTTTACTGATGCCTGCCCCATCCTCCGTGGCCTTCTCCTTCAGGAGAATTGTTGAGGCTTGTACTAAGATGGGACTGAAGTGAGAATTGACCCTGAATGTGCAATTCTTCCTGGGGCTGCTTAAATTCCTTCTGCTTTCTTTATTTGAGAAATGTATACTTAAAATTCTTATCTTTCTCAAGAAGTACCGTTGCCCTTCTTAGACAGTTTTATGTTTAGCAATGACATTTATTTGGATCTTTCATTTGGTGACCCCAACATCTGTGGTTGGAAAAACTCTCAGGAGCCATTTCAGGGATGTGTATATTACTCTCAGATAATTATACATGGACAGTCACTTTGTAAATAGGTTTCAAAGGACAAGGATCTCTGACTTACTTATGTGCACCCTTTATATTTTCTAGTTGTGGTGCAAAAAGAACCACAGGCATCAATTTCTAGTTTAATAAATATTGAAGATTATTTTGGGTTTTTGAGTGTCTGTAAACATCACCATGGAAACACATGTGAGTCAACTCTGTGGGTATTTTAAGTATGATCTATATCTAAGGTGAAACCTCCAAGACCAGATAAGAAAATAAAGAATGAAAATTCAGAAAGCAGCCACGTGATAGGAAAGAATGCAGGTTCATACTTAAGCAAGAAGGTTTCTTAGCTCCATGACATTCCCCTGCCTCAGTCTCATCTCTAAATGTCATAGAAGTTCATTTTGTAATCAATGTCAAAGGATGTTTGCTACTTACGGCCATCTTGCTGTTGCCCAAACTGAAACAGTAGCATACCACACCGACTTGATGTTGTAGCATTACAAGGGAGTCATTTTCCTAACACATTGTCTGGTACTAACAGGCATTTTCCTGGTACTACAAGCAGGGAGCCTCATCACCATGCTGTCCTGGCATCATCTGGCAGGATGTAACATATGGAATTTTAAAAAAAAAAATTGCAGTGCAAAAAGCCCAGACAGGGTTGTGAGGAAGTTGAAGAGGGAGAGGGATGACACAGAAACCTGATTTCATCTACTTTAATCTGTCCTTCGTCTCTTTCTTTCTGTTTTCTTCCTTTTTTCCCTCCTTTGGACTCTTTTCCTCCTGTTTCATCTCCCAAAGTCTTTAATGGTGTAAGAAAAACGAATAACTTGACTAATGACTTCGATATATAGAGTGGTCACTGATGTGTGTGTGTGTGTGTGTGTGTGTGTGTGTGTGTATACACACATACCAGTTCATCACCTACCTTAAGCCCCTTTCCTCTAATATAATAATTTGTATTAATTCTTTGAGAATTTCTCAAAGGCCTACAAGGTGTTTTTATCATACTCCTCCCCATTCCACCCCCTAACTCCTATAAGATTCTCCCGCCCAACTCCCCCTCCATACATCAGTTCCTCTTTTAATTTGTACAGCCCATAAACATGGGTGTGGGGCTGCCCAGTGGAACATGACTGACCTACCAGGTGCTACACCTTTAAAGAAAACAGACTCTCCTCTACCCCCCCAGGAATAATCGCATTTCAATAGCCAGGGTGAAATTTCCAGCCAAGGGTGGAAATCATGAGCCCCTCCCACCTCAATGTTGAAACATAGACTGGTTTGATCCTGTGCTGGTTTTGTGCAGGAACCGAGGCTGTTAGGAGCTCATGAGCACATCCTATGACTCTTTTGCCCTGGTCTTCCTAGATCTCTGGCTCTTAAAATATTACTATTCTCTCTTCTGGGGTTGTCCAAGAGCCTGGGGGAAAAGCCACCCTACACCCTTAATAAGTAAGAGAAAGAAACAAACTGAAGAATAAAATCATTCAAATCCCAAGGCGCCTTCCAGAGGATGAATTTTTATGTTTCATGATAACATAACTTTGAGATGAAAATTTGCACAGAGGAATTAGTATCTTCTGGATGAGGAGGCCTTTATAAAATGCTAAATATATGATAGCATATTTAAAATGTGTAATAGCCCATTTGATTGTATTATTCCTGGTGTCAGTTCTTCCCATAAGGAATTATTGAGAGGATACAGCGATGAGAGGAAAGAAAGAAGGGGAAGAAAAGAAAGGAGAGGTGACAGTTATATGAGTCTGTATCTGCCCACCCCACCTCCCAACCACCCCAGCATCCATTGACAAGAGAGTCAGGAGAGTGTTCAGCTCCTTTCCTTCATGTTTTGTGCTTCTCTGTCTCATGTTCTACCACAGCACTGTCATTCTGGACTAAAAACTAACCAAGTAACATCAACATCTACTGTCTCAAACCCTCCTGTGAGAAAATCTGGCGCTGGGGTCAGTCAGGCCATCAAGAATTCCATGGGAGACACTAGCTTTCCCTTAACTTCCATCAACTGCCAAAGAAAATACTTTCTTTTCTGGGGCCCCTACTGCTTTTAGATGATAATTGAGCATCTCTTGTTAGAGTAATTACTGCTTCCTGGAGCTTTGACTCCTGGAAAGCCCTTTCAAGGATAATGACAGCAGATGTTTTCTAAGGGTTCTGAGGACTAGGCCTGCCTGGAAGAGAATTCTTTAGCATTGTTATTGCACTCACAACATGACAATCTAAGGATGAACTGACATTACCCCTATCTTGCATAGGAGCAAACAAGAGTTCGTGATTTATAAAGTTAAATTAGGGTGTGAATTTTAAAGGCATGCCTACTTTTAACTGTCAAGTTTCAACTTTTTAATATTATAATTTTCCCTCCTCTGGATGAAACTTTTATCTAAGAGACAAATATAAGAAATAACTAGGTGACAGAGCTGGAGAGATGGCATAGCCATTAAAGGCTGAGGCTCTTAACCTGAAGAATAAGAGATTATAAGACAGAAAATTCCATTTATATTAGACAAAGTACTACAAGGGAATAGTATCACATAAGGGTTTTAGGGTGCTGGTCACTCCTTCCATGTGTTTTCTCGGTTGCACCTCCTGCTAATAAATCATATCTCGAGGTTATGAAGTATGTTTGTGAAGAGCACATTATTGATGACTATCTAGGTATCCACTGTGATCAATTCTTTCATATGGTCAACAATGGACAAACCTCACAAGCCGGGTGTGCATGAGAGGGCAACATGACAAGCAGCAGTTGTGTATTTGCTCAGTAATGTTGTCTTTCAGTCACTTAACAGCTCAATGAAGTGTCCATGCCTACAGTGTTCTTAGCAGATGAACTAATGCACATAACTTCATCTGATTCATAACTCCAAGAATTTCAGAGAAAAGCAGTAGGGGAAATGAGGTACACCTGAGCAGGTAAAAGCTAATCTTGAGAGTTTCATCTTAAATTTCATGTAACATTGCTATACCCTAATGCTCAGCCAAGATGGAATGCTTCGTAGTAGCCTGTCTTCCTTTTAAAAATCGCTCCTCTCCCCCCTTCACCTTTCTTTTCTACATTAATTCTCTGAAACACTGTGCTCAGTACCTGACTTGAGATGACCCTGTAAGCTGACTAACAAGCTGTACCTTGCTTCGGTCTGATTTTTACACATAAAAAAATGTGGTATGTTCTCTTTGGCTAGCAAATGTGTTCTATATTCTGTACATATTTGTATTTAATTGCTTACTATTTAATTTAATGAAAGCACACTTGTAGATGATGAACTTTAAGAGCTTATCCACCTTCACTGTATGTATGTGTATCATTCTAAGGAATAAAATTTACTGCCAGCAACAGGGTGTGTCTTGTGTTTATTGACACAAAAATACTTTCTCCCTTAGATTGGCAAAGCTATGAGATGTCACCCAATCTCTGTAAAACCAAATCCCAGATGCAGGAAAAGCCACCAAGGCTCCATGCTCACTTGATAGAACAGAAGGAAGGTATTAGCCAAAAGATAAAGATGGAACATGACACTATTTAGCACATGACACTATTTTTTAAAAATATGTGATTTAACCAAAGAGCTGATTCCTGTATTTGATAGGCAAAATTCAGTTAAAGACACCTTTGTGGTACAGAGAGAGTTATGTGGAGGTATTTTCTGAAAATTTGAGCTAGATGTCTCTTAACTAAAATGAATTTAACAGCAAGTAATGGCGGCTATTTTATTACTTAAAATACCTCCCTGGGCCTCATTTCTAAGAAGAAAAAACTGATGACCTGAAATAGAAGAATCTTGAATCCCATTTGCTGACATTTGCCTGCTTTTCCTCTACTTACCATGTTATTGGTTCCATTTCAATGTTTTCAAGTCAGAGACATGGAAATGTATCCATTTCATCAGGACCTCGTCGCTTTGGAGAATAAAAAGGTCACATGGCTTTTGTGGAATATTGCACCTGTGGAATCCTGTTCATGTTCTGAAGCCACAGGTCTTGAGTCCTAAGTCTTGTCAACCTCTAATATGTATATTCTGAGCATGTAAACACAGGTTACCTTTAAAGGAAAGATATCTCTCTTAATGTGATTTCTTTTTTATTGCTACAACTAACATGGCATTTACTACCTAAAATAGTATGTAAAATAATCCTCAGAAATCCAAGTACAGTAGATTGCACACGTGATCATTATGGTTAATGTTACAGCATGTAGGTTGTAAAGGGGTATTTATTCCATCTTGAGAAACAGATTGAAACACTGGACCAAATATTTGTCATATTTGAATTGAATGTGTCCTTCATGCACCCAGTAGGCATTCATTAAAGGTCAACATCCTATAATATGCATTGGTCTTGCTGAAGAAATGTGCACTTTTTGTATGTCAAATAATTTCACCTGTATCATGAGTAAGGTACTGTTTTTTTTATTTATATATTTTTAAATTATTTATTTGCTTATTTATTTGTTTGCTGGTTTATTTATTTATTTGCTTATTTTGCTTTATTTAATTATATGAGAACACAAGCATGCATCTGAAGGTCAGGGAACAATTTCATGCATCTGGGGGTCAGAGGACAACTTTTGTCAGTTCTCTCTTTCAATCACATAGGCCCTGGATACTGAACTCAGGTCATGAGGCTTGATGGCAAATGCCTTTATTAGCTGAGCCATCTTGCTGGCCCACTTCTATTTTTAAGGCAGCATTTATTGCCTTTCTTACAAGTAGGCAGATGAAATAATTAAGTGAGAACAAACACGGACTGTGCCATCACTTCTTATTGCCTCCGTCTGAGAGAAAGCACCTCCACAGACTACGTAGTTTAGAGCTGATGTATTCTTGTATTGTTTAATTCACCAACTGACACTCACTGATACATTACTCACGCTTTGACCCCAGGCCCTCCAGGCCCTCCAGGCGGCCTGAGAATAGAAGACATCAGAGCTACCTCTGTGGCACTGACTTGGAGCCGTGGTTCAGACAATCATAGCCCTATCTCAAATACACTATTCAGACCAAGACGATTCTCTCAGATGACTGGAAAGATGCAAAGACAGGTGAGTTCAGATGTCTAGTTGACCTTTCATGTTTCCAGAAATCTTTTTCTTCTAATTATATGTTTTTCTCCCTCCAAGTCTTCCCTATGTCCCTCTTCCCAATCCCTCCCGTGACCCCCTCATTTGCTCAAATCTATGGTCTCTTTTACTTTTATTAGTATTGTTACATACATGCATATGAATATAAACTGCTAATTTGTTTAGTGTTGCTTTATGCACATGATTTCATGGCTGAGCATTTGTATTGGATAACCAATTAGGAGGCTCTCCACCTTTGAAGCTAATTCTTCCATTCCCAACAATCATTAGTTGCTTATAGCTCTTTGCCTAGGGTGTGGGACCCATGAGACTTTGCCTTTCTGCGTTAACATGTCTATTGGTATTGTCATTGTTCAGGTCTTCTTTAGGCAGCTATGCTCAGGTAACATGGGTGAAGTTTCCCAGTCATTTATAGGAGACACAAATTCACAGGTAGCAGACTGGTCCTCTGGCTCTTAAAAATGTCTCTACACCTTCTTCTTCGATATTCCCTGAGCTTTAGGTACAGGGTTTGCTTTGTAGATGTATTAAAGGGGCTCGGCTCCCTGTGATCAATAGTTCTCTGAATTATGACCAACTATGCTTCTCTTGTAATAGTCTCATTTTCTGCAAAAGGAAACTTCTTTGATTCATGGTGAGAGCAATGCTTATAGTAGGTATATAGGTATAAGAGTATGTTTTAGAATGCAATTAGTATTCTTTTACATTTTGCAAAACTTATATGTAGTAGGACATTGTTTTATAGGTTTTAAATACATTCATTAGTAATTCAAATGGAAATTTTACATTGTAATTCAAAAGGCTGAGGTCAATTTCAAATGGTGTTCTTTATGAGCAGTCTATCTTGTTTTCTTTTTTAAGTCAGAGTCCTTCACCGACCTGTGGTTGGTCAACTAGTCCTGGTTACCTGGCCAGCAATCCCCAGGGATCCTTCAAGCTGCTTCTCAAATGCTACAATTATAAGCATGCTCCAATATGCACACCCCCTTGTTTCTTACTTTGGTTTTAGGTTTCATTTTTATGTATATGAGTGTTTTGCCTACATGTACATAAGTAAGTATACCACATGTATGCTTGCTGCCATGGAGGTCAGAAACAGCATCATGTCTCCTAGAATATAGTTTAAAATGGTTGTGAGCCACTGTGTGGATGCTGTGAACCAAACCCAGGTGCTCTGCATGAGCAAAAAGTGCTTATGACTGCTGAGCCATCTCTTGAGCTCCATACACAGTATTTTTATGTGGGTGCTGGAGACTGAATTCAGGTCCACATGTAGATCCAGCAAGGGCTTTGTCAACTGAGCTACCTTCCCAGTCCTCTTCCAGTTTCTTTTCGAAACAGGAAATATCTCCCATGTTCGTTGCCTGCGACCATATTCCTTCACTCTCTGTCCCCGTGGTCATATTGCCTCCTTCTCTCTCTGAGGTTTTCCCTCTATGCCTCTTACAAAGAACTTCTCATTGATCTTTGGGTCCCACAAATAATAGCCAATTGTCTTATTAAAAAAAATTCTCCAACTTAATTTCAGCCTCTTTTAAAAATGTTCTGCCAAGACCCTTTCTCACATTAAATAGCACACAGATTCTGGATTTAGACATAGGCATATTCTTGGCTATATTGTCAATACCATGGTACAGCCTTCTGGTTATAGTCAAAGAAAAGCCTGGCAAATAAAGAGGCGCGATCCTGCTCAGAGCCAAAACAGCCAAACTCTGTTTCCCCTTTACTTGATGACGATCTTGTATGGATCCACCCTTCACTTACCATCTTTCCCTTATCTAAAGTGAAAACCCTGATGTAATGGGAACTGAAGCATTTTGCAGACTCTATACAAGGGGATGCTTGTGGAGATAGTATATAAAGAGATAGCATAAAAACAGAGATGAGGAAGCCAACATTTTAAACTTTTAAATCAGAAAGGCAAAAACATATGTTCAGTCTTTTCAACAAAGCTATGACAAGACAATGGGACAATGACAAAAATCGTGTTTAAAAGGGAAAGACATAGGCAAGATGAAGCCTGAGCCAGGCCTTAGACAAATAAGACAGCTAGGGGAAAGCAGACACTAGACAGCACCTCCTCAAAGGCTGTGTGTTTAATGATCTGCATAAGCAGATGAAGGTCCCCGAATATTAACATAATGAGTCACGGGCAAGCCTAAAGAATCAATTCTCCAACTAATATGCAAGTATGTACATGCATTTGGTGTAGGCGAATCATTAAAAATATATAGAAATGTTTGAAACGAACTTAAACCAAGATATGGACCTCTCTTGGTTGTATACTTTTATCATATCTCACTTAAATAGGCAAGCTAAGATCATATCTTAAGGATAATTTACTATCTGTCATGAGTAAGCTAAAGGCTGAGAACTTATTATAGCACATATAAGCCTAGCTCCAGATGATGCAAGTTTATAAAACCTGTAAACAATATTACTCGTGGTATTTTTAATTTGAGCAGAAACTCATTTGCTGCCTATGGACCATACTAGTTCACCCAATGTTCACCTTAGGAAATCATCCGAAGCGTCTGCTCAAGAAAATGGCTTTTTACTAGAAAAAGATAGCCTATGGTTAGCAGCAAGGGTGGAGATGGAGGTTTTGCAGAGCTGCAGGGTTCTAGCCCCCATAACAGGCTTTCTAGAAAGGTAGATTATACCCTTGCACTCACATACCTACGCAGAGAGCGTGATCCACACCAACACACACACACACACCAGTTTTCTAGCTTGTTATCAATGATCCCTCTCACTCTCTTCCAGTCAGCATTTGTCATTGCTAGATTTTTGTTTTAATGTCAACCCAGAATACAGGTGCCAACCCCCTAAGAGAGGAAAATGGCCAGATTTAGTCAACTACTAATCTCTACTTTATGTTAATTTTATTTAGATCCCCCAATCATTGAAGGAAACATGGAGTCAGCAAAAGCTGTGGATTTGATCCCATGGATGGAGTATGAATTTCGAGTGGTGGCAACCAATACTTTAGGGACTGGGGAGCCAAGCATACCCTCAAACAGGATCAAAACAGACGGAGCTGGTATGTGCAATGAATCTGAAATTTTCCTAAGGTTACAATACAATACCACTTTAACATGTGCCAGAATGCATTTGGAAATATTCTTGCAATCAGTGGCTCATCTAGAAATGTGTGTGTAGCCAAAAATAACAAAAAGAAAATATTAATGTAACTACTGCATGAATCATATAAAAATCTATACATTTTATCCACGTTGGGTTTTGCTATGCACATTTTTAAAATTTATAGATCTTTATATAATTAATGTAGGCAGTATATTTTCTTAGCATATTACACCAGAGACTATGCAAATGACATTTGTATGTAGAATCTAGAGCCTTTGATGTAAATTGTGGATCTTAACAAGAAAGACACTGGATTAAAAAGGTTTAGTGATTTGTGGCTTCTCTACTTCAGTGTCTCACAGAGGCATTTACAGCTGAATACCCATGTGATTGGCACATGTAGGCACAGGGTAGGGAGCAGAAGAGTCTGGAATCAAAAGAGGTTCATGGAATCATGGTACTGAGAAATCACCACAGAAGACTCGCATATGTTCTCTTAACTCCGGGTGTCTTCCTAGCCATGTTCTAAGAACAACTCAACCAGTTATGATACAGGTATTTTCTGCAAATACCAATCCCATTTAGATAGCCTCTATTTTAAGAAATACTCCATCTTTTTTACCCCATGTTTCCAAAGCAAAATGTTGTCCTGATTCTAATGATATTTCTTCTATTTTTATGCCATGTCTATCAAAAACCATTTTTTTGACTTTCTGAGTTCATATATTTTGACATTCCATGCCAAAAATCAGAGCTTTATTTGAGTAAAGGTTTTAAAAAGATGATTGGTACCATTCAAATTCTGCTGTGGTCTCTTAATGTCACCTTGTCACTTACCCATATTTTGCTGTCCCAGTTCCTTGGTCCAATTCCCAAATCTAATATAAGTTCTAGTGTCAGAGGACTGCC
This sequence comes from Mastomys natalensis, assembly GCA_021653895.1. Lineage (NCBI taxonomy): Eukaryota > Metazoa > Chordata > Mammalia > Rodentia > Muridae > Mastomys > Mastomys natalensis. The sequence continues at coordinate 2,846,797 of JAJTUV010000381.1, forward strand.
ATTAGTGAGCTACTGTCTATAGTTCTATATAGTTTTAATGTCATGTGGACTAACATCAATAAGTTTAGAGATCTATGCAGCTTTATCCAGCTTGTCAAATAAACACGATAGTGGCAAAAGGAAGAAATATTAAAATCCCTGGTTTGTTTTGGAAGTGCTATCCCAACGCTTATTAATCAGTTAAGACTTTCAGATAGTTGCCTTAATCTGAGTCCATACTCATAAGATCAAATGTTGAAATCTGGATGTGTGGGGTTCATCTTCCAGTTAACTGAGCTATCTCTTCAAGACAGTTTTTCAAACATAACTCTGAACACACATCTACTTTGTAAACTTGGATTAGAGTCCTAAATGAAGTTTGAATTTCTTTCTTAATTGTGAAGGTATAGTCACCAGAATTTTTTATTTTAATATATTCCCCTACAAATGACCCGAAACATTCTGTTTTCTTTATACTACACACACAAAAATGTCATTAGGAGAAAGAAGTAATCCAAATGGAAACTGTATGAGACAGCAACCACATAGCCAGGTCTTGGGTTTGTTTATTTACTGCTATCTCAGATGTCACCTATGTTGCAATGGTGGCTTCTGTGTGATGACTAAATGCATTTATCCCTTCTTGAGAAACAAAGAAAAACAAATGGAGCATGACTGGCGGTTTTGACCACAGAGTTTCATACCAAGAAATCAAACTTGAGTTGTTTGAATAAGCATTCATTTCAGAATAAAATTTCAAGAAAATCCCAAGTGTTTAAGTTGAGTTAGGTAAATATTTCAGCCATAACATTACACCATACCTGTCTCAAGTTTGGACCAATTTTTCTCATTGAGTTGATAAAGTTGTATGGTGTGAAAAGTGTCTTTTATGAATATCAGTTTTCCTAGTTAATATTGTTCACAGAACAAAAGGCAGTCTTTGGTGGTGTTCATTCATAGGACCTTCATCTTTCTTAGGTACTTTGTTACAAATGGAGTTTTTATTTCTTTCTTTTTATCTCAGAAGATATTGTTTAAAGGGGCTCCCTATCTAGATACAACTACCATGAGGTCTATCTCAAGTAGTTTCTAAATCTTATAGTAGAAGTGATGACTTTTTTTTTAAATCTTGGAAATCTTGGTTTTAATTATTTTATATTGGAACCTATAAAAATAATTTATATGTGATACGCATATGGAAGTAATGTGCTTAACACTTCAGCCTGCGCATAGTTCTCAATCTTAGTGCCCTACCCTACACACTTAGTTCGCTTGTGAACAAATAAATTCCAGCACCCTGCAAAACTTACCAATCCATCAGCAGAATGGATTCTTTACAGTCTTTCATTAACCAGCTTTAACAGCTGCCATCGTTCCCTGTATGTTCTCGGATACACGGCTAGCTCTCTAGTTGGACTGTTTCACCTAATCCCTAGAGCAACATTGCCAGATTAGCACTGTTACTGTTGATAGTTCCTTCAAAGCCGCATTTATATGTAGCCTAGCTTGTTCTTGACCCCGAGATCCCCTACCTCAACCTCCTGTGTCCTACAGTTGTAGGCTTGTGCCACCATGCCTCAGACAGTCATCATTCTAGATTTTACAGATCAGTAGGTTAAGCTTATATCTGGCCAATGGGATGCAGAGTTCAAATTCAGATTGTTCAAGTGCACACCCCTGTTCTGCAGATCATGTTTAGTTCCGAGCTGCAAGCCATAGATCTGTTGAAACCCCAGAACTATCACATTATCGGTTTGGAGCTCTGTGACTCAAGCCACATCCTTCACATTTACTTAATAGGAAGACCTCGGAGAACAGTTGAGTGCATTCTTTAAATCCAGCCAAGTGTATTATATGATAGATGCTTCCATATGAAGAAACAGAACATGTATTTGTAACTCCTTTTATAAAACAATATTCTGACAGAAAGAAAATGATAACACAAGCATCCTTTGTTATATATAATCATAGGTCCCATCCCCATGTCAGTGGTTCTGCAGGTGAAGGCAGATTGATTCTGGCAGCTTTTGTATGTATTTGTCAAGTCAAGTCCATTTAAGGAGGAAAAATATATCACTAACAAGAATGTCATACAAAGCATAATGCCTTTGTTTTACAACTAAGGAAGCTACTCTGCTCCTGTATTTTCATTTTCTCTGTTTCATGTTTTGTCTTCCATCTTCTTTTTCAAAAAAAGGAAAAAATGTCAGTAACATCAGTAGTATATGAAAATGTATTGCCATTATTTTGTTTGCATGAGAACAGGTTTAGCAAATGTACTAAAATATTTGTCTTCATAAACGTAAAATAGCACATGAATTCTTTAATTCTTTCACGTCTTTTTAAAAAAAATAGTGCAATGAAATGTTCTTGAAGAAGATTTCATTGTGCATCATGATATCTGCTTTAAAAACTTAATTTCTGCCAAACTAAATGTCCTCACATGGCCTGAGTTACTTTTTCGCAATGATTGCAACAAGTGAGAGGCAGAGTTATACTACAGTCTCTTTATATTTAGAAATAGTGAACAAATTTGTAGTCCTGCTGGATGAGAAGTCCTGGTTTCCAGATATGTTTTCATCCTCCAATAGGAAAGCATCTATTTAAAATGGGAGCCATGTCAGAAGTCTTGACATTGTGCTCTGCCACCAGACCAGGGTCTCATGACTTACAAACCCTGTATAGTCCATTTGATTGAAACATTAGCACCTGTGAATTGCATTCAATGATATAATTACATTGGAATCTCAAAAATAAATGAATTTATTCATTGGAAGTAGAACACTGGTGTTTGTCTAGCTGTATTTCCCTGAGACTAGACATTCATGGGAAAGCTTCCTGCTTGAACAGGGATGACCCTATATAGAATGCCAACTGCTCTGTTCTCTGGTTCAATTTAAATACATGATGCATCAAATTCCCTGTGTGGAAAATTGCTTCTAACCTGCTGAAGATAAAAATAATAAGTCAACAATATAGGCAGAACTACAAAATATTCTATTAAGAGACACAGTTCAGTTACCTTACCTCTGTGGTGTTCTTGTTCTGAATTAAACAGGCAGAATAAACATTTTTTGAAAAGAAAATCAGTCTTGAAATTCTTACTTGAAACATGTTAGAAACTACTTTAGTTATCATAAAATAGAAAATATCTGCCATAATAGAGACATAGTCTGTTTTTAACCATTATAACTGGTTTACACTGGCTATCATGGAAAGCATTACAAAGAAATGGTTTGGCAAATACACTTCTATCAAGAAGAGGAATATTTGATTCAACACATTTTATTAACAGTTTAGTTAAGCCTACTTTGACATTATTTCCCCATGACTACTTTACTTATATTTAGGCCAATACAATATGTGATTTATTGATTTTAGAAAGAGATGTTTGTTAATTTGTCCATAGCAAACAGAGTTATAAATTTAAAGTATTGATTTTGTGACAAAGAATTTTTACAATTTATGGTTGTTTAAATAGCCTGGCCTATAAAAGAATATATGTATATGTATATGTGTATAATATTAATTATATATTATAGTATGTATAATATAATATATAGTATATATATAAAACATTATATATAATAATATAATATACATGTAAAATACATTATATATTAACTAAGGAGATACAATTAACCTTTAACACACTTGTGTGCTCTGTTTCACCTTCTAGTACACATATGGTGCCAGGTGATTAGTAAATTTGTCTCTCAGGCTTCATATTAATCGGTTTATGAAGAAAAGGGACCACATAGCTTGAAGGCTAGAAGGAGGATAATGCAATTTTTATTTCTGTGATGCTAAAGTACGTCTTTCATCAAGGAATTTATATGGCTGACATAGAAGTTTTAAAATATGCTTCTTAGAGTCACAGTCCTTTGCTAGACTCTGATGACCCCTGTGTGTCACCTTGCTAGGCACCTTTTGAGATAGGTGTGGCTAGGTCCGGTCTTAGGGACTCCTGGAAGTACGAGGAGTCTGCCTCATCTGCTTAGCATGTCAGCAGAGTTGGGAGGACAGTGCATATGAAGCCAATGACTTTGTCTGGGAAAGTGTATGTTTCTTGTGGAGCACCAGCCTTGGCCCAAGCTGCTGCAAGCCCGGGGACAGACATCTCAAGTTAGAATCCATGTATTTAGCAAGACACAGTGCCTACCCTGGAGGGCATTCAAGGAGAAAGCAAAACCAAAAAGCACCAGGCTGGGCAGCCCAAAAGCAATTTGGGTTTTAAAAGAGTGAGAAAAATTTGACTTCTGGGGTTTAAAGAGGAAACAAATGGTGGATTGTTAAAATGTGATTATGGGGTCAAGTATAAGCCAGCCATGTGTGAGTTCCTCCATGCACATCTGTGTGTGAGTTCCTCCATGCACATCTGTGTGAACTCTTCCATGCATATCTGTGTGTGAGCTCTTCCATGCACATCTGTGTATGAGTTCCTCCATGCACATCTGTGTGAACTCTTCCATGCATATCTCTGTGTGAGCTCTTCCATGCACATCTGTGTATGAGTTCTTCCATGCACATCTGTGTGTGAGCTCTTCCATGCACATCTGTGTGTGAGCTCTTCCATGAACATCTGTGTGAGTTCTTCCATGCACATCTGTGTGTGAGCTCTTCCATGAACATCTGTGTGAGTTCTTCCATGCACATCTGTGTGTGAGCTCTTCCAATGCACATCTGTGTGTGAGCTCTTCCATGCACATCTGTGTGTGAGCTCTTCCATGAACATCTGTGTGTGAGCTCTTCCATGTACGTCAGTGATAGAAGTGTGCTAGCCTGGAAATTAGAGGAGAATACATAAAGGACAGTTCTCTAGTATAGAACTATAGGGTGTAATCTCCAACAGACACAGCGAGCCAAGGTTGATATGAGAGGATTGATGTACACGTCTGCTAGTGTGGCGGAGGGGCCTCTGCTGCTGCAACTGGCTTTGCTCTGTAGATGAAAAACTCACGGTTTCTGTGGTAAAAAAGAACTTCATTATTAGAAGAAAAAAAAAACATTCATAGCTTTTTGTAAATTTACTTGTTTCAGCACCAAATGTGGCTCCCTCAGATGTAGGCGGTGGGGGCGGAACCAACAGAGAGCTGACAATAACGTGGGCGGTAAGTATTAACAAACTTCATGGAGGAGATGCACTGCCTAATTTTAATTGCAGGCCCATTCATTTATCAAAATAAATTGAAAATAAAAAATATCCAACCCATGCAAAAAGAATAATTACTTTTTTCCCCTAATGGCACAGCAGATGTCATCTCTCTTACTGTGCTAAGCAAGAAGTTTCTGTGACAGGGTACTGGCTGCCTGGGGATGTGTTGGCCTAGAAGAATAAGCAAGGAGCCATTTGCTTCTGCAGGGTTTGCAAGCATGTGCTTTCCACTAACCTATCATAAGTTATATAACCTTTTGCCTCGACATTTATACACTAAAGAGTAGATCCACAAATAACATCAAATCCACTTCTAAACACAACATGGTATCTCCCTCAAGCCTTACTTCAGCCTTTGCTATAATCCAGCTTAATCTGTTAGACTAGTCACCCAAAGGGCTTGACATTAAGAGGCAAACTTTTCATTCAGTTTTCATGACTGAAAGGAAAACCCTGTCAGACTCTAGGTTTTCAAAGCAGGAGCTACGGGGCAGGGAAAATGACTGCCATAACTGTCTGAGTAAGGCTTCCGGCACCTGTGCAGACATGCTCCGGCTCAGCCCACTCACTCTTTATTTTTAGTATTTGACTGTTGAAGAGAATAAAGGGTCACAACAAGATACTGAAGATGGCAAAAAAATCGCCAGATTTTATTACTCCTTGCATGAATTAAACCGACTTACCCAAGAAGCAGGATATTTAATGGAAAGTGACTTAACTCTGCTATATGGCCATTTAGATCAAATCTTCAAGTGAGATTCAGAGAAAATGTTTTTTTTTTTACTAGTGTGAAAAATGTATGTGAAAATGTAACATTGGGACAGTCACTCCAGCCTCTGCCACTGTATTTCCTCTTTGAACACCTAGAGTATGACATAGGATTTTCCTTTCAGTCGTAAAAAGTGAATGAAAAGTTTGCCTCTTAGTGTCAAGCCCTTTGGGTGACTACTGTAACAGATTAACATGGATTACAGTAGTGTCTGAATGAAGTAAGGCTTGATACTGTGTGTGTGTGTGTGTGTGTGTGGTGTTATCCCAAAGTACAAACATCACAAAAATTACACGTTCAGAAGGGCAAATAGAAAGTATTAGAGCTACCTTTAACTCAGGGTTGTCAGGACCAGCACAAACCTCCTTGAAAATGATGCATGTCTTCCAAAGACACCCTGAGCAAGTTCCAGGAAATGAAACATCACTGCAGTGCTCAGTAAACAGGTACCCGAGCCAGCCTCTTACAAGCAGGAGTGACACCACTCTTCCCCCAGGCATCTGCAGTGCTATACCTCCTGAAAGCCTCTTTCTGATGACAACCTAGATATTCTAGAGTCTGTATTCATACTATGGCCTTTCACTTCTGCAGTCCAGCCAGCCGTCTTGTATCTTTTCAGCCCTGCTCTAGGTGCTGAGAACGAAAAGGAAAGGAAATGCATAAAACTCCTGCCCTTGTACAACTCAGTATTCAGGAGTTGAGGAGCAGTAGACAATGAGATAAATGTGTGGAAGTGATCATGACAGCTTGCAAGAGAAAGGGAGAGGAAGTGGGGAGATGGCACATGCGGTATGGCAGGTTCTTGGAATGGCAGATTCCATGGGCTGAGAAAATGCTATATGGGAGCTAGTACTTCTATAGTAGAGGGAGGAACTAACAGGGAGTGGATGCCATGGCAGTCGGGGGCACACGGGAGTTCCCTGGTCAGCAAGGACACCACTCCAAGAATGGCATCATCTCCTGGAGGAATATTCTTTGGTGCTCTGGCATCTTCATCTATCTCTAATTTATGAAATAAATGTCCTTTACTAAGAGCATGCTTCCTTCCCTGTGTGACTGTGTTCTCATAAGACTCACCCTCTTAACTGTTTGATAAAGCTATCCGTTATTTGAATTTCCATTTAGCCTTTGTCGAGAGAGTACCATTACGGTAACAATTTTGGTTACATAGTGGCATTTAAACCATTTGATGGAGAAGAGTGGAAGAAAGTGACCGTTACTAACCCAGATATTGGCCGCTATGTCCACAAAGACGAAACCATGACCCCTTCCACCGCGTTTCAAGTCAAAGTGAAGGCATTCAACAATAAAGGAGATGGGCCCTACAGCCTCATAGCTGTTATCAATTCTGCACAAGACGGTAGGTGAATGAGAGACATGGCTGGCATCAGGAGGAAAACTATATTTGCTAGTAGGATTTATTTTGTTGTCTTCCAAACCTTGTCTAACAAAATCTTTTCATGGTATCATGTGTTCAGGAAGCAAGTATTCTCTGAAGCCAGTTTTAAATGTTATCCTTTCCATGTAAATAACAGAAGTCCTGCTAAAAAAAATTTTAAGTCCTATTCATCTTTCTTATTCTGTCCTTATAAATTAGGAAATGCTCTTAAAACCATTGACTGGTGACACTCAGTCACAGTATCGTGATTATAATTTTGAGGCCTAAATTCTCCATACTTGAGTAACTTCATGGAGTCAATGTTACTGTGTGTTTTTTTAAAAAAAATATTTTATTAATGTGTTTATGTGGATATTCTGCCTACATGTATGTTTATACGCCATGTTTGTCCAGTACCTGTAGAAGGTTTCAGATCCCCTGGAAATGAAGTTACAGATGGGTGTGAGTCATGCTGTGGGAGTCAATCCTGGGCCCCCTGGAAGGCCAAGGAATGTTCATGATCATTGATCCATTTATTCAGCCTATGAGCAAATATAGTCTCAACCTCAACTACTAGATAAAAAGTCTCTGGATTGGTTATTTAAGAATCCTAACGATTATATACATACAAGTACCATTAGAAAATCAGCAGACTATAGTTATAATTATATAGTTCAATGACAATTAAAATTCAAAAACAGCAATTAAAGAAATAGAAAGCATGAATTTGAAATAGAGCAAGGGGGGGTTACCTGAAAGGGCTGAGGGAGGAAGGAAAAGGAAAATTATGTGTTTGTAAAATTGCCTGGAATTTTAATACAATATTTGTCTAATGTCAGAATTAAGTATATTTGCTATTATAATTAAATATTGGAGTGTGATGTGTGTGTGTGTGTGTGTGTGTGTGTGTGTGTGTGTGTGGTGTGTCCCCTGCACCTGAGTATGGGTGTATGGACATATAGTGTGTACATGTGCAGGTCATGTGGAACCTTCAGGAATTGTTCCGTGGGTAACATCCACCTTGTATTTTGGGTTATTTTGTTGTTAGTTAATTTGAGACAGGGTTTCTCCATGCTCTGAACACTACAAGAGCTGGGCTGATTGGCCAATGAGCCTTAGGGATCCACCTGCTTCTGCCTCCCAGCTCAGAAGCAGCAAGTGCAAGTGTGTACCACAATACTCAGCGTTTTGCCTTTCTCCATGGAGTCCGGGGATCAAGCTTGGCTTCTCATGCTTGCCGGGCAAGCTCTTTACCAACTGAGCTCTCTCACCCAGCCAGTTGGAGTTTTTCCTTTAAAATAAAAATAAAAGTGTTGTGTAGGCAAGCTGAGGATTGGGGAGCAATACTGTCATGAAATTTTCTCAAAATTTTCAGTAAACTAAGCATATTTGTTGAGGATTCTTTCTGTAAATCTAAACAGGGTACAGTTTTAGATTAAACCCAATTAGGTTGTTTTCTGTGTTTTTCCACTTACACTGCTTATTTATAAATTATAAATTTAAGGCAGGGCTAGAAAGATGGTTCAGTTTTCAAAATACTTACTGTGTAAGCATGAAGATCTTAAATGGGCTTCCTAGCACATAGACACAGCGAGGAGTTATAGCATGTCCGTGGTCACAGTGTTGGGAAATAGAGACAGTAGGATTGGAGATGCTTATTGTCCAGCCAGGCTAGCTAGGTCCACTGACCCTGTCTGAAAATAAAGAGATAGAGAAGCAGTTATGGATGGTATCTGAGGATAGTCTTCTTACCTCCACATGCACACATATGCATGTGTATATATGCACCTGTACACCCAACACAAAAGATATGATAGGGTCATAGAGATAGTTTACTTGGCCAAGGACTTCCTGGAAGGACCAGAGTTCAGATTTCCCAGCATACATGTGAAGAAAATATCTATTAGGGACTCCTGTTTATAATTCCAATGCTAAGAGAGAGTTTGATGGCCAGCAACTTCTGTCCAATTAATGATTCTCATGCTTACTGCGGGGCCCTGTCCCTAAAGTAAGGTTGAAAAATACAGACGAAGACATATGTCATTGACTTGTGACCTCTAAACAGAGAGAGAGAGAGAGAGAGAGAGAGAGAGAAGAGAGAGAGAGAGAGAGAGAGAGAGAGCAGAGAGGGAGAGAAAGAGGAGAGCAGAGAGGGAGAGAAAGAGGAGAGCGGAGAGGAGAGGAGAGTCCCTAAAGTAAGGTTGAAAAATACAGACGAAGACATATGTCATTGACCTGTGACCTCTAAACAGAGAGAGAGAAAGAGAGAGAGAAGAGCAGAGAGGGAGAGAAAGAGGAGAGCGGAGAGGAGAGGAGAGGAGAGGAGAGGAGAGGAGAGGAGAGGAGAGGAGAGGAGAGGAGAGGAGAGGAGAAAGAAGAAAGGAGAAGAGAGGAGAAGAGAAAAGAATTTTATTATGGCTCCTTCCTTATTAAGATGTACTTTGTCCATAATTGATAGATTAAAAATACAAATGAAGCCGGGCAGTGGTGGCACACGCCTTTAATCCCAGTACTTGGGAGGCAGAGGCAAGCGGATTTCTGAGTTCGAGGCCAGCCTGGTCTACAGAGTGAGTTCCAGGACAGCCAGGGCTACACAGAGAAACCCTGTCTCAAAAAACCAAAAACCAAAAAACAAAAAACAAAAAACAAAACAGAAAAAAGTACAAATGAAGATTGCATGCCTTTTGTCCTGTCCACAAGTACTTCTGTCTACAAGTACAAATACTTGTAGCTAGGTTTCTTTTGGTATGTGCAGAGTAACACTACAGAAAGAATTCAAAAACTAAAATATTGTAAGGTTCTCTGCTATCAACTTAGAGAAAAGAATCCAATATCCTAGCCTGTCTGCTTTGCATGTTTCATTGTTGTTTTGAGACAAGGTCTCATTTACTATGTAACCCAACCTGGCTTCAAACTCACAGCAATCCTTCTGCCTCAGCCTTCTGAAATGGCCAGTGTGTACCACCATCCTGGCCATATATTACTCCAAAATAGATGTAGAGATGTCTCTTAGAAATCAATAGGAATTTTTAACATATATTTCTTATTACTTTCCATCTTTATTAAAATCATAATGTGTTTCAAATGGCTGTGCTCTTTTTTTAAAATAATCATGTTACTCTACATATGAAATATTACTTTAAAGCACAAACATAAAAAGTAATCACCTGAGTAATTTATCTCAACTAAATAGACTATATACCTCCAGAGAATAAAAGGTGAAAACCACTTAAATTTAAACCAGATAATGATCACTCCTAGAGGCATATCTTACTGCCTTTGTGTTTCATCAGCTTGGGGCTAAAGCAAGACTTCATCTCACAGAGAAAATCCCACTTAAAATTATTTCAATTATCTCTTCACCCAAGATCAATTTTGTTTTGACTGCTCTATTTGATGCCCAAGTCAGATTTTAGGCAAAGGACATGCTTCTTATCCATTGAGTTAGGGTTAGGGTTTTTTTTTTTTTTCTTTTTTTTTTGGTTTTTGTTTGTTTGTTTTTTAATTATTTAATCATTTCTACAGTCCAGTCATTTTCCCCCTCCTGGTCTGCCCTATGACTATTTCACATCCCATACCTTCCCCTCGTGTCTTCAAAGGATGTCCCCAGCCCTCAATCCCCCACACCCATCCCACCAGACCTCCCCATTCCCTGGGGCTTCAAGTCTCTTGAGAGTTAGGTGCATCTTCTCATACTGAGTCAAGACCCAGCAGTCTTCTGCTGTATATGTGTTGGGGGCCTCATATCAGTTGGTGCACGCTGTGTGATTGGTGGCTCAATGTCTGAGCAAACTCAGGGGTCCAGGTTAGCTGAGACTGCTGGTCTTCCTATAGAGTCACCCTCCTCCCCAACATCTTCCAGCATTTCCCTAATTCAACCCCAAGGGTCACCAGCTTCTGTCCATTGGTTGGGTGTAAATATCTGCATCTGACTCTTTGAGCTGCTTGTTGGGCCTTTTGGAGGGCAGCCATGATAGGCTCCTGTTTGTAAACACACCGTAGTATCAATGGGCCTCCCATTGAGCTGGATCCCAATTTGGGCCTGTCACTGGATCTCCTTTCCCTCAGGCTCTTCCCCATTTTTGACCCTTCAGTTCTTTCAGACATGAACAATTCTGGGTCAGAGCTTTTGACTGTGGGATGGCAACCCCATTCCTTCACATGAGGGTTCTTTCTTGAAGACTTCACATGTCTCATAAATCTTGCAGATTCTGCAACTTGTGTATGTTGCCAGTTGTTCTCCTGCAAAGACGTCAGTCATGAGGTTTGTTCACTTTGCCTGGAAGAAGTAGTTACTCACATATGGGTCATTTTGTAGCATTAAATATGATTATCTCTTTTTAACGAAAGACAATAAAAGTTGATCAGCCTTAGTTCAAGGTTTCCATGCCTCTTTGTATGAATTTCACAAGGGATGTAATTTGTTTCTGTCCCTTAGTAGATGAAGACTTTGATACATATTTGATTTGATGCCCAGTTGGAAGATTAGGCATGGAAAAGCTCTCCACTGACCCAAAAAAACGGGGATGTCACAGCTTGTCTCAGGGATCTTTAACTGCTTTTTAATTTTAGCTTGAACATGAGAGGGAGATTTTATTAATAGTTCTCTGTATTTTGATTTATATAAATAGCAATAAGAAAATTAGTTTCCATGAGTGATTTTCTATGCTAAATATTAATTTCCCCATTTTTGACAAGTAAAACTTTTGAACTTATGTAGTTAAATTAATTTGTATCAAAAGGCTATATGGAAATTATTAGTTGCGAGTGTTTCTAAAAGTATAGTATCTGCTTATGAACATCTCTGAGAGCTCTAAAGTTTCCTGTTTTATGAAAGTGTGTGTATGTGTGTGGGTGTGTGCATATGTGTACATATGTGTGAGTGTGTGTTTATGTGTCCATATTTTTGTGTGTATGTACATGTGTGTATGTGTATATGTGATATGTGCATGTATACATGGGTGTGTCATGTGTTTATGTACATGTGGTATGTCTGTGTGGTGTGTCTATGCATATGCAAAACTGTGTGTATGTATATTGTGTGTGCCTGTGCATGTTCACATGTGATAAGTATGTATGTGTATGCATATATGGGTGTGTGCATGTGTCAATGTCTATGAATATGAATGCACATGTTCAAATGTCTCCAGTGATCATATTTAAAAACAACAGAGACAAAGAAATAGGAAGATTATTATACTTATTTGAAAGATGATTATTTACATTTCTATTCCATTTACATACAAGAGACTTTGATTTTTTTCTAAACTTCAAGAACTTTATCTGAAATTTTTATCTATACTTCTGTCTTTAAAAACTAACATCTTCATTCAATTTTAGCTCCCAGTGAAGCCCCCACAGAAGTAGGGGTCAAAGTGTTATCATCCTCTGAGATATCTGTCCATTGGAAGCATGTGTTAGAGAAAATTGTGGAAAGCTATCAGGTGAGCTGTTTTGTTTTTTTTTTTTAAGTGTGTTTATTCATATATAGGCATACATTTTTTAATATGACTAATATGACTAATCTTTCAATGTCTGATATCCCAGTGGCTAGTTTGGTATTGAATACCCTATTCCTTCTAAACAATGGTTTGGATATCTATATACAGTCCGGAAGGAGTAAGAGAGATTACCTCAATCTGATCATTGATATCTATGTATTCAGTGAACACCCTGTACACAAGAACCACAGAACAATGCTATCTGTCATTTAAAGACTGAATAACACAGAGGTTCCTACCCGACTTATCTAGGAGGAACATAAAGAGACCTGCGTGTACACAGTGATTAGATAAAAATAAAATCTAAGATAGTATTGCTCATCCTGTCTCCCTTGCTGCAGGTCAAACCTATGACTTCTAGATGGTGTGCAAGTGCTCTACCACTGAGCCACACCCTGAATCTATTATAGTCAGGATTTGCTAACCTATACTTATATTTCTGTAAGTTAGACAGTCTCGTAAAATGCTGGTATCAGCATTTTAGAATAAATATTATCTCTCACTTACTAGCTCCCTTAGTGTGTTGACAATCTAGGAAGAATGCAGACCAATAAATGAGACAATTTCATGATTATTCAATTAATACTATTATAAGTTAACAGTAGACAAGGGTCCTTTGGGATTTTTTAGAAACGAATAGAGAAACAGATGGCTGCCATGGCCTTAAGACTAAGGAGAATTTAAGGCATTGTTCTAGAGTTTACACATCAATTTATAGAACTGGGGAGATGGCCCAACTAGTAAAATGTTTGCCTGTTAAGCATGAAGGTCTGAGGTTTATCCTAAGAACTGGTGTGATGAGATAACCAGGAATACTGGAGTGCATATACTATCCCAGAGCTGGCAAACAGAGACAGTGGGATCCAGAAGGCTCATTTTCCAGCCCACTTAGTCTATTTGGCAAGCTCGAAGCCAATAAAAATGATACAGATGGACCACTCACGAAGAAAGGTTATCCTCACATATCCACATATATGTGCATATACACCACCGCCACAAACGCACCTGCATGTACATAATATGCACATGCAAAAATAAATTATTATCATAAATAAACTGTGAATCTCTTATGTATGGGGTACTGCCTCTACTGCTGAGATAATCTATCCCTCCTGATTCATCTCCCTTTTCCAGTGAACTTTCTGGTGAGTAACACAGTGTTACTTTTGTTTTGATTGACACTGTAGGTTGTGTCCCTTACAATGAACAGTTTTCTCATGAATCAATTTAATGTTTTACACACACAAGCTTGGCCTAAAGATCAGGAAGCCCGGGTCTGTCTCTTCTAATTGGAAATGAATTCTAACTTCAGAGTTAGTTTAGATGAAAGTGATGATGTCACATTCTTTTAAAAAAATTTTTTATATTCTTTGACACTTTCAAGTTGGGACATTTTCACCCCCATTATCTTCTCTCATAGCTAACCCCTGGCACTTTGATATCTTTTTTATTCTTTCACACTGAATTTATTTAAGCTTGTTAACATGAGATTGAGTAGTGTGTGGGTGTGTATTTAAGAAGAGTCTTACTATGCAAGGAAGCTATCTGCACTAGTTGTGAAATGTTAACTTTATATTTAAACAAGCCATACAAGTAGCATCTTAAAACAAAGACACTAGGGGCTCCTTTAAATGTTCTTTCTGCTCTCAAGTCATAAGGTCATTGCTTCTCTTGATTTTAAGTTTTAATAAAAACTGTATTTCCTTTGAGAATTGGATAAACAAACAAACAAAAAACCCCTCTGTATCTCTTAGGATACAATTTCAAAGATTAAATTTTTAAAAAGCTGTGTCTCTTAGGATACAGTTTCAAAGATTAAATTAAGAAAAGTGCAGTTATGTCTTTTGGTTTGACTAAATGTCACGTGGAATTTTGAGTCAGAAAATGGGTGTGATTATTCCTCATTTTATTAATGCATTTTATAGAAATCTTATATTGTTTTAGTCTGTGTCTCAGTTTTGCTATTGCTGTGATCGAAACACCACGACTAAAAACAAGTTGAGTTTATTTTGCTTATGATTCTGCGATCACTGAAGGCAGTCAAGGCAGGAACACAAACAGGACAGGAACCTGGAGGCAGGAGCTGGTAAAGTAGTCATGGACAGGTGCTGCTTACTGTCTTGCTCCCCTTGCTTTGCTCAGCCTGCTTTCTTAGAGAACAGGACCACTAGTCCCGGGATAGCACCACCCACCCTGGCTGGGCCATCCTACATCAATCACTAGTTAACAAAATGCCCTATAGGTAGATTTTATGGAGGTATTTTCTCAATTGTGGTTCTCCCTCATCTCAGATGACTCTAGTTTGTGTCAAGTTGACATAAAATGATTTTATTCAGCATAGTCTTTAAACTCCTTTTTAGAGTGGATGTAAGCATTAGTATGAAATGATGCTTTAAAATGTTATTCAATATATGTAAACATTAAGATTCAGGAACCTTCAAGTCCTTGGTTTTGACAGTTATATGTCAGGATGAGTTCTACCAATATAAATTTATTTAGATATTTTATGGGGATAATCCTAACAAAATGCCTGGGATTTCCCATAATGTAAATGTTCATTGTATTTTTCCTCTGTTTAGCAAGGAAAGGCCTCATACCTTGTCTATTTCAAAGTCTTACACGGATGTAGGCATCTTCCTCACACTCAGGTGAATGAGATCACTGCCCAAATCTTCTAGCCCTATGCAGCTGGGGACTTCCCAAGAGACTCTGCCCCATCTAGAAGTCTGGAACACCTCAGCCAACAGATATCACCCTTGGGGATATTTGGTGCATTTTTACTAGTTCTGTCTTGAGATGACAGAAATGCAGAGATTCCATCAAAACCAACCAAAACTATGATATTGACAACATCAAAATGATCATTAGAAGCAAAATAAAAATAACATCAAAGAAACCAATAAGCAATGAGCAGTTATCCTGCATTTAGAAACTACATACCTGACATGTTAACTCTTTAAATGGGCCAAGTAGACTTGGCTCACTGACTTTCATTGTATAATGGTCATGTGTTTGCTAATGTAAATGAGAAGCTTAGGATCAATTAACACTAGATGATTTTATCGAGACATTTTGGCTAGTTTTGAAAATAATTCCCCATCAAACAGTGTATCTAAATATGTAAAAATTTGAACATACTTATAAATTTAATTTGAATTTGCGTTTTAGATGTTACTAATGATTTAATACCTGCAAATAGTCTTTATTCTAAACACCTAAGTTCAAGTTCATCCTTTGTGTCACCCTTTGAGACAAAGAAGGCTGTACTTAGCAAAAGTAACAATTTCTAATGGTAACATGGAACATATTTTAAAGTATCTTAATTGTAGATAATGTATATAACTCACCAAATGATTAGGTATTTTCTACAAAGTCTGGCACTCTGAGTTCAATGGGCCAACAAATAGGATGAGAGAAATAACTTTTACAAGTTGTCCTCTGGTTTCTACATGCAGCCCATAGCATACAGGTATACATACACCACACACACACACCACACACACACACACACATACACACTTACACTAAATAAAATAAGCTTGAATGATTATTGGGTGTATTTACTTGATATTGTAAGGAATGAAAGTAAATAGTTAACATACATACATAATTATACATACATTATACATACATACATACATACATCTGAAAGGATTTTGTTAGAAGAAAATCATTAGCCAGTGTGCATTCTAGGCTGCACAATGAGATTTTTGTCAAACAAGGTTTATTTCTAGCACACCATCAAAAGCTTACAATGGATTGAAACCATGTAAACAGAAACAAAACAAGAAATCAAGATAGAAATTATTGTCCAAATATTCAAAAAAAGATCACTTTATTTTTGAAAATAAATCATAGACAGCCCCCCTCTCCCTAGCAACAACAGAAGGCAAGTTCAATCAGCAAAG
The DNA here is from genome assembly GCA_021653895.1 of Mastomys natalensis. NCBI lineage: Eukaryota > Metazoa > Chordata > Mammalia > Rodentia > Muridae > Mastomys > Mastomys natalensis. The sequence continues at coordinate 2,863,487 of JAJTUV010000381.1, forward strand.
TGTAGATTTCATTCCATTTTATCAATTTTATTAGATTTTGTTATTCAGAGGTCAGTAAGTGGGTAAAGATACCATTAAGTGACACTGAAAATATGACGGCTTCAAACCAGGAGAATGAAGCCCACGGCAATGAACTTCTCCCAACAAGAGCTAAGTCACAACAAAATGTCATTTACCTTGGATATTTGCAGATTCGGTACTGGGCCGGACATGACAAAGAAGCAGCCGCGCACAGAGTTCAAGTCACCAGCCAGGAGTACTCAGCCAGGCTGGAGAACCTTCTGCCCGACACCCAGTACTTCATTGAGGTGGGAGCCTGCAATAGCGCTGGGTGCGGACCTTCCAGTGATGTGATTGAGACCTACACCAGAAAAAGCCCGTGAGTATCATAATATGATCTGAAACACATCAAAAGCTACTGCTTGATTTAAGAAGATCCTGACTAGGCACATATGTGAAAAAAAAAAAAGGTCTATCTAGCTGTCCACACACCTTTGGTTTTCAATTCTACATCCGATATAGACCAGATGGTTTCTCATCATTTCCAGCTGCTGTCTAAAAGGGAAAACTGAGATGCACACTCTTACATACTTTTATTCTTCTTTCTAATGTTTTTAGAATGTGCCTCCTTCAAACTGTAGACCATTAGAAAATAAATTAGTCTACCTTATGCATTTATGAATTTTAGATCACCATCATATAATAAAGATACAGTGTAACTATTATCATACTGTGACTACGTTCTGTTCTCTTTGATCATATGACAAATTTGTCTGTTCTGCTTAGATCTGGATTTTCTCAGTCTCCAGCCCCACTTCTGGAACCAAGCTGAATGTGTATACAGAGGAACTTTTGAATGCAGAATTCTAGAGACATACACAAATATCTCTAAGAATGATTCCCATTAGCATTTGCAAAGTTGCAAAAATCACTAGGGAACATATCTCCTAGTACACTCACAGAGGTAGATGGTATCAGACATAATTTTCAGTTTTACTCTCTACTACATTATACCTATGACAGCAGACAATTGATTTTCCTCTTTAAATCTCCATATTCTTTAACTTGAAAAATAAAACATTATTTTTCCTCATTCATCCCATTCTTTAATGTTTTTTTACAAATATGTGTTATATCCAGAATAGTTCTATATAGAAAAATGCAGAAGAGACCACACAAGACTTTCAAATGCAAACTAAAACCCCATTAAATAAGTGTGACTGTGTCCACAGCACAATAGAATAGATGAACTGATAAAATGGAAAGTGATTGTGTGAAGTCAAGTCTGTGATGAAGTGGCTGCAAGAACTGGAAACAGGGTCCTAAAACCTAGAGTGTGAGTGGGGAGCAATGAGAAGAACCAGTTTGTGACAAGCTTGGGGAATACTTTTGGATAGAGAAAATAAGCGTGCAGAATTTGAAACATTTAACTTTGGAAACATCAGTATGACCAAAACATGGCTCTGAGGTGAAGAGGGAAGAGAGAGTTGAAAGCAAAATATGAAGTACTTTGTAAGTCATCATTAAAAGTTGAGGTAATTCCTGAGCATAGTAAGAACCTTTTTTACATCAGGGAGTGACACTAATTCCAGTGTTTTAAGCCTTCATTCTGACTTTAATGCAGCAAGTGACATAAGAGATGGCTTGGATTTGAGAAGAGAACCATTGGCAGCTAGTATGAAGGGGTCGTATAGAACGAGGTTGAAATGATTCCTCGGGAGGAAGTGGGTGAACCTATTGGTAACTTGGGTGTTGGCAATAAATGGAAGAGACCAAATACCAGATTTTTGCTTGAGAAACTAAAAGCATGCTTGTGCCATTTTCAAAGGAAAGACTCCTAAGACACAGATTTGAGGGAACATAACCAATGATTCATCTTTACTACGTTACATTTGGATCTCAGACATTCAATAGAGACAGGAATTTCAACACATATTCAGAGAACAATAGATAGGCTAGGAACAGAGACTGACTTTGAGTGTTTAAATAGTTAAGAAAGATTCACAGATAAAGCAGAGTCACTGTATGCAGAATCAACTTTGAAGCCCTTCCAACATGTACAAATTGATCAGAAAGCACAAAGTTAGCTCACTCTAATCAATAAGGGAGAGGGGAATAAAAACGAATAACAAAGAGGCAGAGAAGTCACACAGAGATCCCGAAAATGTTAACAGGGAAAGTTCCAAAGGTTTCAAGCCAGAGAAAGGTATAAGAAATGCCACTAGATTTGATCAAGATTGGTGACGCTGATGGCAACAGTAAAAGAGACTGGAAGGGAAAAAAAATCAGATGAGAATAAAGACAACTGTATTCCCTGCCTCACCAACTACTGGGAGCATTAGGTGAACTCGGGGATGTACGGTGCCATGCTGAGCATAGAGCCTGACATATGACGTAATCCTTAGAATGGACTGTTGTTGCTGACAGCCCGACTCACATCAGCACCACAAACACATGTGATATAGCTCGCAGAACTTACATTCAATCCAGTGGCCACGATTCCCTGTTCTTCTTCCCACAGCTCCTAGCCAGCCACCAAGGATCATCAGTTCCGTGAGGTCTGGCTCCCGATACATAATCACGTGGGATCATGTTGTGGCACTATCCAATGAATCTACGGTGACAGGATACAAGGTAAATAAGACATGGCTAGCTTCTTCTCCACACAGCTTTATTCCTGCTAACATTGATGTGTGCAGCTTCAGCTGTCAGAAAAAACATTTGGCTTCCTCATTCTACTCATACAAAAGAGGTAGAAGATAGAGTCTCACAAAAGATCTTCAGATAAGAAGACATCGTTAATGGATTTTAGGGAAATTCTATGACAAGTGAGTAAGAGAAATAGAACACCTGTTTTAAGGGATGGAGCTGTCAGAACCATCCTTAAACAGGAGACAGAATGCACTTGTTTTGTATGTCTGGGAGTGCTGACTATGGTGCCACCACCTTTCCTCACTGTAAACTAAAAGGAAAGGGATATTTCCATTCACTATAGTCCATGAGATTGCACTTGCATTAGCTGTGTAGGCTTTAAGAATAATGGGAAGAGCCTAAAAAATGGGAGAGAACTTTATTAGGTCCACTTCAAAATGTGACAAGTTTTCACTTTAAATTTTCCTAAAGAAAAAGAAAAATATGTATCTTTTTCATGGCATATTTTTAGTTATTTCAAAACAAAAGAAGACAAACAAACAATAACAACAACCAAAAAGCACTTGAGGTTATGGTGCATATATTTATTTGTATAAGCTCCAGCTCACCAGTTCTTGAGGAATCAAAACAACATGAAGGTCCCCTCACTTACTTTTTTGAACCAAAGGGTAAGCATTGTGTGCTGATGTTAACAACAAGCATTGGCTGAGAGGATTATAAGTTCATTAACCATTCATAATTTGGGACCCTGTAGATACTCTACAGACCTGATGGGCAGCATGATGGCAAGCTGTTCTCAACTCATAAACACTCTATAGAAGTCCCAATCCCCAGAGATGGAGAGTATGTTGTCGAAGTTCGAGCACACAGCGACGGAGGAGACGGAGTAGTGTCTCAAGTCAAAATTTCAGGTAAGCCATCATCTACAAATTGTTGTTTCAGTAAGGTTATCTCTGGGTTGCCACGCCCTACATGTGGCTTCTCCAGAGTGATGTTAGAACCAGCATTCACAATATTAGCATTTTCCTAAGCAAACTCAAATATCAAGCATGACACGAGACTTGAAGTTCTGTTTCTTTTGAATGAAAAACGTAAATTTGCAGCATAGATCTTACCTATCAGTGATGATGTAGATGTCAAAGCATCATTAAACATGTCTAAGATGAATGCGTCTCAGGACCTAACATTGAAAAATATAAGGCATGAAGAGCAAAAAGAATAATACTAGGCAACTATTTAAAGATACAAAAATTTTCTTTTGTATTTCAAGAGGAAATCTATTTATCTATTTTAGGTATTCTTCTGATTTGTTTTTCTCTTTTCCACATTTGTTAATATAGTAATCAGAAGCTTTTTTGAATACGCACATTGCTTTTGGGCGAGTTCTTGTCCTCACAGGCTTGGCTACTCTCTCTAACTTATAGTTGAGACAGTGAGCCCCTCTCTGTATTGTATCTACCATATTTTATTATTTTCTTAATTTTTAATATTTTTCTTACTTCCTCTTTTTAAATTTTAATATAGTGAATTAAAGTCAATGTGAACTTAAAATTTTAATCACAGAATATGGAACAATAGAAGATGCCAAATCAATGATAGCAATGACTGGTTGAGAAAAGTGACTCACAGCTAAGTAGATAAATGTGTTATTATATATTGAACCAACAAAAGATGACTTAGCAAAATGATAGAGAATTCAATAATGAATTCTAACTTCCCACATGAGTCAAGTTCGCCTCAAACTCATCATACCACATACACGATTTTTACAAATAGATTTTCAAATACATACAGATTTCAAATAGAAATCTAGGGGATAACAAATGTTCCTTTTTATTTTAGTTATTGTGGATTTTCTAAACTTAGATTTTTGAGAAAGAATGGTGTTTTTATTCATTTGATTTAAAAGTATCCATTTGATTTAAAAGTACTGTACATTTATTTAGTTGACTTTAAGCCTTCTAATAAATCAGTAATAAGTCAGAAATCTATCAGTAAGACATCTTGATGTTACTAGAAATGACATACACATTTAATATAGTATGTTGGGAAACTCGAAGCTGTTAAGTTGAACTCTGTAACCAAAGCCACTGGCTGTATGTACACTGTGATGGGAAACACACTGTGCTCTTTCAGTTTTCTCTCCTCTGTTCCTTAGAAGAGAAAACACTGAGACCATGATGCAGGAACTTTTGGTGGTTAACCCCTTCACTCCCAGATTTTCTTTTTCTGTGGCTAAGTAATACAGTATAAAATTGACAAAAACCAAGCAGTTGGAGGTTGAGACTTGATCCATACATTAAACTAGAAAGCCATATTGCTATATTCAGTTTTTTCTTTTGATACAAGTCTTTCTGTATAAACCTGGATACCCTAGTGCTCACTATGTATAGCAGATTGACCTCAACTTCACAAAGATCCCCTGCCTCTGCATCCTGAGAGCTGAGATGGAAGCTTTGTACAGCTGTGTACTTGCTGATATGGCTCATATGGGCCTGGCCTTTTCGGGTTTGTTGTCATTGTTGATTTATTTGCTGTGTTTACTGTCTTTGTTTTTGTTCACTTGTTTGATATTTAGATAGGTCATCTTGTAAACTGTAAAAAATCAGCCTGTCCTTTAGCTTACTATATAGCTGAAGGTGAACTTGACCTCTGATCTTCCTATTCATTTCTCACTGAGGTGTGCACTACCATACCCATGTGTGTGTGTGTGTATATGCATATGCATATACATTGTTTACACACATATACACACACACACACACATGAATTTTCAGAATCTCCAATTCTTCTGAGCATTTATTTGTATGCCATGAGTAGTATAAATGCAAATTCTAGATTGAATTCCTCTGCTTCCTTAATTACAGGATGCTATGTAGTACAAACGCACAAAAACCTACAACTTTGTAAATACCCACTCCTATTGGAATCATTGGTTATTTGACAAAATGTTACATTCAAATGGCTTTCTTGGAAGTCCATTGACACAATTTAATACAACTTATTTATAAGTAGTCCCAGTCAGAAGTGATTCCAGAACATAGCTCTACAACCATTTTGAAATAACCAAATACTTTATATCCTTTTGCTTCCTTCTGTCTAAGAGCTAAATGGCAATCAAGGAAGACTAATTTATATAAATATATATATATATATATATATAATATATTATATTGTTTTATATATATATGGTTTAAAAAATACTTTGCATTTAAGTTGACTCTGAAATGTGATCTCTTTCATTACCATTAAACCATCAATAATATCCTTTTTGGACAGCCTTATACTAAATTCCTGGTTTTGTGTAACAAGCATAAAAACTGGAGGAGAAATGCTCTGAATAAAACAAATAGATTAGACTTCAAGAGATAATTCACAGCCACACTTGATGGCCAATGTAATGCGGCAGAAGCTCCATGATCTAACTTGTATTTGAGAAGCTTTGTGTTGGTTCTTTGTAGCAGCACATCTTGTGGTTTCATCAGGCCACAGACAGGAAGTCTGCCTTAAACAACCAGAGTTTTCCTGAGTTCCCACTAAGGATTTTATCAGCTGCAAGGAAATTCACAGAAGAAATCTCAATATTTTCTTTAGCTTATTTACTTAGACTTTAACAGGATTTGATTGAGAGTTCCTCAGTGAATGGTATTATAAGAATAGGAAGTTAGATTAATAATAATCTTCCAAGATTTACTTAACTAAAACCATTCTTTTGTTGTTGTTTATGAAGTCCAACCTAAGTCTCTGGAATGATAGCTTAGTATTATACCATGCAAATAAAATGCCACTCGATAAAGCCTTCTCTTTTAACAGACACTTGTACTACTTAGGTTCTGTTGTGAGGTGAATGGTCTACTGATAAATTAGTACCACTGAGCATTTGCCACGGCTCATGTGTCAGACATTCTGCCTTTCCATTTGTTAAAATGATGGACAACCCTCCAGAAGCTTGGGAGAAAATTAATAAGCTAGCAAACAAATTCTAGTAAATTTACAGGACAAGATTGGTTGTTAACACGAGACAGGTAGAACAGACTTTCGAAAGATGATTGGATCCAGTCTCTAAGAAGGGGAATTTTTTTCTGAGATCTAAAGAAAACAAGGTCAAGAGTGGGCATGGGCATGCGAAGAGAGGAAAGGGTAGGAAAAGGTCTTCTGTCAGAAGACCATTGTGACTTCTGTATTCTGAGGATACAGAGAAATATGGGGCAAGAATACAGCTACAAGAAGGGTAATGATGTGAATAGTCTGGACTCAATCTCAGCCTCCTGCCATACTCTGGAAAGAAGAACCCCATGGTGCTGGTCAAACTATTATTGAATTCAATGTTGATGAGTGTGTAACAGTAGAGATAAGAAGCCATTATACTGAAGGTTTGCTTGGAAGAAGACCCAAAGAGTATTTTTTTTTTTTTTGATGATTTGCTGAGAAGTGTGAAACGGATTGTTCTGACTTGGAAGATTTATATAAACTAGCTGAATCATCTGCTGAACCAAGCAGCAGAAACACACCCGAAGAACAATCTGTCTCCTGAGACCACATGACTGGAGCTAATCAGGATCCAGGTGTGACATGCTGTCCCCAGCGCTCTGGATACACATCAGAGTGAAGATGGATGACGAAAGAGCCAGCGTGCAAAACTGAGAAACCAAAACCTCACCACAGAGCCAACTCCATAGTCAGCTTCATTTCTTAGTGGATTGTGAAAGTAAAATACAGAAATTGCAATGGCAGATGTTTCTTGGTGTTGCCCAAAGTCGGCAGATGGTATTGTTAATACAATAAGTGAAGGAAAACATAGACTCATTACTTCTAGCTAAGGAATAATATCAGAGAAGCATCTGTGTGCTGTCGGATGTTATTCATAGGCAGAAAAACTAAAAACTGCCTGAAATAGTTTGGTTTTATCCTGGTTGGATCAGTGTCTCAAAAATATAGTCAAGGAGCAGGGTTTTCCATCTCCCTCCACTTACTAGGGTCTCAACTTAACTCGCAGATTTCTGGATATCTGGTTTCCAGGGTTTGTGACAATGGCAGGAATTTTCTGTCCTGTGCAGATGCTAAATAAATGCCCAAGAAAGAAATATTGATTCTTAAAGTTGATCTTAAAATTAAGCACATTTCTAAAATCCCCTTGGGAGGAAAAAATAAAAAACGTCTCCCATGAGATTCACTACTGAGACACAAGTCTATCTCTATACCCATAAAATGACATTTCCGTGATTTCTCAAAATGAGCAAGGTTTACTATTTATCTGAGCATGGCAAACGCTATTTGAACAAGCAAATATTCAAAAAAAAAAAAAAATGTGGGCCAGCAAGGAGCTGAGGAAAGGATTCTTGATTAATGTTAAAAGTTGGAAAGTGGAAATGGGGTCAGGGATATCTTCACAAAGCTGTAGAGGAGGATGACTGTCAGTTATAGAAAGTCATTTTCCAACAGTAAAATTAATTTTAACTCAAGCGGTAAGGTATAATCAATCTAGATGCACAAAGGATGCTGGAGAATGGCTTAATAATTAAGAGTGCCTACTACCCCCTACTACCCTTGGAAAAGCCCCAAGTTAGGTTTCCAGCACCAACATTAGGCAGCTCATGACTGTCTCTAACTCCAGCTACAGTAGATCACCCTGGCCGCCAGGGAGCCAGCACTTATGTGAACCTACTCCCACACAGACACACTTACTAAGTACACATGGTAAAAATAATAAAAGTAAATGTTTTCAAAAGATGGATACAGAAATTAAAACAAAAATACATTATCTAGAGTAAGTTGCCAAAATACAAATCAATAAAATATCCAAAGAATGATGATCTGAAGTTAGTATGAGTATATTATTTATATATACATATATATGTATGAGTCCTCCCTTCAAACTCATTTCAATTCCTAGAAAACTCAGTGTGGATTATTTCCTTAGATTTATCTATTTTCCTTTTATGAATATTTTCCTGCATGTATGTAACTTACCACATTGTGGGGCTGTAGCTTGTGTGTGGGCGTGGGTTCTGTTAAGAAATGTGGGAATTCGACTGAATTCACTCCACACAGTGCTGGGCAGATGCCGGCTATGGAAGCCACTGAGTTCCACTCCGGGCATGGGGAGATACCAGTCTGAGGTCCCGTGGGGGCCCTTGGGCTCCCAGGTACCGCTGGGAGGCCGGCTAGCCTGCTTGAGTTGGTGGGGTACTGTGGCTGGAATGCAGAGAAGTCCTCCACAGGAGATTAGGTGGCAACTCATTAGTTGAAGACCCCCTCTACAGTTCTCCATGGTGGGCCCCAAGTACAAGAGAAAGTCCATGATCTTAAAACATTTATTGTCATGGCGGAAAGTGAATGAAGCTGTACCCCCGTCCTCAGGGCGGGCCTCAGGTTAAATATCTTTTGCAAGAAGGAGGGTCTGGGAAGGAATGCTAATTGGCTATGCCCTCTGGCCCTTTAGGTACCTCATTAATATGGAGATCTCTTGAGGCTCTGCAGCCTGTAGTCATGCCCTCTAATTGTGCTACCTGTGCTATGTGACCTAAGGCCACAAACCTTTCCTTGGGTGGGGCTATGGATAAGTGAAAGGAACCAGGGCCCAGGAGCAAGGCCGAACACCTACCATCCCATTAGGGTATTATCTGGAGTTCGAGGCCTGTGCTCGAAAGGTACCAGCTGTCTCTCACAGCCAATCGTCTCACACCACATGTTTGCCTGGTGTCCCCTAAAATAGCTTGATATTTAAACCATGGAGCCACAACAGAGAATTCGCCTTTTCAGAAAGTAAGTAATTTTCAGTCATGTATCACCAGAACCAAGAGTTCTATGCTGCTACAATATAAAGTGATCGGTGTTGCTTTACGGTGTGGATGAGACACTAGGCATGCATCTGAACATCCTGGCCAGCCAATGCTCAGTATCAGCCAGTGACTCCTCATACATTTCTACTTCTTACACATTCCTACTTTTTTGAAAAAGTTTTTTACCTGTGGAAGAGCAAGGGGCAGGGCATCTTTCTAAGGGTTGTAGAGATTCAGTGAAATAAAGTTTATTAATACTCCATACCTGGGGGAGGGAAAGTAAGGAGCTCCAGGGAGCCTTCAGGTAGATAGATGTTTCTGGATCCCACTGCAAGGCTGTCATCTCATACACGAGTTCAAAATCACTTTAGGAAGAAAAATATTCAATCCAAAGACACTATTTCTGGCAAGTGAGATGGTAATTTCTCATATCCCTGAAGCCATGGCTGAATAAAGAATGATCAAATGAGAATTTTAGTACATTATTTCCAGAGAAAATTTATAGAGTCATGTACCCAAATCATGACCTGAAATTCAAGGGGACCAAGGACATTTGACTGCCGTGGCTACATTTAGAAGCGTTTAGACAACCATAATGATTTCCAGCCCTCAACTCATTCTGTTACCAATGGCGGGATCACTGTATTCTCTAGCATCACCACAAAGCATCTGTGAGAACAGCCCAGATCCCCTTCTATAAGCAAAGACAAGGATTCACGTTTTAATTACACATTATACCAACAAAACAAAATGACCCTTTGCAATGTGCCCTGTACATAGTGGAGACTTCAAAGTGATAGAAATTAAAGCAATCAATGATAAAGATATTTGTCAATAATTCACTCAAGGATAATTTATGCTACACATTGTTCTGTCCAAAGAACTAAGAAGTGAAGTCATGGGAATGACATCTCTTCAGTGCATCCCATCAGTACTCCTTATCTTTTGAGTTTTGGAGTCTTCTCCTGGTTGCTTGTTGGGGAGCTTCATTCAGGAAGAAAAGCAGAGGTGAAAATGTATATTTAAGTCAATCTGAGCCTGTACTTTGACAATACCAAATCTCTTTCATCTCGACTAACGATGTGAATGACGGCTAATTAAAGTCTCAAAAAGAGTGATATAAAACAGAGGATAGTGTCTAATTTGGGGGTCCACAGCCCTGACAGCCAGGTACCTGTCTGAATCTACTCTTACCTTGAAGAAGGAACCCTTCTATACCTACCCTTTCTTAGTACCAAGGGAGGAATTTACACACAAGTACTGGGACATTATGGAGCGTGAGAATGAGTATTTTTCTGAACATTTCATCTCACCAATAATTGAAGTAATGCACACACAATGTAGCATTTCTGTGCCTAAAGATGAGGGTTTATAGCATTTAGCTTCACAGCTGGTAAGTGTCACAGGTTCAGATGTCTCACCTAGATGCAGATAATGGACCCCACCATGACCTCTGGCATAGACAGACATTAAAACAAGCAAAGACTGTCTATTAAGTTTGTTTAAAGGAAGAATGGAGAAGAATTCAGTGTCTTGTGGAAGGTAAATCTCCTTAGTCTGAATTTTCTTGTTTAGACACACAGTGAATGTAAAGACAATTACACAGTGACCAAACAGAATCTTTTTTTTCTGCAAGAAGAACCTCTCTCTATTCAGTATACAAAATGGAACCCAACAAGGAAAAAGAAAGACAGTAGAAAAAATGAGACGGAAGTGGAGAAATGGTCGTCCATCCCCACGCGATCCCAGGAGGCCTATCTGCAGCTCCACTATGCGTAGCCTTTAAACCTAAGTTCTAATGAAGAGTACCACCTCTGCAAGTAAGAACACATCAGAGTTCAAAACCTTGTCACTTACTCTTCATTTTACCACTGAACCTCAAACCTGATTGGGTTCAGAAGGGGAGATAGTGGAGATGGATAAGAGCTGTTTGTTGTTATAAGCACAAGAGAATGCCATTCGGAGCCCTCAGGCTGCCAAACTTTAATTGAGGTTAGGAACGAATGACCCTGGTGGCAGATGGATGTTTCCCACAATCTACACTGTCACTTTGCACAATGCTCTAGTGAGCAGCTAGCTCCAGAGCCAAGTTCATTAGCCTGTCTGACATCATGCTCTGGTTACTAGGGATATCAAGCAGACATCCTGTGTTACTGGTAAAGATTTGGGCTATGTTATGAATAAACAAATCAGAAAGTCCATTGATGACATGTCATACATTGGATGACTGGGATCTTGAGCCTGAAAACTGGGGACCATGTGTCTTACCCTGGGTTCCATGTAGTCTTGCTAAATACTCTCAAAATAAAATCTTTTTGAATCAACATATTAAATTCATAGTAATGGCTTCTACAATATATACTAATATTTTCTTTTTAAAAAAAGGATTCTTACACACACTCTATTATATAACTGTTCACTCTCCATTTTATAGCCCAAAGAGGCTAAGAGCATTCCGAGAGGTTCCACAGTCAAAAATCCATGCTAGTATGCAAATACATCCTCTCTTACTTCCAACTTCACTCTCCTGCCAAACTGCCACCTTGCTGTTTTAAGATGTAGTAAGCCAATTTTCAAAGTCTTCATAATTATAGATTTCCCTTGCCAAAAATTCCTATCAGCACTAGAGTTATTAGAGGTTACTTTTGCACTTCATTGGTTGTCATTCTGTGGCAACTGCTCCGTCCATTCTGAGAGGAAGTGCAGCCTGGCAGTCTGGTGTTTTCTGGTGGGGAAGGACCAAAGTCAAGAGCATGGAATAAAAAGCGCCATAGTGTACACTGCCAACAAACTACACATATCTGCCAAAAATACAAACAGCTATTTTGCTTGGCTTCTAGGCTCCTAATTGACGAACAAGTAGAAGAGGCAGCATTAGTTAGCAGCTTTCACTGTTTTCAAGAAAACCACCAAAGCCACTAGTGCTTATATGATCAAGTTCTGGATGCATACATATAAACTAATATCATGTTTGATTATTATAAAGAGGAAACATAACAAATAAGTTTGAAAATTGTATGGCTCAATGCCTGATGTCCTTAAATGTTACGGTTGTCTTAGAATCAAAGCAGCATGGCCTGAATACTAACCTTCAGGCTTCTAAGATGGAAGACTGTCATTTTGAGAATTCCTCTTCCACATCTTAAGAATTGAAACATCGAAATATCTCAGCCTTTTGAAACTGTCTCCATGGTCCATGGTTATAAACTAGCTACTAATGGAAAAAGGGGTGGGTCTTAAGCTTTTTCTTCTTTACCTAGATGAGGATGTTGCTATCACAAAGATACAAAGAGACAAGAAGATAATTAAAATCAAAATATGCAAACTGATGCATAGGTAATAGAATGAAAAATCCTACCTAAGAGCAGGAAATACAGAACAATCCTGATATACCTAAAACTCCAATCTGTTTTGTTTTCTGATTTTACCTGTGTTTTCTTTCCTAGACAAAACTAGTTAGGGTAAATGTCTGTTTCTTTGTTGTTCTCAAAATCAGAAAATAAATGACTCAAGTAACAGATTTGAAATATGAAGGAGTGTGAACACTCCTCCATGGGGGTGGAGGGGAACTTTTCACAGCAAATCCAATTCACTTATCAACTTTCTAAAAAGATGTCTCCTTCCACTGCAGTTTAGCTGTTTATTGTTATTTTATTTTTAACTGACAAATCGTGCCTATTTACAGGGTAAATGTGGTGTTTGATCTAAAAATACATTGTGGAGTCAATGAAAGACATGAGCATGTTTGTCACCTTACCTACTTGCTTTATTATAATAAAAGGTTAAGCATCTTTTTCCTGGTGTGGTGAGATGACTAGGTTGGTAGAAAAACACCTTTATCCAGTCAGATGGTCTAGTTCATCAACTCGGAGAGGGAGAAATGATCCTACCAAGCTATGCTGTGACCTTCACACATGCACCAAGATGCACACATGTTACACACACAAACACACGCAGGTGTGGAAAGCATTAAAGCCTTTCTGTTAACTATTTGCAATAAACATTGTAGACTAGACATTATAATGGTAACAATTTTGATATATGGCCTAATTTAACGTCCACCTCACTAAGATGCAGTGTTGTTGCACACTCCATGCCAAATTCCAGGTAAACAAACTTCCTGCTTGGAGAGTTTGTGCATCTCCTCATCCTTTCAGTGTTAAAGTTTAAACAGGATGAAGAATGGGATGCAAACTTAGAATAAGAAACTACCATGTGGGAGAAACAAAAACCAGAAAAATTACTGAAGAATGAATCAGCTGGTTCTAATGAATCAACTGACACTGGATCTCACCAATCGGCTGACACTGGATCTGATGCTGCTATCATCAGGACTTTTCCTGCATCCTAGTGCTGAAGGATGCTGTGAAATGCATGCTTCTGCCTTCATAACTTCCTGCCAATCACATGCTCAGTTCACCATTAAATTGGCCACAGTTGTTGACTTAGGGGAAGGTTTGCCAAACATTTGCATATTGGATTTTCTATGAAACAAGATACTATTGATTTACTTAGAATACATGTCTATTCAGGAGGACAATGTGTGCCGAGATGAGAGGAAGGTTAGAGGTAAGGCAGGCCTGGGAATTCCATGGTTGAGATCTCTAGTCCCTAGGACCAGTACATTGTTATCTTCCTCCTTTGGTGGTTTCTGTTACGGAAGTCAAAGGTACTTGATTGCTAAAACAGAGACAGGTTACACAGGAGCTGACCTATTCTCAGAATGTTTGGATGCCAAGCTTTTATTATTAATTTTATATTATTATCATTTATTCCAACTAGTCTTTGAAACGTGTCATGCAGGTGCTGAAAAAGAACAAAGCTAATTGCATGTTGCAGGTACCACCTACTGGTAATTTCCTATTAGCCATGCATTTGTTGAAGTTAATGAAACAACCATTTACCAATTGCAGTAAAAGGAACCCCACAATGCCTTAGGGTGATGGAGTGCAGTGGGTCAGAACACAGCCAGCAAAATTTACCTAGGGAAAGCAAAATATGTTGTAGTGGGAGATATTTAAATCTCCAACCCAATTAGGACCGGTGAATGAAAACACAGCTCAGTAATTATGAATATATTCTGTAAGCCTAGATTGGACAGATATCCCTACACTACTCTGTTCCCCAGTTATGAGACCCTTATAACTTGAGGGTTTTATAGACCCTGCATTTGTTCTTCTACCTCCTGCTTCCCAGTGGTCCTCCCCCTCTCTCGTCTCTCCCCAGCCTTTCTTTCTCCACCTCTCCTTCCTCTGCCCAATCACTGGCTCCAGCCTTTATTTTACAAATTAAGATGAGCAGAAGGTTCACTAGAAATCACCTGTATAATGACACACACCTCCTCTGTAGCCCTTCACAAGAAACGGGAATTCGTATCAAAATACAAGGCTGGGGCTGTCCACAACAAGATGTCAATCTACTGCCTTGAGAACCTTGAGTTGAGTCTACTCAAAGTTCAGACTCAAGGTTGAGACTGTTCAAGCCTACTGCTTGAATAAAGCATTCCCTTTCCACACAATTTAGTGATGAGCTTCCAAATATTATAATACATTAATAAGAGAAATTATGCTACATGTGTTCATATGCTCACATATGTATGTAAATACATGTATGCATGTATATGCACATCTTTGATAAACATTCTCAATTCTCATAATAAATCCATGAGATTTAATTTTACTTTATAGTGGGAGGAGCCAGGGTATAAAAGATGAGTCAACCAGAAAGAGGTGAATGCAGAGCTGTTCCTTGTTTGGCCTGCCTTCCAACCCCATACTTTGAGCTGCCATGTGGTACTATTGCCAAAACACTCTTACAATTCTGAGTAACAGGGAATCATAACCTGCTTATTGATTATTTCACAGACTATCTCCTGACAAGATGTTATTCATGGAAAAGTAGCTTTCTTTCTTGTCTCTGTTATTTAAAGATTAGACAGACTTTACCATAAAGAGAATTCAGAAAGTGAAATGCTACAGGTTTGGCTCCACTCCCAGTGGTTTGGGGTTTCTTCATTGGTCCTCTTCCTTAGGCCAACTCTCCCATCCCACACACTTGATGCTTTCTCTCCCACTTATGTTTCATAATCAGAAAACAATATGATTCAACTCCTTAATATTCATGTTCAGTACATTCTAGGTGCAAAGTTCAGAACAATTTAAAACAGTTGAATATATACTTTGATTATATGTAACTCTGGGTGGAGATTGTACATTGTCTAGACGTTAGCACATGGAATGGACACCAGAAATAATTCTATCAAAAGAAACTTCTAAGTATGATGGATTTGTCAGCTGAATGCAAGTAGTATCTCGGGTTGCATGCTTGTGGTTAAGTTTAAACATATATGCCTATATGTACTCAGATATGTATATATTAATATTTTAGTTAAGGACTCCATGTATGAATGCATTACATTGTGTTCAACATTATTCCCCCTACTCCTTGTACTAACTTACCTCAGATCCACCCTCTGTCTGCCACCCCGCTTCCACCTTCCTATATTTTACATTTTTAAAACCCACTGAGTCCAGTTTGTGCTGCAGGTGTGGGGTTATCCCCTGGAGCATGATTAGACTCCCAGAGACCACACCATGAAAGAAAATTGTCTCTCCCTGCCCTAGCAGCTACCAGCTATCAAGAGCTCCTAAACAGGGGTGGGGTTCATCAGCTCCTCCCTGATCCACGCTAGAATGCCGACTGTCTTGATCCTGTGCAGGTCTTGCACAGGTATCTATGGCCGCTATCATTTCATGTTTGTCCTGCTGTGCCCAGAAAACACTGTCTCCTCCTAGTCCTCTCCATTCCAATCTCCCATGCACTTGTGTGATGCTTTCCCTGCCTTGCATGGCTATGTGTAATATAGACATCCTCTTGTGGCTGAGCACTCTACAGACATCTATCTATTCTCCACACTGTAGTTGTCAAAACTAGAGTTTCTGTGTTAACTGCTATCTGCTGCACAAATGAACCTCTCTGAGAAGTCAACTTTGTGAGTTGCATTAATCTATGGCTATAGGGAGACAATTTAGAATATTTAGAGAGCAATTTGAAGCTATGCTCAATTATCAAAACAATATTTATAAGTTCACCCCTGTTGCCTGTGAGCTCCTTAGCCATAGATTCTTGATTAGCCTTTCAGGAAAGGCACTTATTACTACCTGTGGACTGGGTCTTGAATAAGAGAGTTCTTGATCTCCTCTATCACATTCCTGACAATATCACCTCACTGGGCAAATCTTGCCAGGTTGGTTATTATTGTAACTCTCTAGCCTCATAGCTAGATCAGACTCTTGATGAATTTTCTCTCCATAAAGGCAGAAGAGCACCAGGTACTATAAAACTAGCCAGCTGAGAGGAAGCTTCCCTTTGATACCAGCTAGATTTCTCCAAGTCCTGTGATCCAAGTATGTAGTGCCCTCAGCAGTAGAGTCTTATCATCACGTTCTGGTGAGCAACCAAAGTCAATGGCAATAGTCTGTATTATTCTATGGGTTTCTAAGACCCCAGAGACCAAAAAAAAAAAAAACAAGCAAAACAAAAACAAAAACAAAAAATAGCTCAAGAGGAAGTTTCTCACACCTTGCATTGCCCATTTTTTTAAACCTATATATTCTGAGAGGAGCACTATGCCCTGTGTATGATAGTGCTATTTAAACTGGAGAATGAGAGGATGGGCACAGTAATGGGTGTGAGGGTGGTAATGGGGGTGGTAGTGGTAGGTTTTCATATGGCTTTCTCAAATAGCCTTTCTTTACCTCCTCTCTATTCCTCCCTTCTTCCTACTTAAATCTCTGCACACGCGTGCACACCGTTATTTCCTTTTCCCCTTCTATGTCCTGTGTTATACTATGCCGCATCCCTTAATATCTTTCTCCCTTCCCACCAGTAGTTCAAAAAGATGCTTTTATATAACACAGACATAGTCTCTGCCTACACAAATGACTACTCTACTTTTACATGAAGTAACTTAATAGATATTTATGCGCCCTCTCTCTACACACCACTGCCCTCTCTACACAATTCCCTCCTTCCTCTGATCTTGTCTTCCTTCTCCTGACTAGAAACACTCTACCCCCACCAATCGTCTCATCAGATCACCTGTGCCCTGCAATCCCCAACTCATTGCCCCTACCCATCCCCTGAAAATGGTCCCATTTTACGTTACTGGCTCCTGTAGTTACTATAGGATATTTACTCACGTCTGAAGGTTGGAAGCTAGAAACCTCAAATGGGAGAAGAGAGGTGACATGAACACACATGCACACACTTTGTATGATGATAATTCTTGGAGAAATTAAGTCCAAAAGTTCTATTAAAAACGAATAGTCAAGAAGATTGTAAATTAGCTTGACATTTATTCTGATATGGAAAAAAATGACCCATAAGATTGATAATTTGTTCATGATTACCATCCAGAAAATCTATGAGAAGTAAAGTATATAGTCAGTAGACGCAATGGAAGAACAAAAGTCATTCATGCGAATAGTAATCTAAGGTTTGTAAAGTATAAATCCGACACATATTGAAAACCCCACACGAATATATTTTTATATACCTCACATTTATTTAATGACTAAATGGTATTTCAATTAGGTCTCTAATTTCTTTTTGGAATGTAGAAGCAAACTGAAGATGCAGACCACAATTATATAAACTTGAGCCATTAGAGACATTAAATCTAACACACGCAAACACAAAAGGTTTATTTTAAATAAATCAAATATCCTGATGTCAAAGCCACAAATTATGAAATTGTGTTTGGTTTGTATCCTAACACCAAAACTTCAAAATGGCATCCCTGATTGACTAAACTGCTTTTGCAGCCACAGTTAGGATTCTTCCAAGCCACATATTCAGACAAACACATCAGTGTATACCCATTGCTGATGTAATTGTGGTCAATGGAAAGAGAATTGGAGAGACCTTGCAGTGCCCTCAGATAGGCCTTCAGGAGAGATCATCTAAATTAGGTCAGACATGGAAAACTAAATGTTTCGCAGTTTATTTGAGGTTTGTTATTGGTCATCTTATCGGAATAAAATAACATGTGGGCCATGGCATATTTTTTAAATATTCAGAAAAATAGAATGCTTAAAAACCACACAAGAATATGAAAACTTCTTTCAAACAACATAGGTAGCAGCTGTAGTTTTCCACATGGTTTTTCTCACTTTTGTGCCCTTGCCTTGACACAAAAAGGGCACAGTTCAGTGCCCTCAGATGGAAAGAGTATATCTTTAGCAATGTGCAAGACTAAACAGTCATTCTCTCTGCCGATCATCCTTTTCTTAATCATTTGCCCTGGATTGATTTTTAAAACTCTATATTGGTTTGAGTGATATTTCTGTTTAATGCATTGTTGAGGAAGTAGAATATAAAATTAAATACACCACAACATTACTTAATGTTGATGTATGCACTTTATGCTCATTTTTTTTTCTCATTTCTTATCCAAAAAACCTAAAATTGCTTATTGAAAAAAAAACCTACTGCTCTAAACAGGTTAGGTGTGTGCACATGCCTGTGTGTGTGTGTGTGTGTGTGTGTGTGTGTGTGTGTGCACGTGCATTTGAAATAGAAATATAGAGACAGAGAGGGAGGTATAGAAAGATGGGATATATCTTCTCAGTCCCTCTGTGGAAGGACCACCAGAATCCCTGTGCTCTATAGAATATGTCCCTAGTCATCATCACTTGTGGCATTGTTGGTGACAGCAGCTGACAACATTTGCAAGATGGAGGGCAGCTCTTAAGGGTCCAGGAGCCTTTTGTATGTGTTCTCAATTTTTTACCTTCACTGACTTACTTTATTCTTTTTAATTTTCTTATTTCTTTTATTTTTGAGATTATTACATCATTTCCTATTTTCCTTTCCTCCCTAAACATGTCTATATATCACTTTTGCTCTCTTTCAAATTAATAGTCTCTTTTTCTCAATTATTGTTATACACTTACATACGTGGTGTGTGTGTGTGCGCACATGCGCATGTGTATGCCTGTGCCTGTGTTATGTGTTCCTAAGCACAACCTGCTCAGTCTGCATATCAATCCTTGTGTGTATGTTTTCGGAGCTGACCATTTGGTATTTTATAATCTGTTGATGTTTCTTCCCTAAGGAAGACTGTTTGTCTTGCTCTGAGTTTCTTAGTTGCCAGTAGTTCTTTATGTAGGGCAGATGCCTAGTGGGCTTTTCCCCATCCTTGTTAGCGTGCCCATTGTTGTCCTCATTCTGCTCATGGCTGGGCAGCCATGTTAGTGAAACTGGGGTATAGCTTCTGACTTTATGAGGAGACACAGTCTCACAGTAAAGTCCCTGATCCTCTGGCTCTTACAATCTTTCCACCCTGTATTGTACACGGATCCCTAAGGCTTAGGTGCAAGAGTTGTATGGTAGATGTATCCACTGGGGCTATGTTCCACAACTCTCTATTTTGATTATTACAGCTTTCTGTAATAGTCTCTGTTGCAAAGAAAGATTATCTTGAAGAGGGATGGTGAGGACAAATCTACTGGGAGGTGACTGGCCTGAAAGTTGCATCAGAATGGAGTAGGCTAGACCTTTGTCCACTAGGAACTTAGCAGGTTTGCACATTACCTTTGCTGTAACCTGCGCACCCAATAGGATGGATCCCAGACCATGTCATTTTTCATTTAACTGACAGATGGGAGGGATCTCGTTTTCCATCTTCTGATCTAGGCATTCATTCTTCCAATGCCACCTCTGTTTATTGTAAACACATTGATACTTTTCCTTCTCTCTAGACATGCCTTTTCTTAGTCTCCTTTGTCTGTTTTCCTAAGTGCAGCTACTATCATGTTTGTCTCTTTCCCTGGTTTTCCTTGGTTGAGTCCTGATTCTTATAGACTTTCAGAACAATTTCTAATACCTGGGTCCTATTCATACCCTCAAATCTCTCTAATTTTTGAAGTTTCTTTCTACATCAGAAATATATAGCTGATTGTATGACAACAGCAATATTTTCTGCTTGCTCATTTTGGGGGCCATCTGGACTATCAAAGTAAACATGCAATATGTTTCCTGGAGTTGTCTCAGGAACCCAGAGGACAGTTTATCACATCCCTGCATAGCCTTACTCACTTAAGACAGATTAGTGAGCTTCCTAACCTCTGCTTTCAAGCCTGCCAATAAGACCTGGTAAAAACTGTCCAAAGTCTCCTTACCTCTGTCAGTATGGTGTTGGGGCTCCATTCTGCTAAACCAAAGATCTGATTGGTCTGAGCCTCATGTGCTGCCTTCCTACTCTTCAGCTGGATACTGTCACTCCTCATCTGTGAAGAGGGTGGCCAGAAGCTGTTGACAGTTGTCACATGAGGGCTAGTGACTACAAAAGACAATCTCCAACAGGCTGATGAAGGAGATCCTGTGGTTTTTCAGAAAAGGGAAGATGTTGAGTCTTCTACTTATATAGACCATTGGCTGAAAAGGAACATAAACATAAACTATAAGTGGGGGTAAGGAGTCTTTTTCACTCTGCCCCATTTCAGCACATCTAAGCTATGAGGTGCCATTGATGGCACTTCTCTTTAAGGCAGAATGTAAACTGTCACCATTGCTTAGAACAAAGTCTGCTAGGCTTCCTTGTATTCAGTAGTATGGGGAGGGTGTAAAGCATCATCTGTGGAAAAGTCTGCGTCCCAACCACCTCCTAGGGAGCTGAAAGCAGGGTCTCTCCTCCTACCAAGTCCATTGGTCTGGTTGGGGTATAAAGAAGTGAGACATCCATTTCCTCTGGAGGAATGGAGTGAGTAGCTGGCATGGTTTCTATGTAAGTCCCAGCTGGACCAAAAGGACCCTGCTCCCCAAAGCTAGAGAAAATGTCTTTGGCCAGAGGATGGGTGGGTAGCTGATCAAAGACAAACAACAGTTGCTACAAGAGAACTGGTCTGGGTGATTGGGAGTCTTAGTCACTGAGTTCCAAATAGCTCCTGCTGTTTGAGGATGTAGCATATCCTCAGAGGAGACCATCCAAACACAAAGGACAGCCAGTCAATCTCACCCGAAAGGTGTGTGGTTTCCAAGGTCAGAAGTGAATGGCAAAGTTGCTTTTGTCTGACAAGCAACTGTCTCTGAAGTATTTTAATATAGGTTCCATGGGTGTCTTGGGAAAACTCTCTTTCCCAGCTATTATAAAAGGGAGTCTGGCCAGAAGAGAAATGAAAAAACAAGACAGAGACAAACAATGAAAATGAGGAGACAGATTAGGGGTGGTCACCACACACTCATACATCTCAACAGACCAGAGGGGTCCCATGACATTTCACAAAGACCTCAGATGCTGGTCAGCAGCTATATCAGGCCTCTCTAATGCATCCTAAACAAAAAGAGCCTTAACCAGACTTACCCCTGGAAGTGACAGAATAAGTAACTTATGATTTTTATTCTTTTGGGTGTGTCAGATTTTTCCAATGCATTAGGCAGCAATTGATCAGAAGCAGTCTCAGAGCCCTGGAACATCTAGTGTTGTGACCCTCCTTGAACCCAGACTTTAGTAAGCTCCCAGACCTTAGCATAATTGATGCCATAATAAAACTCCCATCCAGGCCTTGGAACCCAAAATGTAGGCAGCAATACCTGCCAAAATTATAACAAAGACCTAATTCATTAAAGCCCCTAAAGGAACTCCTTGACCACCACACTCTTCCCAACTCCTAGGCACTCTGAGACCACCATGTCTCAAGGTTTTGTCTCTGGTGATTATTCTTGAGCCTTCAGAAACATTGTAAGGTATCTACAAAAGTTCAAGCCAAAAGAAAGCCAGCTGACCAATGTCTACACTGTGTATTCAGAACCCGATTGTAGTTCCAAGCCTTTCTCAGGGTGAGCTTGTAAGCACAAAACCATATTCTGGGTTGGCCTACTTCTATTAGAAATAACAGTTAACCAGAAACAGGATTACAGAAGCCAAAATACAAGGTTAGTTTGTTTAAGGATTGTTCCAGGACTATGGGCTTTAATGAATTAGGTCTTTGTTTTCATTTTGGCAGATACTGCTGCCTACATGCTGGGTCCCAAGATCTGGATGGCATTTGCATTATGGCATCAACTGGGTTAAGGTCTGGGAGATTACTAAAGTCTGGGACCTGTTAAAGGAATCCAGGCTTTACTGGATTCCTGGGTTTCCATCAATAAATCACCCATTATTCTCATGTCAAACTTTCTATTTGACTCATGTGTTTTCTTTCACAGATATGAATATATTTTATTTGTTCTGTGTACTTGTTATTTTATCTATCTTATGCTGTGGAAAGTTTCTTTTCTGATCATATATATTTGGTGTTCTGAGTGCTTCTTGTATTTATACAGGTATGTCTTTCCTTAGTTTGTGGAAGCTTCTTCTATGGTCTTGTTGAAGATCTGGTCTAGACCATTGACTTGGGAGTCTTCTCCCTCATCTATGCCTATAAGTTGAATTGTTTATGGTGTCTTAGGTGTCTTGTATGTTCCTTTCCTTGATTATTTGATCTGGATTCTCCACTTTATCTTAGCGTCTTGTTATTTTTGTTCTGCTTGATTCATTCTATTTGTAAAAACTTTAAGTTTCCTATTTGGATTACTGGGTTTTTAAATTCCATTTTAATTTTGGATTGAGTTCTATTCAATGTTTTTATCTCTTTACTGAATTCTGTTTTTAGATCCTGGGTTGACTTCATTCCTTCAGCCTTAGGCTTGTGTTTTCTTGGGACTCACTCAGGCATTTATTCTCCTTAAGATCTTTTCCATGACCTCATTCAGGTGTTCTTTATGTCTCCTTTAAACATCTTAAGTTCTTTGATAAAGTTTATAAAAGATCTTTTAGATATCATGTTCTGGGGATCACCTAGTTAGTTTTCATTTGCTAAACATTTCTACAAGACTGATGAGTGTTGAAAAGGAGATCTTATATTAGTCCTGCATATTGTTTGTATTTTTCCAATGACATCTGGGCATGTGGACATTTTTTTCTTAGTTCTGTATCTAATATGGATATAGCAGTTTGGAGTAGAAGAGAGGATTGTGGTTGGGTTTGGACTAGAGGTTGGAAATGGCCTAAGTTGAATGAAGTCAGGTTAAAAAAAAAAAAAAAAAAAGAGTACTAGGCTAGTGGGCAGAAAGTGCCTCCTGGTCCAACAATGGGGTTTGGGAAGAGCATGGAGATAAGGATCAGGTGAACTTACTAGGTTAGTTCCTGGAGAAAAACATTCAAGATCTGGCTGGGTAGAGAGGTTGACTATGGTGTGGGAGCCATCAGTGGATTAGAGGTAGGCAGGATGAGTTTTGAAAGGACCTTATACACTGGTTCTGGGGCAGGAAGGGCTGGCCAGATTAGGCTGGGGCAGTGGATGTGAGATCCAGCCTAGATCTGATAGATTGCGGAGGGTACATGGAGGGAAGACTCTGAAGAAGGATGTATAGCATCTTGCTGAGTGGAGAGTGGTCTGTGAGTGTCCTACTTGTTTCTAAGAAACACCTTATTTGTATCTAAGAATGGTCTCTGTGCTACATCAAATGAAGCTAAGAGAGCAAGAGTATGATACCAGCAGACATATTGGAATAGTTATCTTCTACTTTCTAAGGAACATAGATAGCATTTTAATGCCAAGACTTTCAGGAAAGATTCTTTTTATCTTCCTTAAGGTACACTATATAGTAAAAGAATAGACTGTTTTAAATTACTTTTTGTTATGGTAGGTAATTATATTGAAGGTTTCAAATTTCCTAGAGAATAAATTTCCTAATGGAAATAAATTTACCACTGGTAGACTATAATTTTAAGCCTTTCTCTAATTGCAGAACTGAATTTATTGAAGTTACTTACTGACACCTAGGAGAATAGGAAAAAAGAGTGTCCCTCCACAGTCATGTTTACTATGTTCTCAAGAATTCTAACATGAGAAGCTCATGGCCTACGAATTTATCTGACATAGGAATTGCACTTAATTGGTGGCACCCTTAAATAGTATGTAAATTCAGGTATACTCATGGCATATTAAATTGCTTTATTTCTCTTTCAGGGTGTCACAGTCTAAAAGTTGAATGCTCCCTCTGGGCTCAAGTGTTGAATACTTTGTCCCCAGTGGGTGGTGATATGTGTGAGATTGTGGAACCTTTGAGAGATGTGGCATCACTAGAGGAAATGAGTCACTTGGAAGTTTGCTTCAAGGCCTATAGCAAGTCTAACTTTCTTTCCAACCCTGATTCTTGCTCTGCTATGATATACGCAAACATCTGTTCTGTGCTCTGACTAAAGCTACCACTACCATGGGACATAACCTCTAAAAGTAGGGGCCTACATAAATGTCTTTTGAGTTGTTTCTTCTCAGTTATTAGATATACTGGGAAAAAAAGCATCAACTACACAGTATACTCTGTCAGGGCAATTTATCTTTAGCTAACAATTGAAGACTAACAATAGAAGTTCTTACCTAGCGCATGGTGGCTTGTTGTACTAATTATTTAAAATGGCCTCTGGCTCAGGCCGACCATCTAAGCTGCAGCGGCTCTGCTTAGCCCAGCCGCCATGTTTCTCGGTCTGAGGCCATGTGCGCACTGCAGCTAGAACCGGCCCACCAGAAACACCAGCCTTGCCACCCACTAGGTGCCAGCGTGAGTGGCTCATGCCTTTAATCTCAGCATTTGGGAGGCAAAGGCTGGTGGATGTCTATAAGATGGAGGCCAGCCTGGCTTATAAAGTGAGTTCCAGGACAGGACATCCAAGGCTGTTACACTTAGAAGAAACCCTGCCTCAAAAAGAAAGAAAGAAGAGAGAGAGAGAGAGAGAGAGAGAGAGAGAGAGAGAGAGAGAGAGGGAGAGAGAGAGAAAGAGAAAAAACAAAATAAAAACTAATACAGATTCTTACTTAATTGTGTGAGCAATTAAATGTCTTTAAATGATTGGAATGCAAAAATATGCAGTACCTATCTTGTACATGTATGATGTTATTATTTGAGGTAACACTTAGTATTTTTATTTCATCTATCTAATTTTCTAAAAAGCCCCCAGACATATGGATGGATCAGCACTTAATGAAAAAAAGAGGCCATGAGTTTGAAAGAGAATAGGAAAAGGTGTATGGTAGGTTTCTGAGGGAGGAAAAGGATGTGACTATTTTACAATCTCAAAAGTTACCAAATGAAGTAATGAAAAGCAAACAAAATACACAGAAGTCCTCAGACAAAATTCTTCAAAATGGATCACACAGAAAACGACATACTTTGTTTGGAAATCCTATGATATCAAAAACTGTGTATGCTCATTTTGAATAAAGATGTAATTTATTATTCCCCTGTATAACTGAATAAAATAACATGTGTATGTGGCATAAATTTTTAACATGCAGAAAAGTCAAAAGTTAAATCAAAACCTGCAAGAATATAGAAAACACTTTAAGTGGCATAGGTGCCAACTGTGTCTTCACATATGATATCTGGGTTTTATTTATTTACACTGCTTCTTGACTTTTCACCTTCTGATGAAACTTTGAGACTTCTGGATCAAAGGGACAATATTAGGATTCCAATGTTATTATTTTAATGATTTATTTAAGCACATATTATGTGTGGACATAATATGAATGATCTTACACACAAAATCTTTGATAAAATTTGTATATTCTTCTCATATCACTAAAATAAGAAATTCATTTTGTACAAAGGAACTTTTGATTTTCAGGTCAACATCACTTGCCTTCTCCAAAACAGACTGGGTAAGCAACAATTAGTGTCACTGATGAAATTATGAACACGCTTTTGGTTTGCTTTGTAGGTGTGTCCACACTGTCTTCGAGTCTCCTCAGCTTGCTCCTGCCCTCCCTGGGCTTTCTTGTCTACTTGGAATTCTGAATGTTGCGACATTTGCTGTCCTCATCCCTGCTCAGAGGATGCTCTTCATCGTGGGATGACTGTAATTCCTTCTAATCCCTGCGGCTCCATCCTAAGCCAAATGAATTAGACTCTAACAAGCTATTCAACTGATTTCCCAACACATTATGACTGAGGCATTCAGGAACCCCTTCATCCAAAAGAATAACTTTCAAATGGAAATAAAATGATTTTTAACTTGTTCCAATATGCCTTATAAACCATTTAACCTGATTCTGTGAAAGTTGCATGATTAATTCAATGGACAAGTTACAGTGTTCAATTCAATACCATAGGCTGTAGAGTGAAGGTAAGCTCACCATACACAGGTGCTTTACACTTAATGACAAGTTGTGAATAGAATAGAGATTGAAATGTTGATTGTATGTGGTGTTTGTACGAGTAATGCGTTCTCTTGTATTAGCTTATGTGTTTGGGGTCCTGCCTATTTTTGAAAGACCCTCATCATTCATTACATTTTGAGTTTTCCATAAAATTAAAACAAAAATAGAGCAAAATCATTTTGACACAAACACCATTACCAAATCACTTTAGTGAATGAGTTGGAAGTTTTGGACGATGAAAACCAAATTATAGAACTTACTATCAGTATTCTTATTTTTTATGTAATTTTATACATATTTGCTTTTCAGAATCCCTAATACTCTTCAGTTAGTTTTCTAATGCTGACATTCCCATGCCAGCATTTTTTTTACTTTTGTATTCTAATCTGAAGTTGTTTTGTGCTTTTCTTCTCATCAATGTCAAACCACAGAAGCTGCAGCTCATCTGGAATATTGTCTATTGCTGTGTTTACTCATGTGTGGAATGACAGGTTTGGGGAAGTACAGTGCTTTCATTTATATTGCAATGTGATTGTCTTTATCCAGCTAGAAACAAGTGACAGTAAAGTATCAG
This sequence comes from Mastomys natalensis, assembly GCA_021653895.1. Taxonomy (NCBI): domain Eukaryota; kingdom Metazoa; phylum Chordata; class Mammalia; order Rodentia; family Muridae; genus Mastomys; species Mastomys natalensis. The sequence goes on from JAJTUV010000381.1 coordinate 2,890,699, forward strand.
AATCTCTGAATGTTCTCATTGTTCTGGTTTTGTGCTTCATGCCTAAGTATAAACTCTCTTTATAGAAGGTGTAGAATCAAGAATTCATATGCAGGTTGGAAAAAGCTACAGAATTCCATTTCAAGACATTGAAAGCTCATGTCCCATTTCAATGCAATACTGAAAACTGGCTAAAAATACCAAATCAGAATGTTGCTAGTGGTCCCATAAAGAATATGCAAAGCTGGGAGGCAGGAGAGGTAGACAGTGTCCTGTCCAGAGATGTCTCCCAAGTGTTGGTGTGGAGGAATTTGTGAGATGTGAAAGGGAAACTTGTGTTTCCTCATGATTCATGGTGTGCCCAGAGATGTGTCTGAGTGTGGGTGTGGAAGAGTTCGGGTAATAAAGAATTAGCTGGCTCCTGAGATAGTGCAATGTTTGGTTCCTGGAGAAGTCGAATCCTATTTTATTAGCACAATCTTGCTGGCTAATTAGAGACAGAGTTTATCTTTTTAGAAAAGATACCCTATAGGTCCATAAAGAATATTTACAGGAAGCAAAAATAGATCTATTAATATGTTACCCCTATCTTTAATTTGTATAATTTTTGTACTATATGTGTAAATGTTTAAAGTCCTCATTATGAAAAAATATCAATAAATATTTCATTAATTTACACTTAACACTTTGTTATACAAATGAAACTTTTTAAATCAGTAAAACAGATGCTCTCCCAGTAGAAGCATGTCAATAAACCATTGCCAGATTTCATAAAATATTTAATGAAATTGAAAAAGAAGAAAGTGACTTCATACTTTAGGGAGATGAACACTCTGTAAGCTTTCTGTACAAATGTTGTGTTTTCCTTGTTATATTCGGGGGTTTTCCTCTTGCGATGTGACCCATGTTGGGCATTTTTGTATCATCAATAACAACTACATCTTTTGCCAAATGCATGCCTGCCTTTTCTTTTCTAATATGTGGTAATAAAGACCAAAACTGGCTAGATTTTGCATGAAAATGGTTCTGAAAGATAAGAAAACAGACTTTGAAGGTTGTTTAGTTTAAATATGTGGCAGATAGACACAACTCTCTCATGCACAAATGACTTCTGCTTTTCATTTTCTCATATAATTGTACAGATGTGACTGGGACCATCAGTTTTAAACTGTTGTCAAGCTAACCAATGTATCATATGCTTTAAGATGCAAGATTCTTAATTAAACTTTATATAGCTATAGACACATCTGTTGTTTCTTTGTATTTCAGGAAAGGTAATAGTAGTTTTATTTGATACTGATAAATAACGAATTGATTTTTTAGTTATTTTTTATCATTTTTTTCAATGGAGTAGTATAGGACTGTCATTTGTCCTTTTTAATGAATGAATACAAATTATAAAGAAATAAATGTCTTACTGTTGCCCAAAAAGTAACTGTCCCTTCAATTTACCTGAATTTTATATTTGTTTTCTGTTTGTATGTTTGTATTGTTTGGTTTTGGTTTGGTTTTGGTTTGGCTTAGAAAGTTTTTATGAGCTTGGAGTCAAGGAGGAGAATCTCCTGGGTAAGTAAAACTTCAGAGTTGACAAGTTCAGCATACAAAGACTACACAGGGCTTAGAGATACAGCTGAGTTAAGACTGCTTGCTATACCTTTATCATGCATCTCACTGTCTGCTAATTTAAGAGATTGATACACGTGCTCCTGCCCCTGCCTCTGCATTTTTTTTCATGTTGTTGTTGTTCCTAGATAGAAACAAGATAGTTTTTAATGAGTTCACTTTATAAATTAGCTTGTGGCAACCCAAGATTAGATTTTTACATTATCATCTTTTAAAGACAGATTTTCCACCTTGGTTTCTAGATATAAATTTGCTTCTCTGGGTAATTCATGTCAGGTACTTCAGTACTCTTATCCATTGGCTATTACAGTTTAGTTGGGAGGACCCCTGCGTGAAGTTGTGAGTGAACAGACAAGGCCTCCATCTGTCTTTGGCTTACTGGCTTCCATGTAGAGCAACACCTTGTAGGCAATGCCAAAAGGCATCATCCTTTCTTTCTGTAGCTTCCTTGGACTGTCATTTATTCTATCATAACTCTGGAAGCTGAGCTAACTGTTTGCCTGGAAAGGAGGTCAAGGTACATCTGTCCTTTCTCCTTCTCAAATGCAGTATGCAAAGTGAAAAACACTGGCTGGGTTCATTTATATGACATTCCAGAAAAAGCAGAACTCTGGATACAGAAAACACATCAATAACTAGGTTTGGGTAATAATGAGGGCCCAAGAGTTACATTAAATAAGAAACAGGAGGAGGAGGAAGAGGAGAATAATAAGGAGGAGGAAGAGGAGACTTTAGTGTTTTCCCCTAATTAATTCAATAATAAAGACGACAAGGAGCCAATCACTGGGCGAGGAGGAGGTGAGCTTCGGTCTGAGAGTGGAAGAGGGAAGGCAGGAGGAGGGACTTCCTTTTGGATGGACAGCAGGAGCAAAGCAGACAAGATGTAGACCGGGGACTGGTAGTTCTGGTAGCAGAATCCATCACTGGAAGATTTCTAACTTAGAATAGTTGACGAATTTAGGATGATAGATTCCCCACCCAGCAGTGTTATCTGTTGATTCTAAGCTAAGATTGTCTGGTATATTCCGTTTTGCAGCAATTCAGCTGAGCTCCAAGGAAAGGTAACCAACCGTGGCAGAGCATGGGTTTGCAAGAGTGTGCCTGACTGAGAATGTGAGCGAACTGCAAGAAGTTGGGCAGATGCCACATAGGGTTAGCCATGGGGGCGGGGATACCTCCGGGCCGGAGAATAGCCAGCATCAGCGTGGGTTGGATTTTTAATTATTACATGCAACAGGAGACAACATTTGAATCTACACATTTGACAAAACTCAAAATTGTTAGCAAAAAGGTAAATTTTACTGTGTGCACTTTTAAACTTTTAAGCCCAGGGACTGAAAAGACGGCTCAGCTGTTAAGAGTAAGTACTGTTCTTGCAGAGGCCCCAAGTTTAGTTTCCAGCACTCTGTAGGTAACTACAGCTTCAAGGACTCAGAGTCTCTCTTTAGGACACGTCACTCGTGTGCAGAGACCCACAGATGCCCCCTCACGCACACATTGAAAATTAAAAATAACGTATAACAACCAAATAGAACAAAACAAGATACAATGAGACAAGGAAAAAAACCTTGTCATGTAAAGTTAGGACAAGCCAAACAAATAGGAGGAAAGGAGTCCCGAGAAGAAGCAAGAGTCAGAAAGACATCCATGCCTACTGTTCAGAGCCCCACAAGAAGACCAAGCTAATAGCTGTAAGATATATACAGAGGACCCAGCCCAGACCCATGCTGGGGCCCTGCTGGCTGTTTCAGTCTCTGTGAGCCCTGCTTAGTTCATTTGGTGGGCTATATTCTGCCTGTATCTTCCATCTCTTCTGAGTCCATTTTAAGCAAGGAACATAACATTTTGAGGTTTCTTTCCTCCTTTGCATAATAGAGATATTCCTCCTTAATCATTCCAGGATCTTTCAGTTTCAAGTGATCATCAATTCAAGTAAGTAAGTCCAAGAACAAAAAGCCTCTGTTGACTTGAGTGATACATTGTTTAGGTGATGCTGTCTGGGGAGTCTCCCTCCCTGCCTCCCCCTACCCCCTGACAGTGTGGATCTCTGACCTGCTGTTCCAGTGGCGGGACTCAGCAGGGATAACAATTTCAAGCCCAGAACCTCTTCATTTCTGACGTAAAGAAACAGAGGTCCCTCTTTCTGGTGTAGCACACCTATCATACCTGCTAGAGGATGCCACCAGAAGGTTGGTATGTTTTCGTTAGTCATCCTGGTTCTCCTGCCCGCAGTTCTGTGTGGCTATACAGCAGCAAAGCACTACAACTGAAGTCCCCTCCAGGGTCACATGGAATGGAGAAAGAATGGTTCCAGCTAAAGTCATGCAGGTGGCGCTTTGGCCTTGAGATACCCTACCACCAGCACCAAATCTTAAGTAAGCCCTAAGAAATATTTCAATGGTACAACAACATTTCAAAGGACTGCAGAACTTCACTGTAAAACACTACCAGCATAGACAATGCCCCCAGCTACTTACAGGAAATGATCTGTTGAAGTGTTGAGGGCATGCACACCATTTCAAAGGGCTGTTTAACTGCTTCCTAAATACAACCAGGAAACATCGGTAGCATGTAACACATAGATATCAACCGCTCCCATGGTGATTTTGATAGTAGAAGCTGGCCTTCCCTATATTTGACCCTTACCTGTTTGCTGTTAGAGTTGCCTTCTGATAGGAGAGAAACCTGACCCTGCTCCACTGTTCTCCCATCCTCCTGACAGGAAGTGCCGGTGAAGTCTTGGTGTGTCTTCAAGGCAGTGCCAAAAAATACAAGTGGAAACATGTATGTCCTCTGACAAGCCTTTGCTTGCTGAAGAGATGCAAATGTCCCACTGACCAAACTGAGTCAGTTATAGCCCCAGGGCCTAGAGGGAGGTTCACACATGGATGGGGCTTTAAAACTGTGAGCAAAGGGTATGAATGGGAGCAGTAGCAAAGGACTGAAGTCAGGTGGTCCAGATTACTGAAGCCACCATATTGCCATTGAACTAGAAACAAAACCCTCCAACTCAAACTATAGTACAATGCTTATCATGTAATTTTTTTTATTTGTTGAAACATTTATTTGGTCACAGATTCTGTATTGTTTATTAGTGATGTGTATAGGCAAAGTGGAAACACTTTACACAATTGTGGAAGATGGGGGGATGCCCAAGTGATAGAGACTACATATTGCTCTTACAGAGGGCAGTACTCTTGGCCTCTGTAAGTACCCACACTCAGATACACATACCAACATAACACACAAAATACATACACACACATAAACACACACATATGCATGTGTATGCATGTACATACACACACACACATTTGTCTTTGATTAAAATAGAGTACATTTCATCATTAAAAGTATAAAATAAAAATCAATTACGTACATTTGTTCTAAAAATTCTTCATATTCAGATATAACTCACCTTTGAGCAGTCGATGTCTGGATTTTCTCAAAATATAATGCTTTGGTAGTATCAATGTATCTTTTAGGAAAGGATGTTCTGACAGCTTTCTAAGGAACTGATACCTATTTCTGTCAGTGTTCTCTCAGTCTTACCAGGCATGAATATAAAGTGACTATAGCCATTCAAAAATATGTCTATGAAGTTTGTCTCATCCTAGGCGGAACCTAATGCTGCTCCCTCCAGGATAGGCTGGATTTAGCTCCTTAGAAGTGAAGAACAATGAAAAGCAGTTATGGAAGGCCAGCCTGCTCCCCTCCCTAACCATCTTCCTCCCATCCCAGTTTTAGAACAATGCCTCTGTGAGAGGTTGGCTGTTCTGTTGTGAGATATCAGGCATCCCATGCAAAGATGCCTGCCCTCTGATTTACTGAGGCTCTGGCTAAATTTGCTATGATCAAATAGACATGCTTGCATTTCTCCAGGAACCAGTCATGTCTTCAGATGACTATGCCCTGGCTCAGTCTTGACCAGAATCTAAGGAAGACCTTGAGAAAAAATTCATAACTGAAAAGCAGTCCTAGATTCATGACCCTCAGCAGCCATGTTAGTATAAGTATTTGTTATTTTAAACCTTTATTTTTTGAAGTAATTAACATATAATGACAACTATGTGGTGAACAAGTGAAGACACCTAAATAACTTGTTAAAAGAATTTTAAGGAGATTGAACCAGAGGCTCTGGAAATAAGGTGGAGAGAAAGGAAAGATAAATTTCCATTTCCTTTTTCTGCAGTAAATTTCCATTTCTTGAAAGTAGGACATTTCCCGTTTCCCATTACATCACAAATAAAAGGGAGCTGGGAGCCACCCTGACACCAGTAACCTGTATCTGCTTCTTGCCCCATGCACAGAGACAGTGAACCCTATTGCAGCCATTGCTATGGTGACAGCACACCCTATTCCTGCTGTTGCTGTGGAGACAGTGGATCATATTACCACCGTCTCTGTGGAGACAGACAGCTCTATCATTGCTGCTTCCTTGCTCCTGTGACAGAGGCCGTGGAACCAATTCCCATGCAACAGGAGTCCATGAACTTCTTAGAGCCAAGGAGAAGAACAGGTGTTATAGATTCGAAATCAGTACATTGTCAGGTATTGTTTAATTTCACTAACGGCTGGCTCTGTAGCCAGGTTTCTTCCTCCCCAAGATCTAAACATGTTATACTCTTGCTGTTCTCAAAGAGCCCTTGTTCAGAGAAGCTCTGGCCCTTTGGTCCCTGTGAGAAAAAGAGAGAAAGGTAACAGAACAGCCAAGAGTATGCACACCATGTCCCTAAAGACAGAAAGAGAACAAGTTGTTAAGAGTAGAAATTGTATCCACGAGGACAGATGAGACGGAGAGGTTTTCCCAACAACTGTCCCAATACAAGATGCTGCTATTGCTTTCCCCATAGAAAGGTTGTGGGAAGAACTGCTAATTGAAGTCTCACCCCAGAACAGCCTCTGCCTAGGACCCCCCCCCCTACTGTTTAGATGTTCCAGTTGGATGTTTTGGTCCCCAGTCTTCCAAGGGCTGGGACCAGGGCTTTCCCCCGGTCCTTTGCTGCTGACTAGGATATGATTCTGATTTGATACCCACTGTCTTTCTGCTGCTGGGTACTTTATTCTTTTATCCCAGCTTTCTGTATGCTTAATACACTCATTGAAACTACAAATATGCCTGTGGTGGATCATTCTTCCTACACAATATACTTGGCTCAGTGTACAGAATTCGTGAGGTACCTTTTCTTTTTGGAAGGAATAAATGTCCCAGGGTTGACGAGGAAATCCCTTTTGTGAGTTACCTCAGCAATTCACAAAACGATCAGGTGAAGATCTGTGAACTGTGTTCCACAAGCTGAACAGCTCTGGGACAGCACCATGTAGCTCATGCTTTATAAGCAGCAGGAGAGATGATGTGGTCCCTGAGGCTCAGCTAGGCTGGTGGTTACTGATCACTTAGTGGAAAGTTACGAGCATTGAGACAAGAAAATGGTCATTTGGCAAACAAGGGGTAGACTTGCAGAGCCAGCTACCACTGTTGCATTGTCAAGCCTGTATCCTTGGTGACCAATCACATACTTAGAGTGCAGCAGAGAAAGCCTAGGTCTCTGAAGTCCATTATAAGTACAAGAGAAGGAAGGAGAAGGTCAATGGCATGAATGTTTATTCTGCAGTAATGGGGCTGACTTGAGACTCTGAGACCTGGGATGGTGATGAAACTGGAAAGGAATGGAGGGGTGATAGGAGGGTCAGCCTCTTGTGCGGAGAACCCTAGAGCAACAAGGGGATGTCAGGGTTCAGAGGGTGTGATAGAGGACTTTAGGCAGCAAGAAGGCTATCCAGAGCCCTGCAGAGGCCTTGACCACCAGGTTGGTTCAGTTATATAATCTAAACAACACCAGTATTAAACTAGATGCAGAGCAGTCTTGTAAATATGTTTCTCTCTCCATGGACTATGTCACTGACAATAGGATCCAGAACCGAAGCAGCATCAGTGATACTATGACTGCACAAGGCAGAGCAATCAATTTCGTTATGTTGAAACTATCTGTGAAGGATGCTAGGACAAACAGCCCACTGATGATTTATGACCCACAGCCACTTGCCTGTGGTATTACTTAAATGATTGTGTGCATAAAATTAAAACATAAGTCAGTAATCGTGCGGTGCTTGTTGGGGTGACCGGTGATTTAATGTGTATCCCTTTAGAGGCACAAATCTGAAATAAGTTAATTAAATGTAAGTATTCCTCCTGCTTACAAGCAACTTATTAGCACTCTGTTAGTGACTGAGACAGATAATCCAGCTGACTGGGTGATTGACAGATGATACAACCTGGAGAGTTGGGCAATTGGATTGTTGAAAGCCTACTCTGCATGAGGATTGTGGGAAAAGAACTCACCTCCCAGAAACAGACATTCACTGCCTTTCTTAGGCAGCAGTGCCACCTAATAAATAGATGTCAATCCTATAGGTGCTGGCAGATGATTTTGTATATATAAAGCATGCTTACCCTCTAGAAGAACCTGGCTGGTGCCTCTCCTAAGGTCTCTACTGATCCAGTGGCCCCTTCTGTCTTGTTTGATGACTTGCTCTCATGATAGACAGGCCAAGCCAGAGGTGTTATGGTGGTAGAGTGACCATACCCTCACTGAGCAGTGGTGGAGTCTAGAGAAGAGGCTAGCTAAAGTCATAGTAATCCAAAATCATTTAAACATACTGGAGGACTTATGTTTTAATATTGTGTGCATGTATATGTGTATTTGTGTGTGTATGTGAGTGTGTGTGTGTATGAGTAAATATGTGTGTATATATGTGTGTATGTGTGTATATGTATGAGTGTGTGTATATGTTTATGTGTGTCTGAGTATATGTGTACATGTATGTGTGTGTGTGTTTGTGTTAATCTCCATGTGTGTTGCTGCCCATGGAGACCAAAAGATGATATCACATCCCGTGGAGTTGGAGTTAGGTATAGGCAGGGGTGAGCACCTATTGTGGCTGCTGAGAACCAGACTTGAGTTTTCTGGAAAACCAGGAAGATCTCCTATCAAAGATCTCCAGCCATTTCTCTATACCATCCCAAACTGTCTGAAGGAAAATCAGTTATACTTACTGAATTTGGGAAAAAGAAATTTATGCAAAACAAGTCACACTTTCACTGAAAATTTGCCAGTTTCCTAAACAGGAACACAGAGTCAGGAGAGTTTCCCACAGAGAGTATATTATTGCCATTGACACTGACACATTACAAGACCTACATCTAAAGTTAAATGATGGAACATATCAACTACTATTTTAAAGATTTATTAATTTTTTTGATGTGTGTCTGTGGGGGCATGTACACTCATGTGTGTATGTCATGTGTGGGCAGGTGCCCAAGGAGGCCAAAAGAAAACAGTCCCCTGGAGACAGTCGTGAACTTCTCAATGTGGGGATCAAAAAAAAACAAATTCAAGTTCTCTAAAAATCAGTACATACTCTTAACCCATCACCTGTGTCTCTAGCCCAGGAATTATGTCTTACTAGCTTCTCCATGCCCCTGTGTTGACAGAAAATTACATATTCTACCCATGAAGTTATCTACAGATAGCAAGGATATCCAAATAAAGCAATATCACATACCAAGTGTCAAGAAAAAAATCAAAACTAAACAAAATTATTTGACAAAGTTGTAGTTCCTACCACCATCAGTGAAACAATCTGTTAGAGCATGTTTTATAAAAAAAAAAAGTGGTGGGTCATGAAAAATGACCATTGACTACTGGAAATTAAATAAAGAAACTACTCTACTCCTGGTGGTTTCCTAGTTGCTGTCACCTTGGTAGAGAAAGGCAGGTGCACATAGGCACCTAATGTGCTACCATAGATCTGACAAATGGTTTCCTTATCACACCTTTGCTCCAAGAGTGATGGAATAAATTTTGCCTTTATCTGGCAAGGGTGAAATATACAGTCAAGGGAAGATTAAGGTCATTTTGTATAATGCTAAGAGCCTGAGATCATAGCACTCAGGGGACAGAGGTGGGAAGATCACAGATTAAAGACTAGCTTGTGCAACAAACATAGTGAAAACTATCTCAAAAACAAACATAACAACAACCACAACAAAGTTGTCCCATGTACTAACTGTGTTCACTCCTTACAGATGTAACAAATGGTCACACGTTTGATGCCTAAAAATAATACACACTTGTTTACCGACAGTTTTGGAGTGCAGAAGTCCTAAATCATTATCACTGTATTCCTTCTAGGCTCAAGGTATGCTCAAAGCTATCCTCCTCTAGAAGTTCTGAGGAGTTGATGGAATCACCAGCTCATGGTCACACCCCTACACTCTCTTACCTTAATGGTCACAGTCAACTTCACTATTCTAGGAGAAACCTTTAAGAGAGTTCCCCATTACTTTGGGAGCCAAGCATAGTAAATAGAAGATAAGACTCCCATCTTAATGCATTTAATCATATTTGCAAGGTCTGTGCCATTTAAATCAGTATTTGCTGGTTTCATAGGTTATTATAGAAGACCATTGTCGAGGGATTATTGAACATTCTACCAAAAAACTTCTAAAAGTTCTCTTTTTGGATCTCAATAATCTAACTCTCACAAGGGATTTCATTTATTTTTCATTATTAATTAGATCTATGTGAACATTCTGTTCTTTAAATTACTTGGTAAAATCTTCAGTCTTAGTACAATGCTTTCCTGGAGGTGTGAGTTCACAAATGGCTTGCACCTCTGTTGCTATTTCCTTCTAATTGAAATACCCTTGCCTGACGATAGGACCATAAGACTCAAGAAGTAAATCAAGCCCAGAAAGCTCTTAAACATCCCAAGACTCCCAATGCTGTTTCCCTAGGGTTATGTAAATAGCAACAACTTCTAAGGAGACAGGAGGGCCTTGACCCTGGTTGAGGTTCTTTAAAGTCATCTCAGTGCCCAGAGACTGCAATGATCTGATTCAGGAGAACCCATTCATATTGTGGGCAGCACCTCCTAGTAGTCGCCCAGGCAAAAAAGAGTGTAGGAGGAGGAAGGTTACTAGCTTTGTCCTCTCTTGCCACTGATTTGATTTCTGCTGCTGCTCCTGCTGCTGCTGCTGTCCTGCTGCTGCTGCTGCTGCTGCTGCTGCTGCTGCTGCTGCTGCTGCCTTTCACAACCATCAGAACCAGCATTCCCTGGCTTCCATCATGGACTAATGTTTTGGACACTCGATCAGGAATACTGAGGCACCCAATATTGTGGGCGTAGAAATCACCAGGTGGTCAGCCGTCCAGTGAGAGACAGCTACTGTGCTGTGGGGCTTACTATGACTGTTGAGGCTCTCAGTCCCAAGACTCAAGCAACGTCTGGTTTCTCAGCCTCTCAGGTGTGAGACAGCTAGTGTTACTGTTTAACATAGACTGAACTGATAGTTCCTTATAACTCTTCTCTCTCTCCCTTCCTCCTTATCCTCCCACCCCTGTTCTCCATCTTGGTTGTTTTCTCTGTCTCTCTCTGCTTCTCTCTGTGTGTGTGCCTCTCCCTCTCCTATCTTCATCTCCCTCTCCTTCTCCCTTTCCCTTTCCTTCTCCCTTCCTCCCTCCGCCTCTTTCTCTCCCTCCTTCCATCTCTGACTCTCTCTGTCTATCTCTGTCTCTGTCTCTGTCTCTCTGTCTCTCTCTCTCTGTCTCTCTGTCTCTCTGTCCCTGTCACACACACACACACACACTGGTTCATTGATTCACTACAAGTCTCCTAGGAAAAACCATTGTCTTAGTTAGGGTTATTAAGTTAAGGAGGAAAGTGTCTATTTGGCTTATACTCTGGAACCTTACACTCCATCACTGAAAAGAGTCATGGCAGGAACTCAGAGCAGGAACCTGGGGGCAGAAGATAATAATGCAGAGCTCACGGAGGGGTGCTGCTCACTGACTTGCTCATCATAGCTTAAGGAACCTGCTTTCTAATAGAAGCCAGGACCACCAGCCCAGGAATGATGGCATTGCTTTCAATTGACTGGGACCCCCCATCAGTCACTAATTATGAAAATGCCTTACAACAGCGTGATCTTATGGAGGCTTTTTTTTCCCCCCCGAGGTTCCCATCTCTCGAATGACTCTATCCTGTGTCAAGTTGACATAAAACTAGCTAGCACAGCCACACAATAGTTTGGTACCATTACTATTTCACACCTCAGTCAGTGGATTTAGCACATAAATGTCCCCAAATAATCAAAGAATATCAAATAATAAAATCATTAGCTTTTCTTTAACTTCTCCTAAACATAAATGAAATAATCTACAAAATCTTGTCCTTCAATATCTTTGTAACAGAATAATTCTATTTATGGTAAAAGCTAATTATTGCATTTGTGACTTCTGGCCCTGAGCTTCCTAAAAAATCTGAGCAACCGCTAGTCTCTCCTGCAGCCTGGGTCCTTTCTCTGCTTCACCAGTAATGGAGAATCTGGAAGGAACTAGTTGGTGTATTGACACTTCAATTATTTTAATGTCATTGTATGACTTATTAAAAATCATTTCCAGACTCATTACAAATGGCTTCTTTGAGTCTAAAGCCACCAAGACACTTTATCCAACTTAGTCCAGCTGACTTTTCTACTACTGCCTGGCACTATACCCTGGTTCCTGGCAATAATGCTAGGTTCCTGGAAATATCACCCAGTTTCTGGCACCATATTCTTTTATCCATCCTTGGTGTTTTTCTAATACACTGTCTATGGGAAACATATCATACGAATTCTTAAAAACCCTACAGGGTTGGTTTTACTCCTGTGTAGCAGACAGACAGACCTTAAATCCAATCTGAGTAGTTGGTTACCCCCACAACATTTATGCTGCCATTGTATCCATGGCTCTATCCTACCACAGGGACTATTATTGCAGTTCACAGCATTCACAGCTGGGTAAGAATAATTTCCTCCCCAGAAGCCTGTATAGCACCTCTGGTTCTATGAAAGCTATTACTAGGGATGAAGCTTCCTGATTAGAGCCAATTTGACTTCCCCATATCCTGTGGCCAAAGTATGTCATGTTTGTTTACTGGGCACAAGGGCAGTGACAAACAGTTTTTTCTTTGGGAGGCTCCCAGACACCATTGGCTAGCAACACCAAAGAACATGCCATAAATCTAGCACTGAGGTTTTCATTTGAAAACCTAGAACTTCTGAGAAGAGTGGCTGAAGTGGAAACTTCTGGTTTCTTTGGAAAGTCAGTTAGGCCAGATAATGGTTTGCTGGAGCACACAGGTGAAAGGATATTTTGCTAAAGCAGACACATGGAAGAATGTTGTCCTGAGGCAGACACAGGTGAAAGGATGTTTTCCTATAGCAAACACATGAAAGGACCCATGATATTTAGAAGGACTAAACAGACAGTCCCACAAACAGTGGGAGCTGGAGCATTGGTTTGCGTTGCACCACCTCAATATTCTTCATTATCGGCACACATGTATTGGTTTGCCTTACACTGTGTTGCTGAGCTCCCCTTTTGGTGATGCCATAGAGAGAGACTCACCAAAAAAAAATTCATTCTTCCAGGTTTCTGGAGCTTCAAGCCTTGTAGTTTCTTCTGAATTAAACTCCCCTTGTTGGTTAGTGTGTTTTGACTGCCAACTGGACTGGACTTCAGCTGCTGATTCGTATTTGGTGTTTTCTACTGGACTGAACTGCTGATATCCTGACAATGAAGACTGGACTTACCCCCAAAGAACTATTTCTAAATAGCTCTACTTCCACAGGTACTAATAACTTTTCTCTTCCATGACCTCGGGTAGGTAGTGAGCTAGTGGGAGATTGAACATTTATTAAAGCAGGTTGGAAAAATGTTATGCCTACAAACTTTATGCTCCACACTGGTGAGTTCATGAGCATCACAATTGGAAATCAGTGGGCTTCATATAAGAACAAAACCAAAAGATATAAAGTCAGCAAGGGTAGAGGGTAGATCTTGGAGAAGTAGGGGTTGAATGTCATCAAAATATATTCTATGTATATATGGAACATTCTCAAAAAGTCAATTAAATTATTATATTAAAATAGGTATATAAAAATTCTCTGGAGAGGAAACATAGTTGAAAGTCTTGGTTCTTGTTCACCTCTTCAGTAAGAATTTATCCAACCCAATTGAACTTGGTTTATAACATAACTTCCTGTCCATCTTTGGGTTCTACCTCTTTGAGCAATTTGTTTAGAATTGTTAGAATTGGCATCTTTCTAAAGTACCTGTGTCACTGGCTTTTGATTATTTCAGCATCCCCTTCCCCTCTTATAGTTAAATCCCATCATCTTACACTAGGTTCTTATTGATTTAAATTTGTTCTACCTTGATGCCATTGAGATTTGACCAGAAGTGATACATGAGTTAGGATGTTTATAATCAAAAGCAATCTAAAACGCATTCCAAGAAACATTTGCAGCCTCATTAAAAGCCCAGATCTTGAAGTTACTGTTGGTAGCTCCTCAGCAGTATCATTGTTTGTCTGGACTTCCAACATTCTTATTGCTCAAAGTATAATTCACGTGGAATTTTCTGGTTTGAGTTGTGTGGTAAAACCATAAACCAACAAGGAGAAAAAAGTCATCAACTTTAAATGTCAAAATAATCAACAAAGGTCAGAAACAGATGGCTCACAACTCAGGTTATAAGAGACATCTTTGAAATAGGAGGACTGGAAGATATCTTGGTTTGTGTGGTAAAGTCAGAAATATGGGAAAAGGTGGCAGTTCTTGGAGATGAGGTTATGGTAGGGAGAAATTAAAACTACCTCAGAAACCAAAACAAAACACCCAGCTTGCCTGTCTCATGAAACAGCCAAGAGACAAGCTATAACATCATTCATAAATAAATAGAAATGTTAGCAAAAGCAAGCCACAGCCAAATAGAAGTTCATGAATTTCCCAACACACGTGTCATGGCCTCATAAAAATACATGAATAACCCAATGCCTGCCACAACAATTCCACTGTTGCAATCCTGCCCTGCCAACAGAACTCTGAACCTATTCTCCTAACATGCTGATTTTCCAATGTTGAGCCAATCTTGTACTGGTTTCTACTGCTAGATAACCTATTTTTATATATAGTCCATTTGCTTGAGTAGTATGCTAATATGGATTTCATGTTGATATCAAGAAGGATAATAATGCCTAATTGTCTTCCCTTTTTATATCCATAGTTTCAGTGGCATGCCAATCTATGTTGCTTTTTCAATTGTCTCAAAGAATTATGTAATTCCCCTTGATTACTGTAGTCTTTGGTCAATCCAAAACAATACTAAACAATATGGATTTGACACCTTCTTTTTCATATAAAGATTTAAAAATTGTTGTTTTGACCAATATTCTAGTTGTATTTGCAATATCATGGGTTTGGTATTATTTAGGTTAAATATTTCTTTTTTAGTTTCTAATTTTTGACATTTCCATTCATGTATACAGTGTATTATGACCAAAGTCACCACATTTCCCTCTTCCGTCCCCTCCCTCTCTCATGACTTTGAATTTTCACACAGGGCTCTTGTTTCAGCTCTAACCATCTTTTGCCTTCCCTTCTGTGATGTGTTCTGGGCCATGGAGGGGCCATGTCTTCCACAGGGTTTTCTACTCACTCTTCATTCTGTACGTTTTTGTCAGCACACATGTATGTGTCTTATCACTTCTCATGAAACCCTTTTTTCCAAATTGCAAGTTTCCCTGTCTAGGAACGTTTTTGGCAAGATGTTGATCTTTCAATAACTTGTCAATGTTTACGTAAAATATAATTTTTCTCTTTTTGTAAAGACTCCTCTGTTCTTCTGAAGACCAATCTTTATGGCAGCTTTCTGGTGGTGGGGGAACTGCTGGTTTGATTCTTGTTTCACATATTTCCCTGAGGACAAAGGCTGTCCAGTCTTCTGATAGGTGAGTAACTACGGAAGGCCTGTACAAACTTCCTCAGTTACTACAAGCAACTTTGAACACAAAGACTGGTTGTAATTTAGTTTCTTCATAGTACAAAAAAATATTTAACCTCCCTTTCACTAAGAAATGTTTGTATTGCCTCCAATTTGTATTACACAATGTGTAAAATTTTACACATATATGTATAATATATGTTCTCTCTATATTTTAGATGATGTCAAATGGTATGCCATGGAATCCAGTTACATAATACATATAAAGCACCTAAGAGATGTCTGAGACAACTACTAAATAAAGAAATCTAGGAGAAATAAATGAGAAATAGATGAGAATTTGGGTTTCTTTAAAAACTCAATTATGTTATGTGACTATGCTTTTGTTTTAATCCCAAGAGTAGATAGAATAAGAGACCGCTTCATGGCAGGTGACTGATTTGCCTCATGCACTAGCAGGGGTGTGATCTTTGTCAGCTGCAGATAGTTTAATTATGGAGACTCTGGAGAGGGTATACATAGAAAAGGCCAGAGAGGGACTGTGGTAGCTGCTCTTCGCCTTGCTGCTGTTCCCTGCTGCTGTTCCCTGCTGCTGTTCCCTGCTGCTGTTCCCTGCTGCTGTTCCCTCTGCTGTTCCCTGCTGCTGTTCCCTGCTGCTGTTCCCTGCTGCTCCTGGTTGTTGTTGTTGCAGTTTGACCAGAAGGTGGTGGTGGTGGTGGTGTGGTGGTGGTGGTGGTGGTGGTGGTGATTGTTAGAATGTTTTTAAATTCTAATTTTTTATTTTAATATCTCTGGGATTGGGATATGCCTTAAGGATTGCTGCCACCTTATGATTACTGAAATTATTATTTGGATGATGTTTGGTAGCTGCGACTACTGGGAAAACTGGTCTCGTTACGGTTAAATTACTAAGAGGGTCGTGCAAGGGACATGTTGGATTTAATCAAATTAAAAACATTGGGGTGTGAATTGATAATTTATTAAATACTAATTACATATGGGGGGGATATAAAATCAGCCACAATGTGTACCATTGATGTTAGTGAAATAAAAATTACTGGCTGACCATAGGTTACAGGCACTAGGATTTGCTGCAACATCATAGGAGGTGTGGAAGAAAGCACCTTAAATGGTAAGGCAGTTTGTCAGTTCCCATTTTTTTGTGGCCTCGAGAATTAAGAATATTGTGAAACTGAATCAAAGGTGATCACCAGATATTTCAACATCGATTTACAAGACTGGGGGAAGGTTTGGTTGGAGGAGTGATTTTCTTGCAAGCTTGGGGCCCTAAGTTCAGTTATCAGAACCCACATTTTAAAAAAAGTATGTTGGCATTTGGTACAGTTATTTTAATACCAGTACTGGGGAGGCAGGGATAGAAGGATTTCTGGCATAACTGGCCAGCCACTCTAGTTAAACTGGTGCGCTCTAGGCATTTCAAAGAATCTTGATGGTGTTCCTGATAACGCATACTCACATTTGTTCTCTGACCTCTCTGAATGCATATATGGAGTCAGGATATATATATATATCTCCTGTGTGTGTGTGTGTGTGTGTGTGTGTGTCTGTTTGTCTGTCTGTCTGTCTGCTGGAACACATATGCACATATATGTGGGAAACAAAACGCGGGCAGGAGCCCGGGGTCCCAAAGCCTCCCGAGTGGCGGCTGAGGTGGCCTGCAACTGGGGCGTGGTCTCGCGCTGGATTCGGGCGAGTCCAAAGAGGCAGCGGAAGCGGAGGCCTGGGTCCAGAGCACTTCCGGCCCGGTACGCTGTAGTTCCCACATGGTCGAGGCAGTTGCAGAGTGGGAGTAGGCCTACGCTGACACGTGGAATTGAGTTTCCATGAAGTAAGTTTATTGACAAGAATGGTGAATCTGGTGCGCTCCCCCCAAAAGCCAGGAGGGGTTTCCTTATATTGGGGAGTATCAAGGGGAGGAGTTAGGGAGGGGAAAACTTAATTACCTACGTCCCCCAGCCTCATTAATATGCAAATCTCAAGGCAGAGGGCTCTTAGGCACGCCCCTTACCCATGTCTTACGACTTCAGGGTACAGGTGAAATGGAGAGGGCAGGTCGGGGGCTGGTCTTTGGTGGCGTGGCCACACCTGCAATCTCAGGGTTTCCAGGCCAATGGCAGCCCTTCCATGGCCCAACACATATATACCAACACACACATGAAAACACACACGTGATTATATGCATTAAAAGTTCACAAAATGAAGAAAGTCTTAGCTCAACATTTTCCACTTAATTTTAATTTGCAAGTGTAATATTGTAACAAAATCATATCACTGAGTGTATTTCAATGAGCTGGTTTGGTAAATATAAAAATGTCTACTGTACACCATGTAACCAGAAATTTTCTCCAATGGTCATATACATATACCTCACACATGACAGTTTATATATGACCCATGTAATGTAGAAAAATAATTATTTCCTTAGCATTTCAATGATTTTAAATTCTGATAAACTGTCTTGACATTCATATCCAATGATAGAGATGTGAGTAACATTATTTAATTCATATTCTTGTCCCTTGTTCCTGAGAAGAATGGAGTAATGTGAAAATTGCAATAGGAATTAATAAAGATGAAACAGATTTCTATAGAATGTCTATCCTCCAGACATGTCTTCCAGTGTGCAGATCTCAAAAATAGCCAAGCACCTGGAGATCTCTCCATGAAGTAAGCAGAGAGGCACGTCTCTTCTGCACCGCATACCACTACACAACAGACACCTTCCACTAGGTGTTTGCCACTTCTTCACTCTGGATTTTCAGGGAATACTCAGATTCTGGACAATGTGGAATCCATTGTGGAATCCATTCAGACTTAAGGGTTTGATAAACAGTTCATGTGAACTCCAAACATCCCGGTCCAGCACTGTCTTCTGACTTCTTGCTTTAATTACATGAGATCTTTGGAAAGATGACATAAACGTATGGAACTTTGAGGCGTCTCAATTTTTTTTCTGTAAGAGCTAACTTGCATCTTGGGTGTAAATTCCTAAATTTCTAAGGATAGCATTTACTTGAGTGCTGATTTAAATATTCAAAAATACTAATAGAAGTAGAAAATTATATATATATATATATATATATATATATATATATATATTTGAAATATATATATTTTTTTGAATTTTGAAAATAAGATGAATCATCAACTGAATATTTTGACTTATTGGCTTATCTCTCAATATAATGTGATTTCAAAATTTATACTTTCTGGGTTTTTTGTTGTTGTTGTTGTTTATGTTTTATTTTGTTTTTATTGGTTTATTTGAGTCTATAAACAAATGTTAAGACTGATAAGAAAATTCACAAGTCCAGGAATACAATTTAGGAAGCAGATTTTCATTGATACAATGTAAAAATTAAATCATGTCTTTACTGTTTAGGCTTCGTATTAGACATTTATTTCTGAAACTATATTTTGAAAATATTATAAAACTAAATACAAGTAATGATTCAGACGATAGGGATAATTCCAAGCTATGATATGCTGAACATATTCAGAACATCTAAGAGTTCACAGAGTGTTCAAAAGCAACTTCAAGCTCACACATAATCCGTCTTGAGTGCTGGTGAACATGATTTGTGTGTCGTGGTGGAAGCTACAAATGCTATTATTTTGGAAAAGGCAATTAGCGTAAATCACTGATATTAAGTAAGTGTCTTCAGAGTTACCCACTAGTTTAAATGCTTATTCACATTTATGGAGAGACATTGTTTATTCTTAGCCAAAGAAAATTAAACTAATTCTAATATCTAGGGCCATGCCATTTTGCTTTGTAAGCAACAGTAAGCTTAAAGTAATCCGTAAGACATAAGATTGTTCAGCTGGCTGCAGTTATTAGCTTAGATTCTCTTGTGCCAATGGGAAAAGTTCATTCTAAGGAAAAGGTCAGGTCCCATGGAAGCTTGCAAAGTGCTAAGGCAGTTACCATTTCAATTCTAAGGAACAGAAATTAAGTAATGGTTTTGACGGGCTGAGAAAATGCCTCATGAAATCTGGAAGATCCTGGAAACCTTTATCAAGAGTTTGACTCTTGTTAGGCTAATGTTGGACTTTAACAGTTAAGGATTATGAGTTCAAAAGCTAAGGTGCAGAGATTGTTCCAGAACCTCATCAGTCTTGATACATGAGGTTGTGCACCTTGAAACCACCTTTTGATTAAACTTTAATTCCTAAGCACAAGGAATTCTTAATTTTTTGACATTTATCTAAGGTACCTCACTGTGAGTCCTCAGAGTCTTTCACCTCCCAGGTCTTTGGTACTTTCTAGAGCCCCTCAACTCCCCAAGGTCACATATTTCCATTCATTCTGCTAGCCCTCGGGGCTTCTCTTCTGTCTCCCCTGCCCCAGCCCCGTAACTGATCATGTTCCCCATTTTTCCTCCCACCTTTCCTTTCCTACTCAGATCACTTCCTTCCTCCGCCTCCTGTGATTTTGTGGAGGGATGGGGTTGCTATCCTACAGTCAAAAATTCTGACTCAGAATTGTTCCTATCTAAAGAACTACAGGCACAAAAATGGAGAAGAGACTTAGAGAAAGGAGGTCCTTTGACTGGCCCAACTTGAGATCCATCTCAAGAGGAGGCTCCAAGACACTACTACTGATGATATGATATGGTTACAGACAGGAACCTAGCATGGTTGCTCTCCAAGAGACCCAACAAGCAGCTGACTAAGACAGATTCAGATACTTACACCCAACCATTGGACTGAAGTCGGAGATCCCTGTGGCTGAATTACAGAAAGTCTGGAAGAAGTTGAGGAAGGCGACCCCATAGAAAGATCAGCAGTCTCATATAACCTGGACCCCTGTATATATTCAGAGGACTGTCTGGTCTGACCTCAGTGGGAGAAGATCCACCTAACCCTCGAAAGACTTGAGACCCAGGGAGTGGGGAGGTCTGGCATGGTGGGGGTGGGGACATCCTCTTGGAGACGGAGGAGGAATGGGATGAGGAACTGCGGGAGCGGGGACCAGGAAGCAGGGCAATGGCTGGATTGTAAAAATATAAAAGTAATTTTAAAAAATAGATATTTACTTCCAAGTTCTTAAACTTGTTAAACCATGTAATACTATTTAGAATAGCTTACTTTTTTGAAGAACAGTTTTCAGGAACTGTCCCAAACACAAGAGTACATATTTTTAGAGAACTACTACAAAACAGTATCTCTGAGAGAGCAAGCTGTCATGAGACATGCCATGCTGTCTTCTAACATGTTCTGAGAAGATAGAAATGTCCTTTGCATATACTGTCAAGTGGTCTAGAGCGCAAAGTACAGGATGGGTGATAAAAAGCTGATTTTAAGTTTTACTTAATTTTAATCACTTAATAGTTCAGTATCCTCGGGTGACTAGTGGCTACCACATTGAACTCAGACTGTAGACTACAGCTACTTATTAATATACTCAATGGGCCGCTAATACCTTGGTAATCATAGGAAAGAGAAAATTATGAAATTGAAGCAATTCAGCTCCTCTGGTCTCAACAGATTAACTATTCATTATTTTTCTCATTACTATGACAGAATGGACAAGAGAAGCAACTTAAATTAGGAAGGAAGTTTGGCTCACATTTCAAATAGCATCAATCAGGAAGGGTGGTACAGGGATGTGGCTAGCTGCTCAGTTCTTGATGAGAGAACTTGCATCGTGGCTTCCTCACATTTTCACATAGCCACGGGTGTTCAGGTAAATTTATGATGATGCTCAGCTGTGGTCCAGAGGCTGTTCACCTGTGATAAGAGGTTGTGTTGTATGTTTGCGGGGGCGGGGAAGGGGTAGTCGGTTCATCAATGTCATCATTATCTGACTCTGCCAGCTCAATGACCAATGTAGGACCCTGGATGTGGTGAGCTGACACTGGACTGATCTTGTTTTGCTTTTGTGTGAGAATGAAACGCCTGCATCTGTTCGGGGCTGATGTATGCTTCCTAACCACATAATTGGCAAAGCTGTGATCCACAGTGATGTTGCTATGGGAACGCCTGGATACCTGGTAAGGTTAGGTATTCTTAAATGCCAGCCAGTCAGCAAATCCTGCTTCAAATTATGACAAGGGCCAACAAAATACTTGTATATTTCTAAAGACTGAAAACTCAGGACCAAGAACGTACTGCTCTTACATTAAAGAAGACAGCCATGTCTGCTATGTTATTTGTTGGAAAACCGAACTCTCATATCCACCCCACTGAGTGGGTTCTGTCTCCAGAGACATGAGGTCTGTGCAGAGAATCTTCCACCTCAGGACACTCAGCAGTTGTCTGTTTTCTGTGCCAGTCCACCACACTGGCCTGCCCAGAGACATCCAGAAATACATATCAACACATGGCAAGACTGTTTTTGCAGTGCTTTAAAGTTGTATTTATTATTTTTAATTAGCACAGAAAGTAACAGGTTTTCTTGTACTGTATTCATGCATTTTGTATCTTGGCCAACCCTCCTCCTCCGCTACTCCTCCTCTGCCTCCCTTTTCCCTGTAGATACTCAGCTCACCCTCTGTATTCCCATTCCCATTTTCCTATCATACATGTTGTATCACTCTCCCTTAAAACCACTTACCTCTCTTTTTTTATTAATTTTTTTATTCATTTTTATTTCAATGATGTTCCCCTTCCCAGTTACAAGCCCCCATCCCATCCCCCCTCTCTTATGGGCCTCTTTCTAGCTTTATAACCTATATCCATTCATTCCCATAAATCATAGACATAAAAATTAGAGGTTAGATCTGCATAGCAACAAGACTATATTTGTTTTCCTGAGTGAACTCACATACTCCATACTCCTTTCAACTCTAACCATTTGCCTACAGATTTATTTATTTATTTATTTATTTTTACAGCTAGTAAAATTCTGCTGTGCACCTTTTTATACATCCTACATATTCACATCTATTCATTTGTTGATAGATGTCTAGGATAATTCTTTTTTTTTGGTATTTTGAATATAGCAGCAATGACTAAGAATGTGTTTATATGTGTTGTAGATATAGAGTCCTTTGTGTATATGCAGGAGAGAGATAGCTGGGTTATATGGTGGTTCTGCTTTATTTTCTTAAGGAACCTCTACACTCAATTCCATCATGACTTCATCAGTTTATCATTCCACAACAGTGAGCAAGGGTTATCCATTTTTCATATCCTTATCTGTATTTTTTGATTGTTTTCCTAACAATAGACATTCTCATTAAGATAAGATAGAGTCCCAAAGTAGTATTAATTTGAATTTCTTTGATTTGGAAGGATGTCAAAACAGCTTTTAAAATACTGTTGGCCAATTATGCCTCATCTTTTGAGAATTATCTGTTTGGTACATTGACCTATTTATTAATTGGCATGTTTCATTTTTCTTTCTTTCCTTTTTTCAGTTATTTATATATCTTAAATATCCATTCTCTGTCTGAGTTTAGTGAGGAAAAATTGTCTTCCATCCTGTAGGCCACCTGTGTGTTCTGCTAATAGCCTCCTTGCTGTGCAGAAGTTTTATCTTCACTTAATCCCATTTGTCAATTCTTGGTTCTATTTCTTATGTGATTGATATTCTATTTACAAAGATCTCACGCCCAAACTAAGTAACACCTCCCCTTTTAATTTCTGCCCTTCTGTTTGTTATTTAGTAATAAAATCACTATCCAAGTGACCTGTTTTCTGTTTGACTGTATATCTGTGTTTCTGTTACTATTCTTTACTACTGTTTATAATTTAATATGAAATGTGATCTTAGACCTGCAACGTCTCTTGCTTTGGGCACTCTTCCCAAACCACCTCCATCCTCTTGGGACTTGGCCTCCGGGTACAGACCCAGACCCCCTTAGGTTTTCTTTGTAGTCTATCTCCAGTCCTCTGTGACTTCCGACTTACTTACCTGCAGAACTACTCTCTACCAGGGACCTAACAGCTACCATGCTTGGATGGGATTCAGGTAGGTTACCTATGTTCAACTTCCACTCCTCCAATACATTCTCTTTAAGGTACCCACACTTGGGCTGTAGCTGCAGCTGTATTCCTTGATCCTCCTCCCAGTCCAACTCCATTTCCATGGGATCTGACACCATCAATGTCCAGACCCCATGCTACCATTAAACCTGCTTCTGCTGTCTTCTGTGGAACCACACCCAAATCCTACTGAAGGGATAAATCTCCAGAGCTGGTCTTGTTCTCCTACATGCTAACCTATCACCTACATATCTTGTGGACCAATTAGGGTATCATTAGAGCCTGAACCCAGAGTTCCAAAGAAAACATCAGATATTGGACCAATTAGTGTCTGAACCCTGAAAACCATAGTGGCCACAGACTGAAAAACAAGTCTCATTCTTCTGACCTGCAACCTATCAGATTGAGGCAACAGCAACCAAAGAAATTAATACCAACCCACCAAAGATCAGACCAGATATCTGTATCAAGAAACACTGTAAGCATCATAACTATAGATACCTAGATCCCAGAGAAATAGCGTAAACATGAAAAGTGAAGGCAACGTGTTTCTTCCAGAAATAGCACCCATATTATAACATGATTTGAGAAATGTAACATAGCTAATACAGAAGACAAGAACTTGCAGTGATGAATAAGTTCAAGGAATTTGTAGAAGATATGAATAAGGGCCTTAATGAAGACTATGGAAACACAAAGACAGGGAGGTGGATCTTAACAAAGAATTAGAATTTATTTAAAAAGAAAAGCAAAACTGAAATAAAACTCAAAATGAAAAACTCATTGGGTCAAATAGCTCATAAAGAAGTGGAAGATAGAATTTTAGGCCTTATATGTACATAAAATCCTCTAAAGATTCTACCAGTAAACTCCTACAGATGATAAACATATTCAGCAAAGTAGAAGGAGTCAAAATTAACATACACAAACAAGTAGGCTTCTTTTTTTTTTGTTGAATTTTTTTAATTTTTATTTTTCTTTATTGGATATTTTATTTACATTTCAGATGTTATCCCCATACCCCATTTCTCTCCCCCCAACCAGGAACCCCCTATCCCATCCACCCTCCTCCTACTTCTATGAGGATGTGCCCCCACCTAATGCCCCACTCCCACATCCCCACCCTCGAATTCCCCCCCACACTCAGTGTCCAGGCTTCATGGGACCAAGGATCTCTTCTCCCACCTATGCCTGACAAGGCCATCCTCCCCTACGTATACAGCTAGAGCCATGGGTCCCTCCCTATGTGCTCCCAGGCTAGTGGTTTAGACTTGGGGAGCTCTGGTTGGTTGGTATTGTTGCTGTCCTCATGGGGCCCCGCAAACACTTTCAGCTCCTTCAGTATTCTCTCTAACTCCTCCATTGGGAACCCCTTGATCAGATCAATGGTTAGCTGGGAGCATCCGCCTCTGAATATGTCAGACTCTGGCAGACCTCTAAGGACACAGCTATATCAGGCTCCTGTCAGCATGTACATCCTGACATCCACATCAGCGTCTACCTTTGGTGACTGCACATGGGATGGATACCCAGGTGGAATGGTCTCCAAACGGCCCCTCCTTCAGTTTCTGTCCCACACTTTGTCTCCATATTTGCTTCCTTGATATTTTATTACTCCTTCTAAGAAGGACTCAAGCACCCACACTTGGTCTTCCTTTTTCATGAGCTTCATGTGGTCTGTGAGTTGAATCTTGGGTATTTCAAGCTTCTGGGCTAATATCCAATTATCAGTGAGTGAATACCATGTGTGCTCTTTTGTGACTGGGTTACCTCACAGGATGATATTTTCTAGTTCCATCCATTTACCTAAGAATTTCTCGAATTCATTGTTTTTAAAAGCTGAGTAATACTCCATTGTGAAAATGTATCACAGTTTTTGTATCCATTCTTCTGTTGAAGGACATCTGGGTTCTTTCCAGCTTCTGGCTATTATAAATAAGGCTGCTATGAACATAGTGGAACATATTCTGGATATATGCCCAGGAGTAGTATAGCTGGGTCCTTAGGTAATGCTATGTCCAGTTTTCTAAGGAAACTCCAGACTGATTTCCAGAGTGGTTGCACCAGCTTGCAACCCCACCAACAATGGAGGAGTGTTCCTCTTTCTCCACATCCTCGCCAGCATCTACTATCACCTGAGTTTTTGATCTTAGCCATTCTGACTGTGTGAGGTGGAATCTCAGAGTTGTTTTGATTTGCATTTCCCTGATGACTAAGGGTGTTGAACATTTCTTTATGTGCTTCTCAGCCATTCGAGTTTCCTCAGTTGAGAATTCTTTGTTTAGCTCTGTACCCCATTTTTAATAGGGTTATTTGGTTGTCTGTAGTCTAATTTCTTGAATTCTTTGTATATATTAGATATTAGCCCTCTTTCGGATGTAGGATTGGTAAAGATCTTTTCCCAATCTGTTGGTTGCTGTTTTGTCCTATTGACAGTATCCTTCACTTTACAGAAGCTTTGCAATTTTATGAGGTCCCATTTGTCAATTCTTGCTCGTAGAGCATAAGCCATTGGTGTTCTGTTCAGGAACTTTCCCCCTGTGCCTAGGTATTCGAGGGTCTTCCCCACCTTCTCTTCTATTAGTTTCAGTGTATCTGGTTTTATGTGAAGGTCCTTTATCCACTTGGACTTGAGCTTTGTACAAGGAGATAAGAATGGATCGATTTGCATTCTTCTACATGCTGACCTCCAGTTGAACCAGCACCATTTGTTGAAAATGTTGTCCTTTTCTACTGGACAGTTTTCACTCCTTTGTCAAAGATCAAGTGACTATAGGTGTATGGGTTCATTTCTGGATCTTCAATTCTATTCCACTGATCTTCTTGCCTGTGTCTGTACAAATATCATGTCTTTTTTATCACTATTGTGGGACTCCATGAAAGCAGAGCTAAGAGGAAAACTCATAGCTCTAAGCGCCTACAAAAAGAAACTGGAGAGAGCACACACTAGCAACTTGACAGCACACCTGAAAGCTCTAGAACAAAAAGAAGCAAATACACCCAAGAGGAGTAGACGGCAGGAAATAATCAAACTCAGGGCTGAAATCAACCAAGTAGAAACAAAACTATACAAAATATCAACAAAACTAGGAGCTGGTTATTTGAGAAAATCAACAAGATAGATAAACCCTTAGCCAAATCAACTAGAAGGCACAGAGACAGTATCCAAATTAATAAAATCAGAACTGAAAAGGGAGACATAACAACAGAAACTGAGGAAATTAAAAAAATCATCAGATCCTACTACAAAGGCCTATACTGAACAAAACTGGAAAATCTGGATGAAATTGTGAATTTATTAGACAGATGCCAGGTACCAAAGTTAAATCAGGAGCAAATAAACCATCTAAATGGTCCCATAACCCCTAAAGAAATGTCAGCAGTCATTAAAAGTCTCCCCACCAAAAAAGGCTCAGGACCAGATGGTTTTACTATAGAATTCTATCAGACCTTTAAGGAAGACCTAATACCAATTATTCAAACTATTCCACAAAATAGAAACAGAAGGAGCACTACCCAATTTGTTCTATGAAGCTACAATTCATGCTCATACCTAAACCTCACAAGACCCAACAAAAAAGAAAACTTCAGACCAATCTCCCTTATGAATATCGATGCAAAAATACTCAATAAAAGTCTTGCAAACCAAATCCAAGACCACATCAAAACAATCATCCATCATGATCAAGTAGGCTTTATCCTAGGAATACAGGGACTAGAACAAAACAAACAAAAACAAAAAAATCTGAACATTAAGAAAACAAGTCAACTAAAAACTGTGTTATAAAACTAAACAGAGTTCTCAGAAGATGAAATAAAAGTGGCTAATAGTTTTTAAATGTTCAATAAACTTGGTAGTCAGGGAAATGCAAATCGAAACTACTTGGAGATTCCGTCTTCCCCAGTCAGAATGGTAAACATAAGTAGGCAAACAACAGTAGGCCAGTGAAGATGTACAAAACAGGACAAATACTGCTGGTAGAAGGGAAAACTAGTGCGGCCACTACAGAGATCAATGTTGAGACACCTCAGAAAGATGAAAATAAATTGACACTAAGACCCACTTAGACTGTTCTTGGGTGTCTATCCAGAAGAGGCTGTATTCTACTACAGAGACACTTGCTCATCTGTGTTCATTGCTGCTCTATGGTTCATTTCTGGATCTTCAATTCTATTCCACTGATCTTCTTGCCTGTGTCTGTACAAATATATGTCTTTTTTATCACTATTGTGGGATCCATGAAAGCAGAGCTAAGAGGAAAACTTAAGCTAACCTTTCCAGGAAGTCAAAAAGTATGACAAATGCTTCTAATAACAAGTGCTGTCATGGTGGTTGCCAGCAATGAATGGAGTGCACTCAGGTTAAATAGTGCCAGTTCTCAGTTGGCAATAGGACATAACAAGAAAACCTGTATGTAAGGCACATGCCTGTCTGAACAGCCAACAGTTTTACAGTTGTCTTGAGTGTATCCAATCGACTCCTCTTTTCAGGTCAGAGTTGTGCTTATAAAAAGAAAGAGAAGTAGGAAAGAGCTGAGAATACAACCTAGATGCTCATCACCTGATCAATGGATAATGAAAATGTAACCACTTACATAACAGAATACTATTTAGTTAGAAAAATGAAAATTTAAAGCAAATGAATGAGCTAGAAACAGTAATCTTAAATGGACCAGAAAGACTAACATTGCATGTATTCTCTTTATGTGGGTGTTAGACGTTAAGCTTCAGGTATGTGTGTTTTATTTACAATGTTGCCAGAGGTTAAGTAGCCAGTAGGAGACTAGGTAAAAGGACAGGATCTTCCAAAGCAGGAGAAATAGAATGCAGTGTTACAAATGGATGAAGAGAAAGATACAATAAATGGATTAAGTGGGTAGAAATTTCTTTTAAAAAATTCACAAGCCAAAATAGTCATATTCTCACAGAAGATGACCGAACAGCACGTGGAATGTTGAAGAAATAAACAAAAATGTAAATGAGCCTGGGCACTATGCCAGGAAAGCAGGGCCTGGGTTCAAACGGGACAGCTGTGCAGATCTCAGAGCCTGGGGAGGGCTTGGAGTCAGAGCTCAAAGGCTGGAAGGTGGAAAGATTTGAATTTCGTTCTAGGAATAGCCACTGTCACTGAGAACAATTACCAGGAGCTGTTTTAGAGTTGAGCTTCATATTTTAAAATATCTTATGCTCCATCAGAAGCCTTTTCAGCATACATTGATAAGAGCCCTCGAAGGCTAGATTTACTATCAAGGGACTTGTGTCTTGTTCTAGTTCTCAAGCTTGGACAAATCTTCTCTTGATTCTATCTATAAAACAAAGCTAACCTTTCCAGGAAGTCAAAAAGTATGACAAATGCTTCTAAATAACAAGTGCTGTCATGGTGGTTGCCAGCAATGAATGGAGTGCACTCAGGTTAAAATAGTGCCCAGTTCTCAGTTGGCAATAGGACATAACAAGAAAACCTGTAGTGTAAGGCACATGCCTGTCTGAACAGCCAACAGTTTTACAGTTGTCTTGAGTGTATCCAATCGACTCCTCTTTTCAGGTCAGAGTTGTGCTTATAAAAAAGAAAGAACAAGGATTTGTTTGGTAAAGGCGCAGTTATGGTGAAATGGAAGGGGATACCTCGACAGGCCCATGTGAAACATCCCTTCCCCCTGTGGGACCAGCCACAGAACAGATATAGCATAGAATAGACTTTATTTAGGGCATGGAAAACAGAGTTGGGAAGGGAGTAGACACATACACACACACACACACACACAAGAGAGAGAGAGAGAGAGAGAGAGAGAGAGAGAGAGAGAGAGAGAGAGAGAGAGAGAGAGAGAAAGTATAGAGGAGTAGAGGCTGGCCATGAACACGTTTAGAGAGATGGGACAGAGGAATGAGGGGAGAAGGGACAGAGAGGGAAGGGAGTAAGAGGGTAAGAGAGAGAGGAGGGGCAAACAGTCCCTTTTATAGTGAGTCAGGTATAACTGGCTGTTGCCAGGTAACTGTTGGGCGAAATCTAGTGGAATGCTAACAAGAGTAACTCTTTGTTTCTTGGATTTTCGTGACTTTTTCCAATTATTTTCTTTATATTTAATCCCTCAGTATTAACTACTGTCTGGGACTTCGGAGGGGTCACCTTCTGCCTGATTGTGAGACCTGTGTCCATTCCAACCCAGCAGGTCCAAATGTTTCACAGACATATACTTGCTAGACATCTTTAATGCAAGTAGCTCACCATGCTCCATCCAGTCAGTATAAGGATTATAAAGTCCTTTCATATCTGCTCTCACTCAGAAAGTCTGCAATTATTTCCCATTAATCTCTATCCAAACTAAACCTTTCTGTGTCTGAAGCACATTCTCAAACAGGCTACTTGTATTCCAGGGTTATTCTCTCTTTCTAGCTGAAATGTAATTGTCTCACAGGTAGTCTTGATGTCTTTTTGTACACATATGTGGGACTGCGTAAGGGTATCCTGGTTCTTGGCTGGGCATGGGCCTAGAACCCCGAGACTCCAAGGGAGAAACAGCAGGAGTTCGGCCACGTCCCCAGAACTCAAGGTCCTAACAAGCAGTCCAATCTCCATAGACCTACATTGTTCAGTCACATAGGCCATTACAGGCCCTCCCAAAGTGCACAGGTAAAGGGTGTGACTACAGGCCTCAGGCCCTAGAGATTTACATACTAATGAAGGTCAGAGGGCGGAGCCAATTAAGCATTGCCCCAGAACCTCCCCCTTTCTCCCTCCCTACTTAACTCAGGTCTGCCCTGAGTTTGGGAGGGTACATCTAGATCCATCCACCATCCACCATGACAATAAAGCCTTTTGGAACCAAGGACTTCCTCGTATCATTGGGCCTGCCGGCCTGCTGCCACTGAAGCCTCCAGCCCATGGAACCTGGGACCTTCCTCCGGTACAAGAGACAGGCTGCCTGGAGGCCTCCAGGCAGCCTCCACCTCGCAGGTCCCAGGTCGCTGCCGCATGGGCCCAGGGGCCACTGCTGCGGCCCCCCAGTTTTTCCCACACACATATGAATTTTACCTTCATGAATATCATTTAATTTTGATTGTATTTTACCATGTTTATATTTTACTTCAAAATGATCCAAATTTATATTTTAACCAATCACGGGGAACTTCATTGCTACCGTATCTGGCAGACGACACAAAATAGTACCTGACTGGTAGTAACTAATTAGGAATGCCTCTGCAAAGTGAGTCAGAAGAACAAAAAGCCAAGAAAACCTCTCCTGTCTGAAATTCAAGCTCACACTCTTTCTCACTGTTCCTTTCACTAAAACGCCACTGGATGCAGGACTATTTTTCAAAATTAAAGTGACCACCAGTGGAGATACAGTAGTCGGGATTAAATCTGAAGCCTCATTTCACCATAGTAAAGGAAAGAAAGACCAGTGTGCTGTGTCTTACGAAGGCCATGACAGAAGGAGCATGGAGTGTCTGCTGATTTAAATGAACAAGGAGCGGCTGGAAAACCAGAAATGTAACTTCTGGAAGTTGAAGCTATCCATCTGGTTACTTACCAGGAACTGTAGGCACAAGCGCTGCAAGCATTATTTATATACTAAGTAATGTATTTAGATTTATGAGGAATGAGAAGTCACACCACACCTAGAAGGGTGTGAACACAGAATGCTTGCACTCAGGGAAAGATCTGCATCAACTATATTTTTTGATCGAAAGTTGTTCCCATAGTAACAACACTCTCCCCCTTATCAGTATTTCTTTGTGTTACTTGGTTACCAAAGTATGAAATGAATACTGAATGCAGGTAATGAATATGAGTTATGAAAGAGAATATAAAGCTAATTATTTGTCTAAGTCTAACTCTGTCATGATTATTTTTTTCATTTTTGGTGGTGGATAAGTACATAAACAAATTCAATGGTTTAAGTGTAAAATCCAGTAAAGCCCCACAGCCTCCAAATGCCTATCCCAATTTCATAGAAGTTCACTAAGATATGGGGATGTTAGGTCTAATAAATTCACTATGTAATTTTTTATTTACAAAATTTTTATAATAGTTTATTAGAATATATACTGTGTGTTTATTTATAGGAAACACAGACATTATAAATTTTGTGTTATTGAAGAGTCATATTACATTAAAGTTTTATTTAATTTATTCCCATGAAAATAGCTATAACTGGGTATATTTTAAGATAAATTATCTCTTATAAAGGTTATTTGCAGGACTATGCTTATCAGTAATATTTTATCTCATTTAAGTTATTAAATAATACTTTGATGTAGAAAAATGAGTCACTCCACATTTTCAGAATTCTATTTCGTGATATAAAGATTGTCGTCAATTTCAAAACAGGTAAGGTCTGAATTCATGGTAAAATTTTTGAGGTGATGAAGAACAACATATATGGAGGGTCCTGCCACACCTTCTGAGGATTCTCAACTTGACAGATCTAGTCTGATACATTGTGAGCATCCAGAGAATAAAGTCAGACTAGAATGAAGTCCTATGTGGATGAAACATGACCTGATTGGTCCTTCAGACTGATGAACAGCCCTCTTGTATAAAGTCATCAGAGCAGCAATTCAGTGCAGTGCAATTGCTTGAGATTCAGCACATGAAGTATGAAAGATGAAAACATTATACTAAGTGAGGGAAAGGGCAAAGGTGAAGAGGTTGGGTGGTTGGGAGGGTGTGGCCACCTAAACCACCTAAACTACAGCATGGCCTGGCGAGCATGCCCATGGGGAACCAGCTCTCCAACAAGTCAGAGAGCAGTAAGCAGTGCACTGAAGTAGTCTCCACAACTATATCCTCCCATGAAGACTCTGGCATAGACCCACCAATTTCTATTACTCAAATTGCCTCATGTTATATTTAACTACATATTTAAATTTAAAATGATTGTAGTGAATATCAGCGAGTACTGATAAAACATATATAAATTATTAATATAATGTAAGGGAGCAAAGGAAGAACTATTCTTTACCATTCACCTATCCATGTTAAGAACCAAATCCATTATGGTTACAACCTCTTTACCTAAATTCTATTGATTATTTATATAAACTTCACTCTAGTACCAAAACTATGAAGTGAATCCCTGCTAAAGCACTGCAGAGAGACCCAGGTAATGGATTTCAATGGTAAAATTATATATTCTAAAAAATGCAGAGCGATTACATTGCCATGTTTATTCTCTACCTGGTCACAGCCAACTGTTAGGCCCACATCATTTTCCCAAAGGAAACTTCAGTTTCTCTGAAGAGAACTATGAGAGTTGTGGTACCATGTAATCAGAGGTGAAGTTACACTTTTGATTTATTGATTTGGATAAACTGTCTAATGTACACTGCCTTAACTGAACGGGATACAATCCAGAGAAATAAAATACACATCTCATCTTCACAAGCCTTGCATTCACATCTAACATGAACATTTTATTAGCACAGTAAAATATGATATTTTATTAGCAAAATAAAATATGCACGCACACACACACACACATACTCACACACACCATGTGTGTACATGTCAGAGAGAGAGAGAGAGCACTCTTTTCCTTCTTAATTTTGGGATGAACTTGCTTTTGTAAATTTGAGTGCTCAAAGAAATATGTAGATTGCTTTTGTCATATTTAGTTTCATTGTTTGAATTTATTAAATGCTTTGATGAACAACCAATCCATAAACACTTTATTTCTACCAGAACTCAGTTTTCCCATTTCAAGAGCGTACACTATACTTCCTAATCATGTATTCTGGCATCTCTGCTGCCTTGGAGGACTTTATACCTTTATTTTATATAATCCATGTAGCTGTGCCAGTACTTTAAATCATTTTCTTACTGTATATAGTCAAACATCATCCTGGCAAGAAAACCTTTGAAATGAACCTGATTTTCCTAAGTTACTTTTGTTCATATAACTTATTATCATCTGGCATATTTAGATTTTGTTGGATTATTTTTCCCATCTGTATTCCACAATACATGGTTAAACTATTCCTTGCTTCTGTAACCATGACTAATGACATTACTAGAGAGAGCAGCTGACACTCAGTAAGTGAAAATAAATACATACACAGTGAATGATTTGATAAGTGACTGACCTGTGGGTAATGAGCAATGGCTGTGGCCTTAAAGGTTCCTAGAGAGAACATTAGTTTACTGTTGAGTGTGTAGCTTTGGGGTCACCATCTGTTTGCAATGTGGCCTTGGGTGAGAATTTAACATCCGTGGGCTCCTGTTTCATGACTTAAAAGATGGAGCTAATGATTCTAGCCAACTCTTGAGTCCTGCATGCTGACAAACGCTCTCTTTCTTGGAAAACTCCCTGATACTCCATCTGAAGCATTTTCACTAACCCCAGGTCACAGAGAAAGGTGCAGAGAACGCACACAGTGCTTGAAGAGGTAAAACAGTGCTTTCAGAAGAGGGGCTTCTGGTACCAGATATAGTTCTTTTCATCTCTTGCTTACTAATTTTCTTCCTCTCTAATTTTATTGAATAGCACTGGATATGCTCTTATGGAAATCAATAAATGAATATTGAGTTATTGCTGAATATCAATATCAAGAGCTAGCAAATGAAACACACTTCTCTTTGTAGAGAAATGATCGTGAGAAAAGATAAATTAGATATAGCGTTACATTTTTGGGGGGTATACATTTAACTCTCAAATCTTTGAAGATTGAATCTGGTACAACAGGTAAGTTCCCACTGCTTCTTCAGAAG
Source organism: Mastomys natalensis (assembly GCA_021653895.1). Classification (NCBI taxonomy): domain Eukaryota; kingdom Metazoa; phylum Chordata; class Mammalia; order Rodentia; family Muridae; genus Mastomys; species Mastomys natalensis. Next base: position 2,924,797 of record JAJTUV010000381.1, read on the forward strand.
TATGACTGATGAAGCTCTGTGCTGGGAGAGCACTGTCATTCCCAGGCTCTGACTGGGCTCACGAGCAGTAGCCATTGGCTTCATTAACATCCTCTCTGTTCTGCTGTCTGATGGATTTTTTCCCCTTTGCAGATTTTAAATGTGCTTTAACATCTACGTTTCATTCTGCGTAAGGATCATAACGATTGTTTCTCTGGGTCCCTATAGTATTATCAACACTGTTTAATAATCTTTTTGGTCAGATAACTTTTGCCTCAGAAAACAACTTGTTACAAGGTTGGATGTGCATCATCTACAAGTGGGGCTGCTCTGGGTACAGTAAAGATGGGCGACTGCCCGTCTAGCTGCTTCCCCGATGAGCATCAGTCCAACTAGCTGCTTCCCCTTTCCTTCAGTTTTCCCAGGAGCCTGCCTAAATAGAGCAAAGAAACATGGTAAGAACCAGTCTTTTGTGTCATGGAGTAGACTCTACTTAAAAGATATTGTTAAAAAGAAATGCAGTTTTAACCTGGTGATAAATTTTAGAAATTTACATTTATTTCAGCCCAGACAACTCAGAGATATCATCTATGACATTCTTTGTCACAGACACCTTTCTGAAGGAAAGATTTTTCTGGCCAAGAGAGAAAAACTATGAAAAACTGCCCCATCCACCAGGGCATTAAACAAGGGTCTGTGGAGATCACCTGAAACAAAGAGTGGGGAAACAGGCAGATGCAAAGAACAGCGGCTTGTCTATAGTCTGATCAAACCACCATTTTTACTTTTTCACACAGGGGTTATATACACAAAAAGGCAGGATGTGGGGAAGGGGGTGACTCAGGAGCGTAGGTGTTCAGGGGGAGTACAGATATCTTCCAGAACAGAGTATTGGCTGGGTGAAGGTTCAGGGGATAGGTAACTATGACTCCGCTTCTGATTCACTTGTCCTTATTTAAGTTGATACTATCCACCAAGGCTACCCAAGGTCTATGACTATCTACAAGACCCATGACTACTTGTTCTTATCCAGGCTGGTTAATTTCCACCAAAGCTGCCTGTTTACAATAACTTATAGCTATCTGTTTTCAGTGTTTTTCCACAGAGACTGAAGACTTTGTGTTAGCAAGCTGACTTAGACCTATTGCTGATTTTAGGACTTCAGTGTATAAGCAAGGCTACCCCTGACAAAAAAAACAATATTAAATATTTTAAATAATGATCCTAAGGCAGAATAATTGGTATACGTGGTAAGAGATTCTTATTTGTGTACATACCATTTATTAGGAACAGATATACACAGTATGGTATTGACTCCCAGGGTTTTGATGCTAAGAACTCCCACGCTTTACCATCTGTACTTAAGAGACCATGAAAAGCAGTGTATATTTCAGAAGCCTGAGAAAGCCATGATATAGACGCCAGAATAAGTCTGCAACCCGAGCAAATGTGGTGATTTGAATGAAAATGGCCCCATAGGCTCATAAGGACTGGCACTATTGGGAGGTGTGGCTTTGTTGGAAGAAGTGTGTCTCTGGGGATGGGCTTTGTGGTTTCAAGTGCCCAAGCCAGGCTCTGTCCCTTGAGGATCTGGATATAGAACTCTAAATTATGTCTCGAGCACCATGCGTGACTGCGTGCCATCATGCTTCCTGCCATGACGATAATGGGTTAAACCTCTGTACTGTAAGCCAAACTAAATGCTTTCCTTTGTAAGAATTGTCTTGGTCATGGTATCTCTTAATAGCAATAAGAACCCTATGACACTGAGCATTAGGATCCCAGGGATAAAAGAGAGGACAAGGACCCAGCTCAGTTGCTCAGAAGATATGATTCCCACTTTCCTTCCTCTTCGTTCTCTGGGCCCACATTATGGTGACTATATACTTGTTATACAACTCAGAAGCTGATCTCTTCCACAAACACCCTACAGACTTACTCAGAAATCACACTTATTAAACTAGCTCGCTGGGCACCCTGAGACCGAGTGGATGTGACACACACATTTCAGCATCACACTTCAACTAAGCTTCAACTTTACTTTTCTACAGCCTTCGCCTCCCACGGCTGATTCGCCACCATTTGTCTTAGTACGGCTAATGAATTCCAGGTATAAAAGTATCTATCCCAAACATGTCACCACTGTCTCCTGAGCTACTCAGAAGTGACTAGGAAAGTAGCTGAAGTATCAACCTAGGTTTATTCTCCCTCGGTGTTTATCACGCGCTTACCTCCCACCAAGCCCAAAGTACTGCCATTTTCTTCCACATTTCGAGCTGAAGCCTATCTCCAGTCTGTTTGGTTTTTTTCCCCCAAGAGAACAAATTTCTATTGGTTATTTTATTTATTTACATTTTAAATATTATCCCAATTTTCACTTTCCCCTCTGCAAATCTCCTATACCATTCCCCGACCCCTGATTCTATGAGAGTGCTCCCCACTCACCCGCCCATTCCCACCTCACTGCCCTAACATTCCCCTACACTGGGGCATCAAGCCTCCACAGGACCAAGGGCCTTCTCTCCATTGATGTTAGGTAAGACCATTCTCTCCTACATATGCAGCTGGAGCCATGAGTCCCTTCATGTGTACTCTTTGGTGGTTTTGTCCTTGGGAGCTCTTGGGGGATCTGGTTGGTTGATATTGTTGTTCTTCCTATGGGGTTGCAAATCTCTTCAGCTCCTTCAATCCTTCCCCTAATTCCTCCATTGGGGTCCCTGTTCTCAGTCCCATGGTTGGCTGTAAGTATCTGCATTTGTATTGGTCGGACTCTGGCAGAGCCTTTCAGGGGACAGCTATACCAGGCTCCTGTCAGTATGTGGAAGAGAGTATGGAAGAAAGGTAAAACATGCTGCCTGGAGGCAAGTTCTTCTATTCTTAGGACAATGATTTAGACTTGTGAGTGAATTGGGAACTGAAGCCACACCTCCTGTCAACTTACAGATGCTGAAGGATGTGTTGGTGGCCCTTGTCTGATCCTACGTTACTTCCATAACTCCAAACAGGACAAAGTCACCACTAGGCATATTCAATGGGCTGCTGGTAAAGAAGGGTTTAATGCAGAGCCCTCTCTCTAGGAAAAACATGTCAATCTAGATGGTGCCTCCATCAGGACTAAGCATGGTTTCCAGAGGCTCAGTAATATGGGAACTACTTAAACAGGCCAAGAAGGGGAGGGGTTTTGCTCTTTTTGTGCCTGGTGTCTGGTCCAAAGTATATCATCTCTGCTTCAAATTATTTACAGTATTTAATAGTACATATTTTTGATAACACCTAAGGCACACAATTACCTCTTGATGTATAAGTGTACAGTTATGGATGTGAGTTTTCCTGTGGAGAATTATTAATGTGATAAGCTTGACTAATCATATTTCCAAATATAGTCAAGGATTTTAAGGTTGGCACTGAATAGATAGTATGCTGGTTAAGTATTTGTCAACTAGATGACAAGCTAGAAACACGAAAAGTAGGAACCTCTTTTGGGAAATGCTCTCAATCAGATTGGCCAGTGGGGAAGCATTTTCCTGATTAATGGTTCATCTGGGAGGGCAATGGCAGATGGCTGCCATTACTTTAAAACTTAACTAGTTTAGACATATACCCAACAGTGTTCATTAGTGGACATCTGGGACCTATTTACCAGTCTCTCTATTCCAAGAGGAATAGCTACACTCCTCCCGGTCTTTGCCATCCACACTACATCTGGCTTCTTTCATAGGCTCGGGCCAATCTCTGGCACATCTGTTGCTGTCCTTGGTGCCCATCCCACAGTCCTGCTATCTCTAAAACACTGGGATCTCCACAGGCTACATCTTCACCAGTGACCTCTCTGAGGTTCTCTTCCAGTCCTCCAACCTTGTTACATGGTTACAAGATTACATCAGGCTCTTTCAATGACCCTTAAATCCCGGGACTTCTGCACCAGCCAACATCATTAGCCATGGCTTATTCTGACCTCTACAGTACCAAGCCTCAGCTGCTCTCTAAGGGCCCTGCATGCCTTTAAAAATCAGTAAAACATGGAAACTCTTAGACATTCACAAGTTTGGCAGCCAGCATGAGATGGCCCCTTGACCTCCTCTGGATGACAGTTTCTTTGTACCATGATCCACAGGCAGGAAGCAGATAATAAGGGATGCTTATACTCGCCTTGCATTCTTCTTTCAATATTGTCTGGAACTCCCAGCCCAGGGAGTGATGCTGCTCACATTCAAGGTGGGTCTTCTCCTCACTAAACCTAACCTAGGTAATCTCTCACACATTTGCCTAGAGATTTACTGTAGTGAGAATTTTGGTTTCTTAAAAAAACCAGTTGTGTTATGTGAATATATTTTTGCTTTAATCCCAGATGTGGGATAAGAGGCTGCATCACAGCAGGTGATTATGCTTTGCACTAGCAGGTGCTTGATTTTTGCCAGCTGCAAATAGTCTAATTCTGGGTCCTTTGGAGAGAGTGTCAAGGGAGAGTCCTGAGAAGGCCTGTGGTGGCTGCTGCTCCCTGCTGCTGCCCCCTTTGCTAATAGTCCCTACTGGTCCCTACTCGCCCCTACTGGTTCCTGCTATTGCATTTGAAGTTGCATTTGCTGGATTGCTGGATCACTGGATATTCTGACAATGAAGAGCGTAGTTGCCCTAGGAATCTGATGCCCCTAATCAGCAAAACATAGTGCTAAAGAAGTTTATATCCCCTAAAGAGGTCTACATCTCCTTTTCCCTGTAACCTTCTTTCTCTCCTACCTAGTGTTGGAGGATTGGAAGGGATTAGGTGGAATAAGGGTTGGAAGGAAGTTAGAGGTATAAGAATCCAATAACATAACTAAACAAAAACACCAACAGTTTACCTCTTAGATGATTCCATATCCTGTAATTTTGATAACCAATATTAAACATCCAACATCTAATGGTGAATTTCTTTGAAGTCATAAGTCTAGTGTTTAGCATCTCTTAAAAAAAAAAAAAAAACTATCCTCTTTCCTCATCTATAATGATTTACAGCTGAATGCCTTTCTAGTTCAGAAAGGACTTTCTGATGTATGCACACTTTCAGTTGCATGGTGATCTCGGGAGGCACTCCAAGTTCATAGTGTTCTCATTTTGCAAATGAAGACACAGAGATAAAGTAAGTGACTTGTCCAATGGTACTGTTTAGTGTCGGAACCTGAACAGATCCTCAGTTCATGGCACCCAGTCACTCCTTCTGTAGATAAAAACACCACTAAGGATATGTTTATACTAGCTCAGGGCTGAAGTAACAGAAGCCAGCTCTACCATTGCATGGCTCCCGGTTTGATGCATTTCAAGTTAACCCAAATTATTTATCATTGCTTGTATCATATACTATTAAATCATCATTTTCATTTTTCTTTGTGCTGCCATCGATAATATCTCTGTATTAAAATATTACACCTTATCATCTTGCTCCTGGAAGGTATTGCCTGCAGAAAACCTGATCTGCCTGGTTTCTACAACTAGATTTCTTCTTGCCTAGTTTGAGAGAGACAAGGATGTGACTTTGTACTTATCTTGCTTCTTTGGCTAACCCAGAATAACTGGGCAAAAGTTGCATATAAAAAGAAAGTTGTGATCATATTATTTGTGACTAGAACATCCTCTGTAAAAGCCTGCCCTGTGGCTGTGGTAATTAATCTTATTGAGGAGTAGGTAAAAGTGACGATTATATCCACTCTTTTATATCACTCCCCTAATTATATTCAAATCTATGCCCGGGCTACACCAGCCTAATACACGCACACTTATACATGATTAGAATTCATGATTAGAATACCTTCTGCTCATCAGCTTCTACTGCTACCTCTAAATCTTTCAAGAAACACTTTGCTGATTATTCAAAGTAGCTACATCTCTATCTAATAGAGAGGATAATACCATACTTAATGACTTACTCCACTGTTAGGTTTGTTTAGTGATGGTATATATTTTTAAATGACTAAAAGTAATACAATTTACTTTGAGTCTAGGAAAAATGTAGACCTCTCTGGAGATAGAAAAAAGAAAAATTAAAGAGAAAGCTTCCTTAAAGAACTGTTGTAAAATGAGCTGATGTTTATAAAATTCATTAATTGATAATCTATTTTAAAAGGTACACTGCCAGAAAAACATCAGATGTGTTACAGCATAGCTGTTTTACAATCATAAAAGGTTAGTTTCGTGGTGTGTAACTGAAAAGGCACTGGTCAGTTCATGAGTTCTTCCACCAATCCTTTCAAGCTAGAACAAAGCTTCAAGTGATCAAGCTGAATTCAAACAGGGTGCAGCTGGGATAGGAGTGAGATCAAGGCCTCAGTACATTTGTCTCTACTATTTTAAATGAAAGGGTTTGATTTAACGTTTGCCACCTAGGGGTGGCATCAAGGCTGGATGGTTTATAAAGGACACCCTGGCTTCTGTGAGGATCATGCATTACACTTGGCTCCTTTGGTTTCTATGCCTCTACTTCTCTTTATGAATGATAATGCACCACAAAAGTCACTGTATTGGAATTGAGGGATACGCAGGTAGATATTTTTGAGAGGGACATTGTGTCTTCAAACCTAGAGTCCAGACAAATAGTCAGTGATAGTGATCAAAACCCCACCATAATCATTGTGTGTGTAGTATCTAAAGCCCTCATTGAAGGATGTTGCCAAGACAAGAGGTTTAGAGAACAAGAAAGACCCAGCCCTTTAAAGATTAAGTCAGGAGGAAAGAACATTGAAAATGGGTATTGGTGAGGCAGAAAGGAGCAAGCAGGCAAGACATGTGTTTCTACACTCTTTCTGAGTCTCAAGGTACATCAGAATAAACACAGAACATAATGGTCCCCATCTCAGAGTTTCCCCGTGAGTGGTGTACATCATTTTTATCTAAAACACTTAAATGTACTAAACTCCTTTTAAATAGTAGCCTCAAGTAGATTCTGAGTGTGACTCATGTACCAAGGATGAGATATTGATGCCTTGTTGGAGTTTCTGAAGTAGATTTATGTCCAGGAATTAGCAGCAAGCTGACATTTCATAATGAATGAAATACTGCTGGTTCTATACCACACTGCTCTTCAGTAATACTAAATTGTTTCTCCGTGTTCCTTCTTTTTAAACTGAGGAGAAAGCACTATTGAGCTTTACTATAGCTTCATAAATGCTTAAATTTATGTAAGTTTATATGCAGAATCAAAACAGTGTCCAGATCATGAAAATAAAGTAATATTCTGTAGCAGTAAAATAGGAAAATCCTTTTAAAATAATCTTCATATTAAAGAGCTTTGACATGACCTGCCTACAAGATATGCTTGTGCAGTAATGTCACAAGGCATGTGGCAATAACCAACAAACATCTGATAGATTTAAGGTCCACTCCATGAGTTGAAACCTAGACTGATGCTGCTTGGGTGGAGCCAGGAGCCTGAGACTAGATAGTCCAGGAACCTGGATGAAAATCAAATACTATTGTACTGCTAAAGGAGCAGAGCAACAAAATGATTCCTAATAACATTCTACTATTCTCATGGATCCGTTCCTTATCAGTCATCACCAGAAAAGCTTCTTCCTGAAAAAGATGAGAATCGAGAACCACAGGCATTGTGGGAAGGGTGAGAGACCTCGTCATTAAATAGGATATTCTCATTAAATCCCTCCCCTCAGAGCTCCACCAAATATATAGAAGAGACTGATGATAAAATGTAAGATCCACAGGGGAGTGACAGCACCAAAGAAGCAAAGCCTTCTCAACACAGCCTTTCCACTTTACACCAACAAACACACTCAGTTTTGCCTTTGTTCACTCTTCAAATGTTTTTTTGTGTGTTTGTAGTAATCTATTCCTTGTTGCCATGGTAAAATACATGACAAAGACGTCTTGAGGCAGAAAAGGTTTATTTTGGCTCACAGTTCCATGGAGCAGAGTCCATCATACCTACGAAGGCACACAGCAGAAACATAATAGCAGCTTGTCAGATTGCATCAGCCATAAGAAAGAGAAAGTGAACAGCAAGTGGGGCCAGGTTTCAAAACCTCAAAGCCAAGCCTCAGTGATATCCTTCCTCCAGGAAGGAACCTTCTGAAAGTTTCTATAATCTTCCCGAACTACCATCTGGGAGCCAAGTGTTCAAACACAGAAGCCTATGGAAGACATTTCATATTCAAAGCACAATGATGTTGACAATCCAATATGGCTCCTTATCTCACTGAAGCTGCCTTGATGACACCCAACTTGCTTTCTATTCAGTGAACAAAATGAATGTATCTAATTTATTCATGGCTCCAGCCTGGTTCTCTAATTCTTAGTTTCCACAAGTTGTTCACGTTTGGATATATCTGTAATTCAGCTTTCATGAGAGTGCTGTGAACTGCAGAACACTAGATGATGTCATATCTCATTATGCCTCTACATGCTCAGCCACTGTAAGGATAGCCAATGCTATTCTGTGTGCAGGGTCAAGTAACTGTGCATGGAAGCAGTCTTCACACAAAAGAAACCTGAAATGTTCACCTCGTATGTATGTCCTCTTTTGCTTGCTATCCTGGAAGTGATATTTTCTGATCATAATTCCCAGGTTTCCCTTATCCTCAAACCTCTGCACTGTTTGAGGAATCACCATTGAGGTTCTGGATTTTGCTTTAAACCTCACTTTCCCTTTATCTAACAGTCTGGATTATTTCACTGGCATCAGGAACTGAATCCCCTACTACTAAGTCTCATGAGTAGGTGCTCTTCACTGGGCAAGCATAGATACTCATTAAATATTCATCGAAAGATTTTTTTTTTTTATTAACTTGTTGTGGCTTTCCCCACACTTTGGATCCAACTCAAATACCAGTTAACTCATAACCCTTTTTAGTAAAAAAAAAAAAATTACAAACTAAGAGCTTTTAATCTGGCTATAGGCCTTTAATTATGTTAACTGCCACTGTTCAGTTCCATCGCTGACCCAAAGAAAATACTGAATGTCAGTTATTTTCTGACCTGTGATGAATGCAGTGTCATTAAGTAGCATTAGCTCATACTCTTCAGAATCTGACTTGGAGTTTGGCAGCGGGACCATCAATTAGCGATATTGATGGTAACCTGTATTTTATATAGCAAGTCATTTGTTTTTCCATAGGGGCTTGGTGAATAAGGGGAGGAAATGGCAGTTATGTGTTGCCACAAACCATGGGCAGTAAAAGCAATGTATTCAAATTCTTACTTAAACCTCCTGATCGTCTTTTAAAGTCTTTGTGGTTAAGGGTAAGCGTGTACACACACGCGTGGCTATCTGTGAGCATTCTGCTCTACGTTAAGTATTAATTTAGTTTTATTGCCCACTTTTAACCTAGCTATTTACTGTATCATTTTTTAACCTAAATTTTTGGGTAAGAGTGAAATATCTGTGTTGCCTTGGAAATGCCTCTACACTGAAGATCTGTGGGACTGATGCTGCCAAGCCCAGGAGCTGCTAGCTAACTTAGCTGAGTTTTATTTCCCTTTTCCTAAATGCATCATATTGGAGGACTCTCAGTCTTCAGTGCTTTGATTTCATAATGCAAAGCCCTCACTTAGTGACTGCTGGGAATCATGCAAGGTACTGGCAGAAGCATATGAAGTTATGAATGAAGAAAAGATAGACTGAAAAGTATTTGGAGAAAAATTATATATATAAAAATTATATCTAATTATACATATATAATTTTAATTATAAATTATATATATATATACAAGTTATATATATATATAATTTTTCTTCAAATACTTTTCAGTCTATCTTTTCTTCATCCATAACATCAAATATACATATATTATATATGTATATTTATAATTATATATAATATATATACATGTTATATATATATTATATATATATATATCCCATCACATGCCAATCTGCATTTAATTCTTTAAGCATGTTCACTCTCAACTACTCCAGTTTCCATTACTGACACAAACATTCTTCTTCTACCCATTTGTAGATTATAATTGATATTAACATTTGCATTCATTTCCTGTTTTTCATAATTTTGATAATACACTCACCAAAACAAATCAGGTTTAGGGGACAGGGAAGAAGGTTTATTTTAGTTTATAGGTTACAGGTAATCATTGGGGGAAGCTAAGGTTGGATCAAGGCAAGACTCTAGAGACCATAGAGCAATGCTATTAACTGGTTTGCTCAGCCTGATTTCTTATACAACCCAGGTATACCAGATTGGCACCACATGCTGTGTGCTGGGCCCTCTCACATCAATTAAGAAAATGCCCCACAGACATGCCCCACAGAGCACTCTGAATGAGACAACTCTTCAACTGAGGTCACGGCTTCCCTTGTGACTCTAGTATTTGACAAGTTGACAAAAACGAACCAGCACAGCCTCCCAAGACACACATTAAATTCATTTCAAATTCCAAACTCTAAGAATTAAACACTCTGTAAATCTTCAATGCACTTTGATTTTCATTACTCATCATCATTCACTTTTGTGTGTGTGTGTGTGTGTGTGTGTGTGTGTGTACATTTCTCCATTTATCTGCTTAATGTTTCATTTTTCCTCTTTATAATTTTAAGTGAATGCTCAAAGCCCTTTTTATTCTAATAGAAAGAATTTGTCAAAGGAAACTGTAAGCAAGCAATTTGCCTTTATAATAATAAAAAACTAATCAATCATTTGCAATACAATGCCAATAAAGAAGGCTCCAGCGCAGCAGGACATTTTGCTATGGACATTTGAGAAATCTATGATGATGGGAGATTTAAGCAAACTGGTCATTGTAAGGCTTCAGGTTATTAATGTTTAGTTTAGTGGCTCCAGCATTCATTAGGTTGAAACTTTATTTTCATTAGCAATTTACTACCTTGCAGAAGAGTAAGGTAAGTTACTAAGAGAAAACCCTTAACCTTTCACTTCTTCTCTGCTTTCTGCATCTTGTATACAAGGAGGTAGACACACATCGGGCAGGTGTTGGTAACTCAACAAATTTCGAGGTAGAGACAGTGAGTCTCCAATGAAATCCAGACTTTCTCATTGAATACAGACTCTGCCTGTGGTATCTGGTGTTTGTTGTTTTTTGTTTGTTTGTTTTTCAATGAAATCCACTTGGCAGGCCACCTCTCTGAGAATTCTGGCTCTGTGCTGACTAGCTTAGCAATCTTATCCATATGAGTGATGCTAGTAATACAATTGGCCCAGGACCTACATGGTTCAATAAGCGGGATTGTATAGGAAAAGCCTGGTTGGTTCATATTATCTTCATGACTGTCTATTATGGGGGGACCTTTGAGCTCAGATCACCATATCTTTCCTTCCTGGCTTTTTTACCAATCCCCACCCCCACCCCTTCCATATAACCTAACCCCCATAATCCACAGCTATAATGTACCTGCCTTCTTATTCTGTTCTCCAGAGTTTAGATAAGAATGGCTAAGATGATAAGCTGGGGGATACAGGATGCCTGTGGGTGAGGGACTTAGGATGCCCATGGATGAAGAAGACGAACATGGAAACAAGGAGAGGGCTAATACCTTAGAAATCTGCATTGATATCCCAACTTGCCAGTTAGGAGCTATATAATTCAGGGTCAAATGTTTGACCTCTTTCATCTATGGTGACATCATCTGAAAAACATTAAAATGATTATAGGGTTTTCTTCACCTCCTGGCATTGCGGTGGCTCTGACACAAATGCTGTTCTACTCTAAGAAGTCTCACATGCTCACTGAAAAGATTGAACTTCACACAATCATGTAGTTATAACCATGTCTGTGTGTACAGCATTTTTCTTTGCCTGTTCATTTTTTGGTGGGCATCTTGGCTGAGGCTATACCATAACTACTACTGTGAATAATGTCACAATAAGTATAAATGTAGATTGTTTAATTTTTTTCTCATGCACAAGGAAAGTGGAACAACTGGACTCTTTGTTTTGTTTTGTGTTTTTTTATTCTTTCAGTTTTATTGCAAAGAAGTTCTTCTATACAGTTCTCCATAATTATAATAATGATTTACCTTTCCATGAACAATATGCAAGACTTTATTGAATTTATTTTCTCTGCCGATTTTTCAGAATTTAAAACTTTATTTACTTGGTGATAAACATTCTGACTGAAGTGGGATGGTATCTCAGTACAGTTTTGATTTGGATTTTCTTGATTGCTAAAGGTATTACACATACTTTTCATATATATTGAACCTTGTGTGTGTGTATGTGTGTGTGTGTGTGTGTGTTATGTGTGTGTGTGATATATTCAGATAATTTGCCCATGTCTTAAATTAGATTCCTTTTCTATTTTAGATATTTACTCCTTGCTAAGTGTTTCACACCTGTTCTTGTCTGCTCGTCTGTTAACTGTTTCATGATGAAACTCCAAAGTTTCCAAATGTCACTATCATGATTGTTTTGAATTGAGAGTCTTGTTTAGTAAAACATTGCCTATACAATGTTTTCTCTACTGGTTTCATATTTTACATCCAGGAATTTGAATCATTGGATTTTTACTTCGTACATGGTAAGATCAAGTTTCAGTCATCTGCTTGTGCATACCCACTTTTTCTGGTACAACTTTGAACATGCTTTCTTTCTTCAAGGCATGGTTCTCAAGTCTCTGCTGGGATTCGGTGGCTCCTGCTGTTTGGCTTATTCCTGGTCCTCTGCTCAGTTTCCCTTTCTGCATCTCTTTTCTCTTGGCAACAGCATCCATGCTCACCATGGCTCTGCACTGCCTTCAGAAGGGATGTTGAGCTGTCACCCTCATTCTTTCCACTCAACAATCATTTCCTTATTTGGAGTCATTAGTGTTTCTAGATGAATTCTATATCTGTGGGGTTTTTTTTCTAATTTTTTGAAAAATGCCCATGGTGTTTTTGATGAGGATTTCATTGAATTTGGTGATAGCTTTTGAAAGTATAAAGCTTTAGTGATTTCTGTTGCTCCAATCCCAATCTATAAATTTGGCAAGTCATTCCATCTTTGTGTGTAGTCTGGGGTTTTTCTCATTAGTAATTTTTTAACCAACATCATTGTACTTATTTTTTAGGACATTTCATTTTGGTAGCTACTGTGAAAGAGATTTCTTCCAATAGTTCTTTGGAGAAAAAAAATGTATTATTATTGCATAGAAAACCTATTGTTTTAGTGTTGTTTTTCTTAGCTTATTATAAATGAACTTGTCTAAAAGTACTGTCTATAGTATCATCAGTTCAGTTTTTAAATTATAACTGATCATTAAAGCACTTAAAATATACTTTGTACTTTTTACTTGAAGACTTTAGATATGAGATTAAAATACTAAATAATTCATGCCCAAACCCATGGTAAGAATGACAAATAATGCAAAAAGTACATGTTTTGATTCTTAGACTCATTCTACTCAAAAGAGCTTTCTCATTTTCATATTATTGTATTATTGTATATTAATAGGGAATAGTAAACTATTTATTAATTTCCCTATAATTTGTTAGAGATTGGCAAAAGGAGTCAGAAATCCAGAGTATCACTGAGGACAAAATGTAAGGAATAGAGAAAAATTAGTTTCTTTCGTAGAATTCTTTCTTCTCTTTTAGGTATTAGTTAAAACACATATGCACAAGGAAATTATTAGAGCCAATATTATCCAGATTGGTATCTCATAAACTACTATTAAACATGACTCTAGAATTTCTCCCATCAAAGGAAGACAGCCAAAGGGGCACGACTTAGAATGTGGAATTCAAATGACTTCAGATTTTCTTTAACTTCCAAGGGGATATGTCATAAAACCCCTAAGTTGGATTTAGTATTCCCAGTCAGCACCCATCTCTACTTGTCCACAGAGTGCTGTTCAGGTCAATGGCTTACTCTTGTGGTTGTTTAATCACCAGAAAATATAGCTGCATTCTGAGATCAGAAGCATGTGTCATTACACCCAGCTTATTTGGTATAGCAATCCAGCTCAGGGCCAGGAATATAGCACTGCTCATGCTAGGTAGCAACCTATAAGCTGAGACTCACCTCTGGACTCTGCAGGAATACATAAGGAATCGGGGTTGAATTCTGCCACTTTCTATTTTCGTAACTGGCTCTACGGCATGGAGATAATGATAGTGTCCCTCCAAAGCGATCACTGGGAAAATCGACTGAGATGATGCTTTTGAATAATGCAAAGCCAGAGCTCTAGAATTATAAGATTATTATTTTTTTACATATTTGTCCTTGAAGTCAGACTTGAAGTCATACCTTTCTTTCAATGACTATGACCTGTAATAATACAGTATGAATTTATGGTTAACTAATGTAAGATGTCCTACATACTTCCCCTTACAAACCATCTTTAAACAATAGATACGTCTTAAATAGAATGATAAGATTGCCCTAAGTGATGTTTCCCTAACTTTATAAAATCTGTCTATAATCTTCCTGAAAGTTGCCCTATTCTTACTGAAGAAAAATTTCTAGAACCTATTCTGACCATGCCTTCCCCTTCTCCTCTGGTTCCTTTCAGAAACTCCACAATCTTCCCGTTCGCCAACCTTCACCCTCTTCCTCCTTTGTCTCTCTTTGAAAGGCAAACAGGCAAAAAAATAAAGCAATGCAGGAAAAAACAAGAAACACACACACACAATCAGAAACCAGAACATACAAGCAAAAGACCAATAAAACAAAATATGTTCAAACAAAGCAATATGACATAAAAGTATACAAAATATCATTGTATTTGTTTTTGCAGGAGCCATGGACTACTGGGGAAGTCCTACATATAAGTGTGGTTTATACTCCCAGTAAGATTTCACCAAAGAAAACTGATTTTCCCTTGCAAGTAGATATCAATTAGACAGTTTCTTGATTAGGGGTGGAAGAACTTGTCCACTTTCCCCTCTTAGCCCTAGGAACCCAATTGGTTTAAACCTATGCAGGCCATGTGTATTCTCTCTCTGTCTCTCTCTCTCTCTCCTCTCTTATAATATATATATATATATTATATATATATATATATATATATATATATATATATATATATATATATATATATTGTAAGCTCATATGTGCATCCGTCCTGTTGTATTTGAGAAAGACACTGTTTTCTTGGAGTTACCCACACCTTCTAGTTCTTTACAGTCTTCTGCCTCTTCTTCCTCATAGTTTCCTGATTACTGAGAAGAGGGCTTTGGTGAAGACATCCCATTTAAGACTGGATGATCCAAAATCTCTCCCTTTCTTCACATTGTCCAATTGTGGGTCTCTGAGTTAGTTCCTATCTACTGCAAGAGGATGATGAGCTATGCACTGATCAGTAGGCATATTGATCAGGATGTCACTAGCAGTCATTTTATTGCTCTGTTCCTTTAGGACAACAGTAGTATTGTTTTTCTCACAGGCCCATGGCCTATCCAGTCTCAGGTACTTGGTAAGCTGAGCAGTGTCATGCATGGGTTCCAACTCTTTCAGTGGACCTTAAATACAAATCAGGGACTGGCTGGTTACTCCCAAAATGTTTTTGCTATAATTGCACAAGCATAACTTGCAGATGGGTCACCATTTACATTACAGGATTTATAGATGGGTTGATCGTTATGGAATACATTCCAATAACTTTAACGCTAGTTAGTAGGGGTGAAACCTCGAGGTAGGGACCAACTCAACTTCTCTGAGTTCACTGAGATATATAAATGTCATCTTCAGCAAAACAGTCTTGGCAATAGTCTGGTATGTTTTTGGGGTTTCCGCAGGATTCTGTGGACAATGACTTAACTGAATGTAACCCATTCCTGGCACTAGACCTTTGACTCGGGAGCAAAAGGTGTTGAGTTGGGGCAGTATCTCTCTCATTATTTGGCAGCTCAGTTTATATAGCTTTCATATGTGTGTATAATTTAGGAAGTTTCTACAGTAATAGGTTTCAGTTTCTGTATGACCCCTCAAATGGTCCTTAGTATTAGTTGTCCCTCCTCATACTCCCTCATCCCCTCTTCCATCCTTCTAAATTTAATCTTTCATACTAGTCTCTCTCCTTGTCTCCCCATATTTATATATTCTAACTCACCTTATTTGGGATACTTTACAATCCTTCTAGTTCCTTCAATATCTAACCTCTATAGTTATACAGATTGTAGCATACCTATTACATACTTAAAAGCTAATCTCCACAAACAATAGGAAACATACGATATTTGCCCTTTTGTGTCTGGGTTACCCCATTCTGGATACTTTCTTCTAACTACATCCATTTAGGTTAATAAATATATACCAATTTTCATTATCCATTTATTAGTTGATGGGCATCTTAGTCTATCCAGTTTATAGATAGTTTCAATGGAGCAGCAATGAACATAGTTGAGCAAGTTTCTCTTCGGTAGTAAGGAGAATCCTTTGGGTGTATTCACAAGAGTGGTATAGCTGGATATTGAGAGGGACAAATTCCTATCTTTCTCTAAGAATCAGCACACCACCACATTAATTTACATAGTGGCTGGACAGGTTTATACTCCACCAGCAATGCATAAGGGCTTCCCTTTCCCAATATCCTTAGTAGCATAAGCTGCCATTTGCTTTGTAGCTCTTGGCCATTCTGACTCATGGGAGATGAAATCTCTAGGTGGTTTTGATTACCATTTCTCTGATGATTAAGGATGTTGAATATTTCTTTAAGTGTTTCTCAACCATTTGTGTTTCAGTCTTTGAGAACTGTCTGTTTAGATCTGTTTCCTTTTTTTTTTCTTTTCTTTTTTTCCCTTAGGTACTTTGCTTTCTTGATGTCTAGTTTTATTTAGATCTTTGTATATATTTAAGTATTATTAACCATTTATCACTTGTATAATTGGTAAAGATATTTTCCATTGTGAGGCCAGCTGCTCTGCCCAAACAATGATGCCCTTTGCCATATAAAACATTTCTGTTTCATAAGCTCATACTTATTCATTCTTGTCTTTAGTGGCTGTGTTATTTTATTCTGTTCAGAAATTTTCCAATGGAAATTAGCTCAAGCCTATTCCCTACTTTCTCATTTACCAGACCCAGTGCATCTGGTCTTATGTTTAGTTGCTTGATCCATTTTGGGGTTAAGTTTTGTGCAAGCTAGTAAGTATGGATCTCTTTGCATTCTTCTATATCCAGGCATGCAGTTTGACCAGCACTCTTTGTTGAAGATGTTGTCGTTTCTCCAATGTGTAATTTTGGCATCTTTGTCAAAACCCAGTGTCCACAGTTGAGATTTGAAATACTATACTGAATAAGTATATAGAGAGTGGACAACCTTGTCTTGTTACTAATTTTAGTGTAAATGCTTTGAGATTCTCCCCATTAAGGTTGACATTGGCTATGAACTTGCTGTAAATTGCCTTTATTATGTTGAATTATGTCCCTTGTATCCCTAATCTCTCTGGGACTTTTAAAACAAAGGGATATTTGATTTTGTTAAAGACCTTTTATATGTCTAATGAGATGATCATGTAGTTTTTGTCTTTCAGTCTATTTATATGGTAAATTATCTTCATCTACCATATAACTTACTATGTTATGCCATCCCTGACTCTCTTGGATGAAGCTTACTTGATTATGATGGATGATTTTTTTTAAAATATGTTGTTGAATTCAGTTTGAAAGTATTTTATTTACATTTTTTGCATCTATGTTCATAAGATAACTTTGCCTATACTTCTTTATTGGTTTAGGTATCAGGATGACTGTGGTCTCATAAAAAAGGATTTTAGCGATGTCCTCTTGGTTTCTGTTTTGTGAAATATTTTAAGAGTATTGGAATTAACTTTTCTTTGAAATTCTAGAAGAATACTGTTCTAAAACCATCTAGACCTAGGCTTTTTGGTTGGGACACCTTTTATCACTGTTTCTATTTTACGATGAGTTTTAGGTTTGTGTAAATTGCTTGTGTGATCTTCATTTAGAAATTTATTTATCTATCTATTATGATTGATGGTTTTATTTAGTATAGTAGTCTGGACTGATCTCTTAGAGTTTATAGAAAATCTGCCTGGGCTGTTCTAGTTTTTAGAATCTCCATTGAAAAGCCAGATGTTATTCTACCAAGTCTACCATTATATGTTATTTGGTCTTTTTCTTTTGTAGCTTTCAATATTCTTTTTTCTGTTTGTTTAGCATTTTGATTATTATTTGTCATGTAAAATTTTTGGTTCAGTCTATTAGGTGTTCTGCATGTTTCTTGTATCTTGATTCCTCCTTCTTTTATGTTGGGGAAATTTGTCTATGGTTTTATTGAAAATATTTTCTGCCTTTGATGAGTTTCTTCTCCTTCCTTTATGCTTATTATTCTTAGGTTAGTTTTTTTCAGAGTGTCCCAAATTTCTTGGATGTTTTGTGTCTGAGTGTTTGTAGATTTAACACTTTATTTGACTGAGGTATCAACTTATTGTCTTGTCTTCAATCTCTCTCTCTCTTCAATCTCAATCAATCTGGAATCTCTCTTCCATCTTTTGGATTCTGTTTGTAAGGTGTACTTCTGAGGGTTTTGTTTTAGTTCCTAAATATTTCATGTCCAGTTTCCTCTCAATATTGCTTTTCCTTATTGATGCTATTTCCACTTTCAAGTCTTGAACTGTTTTCATTTCTATCCTCTGTTTGTGTTTTTATGTATTTTATTAAAGTGTTTATTTATACCCCCTTTAAAAGACCACTAACATCTTCATAAATCTTGTGCTTCAGATATATTGCATTTTCAGAGCCTACTGTAATAGGGTTACTGGGTACTACAGGAGACATATTGTCTTGCCTGTTCACGTTGGTACTTTTGTACTGCTGTCTAGGTGTCTGGAGTTAGGATGAATGAGGTGATTCTAGGTCTTGTTTTTGTTGGTATGCTGGTCTATTGCTTGTTTTCTGCTGCAATGTCTGGAGAGTGGTATCACTCTGATTTCCTGGGTAGATGGAGAGTTTCTTCAGGTCAGTGAGTGGCTAGGAGAAATAGAGTCATGCTAGAAGGGAAAGCTGTTATGGGCTGTGGGTAAAAGCTAGGGTAATCCAGTGCAAGCCAAGTCATGAGCTCCTCAGGGCGTAGGAGCCATGGTGGGAGGAGGGTTTGTCTGCAGGGATGCAACAGTAGGACAAATGTGTGTGTGTGTGTGTGTGTGTGTGTGTGTGTGTGTAGACTGAGGGATGGAAAAGCTATGGAAACCTTGGGTCTGTACCAAGAATTGGAGCCTTCGGTGACTAGAGTTGAGGTAGAAGGAGGGGATCTTCAGGCAGGCTCCAAGAGGGCTGACTGTAAAACAGGAGTGATCATAATGGATGATAGAAAGAATGGTGAGAATCACTTATCTGAGTCTTAGTCTGGTGTGGCCACACAGGAGTACAGAGGAATGGAGATGGGAAAAGAGGGAAGGCTAAGAGGTTCTGCAAGAAAGACCTAAGCTGAGTCCCAAGTAAGAACTTGAGTCCCCAGGCAATGGATTATAGTGAGAGGAAGGGCACCTGTAAGCAGGCTACTGCAGGACTGAAGGTGACACCGGAAAGAGCCTAATGGTGGACAGGAGCAATTGTGACAGTCACCTACCTTAGTCTCAGCTCAGTGTTGTCAACTGGGTTTCCAGGTATCAGGTGTTTCTAGCTATCAGTGTCTGACACAAAGGAATGAGGATGGGCTAGAAGGGAGGGCTACGAGAGTCTAAATGACAGAGATAAGTTGGGTAGGCATCAAGAGAATTAATCAACTTTAACTGGATTTTCTTCAAATTACTCTTCAAATTATTGGACTTTGTCTAGTTATTAATTCCCATAGGGACTAAACAATTATTGCAAATCTTTTGTTTTTGGAATGTGGAATAGATTTTTTTTCATATACCTGCATTTCTCTAAATAATAGTATTCTGTACTGACATGAAGCCCTGCTATGTCTTCATATTGCCGAAGATAGCAGAAAAGGAAGATAATAGCAAATAATCACAAATGGGTTTCATGTCAGCAGACAGGGAGTATAAGGACTCAGAATGCTCTGCAATTTCTGGCTTTAACTGATTCTAAATTTTTCTAAGAGTAAAACATATATTCAAAGTGTATCTCTGATAAAATAGTTCAAAAAAAGAGCTGTCAGCTGCCTCTGCTTCAGTGCATTGGTACTTCTTAAAATTTTGGATTTCTTCTCTGGGTCACTGTGACCTTATTATCACAAAAATTGTGAACACATTCATTTATACTTCAAAGAAAAACTATGATCTTTGGCTATGACACAAAATTATGAAGAGAAGTAATTTTATAAAGTTATAGCTTCAGTGTAGATCAATTTGGGTAAAAGAAAAGATGAAAGACTCAGTTCTGATGCAAAATCAAACCAGAGAACCAGAGAAAATAAAATCAAAAATTGAAATTTTCTTTCAGAGAAAGTTCTTATGGGGAATTTTAAAATACTGCAATATCAAAAGTACAAAGCTATGAAATATTGTCATATATTAAATAAATGACTTATGTTTATTTAAATTATTATTGAAAGTATTTTCCCAAGCTTTTTGACTTCATGGATCTTAATCAAATGAAGACAAGAAAGGGAAAAGCAAATGTCTCAGTCAGGGTTTCTCTTGGTGCAATGAAACACCATGACCAAAAAGCAGCTTGGGAAGTAAAGAGTTTATTTGGCTCATACTTCCATATTGCTGTTCATCAATGAAGGAAATTGGAACAGGAATTCAAACAGGACAAAAATCTGGAGGCAAAACCTGATACAGAGGCCATGGAGGGGTACTGCTTACTGGCTTTCTCCCCATAGCTTGTTCAGCCTGCTTTCTTATAGAAGCCAGAACCACCAGCCCAGGGCTGGCACCACCCACAATGGCTGGGCCCCCATCAATCACTAAGTAAGAATTAATACAGTTGGATCTTATGGAGGCATTTTCTCAGTTGAAGTTCCTACCTTTCAGATGACTCGGGCTTGTGTCAAGTTGACCTAAGACTAGGCAGCACACAAAACAAAATTTAAAAACTAGTCAGTTTAGCAAAACATTTTCTATACTTAAGGTGGATAAAAACTCTTTCCTATTTTTATCTACAGTCTTCATTTTTCTGCTTTAGGATAATGTACTTGGATGGAAGAGGCTCTAAGTCTGACACAGGTACTTGGAATTTCCAAATTCCCTCCTGCTCTTTGAAAACAAGTTTACTCAGCTGTGTTGGAAGCCTGCCTCTCCACACCGAAAGTCCAGGCAGAGGCCATTTTCATTTCTGTTCAAGAACAAGTGCAATAAAAGAGCAAATAGAATTTTTTTCCTGAGTATAGATGACTCAAAGGTGAAATTAAATAAACCCCAGTTACTAAGCTGAAAAATATAAAACCACTAAGGTTTTCTTACAGGTATTTTGATCCATGCCATAATTCTGAAAGAATCTGTTGTACTTCCCTTGTCTATTACATGGAGAAGTATATTATCAGGCTGAATGAATGCTTATGGGACTAGCATGTCTTGGCCACAGTCAGCAGACTAGCTAGAGATTACATGAAACAGGGACTTCATTTTCAGCTCTTTCACTACCTATTCAGTCTGCAATTTTCGCTATCTATGTATTTTTTAAAGCATAGAAAATGTTGATTAGTAAAGGCATTAGCATAGACCCCAGGTTGTGGCATAAGAAAGTGAATTATCCCCTTTGCCAAAAGATGTGAAAATGTGTCCGGATCTAATTTGTTGAAATATGCACATGTATTTGAAACTCATTCTGAGTTCCTTTGCTTACTTTCGATAATTGTTTCCTTTAATGGTATTTTTTTAATTCGTGAAAATTTTATACATGTATGCAATGTAAAATAATCATAATCCTGTTTCCTTCCGACAAGTCTGCCTGAGTCTACTTCAACATGTCTTCCTCCAAATGTCATCTTTCCATATTTTCTTTCATTTTTATTTTCTTCTTACTATCCTTATTATTATTGTTACTTTGTATAAGTCCAATTGCTATTGCTTGTTATGTATGTGGGTATGGGGCCTTTCACTAGAGCATGGAGTACCTACCGACGAGTTGGAACACCCTAAAAGAAACCAAAGATAGCAACTATCAACTGCCAATAGATAAGGGATGGGGCAAGGAGCGCATCTCCACCATCTATGCCAGAATTCTGGCTGAATTGATCTTGCACAGGAGATCCTGTAGAGATAGCCACAGCTGCAGTGAGTTCATCAGTAAGAAAGTCATGTCAAGCACAGAAGCCAGCATTTCACAACCCTCCTTACCGTCAGCTCTTTCTTTCTTTCTCTCTCTTCTTCTGTCATGTTCCCTGAGTTCTGCAGGTTATATGGGGTATGTGTGTCAAAGATATCCCATTTAGAGTAAAATACTCGGATTCTTATTCTCAGCACTTTGAGGAGTTATAAGGTTCTGAATTAACTGCAACCCACTGCAACTCAAACAAACAAGACTGAGATCAGCCCAAGTGTATGAATACAAGCATAAATATTTAGAAGATATTTTGATAGCATAACATTGGGCAAAATAAAAATAGCAAGTTCTATCCTACAGCCTATGACTGCCTCAGCTCTGAGCTCTTGACCAAGATTACAGTTTCAGGCCCAAAATTCCCTCTTGTGGAATCTATCCAGAAAGTGAGCTACCCTGTAATAGTCATGCCAATATTGCAGAAGTTGACACAGCTTGCCGGGAAGGTTGCTGTATAGCATGCAGTGTCCAGTGCTGGCTAAGACCACTGATATCTTTTCTCCTCCAGCATTGTGCACAACTGTCTGGCACTGTGGAAGCTAGCCAGCAGGTATGTGATGGCTATTCTTAGTTGTCAACTTGATTATATCTGGAATGAACTACAATCCAGAAATGGAGGACAACATGCCTTTGATCCAGATCTTGAGGTGGAATGACACACACCTTTAATCTAGATCTTGCAACACATCTTTAATCTGAGCTATACCTTCTGCTGAAAGTCTATGTAAGGGCAATGGAAGAAAGAAAAGTTCATTCATTCTTTACCTGCTCACACTCACTTTGCCAGCACATCTATCGGAGCAGAGCTTACATCTTTTGGATTCCATCTTATACAGAAGACCAGCTTAAATACCCAGCCACTTGGGACTGAGCAGCTACTAGATTCTTGAATTTCAGAATAACCGCTGGTCATTGTTGGATTAGTTGAACTACAGCTTGTAAGTCATTCCAACAAATTTTATGTGTTTGTGTGTAATATATAAATACATATATTACATGTATATGTAATATATGTATATATGTGTGTGTATACATATATATAAAATGAAGAAATATATTATAAATAATATATATTATTATTGTTGTTATTGTATGGTATTATCATACCCTGTCTCCATGGATATGACTTATAGTATGTGAAAACACTGTTCATGTGAACGGCAAGCATATATATGTATAACATATACAATATAATATATGTGGCCCCAAGATCTGGGTTTAAAACTATACCACATGCCATGTTTCCCTAACTCTTTTGGAAATGCCCAAATTTACATTTTCTCTTGTAAAACATTTCCTTGCTTTTTTTTTTTTTTTTTTTTTGGCTTGTGCCATTTTTCAGCCCTGTGTATTTTTGTGTTTTAACTTGTTATTCTCTACAGACATGGTTTTGGATATATGTCCTCCCATCAACAATCACAATGTTATAAGACTTGAAGTTCCTAATGGCTTACTTTTATAATGGGAATTTCCTTCCTGTTTGTAGAAAGATAAGACTAAATGGACAGAAACTCTGAATTATATCAGCAAATAAAATTTGTGTTGTAGCTCTGAAGTAGAAATTTTTCATTTCTTTAAAAACTCAATTGTGTCATGTGATGTTATTCTGGAAGCTGTCTTGTGAGAGGGCATGTGATCTTTGGCTGAAAACAGACCTTTAAGAAGGGGATCGATGTTTAGAAAAACTGCTGCTGTGCTGTGCTGTGCCGGGAAATGCTTTGCTGGTCTTCGTGCAGAGTTTGCAGAGCCTTGCTGTTTCTGCTGGATCATGCCATGGTTTCTGATTAATGTTAGGTGTTTGCTATGGAATTGGACTGATGTTGTACCCTGACAACAAAGAGCGGAATCACCTCAAGGAACTACTTCTAAATAGGTCCACAACCCTCCTTGCCTTTTAACCTTTTTTCTTTCCACCTCTGGTCAGTAGGCTAGAAAGGAGGTTGAAGTGTTTAAGAACTCTAAATAAAATAGGTTTTAAAAAAATATAGAGAGTACATAGATGTCTAGAATGTATACAATACAACATCTTATTTGGAAAAAAAAAATAAAGAGTATTTAAAATATCTGGACCATCACTCCAGGATTTCCTTGGCCATTGACAGCTCAGAAGGTTCTGGCTGGAAGCTATATGCTATTATTATCACAAAGTCAGGATCTATTTGCATCGATGCTCTCCAGAGCCTTTCAGGAGCTGCACCCAACTGGCAGTGAGGCTGACTAATTTAAGAATCCTCATCCCGCCGGGAGGTGGTGGCGCACGCCTTTAATCCCAGCACTTGGGAGGCAGAGGCAGGTGGATTTCTGAGTTCGAGGCCAGCCTGGTCTACCGAGTGAGTTCCAGGACAGCCGGGACTACACAGAGAAACCCTGTCTCGAAAAACCAAAAAAAAAAAAAAAAAAAGAATCCTCATCCCAAGCATCTCCCATGGTCCCATGGTTTCTAGGTAATGGCGATAAGCCGTGTGCATATATCCCGGTGTTACCGTGTTATGGACTCTTTGCATTCTTAAGTTTCAGGAGAAGGCGACGAAAACATGGTCAGTGGGCCTGGAAGGTCCTCTACTATATGTTTTCAGGCAAGTCTGGCAGGCTACATACCTAAAGTCGAACTAGAAGGGAGCAGTTTGGAATGATTCTTTTCTGTTTAAGAGAGGCATCGCCAAAGTCTGGTGTTTGTGATCCCACTGGTTTCGGTCACGATTCTCACTTTTTCTTTTTCTTCCAGATGCTCAAAAGGCCACACGTACTCCATGCCCCATTCCCAGTAGTGAGATGCTTCTGAAAGTGGAAAATATGTAGCGTGACAACAACCAGCTGAACTCAGAGGCAAGCTGCAGTTAATGAAACCTTCGTCTCTTCACCTGGTGGAAGGGAGGCGGCTCACTCCCCTCCCCCACACCAAGAACAAGGTGCCCGAGGCAGGCAACTGGCCTTTCCCCAGCCCTCACTGCAGGTTCAGAGATCACTGGCCTTTTCTACATTCACCTGATTTCTGTATCTTGATTTGAAAAGCCTGGCTCTGTGGATTACCCACATGATTTTTTTTTTTTAATTTTCAATGCTGAAGCTTTAGGATCAGAGTTCTCAGTTGATGTTTTGTCCTTTAGTTAGCTCCCTTGAAAACAAAAAGGGTATTCATTTCAAACTATTTTTTAAACCGAGAATCTGCTTGACTCAAGATCCTTGGACGGTTCCACTCTGGTAGATTTTAACATTCTCAGTAACAATGCTTTGCCTACGGCCAGCTCTACCCAGACAGAGCACCCTGGGGAACTTAAGTTCTAGACTCCAGAGAAAGAATAAAGCTGACCCAAGGACCACTGTAAACTGGCCTCATTCTCAAGGATAGACTTGAAAGACCTTGCATTACAAAGCCACAAAGAAGGGTTAATAGGGAAGGATTCTCTCAGGTGGCTTCAATGAGTGTCAATACAGAGAAGTCAGGACCTAGCCAAACTCCAAGATAAACTTATTCTGAGCTCACACACAAACCTCCCCCAAAGAGCTCAGAGACCGTGAGACCACTGCCCCTGGCGCAGCTTGGGGGTGATCGGAAGAAGCGGGGACACCCCTTTTGGCTCTCCTCCCTCCCACCACTACTATGGGCTTCGCTTTGGAGCGTCTCGCGGAAGCCGTGGACCCCACTTTCCAGTGCCAGTTGTGTGGCCAGGTGCTGGGGGAGCCCGCGTGCACGCCTTGCGGGTACGTCTTCTGCGCCAGCTGCCTGCTGCCCTGGGCGGCGCGGAGACGCCGGTGCCCGCTGCAGTGCCAGCCGTTGGCGCCGGGCGAGCTGTACCGGGTGCTGCCGCTGCGCAACCTGGTCCAGCAACTGCGCGTGCAGTGCGACCACAGCGGACGGGGCTGCGGCCACACGGGGCGGCTGCGGGAGCTGGCTGTGCACGTCCAGCGCTGCGCCATCGGCCCTGCCAGCGGCTGTGACAGCCACTGCCCAGGCGTCTGCGGAGGCGGCGGGGAGAAAAGGCACCCGGCGACCAAGACCTGCCGAAGTAGGGACACGCGTGAGGGGCCACCTGGTCCTGGGAATCGGCCTCTGGTGGTCGCCTGCAGGCGGAGGGGAAAGGCGCAGAGGGCGCAGGTCGGCTTGTTGAAGCGCAGGTATCAGGAGAAGTTGGCTCGGTACATGGCGCACCCGCGCAACTTCGTCGGGGACCGGGGAGGCCGCGGCCAGGTAAGCCTAGGGGAATGAACCCCTAAGCACGGTTGGCGTGGCAAGGGGAGCGTCTTCCTGACTGTTGAGGATTCTTTCTGGAGGTGCCATCTCTTTTTTCCAGAGCTGCATGAGACATCCCTCTCTGATTATGCTCTGCCAGCCCCATCTGCATCGCTGCCCCAGAAACATCGCTTAGGATTAAGGGAGTCAAACTCAACTTCTCCTGGAAGAGAAATTGAGAAAACTCTTTCCCCATCCACGCTCTGTTCTCATCTTCCACTCCCCTGCCCACATTCGCTGCTTATCTTTCGAATCCTTGGCCTGTGACTGAAGCAAATTCCATAAGTAAACCGGTTAATTGGCTGTGAGAGACTTATTTTTCTCAGTCAAAGTATACCTATCAGTTAACTACCCTTTCCTCAGTTCAGGAACCCCGAGGGATGGTGGTGGCAGAGATTCTTTACATCCCTGATCTTCCCTGTTGAGTCCTCCCTCCTGACCTTCCGTCCTTATTGGTAGTCAGTGTGCTTGTTATGACCTGGGGACCTGTCCCAGGACA
Source organism: Mastomys natalensis (assembly GCA_021653895.1). Taxonomy (NCBI): domain Eukaryota; kingdom Metazoa; phylum Chordata; class Mammalia; order Rodentia; family Muridae; genus Mastomys; species Mastomys natalensis. The sequence goes on from JAJTUV010000381.1 coordinate 2,951,615, forward strand.
AGAACAAAGGCCTGAAGTCACACTGGCTCCTTAAAGGCCAGGCAGAAGTGGCTGTCTTCCCTACTTCATGGAAGCCGCTAGCCCTGAGCTGCAAGCTGCTGCCTGGGTAAAGAGACTTGTTTATCAGCTGTCTTCAGTTAGTGTTTGACTTGAACGGTATCTGGCAGAGCAAGCAGGATTTAACAGAACTTGCACCCCCTATTCAGGAGCTGTTTTCATATCTTCTACACCTCTGGCGAGGAGCAAGAGACGGTTTCCATTCGGGACTGGTGGCTTAGATCTGTCTTCAACCCCTGGCCCTCTGTTTTAACCTTCCTACCCCTAGTCTGAAAAATACAGTCAAAGTAAAAGAAACTGTTCTGATTGTAAGAAGACCAGTGTGTCCAACACACGGAGCATACTTGGGTAAAAATGTCGTTGCATAACAGAGCACCGTGTGCAGTTAGTTAATGGAGAGAATAAAAATTAAAAAGACTAGAGGCTACATGAGTTCCCTAGTTTGCTTGTGTATGGGATGATTTTCATTCTGATGGATGATCTAAAGAAAAGCACACACATGTGATAATGCACTTCCAGTCCAGGGTTCAACCTTGGTGGAAACGAGCCACAATTAGAATTATGGGCTAAAGCAATTCAGCATCCCATCAAGCTGTGGGTCTATGCCAGGGGCTCTCTTTGCTGCAATCCTTTAATGAAGTTCCTCATGTTGTGGTGTCTCACAATCATAAAATTATTTTGCTGCTATTTCAAACCTGTAATTTTGCCACTGTTGTGAATCAATATGTAAATATCTGATATACAATCCTGCAAAGGGGTTGGGAACCCACAGGTTGAGAGCCTCTGTTCTGTGAATTGCCTTGTGAAGTCGTTTTTTCAAAGGCTGCACTCGGGGTTTGTGCTTGCTACTGCCTCTAGAGGCTGCTGTGGGCTCTGGGAGAACTCTTGAGGGTTGGGGCGAGGGGGAGCATGGTAGCAGTGGGTTTTCAATATGTACATCAGATGTAACTCCAGGTATTTCAGTCTCTCAGAGTAGTTAACAAGGTCTCTAATGGTGACTACAGAGCATCTTGTCCAGCTTCTTCAGTGCCTATTTAAATTAGTCTTTGCTAACAAACAGGTGACTGATACAATTTATATTTGTTTGAATATTACTGTTTTTATCCCCGGGAAAGAAACACATACTACTCTACCAAGAAAACTCCTTTTATTTTTACTCTGTGAGAATTATGACAAACCAAATAGGGGGGCTATTTAAAATCAAGATGGCTGCCTTCCAGTAGCCCCTGTGTTACAGGGCCAACCCGAATGTTGCTGCCGAAGGGACTTTATAAATAGCTCAGAATTTTTTCAAACTCTTTTAAACAGTGAAAATTTACATAAAAATGTTTCTAAGATCCACTGACAATTTGTTTTACTTTTCTGTCATACAAAGTTTAAAAATAAAAAACCCTGCCTGGTAAAGTCCAGACATCTGTTTGCAGTTAAGGTGTAGTCAAGAGTGGGATATTCCCTGTGTGAAATGCAAATCCCTGCAGTTATTTGGAATCCCTCTTCTGCTCATGTGCACAGCAGTTTCCTTCAAATACAGGCTTTAAAGTATGTTTAAGGAGAAATTTTACTGAATCAAGCATCCTTAAGATTCTTCTCTATTAACAGTACAATGTCATTGTAGTGGTTAATTTTCTCTTATATTGTTTTTTTTATTTTTAATTTTTTCTTACTTATCCAGTTCTCCCCTTTCTCACTTAGGATGGAGAACAGAAGCCATTCACTGTTGTGTTGAAAAGAGAAGATGATACTTTGGGATTCAACATAATAGGTGGCCGCCCAAATCAGGTGACTGCTTTGTTAAAGTATTATTATGCATATGAAAATGGACTAGGACTCAGACAAACAAGCAGTATGATCCTCAAAAGGATGTTTGGGCCCAAACCAGCTTCTTCTTCTTCTTTTTTTAAAGATTTATTTATTTATTTTATGTGTGCGAATACACTGTTGCTGTCTTCAGATGCACCAGCAGAGGGCATCAGATCCCATTACAGATGGTTGCGAGCCACCATGTGGTGGCTGAACTCAGGACCCTGGAAGAGCAGTCATTGCTCTTAACTACTGAGCCATCTCTACAACTCCAAAAACAGATTCTTAATGGAGATCTAGTACGTAGTCAGATTTTCGTCATGAGAGGATTTGAAAACAAAGCATTTCTCAGTTGACCATCTTGGTTGCCTTAGCTACGGCCATAAAGGAAAGGATGTGTTTTGTATCTCCTCTCCCTTCTTAGGACAGGACCATGGGCACATCTCTTGTGGCAGAGTGCCCTGTGTAGGCGATTTTCATTTGTAATACTTAATGTTTTGTGTGCATATACTTCCTGTTCTCAAACGGTTCCGTCTTTAGACGACAAGGTGGTTGAGGAGCTGATGGTATCAAATTCTCAAATTTGTATTATGAATCTATACACTGTGGTGATAAAATCCTTTGACATCCTGCAATCCTACACTGTCTTAATATTGAGTGTAACTAGATAAAGACAGTGAAAATTAGTAAAGAAAATCACCTTATTAACGCCAGTTAACTACTGTGAAATGTTCCTGTCCCATGGTGAGTTCAACAACTCACCTCTTGTAGGACATTAGGTCCTGCTCAAAGCTGGATTTGAGATGATGATGACCTAGGGGTTAAGATGGTGCCATCCTGTGCCTTCTATGCAACTAGCAAGTCTAGTAATCTAAGGCTGTTCTGCTTCTGCTTTGAAATGGTCCTGGTTATAAAAACACATTATTTCATATTATTTCCATTCTCTCTTCTATTGAGGATTATTTATAAATGCCAGTTATGAAGCTGGTATTTAAAGGGCACTGGGCATTTTCAAGAACTACTTCTAATTCTGTTTGAAGCAGGCCAATTAAGGAGAAGTTGTAGGGTTAATTTTATTTATCCTGCCATAAAATCAACTGACATTTAAGAACACATAATGTATTGTTATATGGTGGTAAACATCTTTAATAGGTCTTACACAATCATTGTTTTTTCATGATGGACTGAAATTCTATAGTATCAAAATGCTGCATGTTTGAGGTTTGCCTATGTCCTGTGAAACATGCACCCAGAACCATGTACAGATAAAATTTGAATGGACTTCTTGACCACGTAAAATTAATACTTTGAGATCTTTAGATTTAGAATCATTCTTTCTCCTAGGTGCTCAAGAGCTATGATTCCAAATTTCTCTCACTGGAAACTGAATTATATTTTTAGAGCTATGATTGCATCTAAGTTGTTATATACTAGAGGGTAAATTTGCTGTCTTCTTGTATACTTCTGTTTTTTTTAATCTCTCATATCACATTTTAGGTGAGAGGTTTTTATGGTAATACTGTTGACCTCACCTTGTCTGCTCCCTTCTCCAAAGCTTTTCATGTGCATTCAAAATGTAGAATAAATGAATGATCTTGTCAGAGAGGCTGGACGTGTTCATTACAGCTGTCATCTTGATTAATGACTAGTTGGCATTAAGTAAGTTAATTCTGTGCCAAATTCCCAGCTAAGAGAGTTACATGTTTGAGCAGAATTATTGTTAGTGTTACATTTAGAAAAATTATCCTCTACACGATTTATAGTTTGCTTAATATGTTACTTTCTGATAACAATTTTTTTCTATAGAATTCTCAGAAGCAATCAGCGCCTGAAGGAATTTATGTCTCGAAAATTTTAGAAAATGGACCTGCGGACCAAGCAGATGGCCTGGAGATTCATGACAGAATCATTGCGGTAAGGCAGTAACATAACAGGTGCATGAGCCATGATGAAGACTCTGTAAGGTTGCTCACACATTCTTCACCTCCGTGTCCTTATGTTTCATTGCAGTGGAGAAACTGCTGTTTTATTTCTTCCTAAAAATGTAAAACCTGAAGATAATTCTCAGTGAATTAGCAGATAGTGGGGTGAAAGTAAAAACTACCTTAAGTTTTCAGCCCCATTAATGAACATCTGTATTTTAATAGATTCCCTCCGCAGACATGAAAGGAAATTTCTCTGATATGGAAGTCAATTCTATAACATTTCAAGAGGTGGCAAATCTGTGCTCAAGAACAGATTTGAGAAGCAAATAATGCTATTGGAACTTGTGATTAGTATGTACATGTGAACACTGGGATTATCCATGAATTGCCGTTATTATCCCCTGGTGGAGTTCGCCTTTTTTTTTTTAAAGCAAGGCAAATGGAAGCAGTAGTCTTGCCCTGTAGGGAGGAGCTGTGGGGAGCTCTTACATATGCAGCTGTGTTGTTGTGTTTGAGCTTAAGCTGGGAACTGGGCCATGATGACAGGGTTAGACTTACTTCTCTCTCTCTCCTCTCTCTCTCTCTCTCTCTCTCTCTCTCTCTCTCCTCTCTCTCTGATGTTCACCCACAGCTGGAGACAGTATTATTGTGTTGTTACCAAAAAATGATTACGTTATCTTTGTTAGTTAATTAATTTCCAGTATATTTGTAGAGGTATAAATAGAAATGGAGAAGGTATATTGGACTCCACTGTATTTGGAAAATAAATCGGTTTACTCTGTATTAAGAATCACTAGCATCGCCTTTCTGGAGAGATGGATCCCACTTTTCTTTATTAAGTTTCTGATAGGTTTTAGATTTATATGTATGTTAACATTGTGTATATGTCAACAGAGTTGGATTTTGAGTACATTGAGCTAGAATAAGAATAGAAAGAAAACCAAGGTGTCTAGAGACAAGCTTTCTAGACACTGGGAAGAACTGGAGGTTGCCTTTGTGTAAAAGATTGTGTTTTACTAACCAGGTCTCCAGATCAACATTGCTTCTAGTTTTGTGGCCAAGAAAGGGCAAAGAGCCTTCTGTTTGCTGTCCAGTTTGCTTCAGGTTACCTACAGCCAACATATACATAATTATATATATATATAATAACATATACATATACATATATCATATATATAGTATATGTATATATATATATATAATTGTGGCTAAAGTCCAAAGACTATTTTCAAGACTGTGAATATATGTGCATTATGCTTTCTGTATCCTATCATAATCATTCCAATGGAATGAAGGTCTACATTTGACATTATTAAATCCAACAGTGTCTTTGAAAATAAGTATGTTCAGACATACCCATATCCCAACAACAGAAGCCAGTAATGGTGACTTAAATTATGCTAGCTACTTGACAGTATTGCATATGCTAATGTTGGTTAATGTTGCAATAAAAAGAAAAAAGCAGACCTGGAAAGAGGGCTCAGCAATTAATATGCATACTCCTGTTGCAGATCTGAATTCTGTCCTCAGCAAGTGTTATCAGGTGGCTCACAACCTCCATGACTCTATCTACTGGAGGATCTGACCCTCTGACTTCTGTATCTCCCCAACACACATGTGGCATTCACACACACACACACACACACACACACACACACACGCCTTTAAAAAGAAAGGAGGATTTATCTTTATTGTGTATACTTTTTAAAGCCCTCATTTAAGGCTGGAAGTGTGACTGGCTGGTGCAGTGTAGCCTCATATGCTTCAGGTCGGTTCCATCCCCAGCATCCAAAATAGAATGATGTCAAATGTACAAAATCTCATTGGTTTTCTTACTGGAAAAGGTAATTTTACTTTTAAAAACTATGCTTGATAACAGGTTCATCTAGTGATCCATCCAATGCCATTACTAATATTTGTCAAGCTAATAAACAGGAAAATAACCTATCAATGGAGAACCAACTGAAATTCATAATGAGCTGAGATATGACTCTATAATGTAATAAATGATAGAAAGACCTTAAAACTTGTTAAGACTATAAATTTGAGGGGACTTCTCCCAGGAAATTATATATATATGTGTGTGTCTGTACATATGTAATACACATATTCTATATACACATATGTGTGTGTATATACACACATATACATGTATATACACACACACATATGTGTGTATATGTGTGTCAATCTCATACATATTATTTATTTATGTCACATATATTTTGGTTCTAGATTTCATAGATTTATGAAATCATATTTGTTGCCAAGAACTGAGTAAAATTATTTTAGCATTTATGAAATTATCTTGATGATCTGTGTGACTATTTTAGAAGGAAGATGGCTGGGAATAAATCTAATACTTGGCTTCGGGCTTAATGTTCTATTAGCTCCTGGAACAGATACTTGGTGACCTTAGTATCTATTCCAAGAAGTTGTTAAAACTCATAGATGTTGTGGACAACTTTCACATGCTAATAAAAATTAGGAATGGTTGATGCCTGTTAATCATTTTAATTCTTATGATGAAACTAATAATCAATATTAAGTTTATATCTAACCAGAAATTGACAAACTATATTGATTAAAAATGTGCAGAGTTGGATAAACAGATTTTAAAAAACAAAATCAATAATTTATTTTCTCCCAATTGAAGGTTAGGCCAGATTTTAAATGTCAAAATGCAATGATTTTTGTTTGTTTGGTTGGTTGGTTGGTTGGTTGGTTTTGGTTTTGGTTTTTCAAGACAGGGTTTAGCCCTCGCTGTGTAGCCCTCGCTGTCCTGGAACTCACTCTGTAGACCAGGATGGCCTCAAACTCAGAAATCCACCTGCCTCTGCCTCCCAAGTGCTGAGATTAAAAGTGTATGCCACCATTGCCCGGCAAAAAATTATTTATTTATTTTACATATATGAGTACACTGCAGCTGTCTTCAGACACACTAGAAAAGGGCATCAAATCCCATTACAGATGGTTATGAGCCACCATGTGGTTGCTGGGAATTGAACTCAGGGCCTCTAAAAGAACAATCAGTGCTCTTAACCACTGAGCCATCTCTCCAGACCCTGCAATGATGTTTTAATCCTGGAGCACAAATACATTTTTCACAGTGTAAAGAGGACAAGTAGTTTGTATATTATAAGGTGACTTAACTGTCACAATTTTGACTCATTCTGAATACTTTGAAATGACAAAAAGAAAGCTGGAAAAGTTTATTGTTACCTTATATTCAAAATATGCCCCAAATATTGAGTGTGGTTATTAAAGTGTACATGACAGATTTATGAACTGTAAGGTTTAAGATCTTTGTAAATCACTAGTTTGAATAAGAAGTAGATACGTTAGTATTTGGTTCTCTTAATGGTTATAGAGACTTTACTAATTCTAATGATATTAGTAATAACACTTTTGCCATCGGAGTTCAACAAAAGTCAACAACTCCAAAACGACTGATTTTGGTATTCTACATTCCACGGGAATTGATCAAATTCACAATTATTGAAGAGTAAAGCAGAGGCATAGTCACAAGGTAAAGCTCGGTGATAGTTTTGACTATGATTCAAAGCAAGCTAATTTTTGAGCCATTCTCCATAAGTACCCATGCTCACCAGCTTCTAGCTACTTTCACATCTGTGTCTCTGAAAGTATTTATTTGCATGGATTAAAAACAAGTTAAATTTAATGTTTGAGTCATAGCGTCACAAAATAGCACCAGAGTCTGTACAGGCTGAGATACTGTTGACAGCATCAGAAATTCAGGTAAACAAGGAGTTCAGTGTACACACCAGGTTTCCATCGTATCGTATCGTAAACTCGTCTTTAACAAATAAGAGGGATCAACAAGCCATAGGCCCTTGGTCCTATCAGAAGAGGCCAGTATCTATGCTTCACTTTATTTTCTTTGGGATGCTCATTTAGGAATCATGTGGGAAGAAGTGCTTCAGTGGTAACTGGTCCTATGAGCTAGTCTCGCCAGGAAAATGGAGATGAACTAACATCTGGTAGTGTGTGATCACTGGCCTGTGTTTTGGTGACTAGGTAGGAGTTTAGTCACTATTAAAGACAAAAACAGCAAGGAGAATAAAATCATATGGTCTCAAGTCTCAGAACATAGATCCTATAAACACTTTCCTCCTAGAACTTTGGGATACACGACCAAGAACTTATTTTTCTAATTTCTCTGAGCCAATCATTCATCATATGTTCATTTGATTGATTTGTTTCTCAATTGTTTTATGGACTATGCACCTGTATTTTCCCATCTTGAATATAAGTCTTGATTCACAGTAGCTAATGGACCATTTTACAACCATCAGCAGAAACCCACTATACATTCAGGCATGTCTATTTACTTGGTGAATCACATACATAACAAACTTCACTGTGAAGACTTTTATGTAACAAATGTTTTTGTTACCTAGTGATCTGTAACAATGATGCAACCAGAAGGACTTGCATATATTAGGACAGCAACTGACTTTTCTTAGATCTGGATTCTTTCTATCTCTTGGAAAGAGCTATGAGAAAGTATAGACTTTGCCAGGCTCCATGTTGGGAGCTGAGGCTCTAGAAAAGGAAGCTCAGTAAAATACCAATTCTAACAACCTCATGTCTCAGACAAGGAAAGAACAAGGTGTATAAAATCACCAGCACCAGAGATGAGGCATGAATTCTACATAGTGGATTTACAGGGAGGCTTCAGGGGTCATAAAGGATATAAGGGCATGAAAGGCCAAGAAAGCACTGTAGAAGGCTTCAGGGTATTGGGAAGGTTTTCAAGGACTATTAAGAAGTTTAGAGTTTTGAAGGCTTTGGAGACTGTAAAGGTTTCAAGGAGTTTGCCAGCCAGAGGAGAAGATGTGAGAATATATCAAAGTTTGGAAATAAAAGCGACTTCCTGTGACTATAGCACCGTGATGTAAAAAGGAAAGGAGTTTTGAAATAAGAATGTTTGGAAAGGTCATATTTGCTACACCAGCAGAAGTAGATTTCAATGTACTGACAGTAGGATGCTGTTGAGAGGCCTCAGGAAGGAAAAAGGGGGGAAAAAGGCAATCTGGGGTCAGCAAGTTGGGTTGAGAGCTGCATATTTGGATGACCAGGACATGTCAAGAAGCCCTTGGGATCACTTAGGGAAGGTTACAAAAGCTTTAGACAGATGGTTGGACCATCTGTTGGGTCAAACTATTAACATGCATCAGACAAAATATAAATATAAAGATAATAGATAGCTAGGATAATTGAGAGAGAAAATGAGGACAAAGTTTTTCACAAGCACAGTCAGACATTTGTAAAGGTTTTTTATTTTAACTTATTTTTTAGATTATATTTATTGTTATTTTGTGTTTATGAGTATTTTGTTTTGTATGCCTGTGTACCATAGGCATACAGTATCCCTCAGAGATCAGGAGAGGGCGTCAGGTCTCTAGGGCGTCTGGAACTGGGGTTACCCATGGGGTGAATGTGTGCCACTATGTGGATGCTGTGAATCGAACTACAGTTCTCTAGAAGAGCAGCCAGTGTTCTTACCTTCCAAGACTTCTCTCCAGCCTCAGGTAGTACCACAGTGTACAGATGCTACATTTGTATATTGCTGTCCTGTGTCCTAACACTATAGATATAGCCCTGTAATACTGCATTTCTAACACAGCATCTATTAATGTAGGAAGCCATAAAGTGACAAAAAGCACTATATTTTTATGGAAAAATTTGCTATGAGACAGTGGAAGGTGAGACGGACTAAAACAAGCCATTATCCTGTTTAGGAATGGTACCAAGGGCAATCAAGGAGGTGGGATTCGTGTGTTTGCCTGGGCAGTCATTTTGGATGATTGCCATAAAAACAGCTAACATTAAAGTATTGTGAGTTTAGCAGCCTTTTGTTTGTTTATAGGTATTAACCAAAGCTATAGGTATTCCTTCCCAAAGCTCTGAGATTGACACTATACGTACCCATGATAGTACCCTATGAGAAAAATGAGGTTCAGAAAGAGAGAGAGCAAGTAACAAACATGACACACAATCATTTTCCCATCTTCAAAATAACTTGACAGAAATGCTTTTCGTCTATTATTTCTAAAACACACACACACAGACACAGACACACCACACACGACAAAATAAAGTTAACTAATTCTTACAAATATTAGGGCTTTAGTTAATCCTTTTTTTGGAGAACATTTTTAGAAAAAAATATTTTTTTCCAGAAAGTATATGTATAGAACATAAGTTTTGCCTTTATTTATCTTTTATTTACTAGGAATTTAAGAGTGACTTATATTGCAGGACATTAAGAAGGCATCTAAGCACATGAGAACCTTGATGTATGTGTGCTTATGCTGTGCTTTGTGTGTCTTCCTGTCTCCTTTCTACGCCTGGCACGTCATGCTCATCCGTTCTGGAAAGGGCTCCTGGGTTACTCTGGATGGCTGTGTTAATGAACCACGGTCGTAGAACAGTTTGAATTAGAAGGGATTTGTGAAACTCATTGATGTGTCTAGCCTTCTGGCAGGCCACTAATGCATACCTGAGCAGGAGGCATTATTTTTGCTGCAGCAAGTACATTAGTGACAAACTTTTCTACTGAAAGTGTTCAGGAGGCAATAATCCATGGGCCAACCATGTTACTTCACTAATGTCTTTCAGAACATGCTTAAAATGCAGTAATAGTACCACTTTAAAGTGCATGGTTTTTTTTTTAGCAAATGATGAACCTTTAATAGCATCAAAATAGGCATTGACTTCCTGTAACAATAGTGACTAAAAGGGGATCATGAATTAGGGGGGGTCACAGGTGGGTATGAGGGAAGGATAGACATGTTGTAGATGCAGTGCTCACATGATGAAAATTTCAAAAGATGAAGTTATTAAGCAAAAATACTTAAAGTATAAGAAATGTCTTAAGTATTGTATGTATAAACACCTGAATAGCGAAGCCACAGCGTTAAATATTGACAGCTATCTTCTCTTTGGGTGGAAATTCTGAGAAATTCTGGAACTCACATACGGGTATGAACCTACTATGCAGTGCTCAGAGTGTGAAGCCTAACTGTCCGTGCTCCTTGTGTAGCCCCTAGTGTGCACTGGTAGGTGTAATATTCACTGAGACATAGGGCTGCAGAAACTGTGTCTAAGATTTGCAGTCCATTAGAGTCCTTTGCAGAAGAAAATAAGTCCGCAAAGTAGTGAATCCGCTTTCACCCTGAAATTGATCTCTCAGCATGTCACTAGAGTATAGATCTGTAATTCCGAAACAAGGGGACTGAGATGGGGGGATTGAAAGCTGGATAGCAGTATGAAGGGGGATGATTAGTGCAGCACGTCACAGACAGGTGGCCACACATCAGGGTTGTTCTGTGTAGCCCTGCTGATATGAAAACCAAAATGATTAACAGTCTTCCTGCTTACTCTAACAAATGTCCTGGTTGGATATTGACTTACATGGTGTCCCTAGTTTACTTAAAATAATTGCACTTAACTGGTTTTGTTGAGAGTGTAGTTGTAGGCCAAGCAAAACATAAACCCTAAATTGAAAGATTGAGTGGCAAGAAGGATTTTTAAAATTTTTGTTCAGTAATAATACTTTACAGGGTAAAATACTTTGTTACAGAATGCTTTCATAGGAAGTGTCTAGTTAGATCTCTGCCATTCTTTAAGATATAAGAGAAGCAGTAAAGTGAAGTACCATGACAGCTGTTGGGGAAATAGGTTTGGAGTATTGATAAGGTTTCTGTAGAGTCCAAGCTGTTCGGATCAGGCAAGCTCTAAACTTGGAACATTGCATTAGATAAGTCTAGAAGGATGGGGAAATCTGGTGGAAGGTGAGGGTGAAGGATGAGATCCCTAAACAAGTTCTGCCTGCTGTGAAAATTTTACATGTCACACCTCACAGGGATATATTAAGTAGTGTAAAAAGTTCCTTGAATATATATGTGTTGTCATGGCACACAATCTGCTGAGTCTCTAAAGATAGTGAGCTATCTGTCAAGGCAGAGGTAATAACTGAAGATTGTTCTATTCATCCAACAGTGGGAAGGGTAAGCTGCCTCAGTTTACAATTTGGTGATTGGCGATCATAAAACACGGATGTAAGGGCACTGAGAAGTTCTATCCAGCCACTGGGGTAAGCACTATCCCACTGATGTCAGACATAATGGATGACATCTGTAGTCACAGATAGTGAATGACATCTGGGGATCTCAAACTGCAGTGTCCGGGAAGTTTGAAGCACTCACGACTCAGCCCCAGGGCTTCTCAAGACAGCTAAGAACAGGTGATAGAGGATCTGCATCGTCAGTCATTTTGGAATTATTTTAGTAGATGTGGAGTTGATATGACATTTGCATTTTGAACAAGTATCTTAAGTGCCCACGTGTGACTTCTACACTACAGCTTGAGAAACCTCCTTGGTAATCCTCAGCTGCTAGTTTGACATTGATGTTCAGACAGCTGAGCAAGTCATGTCGTTTTTTTCTTTTTTCTTTTCTTTTCTTTCCCTTTTATCTTTATTTTCTTTTCTTGGTTGGCTGCTTGGTTGCTTGGTTGCTTGGTTGCTTGGTTGCTTGGTTGCTTGTTGCTTGGTTGCTTGGTTGCTTGGTTGCTTGGTTGCTTGGTTGCTTGGTTGCTTGGTTGCTTGGTTTTCAAGACAGGGTTTCTCTGTGTAGCCCTGGCTGTCCTCGAAGTTTCTCTGTAAACTAGGCTGGTCTTGAACTCAGAGATCCGTTTGCTGCTTGCCTCTGCTTCCAGCACTGGGGTTAAAGGTGTGCATGACCACTTCCTAATCCATGTATAGTTCTCTGAGCATGTGAAACCCTTACTTAAAAAGACAAAAGCATTTCTAATGCCAGAAATAGACGGTGGTTCATAAGAGAAAGTGGGATAAATTTAATTATTTTCAATTAAGACTTAACCCTGATGCTAGTTGGTGAGATGGATTTCTCTGAGTGTCACAAAGATTAAGTATAAGTGTATACAATTATTGTGTTGGGTGTCATGAGAGAAGCAATGAGTAATTAAAGCATCTTTGATACTCTGACAGCAATTTTACAAAGAAAATAAGATGTGAAAACACCATGTACATCCCTATGTGATCAGTGCTATGTATAAGGGTAACAAACATGGGCTGTTGCTTCTAAAAGAACCTTGAAAGATGTATAGGACCTTGAGTGATGTATGGGATTTCTAAATTTGATATCAGAAAGTTTCTCTTTACCACAGACAGAAACAATTTCTTATATATATGTTGGATGCTCATTTTAAAAAGTTAAAACCGATAACAACATTGAGTATATTTTCTTACCTACTTTTTTCCTTAGCAACATATTTCTGGATACTGTATTTTCAGAGTGTTAGTAATCTCCTGCCTTCCATTTGGTATCTCTGTAGTGAAAAATAACTGACTGAGTTATGGATGGACTATTTAATGTTCTCTATGCAACTCATCTCAGAACATAGAACCAAATATTTTTTATTGTTTCAAACAATTTTCATAGAATCACTAAACATTGCATTCTTTGAAAAGTCCAATAGTCCACTGACGTTCAGACCAATAATCTTCATTCTCTTACAAGGAAGCATCCTGTGATAGCCTTAGCAAGCGTTTGTGTGATTGAAGCTTCGTATTTGAAGCTATATTTGTTTCGAGAAGAGATCAGTCCAGCATCGCATCTACCCCAAAGCACAAAGGCTGGTTCCACCTCTTCCCATGGTAGCTCCGAAATGATTGCTTCATATTCTCCTCTTTCCTGGCATAAAGCCCATGTTTTGAAGCTGGGATAAGCAGTGAACAATACAGTCAGATTGCTCAGAACTGGGACTGTACCGGGAGCTTAGCGTTCAGGTTCATGTAGTCCCTGTGAAGCTGACAATGTCTCTTATGTTGGTGGAGCTGCCAAACAGTTTGCTGTCATTGAGACAAAAATAATGAATTTTTAGAGATTCAGTCAGTCGTGAATGACATGACAGTTTACCATTTCCCCTTTAATGTCTGTAAAGTTTCATACTCAAAACAGTGAGCAACAGGTAGATTTGCTTTTTGTAGACAATTTTAGCAAATATTTTTGAAGGCCGAAAGAAAAAAGTTTTCTGAGTTAAGTGAGTAACATTTTCTGAGCTCTGTCCCAGTCTTCCTCTTCTGGTAGTGGTGTGTACAAGGGCATGTGTGCCTCTATGTGTGTGCCCTTTTAATCAAAGATGTGAAATGGACACCATCTGTCTGAGGAATATGTACAATGGTCCATCAATAAGATGGGTGTGCAGAGTTCTCTCCATGCTCTAAGCCCTACCCATAATGAAGAACTTTTTCAGCCTGCTTAAGGCCACCAAGTCCAATTCCCTGGCTCTATAAAAGAAACAAAAAGCCACAGTCAGCACATATTACGTTTTGCAGAGCACTGCCTTCACATTCAAGGTGGACACATACGAAGGATAAGCATGTGGACAACAAAGGGCTGCAAAGTTGTGAAAGGAATTGCGAGCTGAATCTTTTCAGTCAGGCAACCTTAAAAGAAGCAGTGGTTGTGTCTGTCCAGAATTCAGCTGGATTCCCTGAAGGCAGTTAAGCCACCTTCAGGAAACCACAGCCATTCTCCTGTCTGAACTGCAGGGATGATGATGGGAGAGGTCCTCGTCCTGTTGTGAATAACGATCTCTGTTCTCTCAGAGCACCGTTTCATTTGGTTTGCTCTCCAATGAACACTTTGAAAGTACTCCCCAAGCCAAAGGGGAGCTAGCTATAGCAGGTGATGTGGTCAAGTGAAGAAGTGAAGTTCTGAGAGAGATAAACAGAAATGAGTTAAAGTCTGAACAATAAGAATCTCATTTAGGACCATCCCAAACCACTCAAAGTTTTAAATATGAAAATACTCTCTCCAATGAACTGGCCCTACACAGTCACTTCAGATGTATGTGTGTGTGTGTTGTGTATGTGTGTGTGTGTGTGTGTGTGTGTGTGTATGTTAAACCCACACACTTTCATTCCAGCCTTCACTTCACATAGAAAGAAAATGATTAGGCAAAAATAGTATTATACCTGTGTAGAGTCTTCTTTTTAATGAGAATAACTTGATAGCTGAATAATTTCACCATGTGTACTAAAATAAAATTATGTCAAGTATTTTTCTTTATTTTGCAATTACATATAATAGCTCATTTGCAATCACATATCATATGATTTAAAATACATTCAAATATTTAATATACTTTCATTTAATTTGTATCAAATCTCAGAACACAGTCACTAATAAACATGTTGATGAATATTTCACTGTGGAAGTGGAGATCGGAGAGAAGAACTGATCTCATGGTAACAAGAGTTGAGATGAGGCATTCCTTGCAGTGGGAAGAAGCCCAACATTTTTCCTAATCAATTTAGTATTGGGAAAGCCTCAATAATCCTAATCCTAGATTGCGTAAATGCCAGTAGATTGGATTTTATGTTAGGTGAGGCAGTATAGCTGCTGACAGTTATTAACATGCCTAGGGAGGAATCAAGGTTTTATAATGAGAAAGACAAACAATCATGCTTCATTAAGTTTCCAAATCAAGAGGTGACCTTGACATAGCATTAAAAAGCTACCTCTGTGTATGCACACTTTTTGCATAAATGGATTACTTTTCCTGAAAGGAGTATTCTAAAGCCATAGCACCCATTCAAGGTTTATTGGGAATCCCACATATGTCAGGCACAATTTTTGCACGTTGAGTCTTGTGCTTCTAATGTACTAACTATCACCGAATGGAAATTTCTAGAGCTCTTTTGTGTTACCTTGACCCAACAACCAGTCTGTGTCTGCTCTCATGGCTACTCTGTGCGTGGGTACTTTCTGTAATGGCAGCCATTGCAAATGTGATTGCCAAGGGACAGTCAGGTTGGAGGGGTGTGATGCATGTTTGCATGGGAATAAGGTGAGGCTGGGAGCTAAGATTGGGGGAAGCACAGGGATTCCATACAGCTTTCTTTATCTCTGTTAAGTCTGCATTTGTTTTCTAGGGTTGCCATAGAAAGAAACCCAAACTGGGTGACTTAAGCCAAAACTCAGTGTTCTGGAGTTGAAAGACAAGATCTAGGTCTTACAGTTTGAGTTCTTCTGAGGCCATTTTTTTCTCGGTATATAAATGGTACCTTTCAAGCTTTGACATCATCTGTCTTTTCCCATATGTTCATCTCTGTCCATCTTGTCCCACAAGACAAATTGGATTGGAGTTAATGCTAATGAACTGACTTAACAATTATTAGTAGAAATTTCAATATATAAATTTGGCACAGGCAGTGGGGTGCAATTAGCTACTGGCTCAGTGGTTAAATGGCATATGCTGTTCTTGCAGAGGACCAGGGTTTGGTTCCCAGAACACACATCAGACATCTCACAACTTTCTGGAACTCCAGCTGGAGATGATCTGATGCCCTGTGGCCTCTGCGAGCACTGCGTTCACATGTGTACATACACATATAAAGAAAATCTTTAAAAGATGAAATGATGATGTCTCAACCCAGATAATGATATCTCACCTCTGATAATTATGTTTCAATTTAATAACAATGTCTCACATCTAGAAATGATGTCTCACTTTTAATAATAATGTCTTTCTCACCTGTAACTTGAATATTGTTGGCTATTGAATCCATAATTTGGAAGGAGAATAATACTATAGAGGAAAGAGTCTGTTTTACCCAGAATCTCAATATTTCTACCTATTTTCTACTGAATGTGTGTGTGTGTGTGTGTGTAGTGTAATTGTGTATTTTCACATTGCTTTATTTTTCTTTTGAACACACCAGGTTCCAGTTCCCTGTTCCTTTGTCATGCAAGTGGGACCACACACCTTTGTTCTAGGTAGGGGAATACAAATAGAAATGAACCCCTCCAATCCTAGTCTTAGAATGTACATGATAGATGGTACTGCTCCCCCAATCCTGTCTCTTATACCATCCTTAGAAGCAAAAGAAAGTAGGATCAGGGGATCATAGAGAAGATGGTAGGACTCCCCTCAGGAAAGATGTTGGGCCAAGAATATCCATCTTACACTTTAGATGATCTGAGTTTACAAGAGGTCACTGAAGTTTGAGGGTAGTTGGTGACAGCATTTCATTGTTAGCCAGGTCTCTGCCTGAATGCTGGATCAACAAGATTCCCTTCCTTTCTATTGAAAGTTGAGTGTGATGAGTATCTTCTATCATTTTCTATCTTAATCCTAACCATCTAGTTATTCCTATGAGTCCTATGTGTTTGTATTCCATGAAGGATCATTAGCACAATCTAACTTGTACTTTCTTTCCTCTGTGTCCAGCCAGCTTAAAAAGCACCAGGCCATTACCTTCGTCTCACCTTCCGCTTTTCCACTTGGCCTGGCAAATCAGGAGTTAATACAATGGATAGATTTCACTTGTCTTAGTCTCCCCCTCCCCCATTGTAACTCCTCCCTTTACATGGGCAAATTCTTTCTGGACAGTGAGGTCAGCTTCAGTTGCATGGCTCATTGCCTACAACAAAAGCGATATAATAAACTCATTGGTTTTCCAAGTTAAACACGGGTGGAATTGTTACTTTGGTCTGCCATGGGTGCCTTTTGCAGGTGAATTGTTATTTTTATTTCTCCAGGAACAGTTATACAGCACAGTTGGTGCCTGAACAAGGACTGACAGACCAAGGATGATTTGGGAAGGAGTCTTCTCATGGCCCCACTGCAGTTGCAAACTTGGGGTAGAGCCCCGGGGATCTTGTAAATTTCAGTTTTTTGAGACTTGTAAATTTGGCATAGCTTCTAAGTTTTATAACCCTCCCACCAGGAGGGAATGCTTCTATGCTGGGAAACTGCTATAAAATATCTAATTAGATATTCAGATAGCTGTTCTCTACTTAGCTTGGCTGAATCATTCAAAATCTGTAGAAAAATGCGCACAGTATTTCAAAGACAATAAGAAATTTTCAAATGACCTATCTATCTGTCTGAGGATGTACTGTTGTCCCTGGAATCTCTGCAGTAGCATATTTAGATGCAATATATACTGCTTGGTGTTCAATTTACTGCTGTACACTTCTCTCCTCTGTGATGTTCAGGCATGAAATAAAATGGAAAGCAGCAAAAATAAAATAAAGCAATGCCCTTGACAAGCAGAATTCTCACATACACACCAGGTTGGTAGCATGCATTGCTATGCACTAAAGGTATAATTGCTTTCAGAGAAATTGTTTATTAATAGTATTTAGTTGATGGGTTAAGACTAAAAGAGCATTAACCGTATCCATGAGATAAATAAAAGTAGCAATTTCGTCAGAAGAAGTATGGAGCCTGTATCTGTGAGATATAGAAATTGTGAACAAGACTTCAAGGCCTGCCAGAGCCCAGCACAGGTATTATGTAGGGTTTCTCTAGCTCATCAGACAGTGGTGGCTATTCATTGCCATCTATGTCATAATCATTTTGTATCACAGAAGGGGAATTCATAAGACTGTCTTTAAGCTACAGGCAACTTTTAATTAAGGACAGGAGCTGAAGCCAGGCTTCCAGAGTGCACAACTCAATAATTTACAATAACATCTGTATTACTGAACTAGTCTGTTTAACTTGGATATAATTGGTGAAAAAAAAAATCACTCTCATCTCAAGACAGATTTGAAAGGCCCTTCTCTAAGAAAGAGTGTGCTATGGGTTAAAGTGTTAATTAGGGGTGAGGGCAGGAGAATTGTATCTTCCTAAGTTAAAAAGCAGCCTCTGTTAACCATATGTCACACAGTACACTGTGACATTCCAGTTTTTATGAATCAGACAATTGTAATGCCAATGAGAAGTTTAAGTGTGAGTTTTTGTAAGGAGGAAACACAGTTAACAGCTTCCTTTGAGGTCCTTGAAGGTTTTCAGGGGACCATATCTATGACAGTTAGTACTATGGAAAGCGACATGGGGTGATTTTCTTGACCTTTCTATATATTTTGTATGTAAGTGACTCCCTTTCATCCAGACAGCATCTTATAATATAAAAACTCAGACATAAAATATCCAGTGCTGCAAGGCTAGTCTGGGTAAGGTTTAAAATCTTAAAGAACTCCACAAAATCAAGCATTGCATCCTTTTTCCCGGTAACCTAATTTTTCTCCCCAAAATAAGAAATAGGTATATCATCTGAATTTAATTGTGCATTGCATAGTGCTTTAGAGCTCTTGTGATTTTGTTCATTGATGTAGTAAAAATTACTGTATCTAATGTTCAGGCTAAAAATCTGAGACAGATGGTCTGGACTTCACCTGTCTTTCTTTCTGACAACCATGTACTATGTGGCATAGGCTTGTGGGCTGCTCTCATGACAGACACCCAGGATTTGTTCCATGAATGCAGGAAAAGTTAACTGCTGCAAATAAAATCATGGGCTTCCAGAGAGGAGTTTTCTCAAGTTTCATAGCACAATGCAGATCACAAAGAGAATTTCTGCTGTTTTCTTACACTCATTGAGTTCGCCTGCCTAGTTAGTCTTGGCATGGATAGCTTTGGACAAGGGCTCGCTACACTAATGCGGATCTGGCAGAGGTTGAACACTTTTCTTTTTCCTGGTTCCTTGTCTGCTGTCCATACTTTATGAATCTGTTAGTTTCCATTTTCCATTTTTGCCTGCTTTGTTATTCTTTCAGATCACCCAGTGACTGCTGATTTTATGGCTATAGTATGTTTTGTTTGTGTGAGTTTTTTTTTTTTTTTATTGTTGTTGTTGTTGTTTCTTCTGTTTTGGTTTGGTTGTTTTGTCTGTAATCTTCTTTATTCCAGGCTTTAAAACCTTATATCGTCTTAGGGATTAAGAAGTGAGAAATTTCCTATTTTAGGCAGTTTTTCTTGTTCTCAGATCCTCTGCAAGATCAACAACATTCACTGTATTAATCTCTAAAAAATATGAGTTAATTTCCCAGGCTAGACACACAAGAATGAGCCACCTGTGCATGTAGTGAAGGTAAAATTTTGCTGTGTGCTCATTTTTATGGGTGTAGCAATTTCTCTAAAGATTCCAAAAATGGTTCTTGGCAGAGTCAATTTGTGACTAGGTTTTTTTATTGTTATTGCTCCTGTTAACCAAACATTAATCAAACAAATCTGAGAAATTGAGACCTTGATAATATTTTTATATCTCATAGATATTGCTCCTGGGAATAGGCACCATATAACTTAGACTGAAAATATCTTTGTGTTAAGTTGACAAGTGGTGCATGTATGTTCCTTTGGTTCCAGGTAAGGGACAGTGTACAAGTAAGGTGCATTCTGCCCACGTATATGAGAGGATACAACTGTGATGTGATTATATAAATTTCAGATCTTAAGCCCCAGAGCCTTCCCAGATTGTCCTCAAGCAGCAGAACCATAATGGATATTAATTATATTAAAGCCAAAAGTGAAAGTCAACTTCATAGAATATACACTCGGGAACTCTTAAAATATCTAGATCAACAAACAGTACACAGTCAGGTCAGCTTTACTGTCCAACATTGGCATGGCCCAAAACACTCATCATTGCTAAAAGTTACAACGCAATAGTGTCAGGCAGATGTTAGGAGTAACCAACAGCTCTTTAATCGAACTTTAGGCTACTCAAGAGAGGGGAATCATGCCGGTACCAGAGACTTAGCCAATTTACCAGGGCTGGTGAAATCATGGATCTTGGAGACTTTACTAAACCAGCATTGTTCCTAACTACATTCTAAGTATTTATCCTTATACCCACTGATTAGTGAAGTGCTCACCTTCCTTCAAGGAAATTTCTCTTTGCAATGGATAGAAACGATTACAAAAAACCACAGCCAATCAAAAGACAGAGTTGTGAAGCTCAGTCCCAGCTGCTATAGCTACTGCACAATTTCTTCTCCTAAGGCTCAGGGATGGTGTGGAAGAAGGGCAGTAAGACTGTAAAAGCCAGAGAAACAGGAAGCTTGCTGTGAAATTGTGCACCTTAGAACTGTTAGAAGCTACTACACCCATGATACCTCACCATCATGGCCACCTAAAATGTGACCCAAACAGAGAAGACACCCATAGCTGTGCTACTGTGAAAGGAAGAAAGGAAAGCCCAGGTGGCCTGAACACTAGACAAGGAAGGAACTACAGGCAACTAAGGATTGCCTAGAGTAGGAGAAACAGTCTTCCCTCGGGAAGAGCTCACCAACTGGTTGTCTCATGCCAGGTGGTCCACCCTCAAAACATTTAAATAGAAGTAATAATATACTGATGGAGCAGGCTGTAATTATATATTTAGGAAGACACACATACACACACACGCAACAACAAAGAAAAAGAGGTCATGAATTTGAAAAACATAGTACATAGGAGGGTTTGAAGGGCAAAATTACTTAATTATAATCTCAAAAAAATATATACGTTTAGAAACCAAAAAGAAGACCGTGTTTTAATAATACAGAGACGAAGTAATACCCCCATTCTACTACCTTACAACTGAGACATCTGAGTAGTATTTTATCTTGTCAGTAAACATGTGAACTCTTCATATGTTTTTTTTTTGCAAATTGCATTAAAACAACCTGCATTTTTTTTTTTTACTATCTGTAGAGAGGTAGGCTTTATGTTTTCACTTTCTTTTCTAATACTTATTTGTAACAATCACTCACAGAGCAGCTTATTTAGAATTATCCAGGAGATGGCAAAACTGTCTTCCTGCACATTAGAAGCAGGATAACATCCTCTTTGTTTTGCTTCTGAGCTATCCAATGCTACAGCAGCACAATTGATTTAAAACAATTCCTGTCCCTTCCCCCATGGTCTAATGGAGTGTGGAGGTGTGCCCACATGGCTGTGTTTTTAAGGAAGATGGAAATGTAGAACAGAAACCCCTTTGTTACTGCATCAGAGACTCATCAGTGTCACATTCATTTTAGGTGAGAAACCCAGACTCAGAGGAGGACAGACAGGGAAGTGGGGACTGACTTAAACAGGATAAGCTCTGAGCGGCAGGGCTCTATTAGCATTAATTGGTTTGCAAATACCTACATTGCTTGGGGGAAGAGTTATTAGGGGAAATTTATATTGTTGGAAATGTCTTCATGTCATCGACATTAAGAACTCATTGGTGGATATTGCATTGCCTAATTTCCCAGCAACACCAATTATTACAGAAGGAATTGGGCTCTCTGGGTTCTGATGTATAATGGCAAACACCTGCAGAGTAAGCTCACTGACTTGCTGATTTGCTTAATTTGACTCCCCTGTCTTCAGAACCACGGTGGCCTCATGCAAATAGGCTCCCTGGAGATGTGATTATCCCACAGTGAGAGTGTCCCTAATATTACACATCCACTTAGACTCTAAGAATTCACCTAGGCAGCTTTTCTGTCTTCACTCTGTGCTTTGTTCACTCTGCCCTGAGGATAGAAAAGCCTGGAAGGATGGTGACCAGAAGCCCTGACCAAATGCTGCTGAGGGAGGGTAGGTATGGCTTCCTGGTTAGCGGAGGTGATCTGGGTTATGGTCCATGACCATGGGCTCTGTGAAAGCCTTAGCATCAGCATTTCCAAAAGGACCAGAGGAGTATAGAAATATCCATGGCATATGTGGCATTGCTCTCAGTGTAAGGCAGTAAAGGAAGCACCTTCTTGCTCTATCTTCCCCTCCCCAGACTCCATATGTGGCGTCTGTGGTGAAGGGGACACACGTTCATCAGTGTGGCCTGGAGTGTGAAATTTACACAGCTTCTAGGTGTGGAACATGGGGACACAGATAACGGAGAGACACTTCCAGATCCATCGGTTCCCATTACTGGAGCAAGCAGTACTGGCTCTTTGAAGAATTTCCAATTTCATGAGCTTGGGGAATCCTTTGTTTTGTTTTCTTTTCTTAAAGCCTAAAAAAGCCAAGCATGGTGCACCTTTGAAAAAACAACTTGGCAGCAGTTCCTACTGGTCTCCTCTCAATCCTCAGCTTAGTTTTTACTACAGCGGTCCTTGGATTTCACAAAATCACTTTGGCATAAGCTGGGACTAGTAATTGTTTCTCTTTATGTAAAGGCAGTAAGTCTCTGAATTTCTATAGTTGGGTTTCCCCATTTAAATCATGAATGGGTATGGCCTAGTCAGGATTAACCTTGGACAGGGAAGCTATCTTAGAAAAGTTCAATGTGGGAGGCTTTTGGTTTTGGATATTCAGAAAAGAATCCCAGACTCCGAGCATAAGCTATAGATGTGTTACATTCAGAATGGAACATCCATAATGACAACGTGGAAGAACTAGTAAAAAGGACTGGATTTGTAGTCATCTAATATGCATAAGGAAAACAGTTCAGTGACTGAGCATCTGTGTCTCTGTGGGGAGAGACTGTGGTCCCATCTGAGCACAAAAGCTTTTGCAGCTCATCTAAATGTGCATGTGAGTCTTAAGTGAGATGGAATGTTTATACTCACAGATACCCTAAAGACAGCGTTTTCTGAGTTATTTTTTTTTCTTTTTCTTCTTTTTTTACATCTCAACCATAATTTCCCTTCCCTCCTCTTCTCCTTCTTCATCATCCACTCCTTCTCCATTTGTCTTCAGAAAGGGCAGGCCTCCCATGGATATCAACCAGCCATGGCATATCAAGTTGCAGTAAGACTAGGCACTTCCTCTCCTATTAATGCTAAATGAGGCAACCCAATGGAAGGAAAGGCTTCCAAAGGTAGGAAACTGAGTCAGAGATAGCAACTCTTCCCACTGTTGGGAGTCCCACAAGATGACCAAGCTACATAATTATAACATATATGCAGAAGGCCTAGGTCAGTCCCATGCAGGCTCCCTGGTTGGCTGCTCAGTCTCTGTGAGCCTCTGTGAGCTAGCTTAGTTGATTCTGTGGGTTTTCGGAGTCATTCTTTACTGATTACATGAATGGAGCTTTTACACCGATTGCATCCGAGCTGTATTTTCTACTTGTTGAACCTCGGAAATCAGAGATGGGTATTTAAGCCCATGTCAGAAGGATACAGCCTGTCTCTGTCTTCAAACATGAAATGTGAGTGTGCACTAGTGAGTAAACATGAAACTAATTGAAGTAGATGGACTGAGACCAAGCGGGAGAAGTGTTCCTGCCATTGCTCAGACCTTGGCTTTGAAGCCAGCCACCAGGCTGTGCAAATGACCCCATCAACCTGCACCAGCTTAGGAGGTTAGAAAAATATAGTCTTTCATAAGGCATGTACAGCTTCAGAGTACTGATGTTCTTATGCTTGATAATTCAACCATACCAGTTATGATGTTGAAATGAAAGAACGATGTCTTTAAGAGAAGACTATGACTTTGTACAGACAAACTCCTAATGTGTAACCAAATGTCAACCTTGGAGCCTGAGAACAGCCAGCAGTAGTATCTTAAGCCCTAATCCCTGTTCACTTGATGTATTAATGTACCGTGTTCCTTTTCCAATAATATTCATCAGCTAGGAAACTAAAAATGATCATACAGTATTTGAAGTCTAGATTTCAAAATTTTAGCATTTCAAGACACATACAAAATCTAAGATAGTAACAATTATGTTGGATAGGCCTGCACATTTTAGAAGCCTCAGGAAGGGCCCAGCAAGTTATACACATGAGGAATAAGAAAGGGAGTCCACAGGCAGGCATGCACTGTGCATCTGGGTAACCTGATGCATACACAACTCAACAAGCTTGTGGCTGCAGATATCCTAACTCTGAAGTCTTTAAAGGAAGATAGTAGTCTAAATTTGTAAGTAAGGTATCTCAACTTTAAAATGTTGGTTCAAAAATTCAAGTGATCCTCTGTAACATTACACACGCATGTTATTTCATGGGGCCTATGGGCACACAGAAAACCAGTTCGAGGCACTGGTGAAATGTATACATAAGTAGGCATACAGGCTAGGCACAGCAGGCCCTCCAAATAGAATGCTCTGCCAAACTGCATCTACCTGTCACCATGCTGAATTTCATCTTCAAATATATGATGCACATTTTTCAGTTATTGAACTTTCAAAAATCTAATGGAAAGCTGAAGTGCTAATATTCTAATGAGTTCGACATCACGACTTTAGAACGGGAATGAATCCCAGAGCAAGTGAACACTGAGGCAACTTGAAATCAGCCAGCATTTGAATGTAGCCCACATTTATTGACCATCTACATTTAAGAAAACTGAGGAGTGATGATAGTTCCTAACAAAGGGGATTTTACTGCTGTGGGTGAGGATGACAAGCTTTGGTGTTCTGGGCAGAAAAGCAAATGAATAGGCGTCAGGAGAACAAATGACCATCTCTTTTGGGCTTTTGCCCAAAGGCAGGAAAGAATGAGAGAATGAGACAGTGCAGAATCAGGGTTGAGGGTTCTACTATTTTAAGCTGAAGCAGTCGATGTAGTCTGGCGTAGCTAGTGTGCGGAGGACCCAGTGCAGAGAGGACGTGGGAGGCTACCTTAGGGCTGTTATAGAGAACGCTGGGTGTCACAGTTCATTCTTTTTTTTTTTTTTAATTTGCAAATTTATTACAAGGTCTAAGACACATGTGCATTTTCATATCAGCTAAAATGAAACAAGTCACACCAGAATAAGCTCTTGTATGTGAGCCAAGGTAAATTCTTCTATTTTACATCTGTTAGAGCAAATAAACCACATAATGAGCTAATATGTACCAAATCACAGTAGGGTCTTTTTTTTTTTTTTTTTGAATTTTTTTATTGGATATTTTATTTACATTTCAGATGTTATCCCCTTACTCCATTTCCCCCGCTCCCCACCCAGGAACCCCCATCCCATCCCCCCTCCTCCTGCTTCTATGAGGATGTGCCCCCTACCTACCCCCTTTACAGAGAGAAGATGATTCCAATGCATCGTCAAGCCTAGAGATGGAGGCAAAGAGATGATTTACAAAAATTATTTCTGTAGTTTAGGTACAGGGGTGAGGGGATAAACTCGAATGTGGCTCAAGACTCTGAAGAGGCAACGGTGTTGGGTGTCATGTGGCATTTGAGGACAGGGACTGGTTTTCTTTTCTCCCAGCAATGCATGTGGAGATAGTAAGACTGGAATTGTAGTTTTCCTTCTCACGATGAGGAGGCCAGGGAGTGAGAGTGAGTTCTGAGCTAAGAATGTTTGATTTTATATTCTGGATCTACTATGTTTATAAATGGGCTTCTAAGCAGGGAGCAGCAGAGGAAGATAGAAAAGCTGCTCTAAGGATGTGTTCTAAAGGTAGAAGATGGATCGGTTTTATGTTTTCACTAGGAGTGTTTAAAATGAATAACACCAGCGACTGCAAAACAAGACAAGAATGGTTGGATTTTTCAAGACTCCCTTGGGTTATTGGAATAATAAAGCTCTAAAATGAAAACATAGTTTGGTGACGTCAATTTTAGTAGTCACTCTTTCATGGTGTTGATAACTCTTAACTCAAAACAAATCCCTTTGTCTATAAGCAGCATACAATCAGAGTCAATTGACAAAATGAAACAATTATGTGCAAGGGTTTAAAAATAAATCCATTTCCCATTCTGCTCATGAAATAGACTTACAAGCTATTAACTACAGTCTGATCACCAAATAGTGACATATTTAGGACAACTGTTTTTTAGATCATATCTCACTTGGCCATTTTTTCTATAGATGATCAAATAATTATGTGAACTATTTTTTATGTGATCACTGCTATTACTAAAGTGTATTACTTTGAAATGCATGGGATGATAATTTAATGCTTACAATATATGTCTAACAGCTCTGTTTCCCAGTTCTGAAACAAGGTATTAGTACCAGAAAGTTAGATGATCCATTTATCAAGTATGCTTAATTCATGCACCAAAATAAATTGAGTACCTACTAGGCATAAGGTAACTGACAAACACATCCTGTAGTTCCCTACAGGCTTAGAAAGATGACAAGAAAAACAGCAAGTAGGTAATTTTCTAGAATTTGGAGGTTTTAATTCTTTTCAAAGTCAAATTGGTCTTGATTATACTGTTTACCTTCTGTCAGTTCACTACACAGAAGATGGCCTGGTAGGGAGGAAAGAGTGGAGATAAACAGTTACATCATTTTTATTTTAAAAATTTTATTATTTTTATGTGTATGGGTATTTTGCCAGTATCTATTTCTATGTCCATGTAATGCCTGTGGAGAACAGAGGAGGGTACCAAATACCCTGGAACTGAAGTTGCAGACATTATATGCTAGGAATCAAACCTGGGTCCTTTAAAAGAGCTTCCAGTGCTTTAATGGCTGAGACATCTCTTCAGCTTCATGATTTTGAATCTTTCAGATTATAAAAACATCTGTTCAAGCTAGAAAGATGGCTCAGCAGTTAAGTGTTTGCAGATCTTTTGGTGTAACAAAGATCAGAGGGTCTTGCATGTAACAGAATTGTGATGTGTAGTTCAGAAGATAGTCCCTCAATCTAGGAGCTCAGGGTACCTGGTTCAAACTCTGCATTACTCCCTGAGTAGAATATTAATTTCAAGAAGAACAAGAGCTGTTGTCTACTGTCACTGTACAAATGTGATACTAGCTAACTAACCACAATGGAGCCTTGGACTTCAACTACTACTGGGAGGATGAACGACCAAGGTTATTATGGAGTATACTTGCTCAGATTTTAGTTAATAGAATTAGGATTGGAAGTCAAATCAATGGGTAAGGATACAAGTAAGTATTAAATTGACTTTGAAAAGAAAGAAAAATCCAGGTGGATAAATTAGCTTGGTGGGGAATTCGAGTTCCAGTATGAGCCACAGATTAAAGAGAGTTCTTATGCAGGCTGGAATTCATGCTTTGTAGACTTATTTTTTTCTTTCATTAAATTACAGTTGATAAGTAAACTTCTAATATGCCATCTTGCCCAAAAGTCCCAGAGGATATCCTCCAAGTTGTTTTAATTGACAACTGTTGGTTCTAGTTGATTAACTGCTACACTGAATAGTTTTTTAAAAAATAAAAACTATAGATTTTCTGAGTAAATAACATATTGATCTTAAGACATTAATTCAAATGTTTTGCTGTTCTTATTTTTTCCAGTGGATTAGAACTGGGTATTAAAGTCATGAATTCCTATTGTGTCAGAGTTAACCTGTGTCTTTACAGGTAATAATATTTGTTTTATGGAATCAGGGAATCCCACATTTCATGCATATATGTTGAGAATTGGCGTTGCTCTTGATGGATTGTCCCTTATTCAGTATGAATTGGCCTTTTGGCCTTCCTCCTATGATTAATTTTAATTTCAAGTCTACTTTGTCACATATTAGGCAGGTGACACCTTGTTTATTCCCTGGTTCAGGTTTCTCTGAATGTACTTTTACATCCTTAAGATAATATCTATCTTTGATGAGAAGGCATATTTCTTAGAGAAAACAAATAGACATTTTCCAGCATGGCTTACTTCTTTTTATAGACCCCTTGATGTGTTTTTCTTCCTTTCCAGCCTGAGGGATTTTTTTTTTTTAAGATTTATTTTATATACGCGAGTGTTCAATCTGCATGTACACCTGTGTGCTAGAAGTGAGCCTCAGATCCCATTACAGATAGTTGTGAGCCATCATGTAGTTGCTGGGAATTAAACTCAGGACCTCTGAAAGAACAGCTAGTGCTCTTAACTGCTGAGCTAGGTTTCAGCCCCCAGCCTGAAGGATTTCTTTCTTTTTATTTCCCATCTCAGTCTCCAAAATTTGTCAATGCCGATGCTCCACAATCAGAAGTAAATATTTTTTTTTTAAATCTACTTCTTAAAATTTCCTTCTTTTTAAAAAAAATGATATCTTATTTATTTACATTTCAAATGTTATCCCCTTTCCTGATTTCGCCTCTGCAAACTCCCTATCCCATCCCCCCTTACCCTGCTTCTATGTGGAGTGCTGGTTTAGCAGTTGAAAATTACGCTGTTTTTGTCAAAGTCTTTCTTATACAATTATGTCAGCCAGTTTTGCTGGATGTAGTTAGTAGTCAAGGCTGATAGCTATTGTCACGTGGAGACTAAGATACTTCACGGCAAGACCTCCTGGCTGTAAAATATCTATTGATACATTTACTGTTATTTGACGTACCTATCTCTGTATATGACTTGGTATTGCTTTTATTGGCTTTTCAAGTGTGTCATTCATTCTGTATATTGAGTATTTAAACTATAATATGAGGTGGAGAGGTTCTTATTTGGACCTTCTGTAGCTGCTTGGGGCAGCTCTTTTACTAGAAGTGATTACGATCATCAAGAGAAAGTAGATTGTAGAAGGACTTCTCAGGTGGTGTTTTCATTGCTAGACTAGTATTTAAGACACCAGGCTCATTCCTCAGCACTCTCTTAAGACTAAAATACAGTTGGCTTACTGGGCCAGCCTTGATTCTTTAGACATTTTCTTTCTAGGTTCCAGATACCTGTTGCATGACTTGGGAATCCTTTGGAAGTTCATAGGCAGATTATAGATGCTGGTTACACCTCTGGGTTGTTGATCAGAAGTCTTGTGGATGTTGTATTTGCCTGTGGGTGGTCTTTGAAAATATGCTGTCAATGTATGACATATCCCATAAAACATATCCCAGATGTTAGTTATGGGTACAGGTTATGAAAGTAGAAGGCCATTGAGTATGAAAAAAGAAAAAAAAAAAAAAAACACTTGTGAAGAGGGGGATGTCAATAAGATGTAAGTGACATGGAAGTGGAATGATTCAGCTGGTTTATGCCATCTTGGAACTTATTGATGAGTTTATTTGTAGCCTCTGATTTCTTTGAACATACTTACAGTCTTTCTATTATTAGCAGTCATAACCTGTACCCATAGTAATCCCTACTTATATATAAATGTTATAGACTAGTAGGTGCTAGCATGAAAGAGAACATGGTGTTTTTGACTTTCTAAGTTACTTTGCCTAATAGTATACTTCCAACTGAATTTATTTTCCTGCATACTCATAATTATATTTGTCTTTACAACTAAATGAAATGTCATTGTGTGTGTGTATATATGTGTGTGTGTGTGTGTTTCACTATCCGTTCATCTGTTGATAGACCTCTATGATGATTATTTTCATTTCTATTACATGTAATGCAACAATTAACATGAATACATAGCTATTTGTTGTGGTATGAAATAAAGTCTTTTAGGTATAAGCTCAGTATTGATACATTAAGAGAAAATGCTAGTTCTGTTTCCCATTGTTTTATAAAGTGTCATACTGATTTTACAAAGGATGTACTACCTGTGTTGTTTGAATGAACATGGCCCCCATAGACTCACAGATGGTGTCATTATTAAAGGTGTGGCCCTGTTGGAGGAAGCGTGCCACTGGGAGTGGACTTTGAGTTTTTGAGTTTTCAGATACTAAAGTCTGGCCTGGTGGCTCGCTCCCTTCCTGATGTTTGCAGACACAGATAAGGAACCCTTAGCTCCTCTCCAGTACCATGTCTGCCTGCATGCTGCCATGCTTCCACCATGCTGATAATGGACTAAACCTCTGATCTGTAAGCCAGCCTTAGTCAAACGCTTTCCTTTATAAGAGTTGCTGTGGTCATGGCATCTATTCCTAGCAACAAAACCCTAACTAAGACAAGGTGTTATTCTAACTTGTGTCTAATGAGGGTTCATTCTCTTTCTCTATCTCCTTGCCAGGACTTTTCATTATCTCCTTTTTGATGGTGGTCATTATGACTAGGAGCAGGATGGAATCTCAAAGTAGTTTTAGTTTGCGTTTCTCTGATGGCTTAAGGATGGTGAACACGTTTTAACTTACATATTGGGTATTTGTGTTTCTTCCTTTGAGAACCATATGTTCATTTCATTAGCACATTTGGGCTTTTATATCTTTTCAATTTACGATAAAGTTATATTTTACTGTTCCTTCCTGCCCTCTAAACTCACCCATGTATTCTCTCATTCTCTCTTTCAAATTCATAATTTCTTTTTTCATTAATTATTTTACATGTGTATATGTATACACTTACACATTCTTAAATATAACCTTTTAAATTTGTGTAATGCCAATTGTATGTATGATCATAGGACTGCTCATTTTTGTATTAGCCCATTGGTGTGTTCTTCTGTGGGAGGCCATTTAGCAAGTGTGTGTGTGTGTGTGTGTGTGTGTGTGTGTTTGAATTTTGTTATTTTTATATATGCTAGATAATGCCCTGTCTGTTGTACAAGCTAAGATAGATTCCTTCCCATTCTTGACTCTTGTCTATTCACAGTCTTGATAAGTTCTTTATGGTATTTTTAAATTTCACATAAAATTCATTATATGTCATCACAAATGACATATAAAAAATAAATACAAATTTAAATTTTTATTTGATAAATGTTTGACATATTTAATTATTTGTATAGTATGTAAATTTACCCATTTATTTGGTGGAGTACTGATTGTGTCGTATTAGAAATCAATCAGAAAACTTTTATCTATAGCTGCATCTTGAGATTAGTTTCAATGTTTTCTGTTAGCAGTTTAGTATTTGGGAGTCTATATTTACATGTTTTTTTTACATTTTTTTCTAGTCCTTCAATTTTTTAATATAGTGTATTCTGATCTTAATCACCCTCCTCCCAGACTTTCTCAACTTCTCTCAGATCTATCTTCACCTCAGCTGCCCACACAACTTTGTATCCTTCCTATGTGTTTCTAAGCTTACTACTGTGGAAGTTTCCTAAAATAAACCTGTAAAGACATGTAAAAAGAATTAACATGGAGTTACTCAATAATGGAAGAATAAAGCTCCTACTAGACACCACAGGTTAACCAAAAGCTTAGGACCAGAAATGGACTGCTTCTTTTGGAGTAGCTGGTCAATGAGGTCCTATAGACCCAAACATTACAGGCTGTTGCCAAAGTTCTTGGTTGCTACCCAGAACTTGACAATAAGACACTATTATGAAGAACCCACACACATGAGTTATACATGGAGAAATCAAGTTACCTAGAAGCTTTATCGCTAATAGCTAGCTGTCATAGCACTGGAAGTTGCTATACATGCTACTAGAGAAGAAAAACGATCATCACAATTACCCAGCAGGGAATTCTGAGAGCTATAATAATGAAAGACATGCCCATTGATGCAATAGTGACAGGTCCATTTGGAAATAACTAACCACTTTCTGATTAGACTCATGGCCCATTCTATACAATGAAATCCATACTTGGCACTGTTATTGGGACCAAGAAACTGGTTTGACAGATTATAGGCACTGGGGAAAAGGTACTCCTATTATTCTGCTATGTATACATAACATTAAATCAACTAATAATGACTAATTGTTATAGTGACATACAAGTACATCTCTCAGGCCTTCTCACAGATGATTCTTCTTTTAGCAGATGCTTATTAATATGGAGACCCACGATTGGTCAAGATGAAGAGATTAAGAGACTGCAGAATGCTTAGCTGTCCCTAAATGGGACATCTATATCACAGATTCCTCCTCCTAAGGAAGGTTCAAGGATCATTGTATAAGAAGGGCAGAAAGACTGTAAAATCCCACCGTGAATGAGTACAGTAATACATTTCTGGAAACAACGGAGCAATTGTACATATGAACTCACGGCAGTAGTAATAGTGTACACATAGATGTGACCAAACACAATCCAGAAAAAATTGCTACTTGGACAGGCGAGAAATAGACATGGAACTTAACTCTAGTGGAGGAGCTATTAGCAATTCATGACTGATAGGAAAGAAAAACTCAGTGTGTGTGACACTGAGTCTTTAAGTGTGTGACAGTTGACAAGAAAACTACACTCCAGTGAAAGGCCACAGGTCACAGAGTATATGAGCAGGACATTTCATGTTTCAGTTAAGTTTTTTCACATGGAATTGGTATTTTCGTAAGACGTGAGATATGGATACATTTCCATATACAGTTATCCAATTTTGCCAGGACAATTTTTGGAATGGCAGTCTTTATTCCAGCTTATGATGTTTGGCTCCTTTGTTCAAATTAAGTGGTCATGGTTTGTGTTTGGGGGATTTACTATTAGGTACTCTCTTCCATTCTATTGCTATGCATGGCTGTCTTTTGTGCCAATACCATGTTGCCATCAATCTAATGGCTCTAGTGTTATGGGAAGCAAGGTGTTATGATACCCCAGTTAGTATTTTTCTGCTAAAGACTGCTTTGGCCAGTCATAATATCTGCGGTTCCTTATGAATTTGGGGATTGTTTTTCCTAGTTCTGTAAAGAATGTTACTTGAATTTTTACTAGAATTGAATTATCTTTACAAATTGCTTTTGGCAGTACAGCCACTTTCTCAATATTAATTCTGCCAACCCAGTAGTGTAGAAATTCTTTCCATTCTCTTTTATTTTCTTTCTACTTTTTAGTGTCTTAGAACTTTTATTATAGAAACCTTTCACTTCCTTGTTGAGACATAGTCATAGATATTTAAAAATATTTGTATTTTTAACACATACATACACACACTTTTCTCTCTTTGTGTGTCTGTGTGTGTGTGTGTGTGTGTGTGTGTATGTGTGTGTATGTGTATATAAGTAGGAGGTATGTGCATGTGTTTGCAGGTGACAGAGAAGTCCAAAGACAATGAATTCCCTGAGTTAGAGTTACAACTGATGGTGAGACAAGTGACATGGGAATATAACTCAGATCCTATAGAAGAACAATACATACTTTTAACCACTGAGCCATCCAGCTAGTCACATATTCCTAAGTATTTTTTGAACTATTGTGATTTTTTTATAAATTCTTTCTCTGCAAATTCATTATTTGTTTATGTAAAAGGTACTGAGTTTTGCTTGTTGATTTTTTTTCCTATGCATTCATATTGAAGGGGCTTTAATTTGAAAGTTTCTTGTAGAACATAAAAGTTCTTTTAATTATAAAATCATATCTGCAAACATTGATTGCTTGACCTCCTCATTTCCTACCTTTACCCTTTTACATCTTTATCTTATCTTATTTTTTCTAGCTGAGTTTTCCAGCACTGTATTGAATATGAATAGATAGAATGGACATTCCTGTTTTTACAGGAAATGATCTCAGTTTCTCCCTGATTAGTATACTATTGCCTGTTGGTTTGTCATATTTAGCTTTAACTATTTTGAGGAGCATATTATCTGTCTCTAACATCTCTAGTACTTTTATCACGAACACATCTTAAACTTTAAGAAGTGCTTTTACTCCATCTACAAAGATGATTCTCAATTTTTTTAAGGTTATTTATATTTTGCATCAATATTTATTGATTTGCATATGTTGAACCAAATTTGTGTCTCTGGCATGAAGCCCACTTGGTTATGATTTACAATCTCCTTGATATGTATGGTAGTTAGAATAAGAAAGGCCCCCATAAGATTATTTGTTTGAATACTTGATTGGAACTGTTTGGGAAGGATTAGAAGGTGTGTCCTTTGTTAAAGGAGATGTGTCATTGGTGAGTTGGCTTTGAGGTTTTGAAAGCCTATGCCATTCCCAGTTAGCTCTCTCTTCCTCATGCTTACAGATCAGGATGCAAGCTCTAAGCTACTGCTGCAGTGCCATGCCTTCCTGCCTTCCTGCCTTCCTGCCTTCCTGCCTTCCTGCCTTCCTGCCTTCCTGCCTTCCTGCCTTCCTGCCTTCCTGCCTTCCTGCCTTCCTTCCTGCCTTCCTGCCTTCCTGCCTTCCTGCCTTCCTTCCTGCCTTCCTGCCTTCCTGCCTTCCTGCCTTCCTGCCTTCCTGCCTTCCTGCCTTCCTGCCTCCTGTCAAGCTCACTCTCATGATGGTCATGGACTCATCCTTTGGATTATTTTCTTAATAAGTTGTCTTGGTCTTGGTACCTTACAACAATTGAAAAATAACTGATATCATAGGTTCTTGGAATCAGCTGCAAGTATTTTGTTGAGAATGTTTTGCATCTGTGTTCATCAGAAAATTTAGTTTGTCCTTTTCTTTTTGATGGTTGTTTCATTATTGAGTTTTGATAACAAGGTGATACTGGCTTTATAGCATGAACTTGTTAGTGTTCCTTCACATTCTGGTTTTTTTAAACAATTTGAGGTTAGTTATCTTAGCTAGTCTTTTAAAATTTTTGATTGTTACTCACATGAATTCATCTATTGTAGGCTTTTCTTTGTGTGGAAACATTTACTGAGTCAAATCATTGCTTATAATGTGTTTGGTTAAGTTATTTGTGTCTTCTAGCTTTAATTTGGGTAGTCTATATTCATTTATAAATGTATCTTTTTTGTAGGTTTCCTTGGACTTTGGAATGCAAATTTTCAAAACATTCCCTAGTGTTCTTTTAAAATATTATTGGGATCCATTGTAACAACTCCATTTTTGTCTTTAAGTTTCTTTATTTATTTTTCTTCCTGTTATTATGTTGGCTAAGCATTTGTCAATCCTATTGCCTTTTTCAAAGAATCAACTCTTTGTTTTTTTGATTCCATGTATTGTTCATTTAGTCTCTATGTCAATAAATTCTACTCTAAGTACTATCTCCTGTTGTGTAACAGGTTGGGATTAGCTTCTTTTTATTTATCTACTGCCTGAAGGTGTATCATTAGGTTGTTTATTTGAGATTTTGCCAATTTTAAAAAAACAAGCTATTAAACTTTCTTTGTGTCTCTTTAGCTATGTCCCAGAGGATATGATAGTTTATACTGTTCTCTTTATTTGCATCTAGACATTGCTTAATTTCTTCAATAATTCCTTTAATATCCCACAGTCCTTTCAAGTGTATTGCTCAGCAGTGTGGCAGTATCTAAGTCATATACTAATGCCTTATGAAATAACATTTAATGTGGTCTTACAAGTTCTTATGGTTACTAAAAGTACACCCTTTCCATGGCATTGGAAAAAAAGCCATTGGGAAGATTATTTAAAGGAAGATTATGTTTTCTTTCTAATACTTTATTTCTTTTATTATGTGCTGCAAATCAACTACAGAGTCTAATGCAGGAAAGTAGATTGGTTTTTGAATAGGTAAAACTGGAACTACTTAATAACCACCATTGAGAAAATGATGATTGGAGCTTGCATGAAAAAAAAAAAAAAAAAAACACCCACCATTGAGTAAAACGATGCCACATATCTAAATAACGATGAATAAATTTAGAAGTTTAAACTCACTTTGGTTTGATCTAGGTTTAAAAAAGCTAAATGTAGATCATAAGAACAAGGTAATATTTCTGAGGCTTTAGATTTAATTGAAGAAAAATCTTAAGAGATTAATGGACAGCACATACCTGTTGTTGAACATGATGCATGTCAGACACAGGACTTAGAAATGACCCAGAAACCTCCTCCTTCAAGAGTGGTTCTCACAGTACCAGAAAGGATTATGCAGGATAATAAAGGAGAGGAGCAATTGGTAGCCTTGCCTAGCATTGAGTCTATGAACCACAGTAATGACTGGACAGACAGTTTTCAACAATGAAATAATAGGATTTTTGTCATGTGGGTTACCAACAGAACTTGAATTTCAGGCCTGCTCAGCAGGACAAAAAATTATGCCTTTTACTATAAGTCTAGCCAGTCACCAGTGGCTGAAAATGTCACAGATCTGAGAGAAGGAACCTACAACCTCCACTTTCCTAAATCAGTATAATTCCTAACTTTATTCTAAATCCTTATCCTGATACCTACAGACTATGTAGATGACACTTGTCTATGAAGGTACACTTTGTTATCAGGAGACCATTACAGACAGTCAAGACTGGTCAAAATGTAAAAACAACTAACTTTAGAGTGCCCAGCATCAATTGCTACACCTACATCACGGCACCCATGCATGAACTTCATGGAATATCATTGAAGAGAGGGTAGAAAGATATACATGTGTGTATGATGTATGTATGTATGTATATGTATTACATACATATATACATGGAGGGTATACATGTATGATATGCATGCTATACTTGTATAGTCTAATTTGTAAGGTATATACTATTTACCAAAATATATTTATGGGTAGAAAATCATGCGATACTACCAAAAATAGTCGAAAGGTGCAATGACTGTATTTATATAATAGGTAAAAGAAATCATAATTTATTACTTGAATTATTCCTCAGAAGTATTATCTATTCCTGTGGTGAGCTCTCAAAGCAAACGTGTTTTTGTATGTATACATATCCATGAAGAGCCACGATGTCAGCTCTCTAGCCATTTTGGAATCACCTGGAAGGGGAGGAGATGATGTGGTGAATCTTTATTGAATTACAGTCATTTAAAGAAAAATGAAAATTGAGCTTATTAACTAAGATAAAATATTAATGTTGGCAGGGAAGAAGAAGTAGTCATTAATTTTGTGTTCAAATTAAGTTTGATTACTAGCTCAAATTATGCAATGGAATATTTGCTATGTATAATCACATATCTTAAAACAGATGAACGGGCTCTTCCTCTCCCCTAGTATTAATAGTAGGCTGTTATCTTGACTTCTACTGTGTCTGCAATCAAGGAATACCCCTGGTTGTGAGTCAGACAGACACAGAGAGAGGGGAGAGGGCAGAGGAAGATAAGGAAAGATGGAGGAAAGGAAGAAAAAAGAAAACACTGAGCCCATGAAAATCCTTGACAGTGTTTGTAGCCTTTGATCTCAGCAATACTTAAATAAAATATAATTATTACTATGTTCAGAATTTAAAATGTTCAGACTTGAAAAAGAAAAATGTTATAAACTCCATTATAGCAGAGAATACCATGTGACTTTGGCCTGAAAGGACAACTGCAGCCTGAGTGTACAGTTTTTTTTTTTTTTGTCTGTTTGTTTGTTAATCAATGACCACATCAACTGGCTTTTAAGTAATCAGGAATATGGCAACATGATGTCATACCTGTAGCAGTTAAGACAAAGGCCATAGTTCTTACAGACATTTGCTATGTTTGTAGTGCTATAAAGAATCCGTTAGAGGGCAGTATAATCTTGCCTCAAACTGAGCAAATCTAACAGGGCAAAGCTGAAAATACAACTCCTTCAGCTCTGCATTCTTCTATTTTTCTATAACACAAAGCTTAAACTGAATTATAATCCTCTATTCTTTAGTTCGGGGGTTATAAAAACACTGGCCTCAGTCGGGCTTTCTCTTTTATAAGTGTGCTTCATGGTGGATACAAATATATGATGTAGAAATACCCTCAGATTTTATTTTAAAAGATTATTTCCCTCAGTATAATATAAAAATAATTTTAGAAGCAGGTAGCAAGCCTAAATACAATTTAAAACTTTAATGATATACTTATTTTAAAAGTTGATTGTTTATCTTAAAATACGTGCAGTTTATTTACATATTATTTTATAAATACTCAAGCAAATGTGTAAGCTTTTGAACACAGCTTACAGAGTTGGTTTATATAATTGGGGGAGAATCTGTCATTGATACTATTTTACTTAAAGAGATTTTCTTTGAAACTGGGGCTATAGTGAAATCCCATCTCTTGCCCTGTCTTTAATCCTGTGGATTAATTTAAAATATGTTTCACCACAGGCTTTTAAATTATGCATTTTAGAAGACGCGGGCATTAAAGAACCATTAGGTGTACCATCTTCTCCAATAGTGCATGCGCTCCGTAATGTTCTCAGCATGGAGGAGCTCTGACTGTCTCAGGAATGAGCATTTGATTCCCCAGGGAGACGTCTGCTACAAGACAGCTGATGCATTGCCCAGGTCCGTTGGAGTCTTTGGGACATGACTAGACCAGTGACCTTTCAGCCTTCCATGTCCCTGATAGTATTATTTATTAATTGGATTATGTATTTACCTTAACTCAATTTCATATAAAAGATGGCATTAACATAAATTAAAATTGAGAATTATGTGCCATAAATATCAGGGCTAAAGAAAAGTGTATATGGGAGAATGTTTTAAATCATAAAACAAGAAACGAAATTAAGCAACTAAAAAAATTATGAGTTATATCTACTTAAAATGTGTAGTTGAAGACATATTTTTCATTGTAAAGCCTTTATGAGCAGCTCCTGCCAAGGGGTAAGCTTTGGGGGCAGTATTCCTTAGTAAAGCTTTTATGTGAAAACTTTCAATAAATAGTCTTTCACTTTCCCTTCATGTTGATCCCAACAAGAACCAAGAATCTCATTTTACATGTATAACATGAATTGCCATTTACACTTTTAAAGGTTGTATTACATCTGTGTGGCATAGAGTGCTCATAGTTGTGCTGTGACAAAGGTCACAAATTGGTTCTCTCTACTATGTGGATCTCCAGGATTGAACTCAGATCATCAGGGTTGGTGGTACATGACTTTTCCAGATGAGTTATCCCTCCTTCCTTATTTACATGTTTACTTACAGCCTATGG
This sequence comes from Mastomys natalensis, assembly GCA_021653895.1. Lineage (NCBI taxonomy): Eukaryota > Metazoa > Chordata > Mammalia > Rodentia > Muridae > Mastomys > Mastomys natalensis. Next base: position 2,990,593 of record JAJTUV010000381.1, read on the forward strand.
GCCTCTGAGTGGTAAGGAGCAAGCAGCATGATCTGAGGTTACCATTCTACCTAGGCCAGACACTCACTTGGAGAAGAGATCCAGTCAATTTTCAAAACAAATAAACAAACAAAAAACCCATACATGATCTTGTTCCTGCCCTCTCTGTGGTTTCACCACAAGCCTGTGTATAAGCTGGAAAATTAAGGAAGAAAATGTGCCCTGCCCCCAGCCTCTTAGGTCTTCACAGAAGAACGCAATGATTCTCAAGCTAGGCAGAATTAGCCACTTAACAAATTCTACATTTGGTAAACACTGGATCAGTGAATATGGCAAAAACTAGAAGTACATGAACCATAAACCAAACCGGAGAAGAAAAGCTCCGAGACAGGTGCTGGCAGAGGCACACACAGAAATAGGGGATGGCTTAAATACAATTTTAGCTTTCTGTATCCAGTCCATCAGAGCTTTCCATAGAGCTGTTTGTTTGTGCCAATATGGGTTAGGTAGTCCCAGAGGTTGGTTGGCTTATATGTTGGAAAGGGAGAAAAATCGTTCTAAAACAGTAAATTGCTTTTGGAGGATTAGATCTCAATCCCACATCATTAATAAAGGCTGCTATCTTTATCCAACACACTGCATACATTCCATATTACCAGAATTCTATTAATCTGTCCAGCCATATGGTTAGACCGTCAGCCTGCAGCTTGCACATCGACACACTGTTTGCTTCATGGAAGCTGGTGCCACACAGAGGCTGAGAATAATTTTGAGGTTGGGGCGGGAGGAGGAGGAAGGTGATGAAGCATATATGTCATGAAAACGGAAGTGGGAACCAAGGGAAAGGAACAGAACCAGCAAGAGGGTGTAGGGCAGGGAAGTAGAAAGTTAAGACAAAACAGAGAAACAGTTTTAATGCTGGCCCATGGTTACTGGGGACAAGGCGCTTGGGTTTGCCTTGTGTGTGTATTATAAAACTGCTAGTGCCTGCCATGATATAATGGAGCAGCAATACAGCTGGAACGGGATTCGGGTAAGGATTGGACATGAGACACATAATTCATGTTCCACTTCCTGTGACTATAGCAGACATCGCTAATTGATCGTTCCTAGTGAAGCTGGTGAGACTCCATCTCTAGACAGCCATTATTGACACTTGATGAGTTATTTGAAACCTTGATATCAGTCTATTAGCACTGAAAAAAGTAGAAAATATTAAGGATAGTATGGTGGTTTGAATGAAAACGGCCCCCTTAGACTCATGGGAGTGGCATAGTGAATAGAGAACTGGCTATTGGGAGGCATGGCCTTATTGGAGGAAATATGTCACTGGGGGCGGTCTTTGGGGTTTCAGAAGCCAAAGCCAGGCCCTGCTGCCCGCCAATCAGGATGTAGAACTCTCAGCTACCTCTCTAGCACCGTGTCTGCCTATGTGCCACCCTGCTTCCCACCATGATGATAATGGACTAAGCCACTGAACCTGTAAGCAAACCCCCATTCAGCGTTTTCCTTTATAAAGCTTGCTATGGTCACGGTGTCTCTTCAACAAAACCAAAGTCATGTTTTCAAAAAACGCTAACTAAGACAGAAGTGGAACAGGAAAACCCGGAAAGACTCCTGGGTTCTCACAGTAGACGGAAATCATAAAGATACTTCTCTGTGCTAATGAAAACTGTAGTCGTGGAAAGGGGAAGATGGGAGGACATGTAGAAATGTGGATATATTAATCCTTTACCCAACGAAGAAGAATGCCGCCCAAGTGCCCAGCTACCAAGGTTGTAAGTTGCTGCAGAAATGACCCAAGGAAGCTGAAGACCATTACTACAGGCTACAATGGCATTCTTAAACTGAACCTAACTAGTATGTATTGTGTGTCATTGTCCATGCTGGATACAGGTTCCTTCTTTACTAAATTTTGTATTGGGAAATCAAAAGGAAACGACTTTTTAATGCCCGTGATGTTGGAGGTACTATACCTATACTGAATTGTTAACATAACTGATTTTATTTAAACACATCACACCTTCCTGTTGTCAGCATTACATAGCAAGGGACTTGGGGGTGGGGGATTGTGAAATGTGTGTGTGTGTGTGTGTGTGTGTGTGTGTGTAAAATCAATCAGCTACCAGCTGAGAGTAGATCTTACACAATGCATTCTTTCACTACATCACCCCCAGTGGCCACTCAGACTGGCCTTGTGCACCTACCTGTATATTTCTGGATTCATTAGAAGCAGCAGAAGAGAGATGGGAGGTGGGGGGTAGCATCTGCCCCTTGATGGTCCTTGACCAAGACACAGATGTTCTAAAGAAAATGGAAGCCAATAAAAACTAGAAAATGAGCGGATGCTGAGACCTCTATTCTGATATCACAATGTGGTTTTCACTTATTTCTAGGTATGAAAAACTTTGACTTTTCTCTTGAAAAATCATTATGTGTTAAACTATTGGGAGTGTTGCTTCAGAGATGTAGAGGACACATCAAGAAATCACATTCACTTAAATGTGCCATTCATCCTCAAAATAGGATAAAACTTTTTGTAGTCAGCAAAATGAGAGAACCGCTGTTATTTAGAATGATACCGTTATTTTGATGGAGTGCCCTACATTTTAAGAGCTGACATATTTTTCGAAGTCAAAAAATTACACAGGAGCAAGGCACGTAAGGAGTGTGGGCATAGTGAATGATTAAGGACACACCCATGGAGCACAGTGCATTTGAAACTTTGTGCCCTGCTTTTAAAAATGGTCAACTGGACAGAGCGATTCTATCTAGTCAGCCCCTGTCATTAATTTTTGAGTTGAAATGTATCGTCTACTTCATCTTGAGCCTGGGGAGCAAACATGGATATTTGAGTTTAGCCTAAAGCATTGTGGAAAGAGAAAGAATAAAATCTCTAGAACTCTGTGTAGCTAGTGGCCTACAGCAAAGAGTTGAGGTTATAATGGTTCTAAAGCTCAGAACAGTATTGCAAGTGTCCAAGAGAATGGAAAGCAACTATAAAAATGATTGACAGGTTCTATAAAGTAGACTTCCACTGCCAGTCATCTAAATATGGTTCATTAATCATACTATAAGCGCTTGACAGCTGACTGACAATAACAGATTCTCCCCCCGAGAAGGCTACATAGAAACTTAAGAGCAGCTTATTAATGTTGATGCTATTTAAGCTGCATGCCATGCATCATACAAAAGGCAGATAGCTTCTTGCCGCCTGGCATAATTGATTCCAGCAGACCTTGTTACCACCGTGTGCATTACAGTCTTCTGATGCTGTCCCAATTACAGAGGGCTGATTGGTTTTACAAGAGAAGAAAAAAGAAAACGGAAGACACTTCTGATTTAAATTACACAAATTATTAAGAAGACTTTTATTTTAAAAAAAAATGATTTCAATTTTTTTCCAACCTGAGAACTTCAATAGTCAGGATATAAAAACATTGTAAAGTGAGTGTTAGAGTCTCTGCACCTGTCACAATGTTGCAGACTTCAGGCCTTTGTCTGCTGCATTTGAATGTTTTCCATAGTAGGGGCTCCTGCATCTAGTTGTGCTGTTTCCTGAGATAGCCCAAAGGAGGAAGAAATGTCAAAATGAAAATAAAGCACAAGATATGAATGGAAAGAGTTTTGCAATAACAACTTGCAAATAACCTACAGATCGACCTGGGAAAGACAGCAAGTCACCCACCCCATTGCCAGGTTTGGAAATTTATACAAAAACACAGTATGACTTACAACTTCTAGAATGAACATTAATGCTGCCTAAGAGGACATGCCCCTGAGTGTGTGTGTGTCTGTCTGTCTGTCTGTCTTCTCTCTCTCTCTCTCCTTCTCCCCCTCCCTTTACCTCTCCCCCATTTCCCTCTCCCTCCTCCCTCTCTCTTTCCCTCAGCTTCCTGTGTCTCCCTCATCCCACCCCTTCCACTTCCCCATTTCTCCCAGAGCTCTCTGGATTTCTGAATAAACTCTAATGTGTCTAGATAGAAGCGCTAGAGTGTGGATCCTAGTTTCAGATTTGCCCATTAGACAGCAGAGGCTGAGTGAATCAGCTAACTGTCTCTAAAGTGATCGTAAGTATTTCGTAAACTGTCCCCTGGACTGTTTTCATTTACATGCACACAGACACAGAAATGTTCTGATCAGTTAATATTGTCAGTGTTTTAGGATTGACTTTGGATTGTAACTATTGTATGTTTAGAATTAGATTTTTTTCATACATGTAATCTGGCCATGATTGAAGCAACAGATAATTCAGACTGAGAAATTTTTGCCATTGAAATGGATTGTTAAAGGTAACCTAACTCTTTAGTTCAACTGTAGGTATAAATCAATTACAGGTGTCCTTAAATACCATGATAAAAATGTATTTCCATAACTAGGAGGAACAAATGTGTATGGAATGTTGAATCAACTGCCCACTCTCTCCTAGTGAAGGGCATCAAATTGAGGGCTTCCCATATACATCCAACTAGCCGACTGCTGCTTGAGAATTTATTATCTCATACTGATGGATTGGACTTGGGTTAAATATACTTACTGCTGCAGTAATTGTTTCTTGCTGTTTTCATATCTCAATATGATAGAAAAGAGATGTACCCTATTGGGAAAGTAAACTACAAAAGTCACTCTTACATTAACCTCTTCAGGGAATCTCACAGTATTCGTGGTTGTAATACCTGTGTCTATGGACTAGAGATGAGGACTCTCTCCTAAAGTCATACCAAAGAAAGAGATATTTTAGTGACACTGATCGTTAAATGGTCCAATCTCTTGTGTCGTTGCAAGTTTAAATTATTTTACCAATCTGAAAATTACAGTCTTCAAGCTTCACATATTAAAGTATAGCTAATGCTACTTGACTTAGAGAAATTGCTTTTGCACCCGCTTTCCTATTGTGTTTTGTGTTATGCATACTTCAAGGAATAATATATATTATTCATCTCATCAGCCTCAACTAATATACCTGCTTTTTTCCTTGAGTGTTTTTCTTATGGATTTTCTTTTTTTAAAGAAATTGATTTAATGTATACAGTTCTCCCTCAACACAAAGCACAGAACCCAGCAGGGGCTGCTAAGGACCTTCTGAGCTTATTGTTTTATGAGTAGCTGATTCTCATTATACTTAGCCAGCTTCCCCTAGGTGCAGAAAATATGGGTCAAGTCCTATTTCTGTGGCCTTATTAAGTCAGGTAGCATTTTTAACCATCTATGGCACTGTTTTCGAGAAACCTTCCCAAAGATGTTTTTAAAGAGCCACTTTTCATTGTATTTTGCCTAATTGTTTTCCTCCAAACCTCCGAAGTTTAGTCCCTTCTGTTGTAAGCATTTCGCATCTTGCCAATTAAAACGCTAGCCTCTTGGCCCCAGCTTCCTTCCTCCAGCTTCACAGGAGCGAGTGTCTGTTTTCGCCGCCTTCTCCATGTAGTTTAACTGGAAATGCCAATCAGTAATGATTGATCACACTTCCAGACAAGAGCCTGGACCCTGATTCGGTACTCCACATGCATTTGCCATTTTGATTAATGAACATGAATCAGGGGTGACAATTCACATTTGTGAGTGGATGGAAAGAATTATTAGGTATGCGCGTGCAAGGGGAAGCTGCAGCTCCTTCTCCTACTGCAATTGCACTGAAAACAAACAGAGCTCCGAGGACCTCTTGCCTGTCATGAGGGATCTGGGGCAGAAAATAAAACCCAGTCTGCAACGGAAGCACCAAGTGATTCTGGAACATCATTTCAGCACTTACACACCCTCGCAAAAGCAGTTCCGGTCACCGCCAAATAATGAGGTCCCAATAATAGTTGTGTGGAAGAGAGTGGTAAACATATTGAAGTGTATTCATTCCCTTAACTCACATAACCAATAAAAATTATGTACTTCTTTGGTGTCTAGTCCATGAATTTTATTTTTCCTTTCTTTCCCTTTCACCAGTGTTATCTTGAGTAACACCAACTCATCAATAAATAACCTCTTTTCGTTTTGAAACCATAGTAACAGTGGGTATTTGACGAATAAGCCTAGAGTCATATCCTAGTGATGCCTTCTTTTCTTTACTTCTGAATACCACCGGCCTAGGTGCAAATTATTGATTTGAGACTTCAAATAAAATATTTCTTAGGTGGAATGCATATAATATATAATCCATAAGCCTTACGTATTATCCATTCTAACTGACCTACTTGACTTTTATTGCTGTTTGGTTGGTTGGTTTTTTATTGTCATTATTGCTTTTGGTTTACTTGTTGTTTTAGGTTGGTCTCGCTATGTAGCCCCAGCTAGCCTGAAATCTCTATATAGACCGTGATATCCTTTGACTCATAGATATCACCCAATATTAATTTTAAAATACCCTAGGTATAATGGCTTAGTCACCGTACTAAATGAGTATTAAATTTCTGCAATTACTTTAAACCATTTGAAAGGGTTAAGGATCTCATTGCCTCAACAAATATCTACCAGGGTTCCCTGCTTTCTTTATCCTCCCCAGTCAGAAGCTATACTGTGTAGTAAGTTCTGTCACTCTGTGGGTAAAAACATAGGTCTGAGTTCCAAGAATATGTACCGATAATGCCAGAAAACTCTTACAACTTTCTACCACTTTGAAGGTTATAAAATATAAGAGTCATTCTCAGAGGTTTTTTTCTAACTTTATTTTATCTAATGTCCTTAGAAAATGGCCTATTTTTCTTTTCCATTGTGGCTGATTCTCCTTTATCAGCATCGGTAGAGAAACCTCTAGTACAGTCAGTTAAATTAGCATCCATTTGCAAGAACAGCAGACTAGGTGCTGTTGGATGGTCATCTAAATTTCCAAGAGTCTCATTAAAGTGTCAGAGAGGAAGAAATGGATGTTTGTCGTATCAAAATGTTAGTATTTTCTTCCATTGGTCTGTGCCTCTTTTTGTAGTCTAAACTGAAGCAAGCACTGATGTCAAATGATAGCATGTTTGGTTTAAGGTTAGTCATTGAAGATATATTATAATGAAACAATCGATGTGTTCGGTGTATGTGGAGAGCTTTTGGGACTCCTTGGCAGGAATCTGACGTTGGGCCATGACAAGGAAGTAAGTTCACGCTGGAATCTAATTTTAGGCTAAAACAGAGAAGTAATTTCAGTCAGGAATCTAAGTATTAGGCTAGAACAAAGAAGTAGGCCTCAGGCATGAATATGACTGTGGGCTAGGACAGGGAAGTAGGCTCAGATATTTTGGTCATCCTGATAAGCCCTTAGAAACATAGGACTTTGCTTATTGCTTTGTTTGTTCTTTGACTATTTGCATTTATTGTATTGCTAGTTCCTCAACCTAGAACTGACCTAAATACTTGCATGCAATTAAAATGGTATAAAAGCAAATTGGGAAAAAAATAACCCACCTTCAGTCTCAGAATTGACTGGGGTCATGCTACAATGTTGTCTGTCTTTTTCTTTTTAATCCTCACTCCTGCACTGGAGAACCTGTTGACTGACTGAGTTGGCTTGGTCAGGTGTGTGAGAGAATAGGTTTCTACTTGCAAAATATATTTGATCTAAAGCAGGAATTCAATGCAGGGAGAACAGGAGAAGGGGAGTAATGGGAGTAAGTGTCAGATGAGATGCTACCAAATGCAAAGTTTGGAAACACAAAGACAAGGCGAACAGAGGATGGAGAAGCACAGAGTACAAACTGAAGGAGCATCCCTGCAACTGAATCACATGGCAAAGATGGGCAAATGATGCAGAGTGAAGCTCACAAGGACCTCCTATGACTGGTAGTGAACACATTGTTCTATGATCATTTTAATGAAAAAAAGAAAAGAACAACTATACATAGAAAGAACAAATGTATGGTTTTCTAGGATGCCTAAAAAGGCATGAATGTAAAATCACATTTTATAGAATATTTTTTCAGGAAAAGTATAGGAGATTTTAATACATGTCAGAATGCAATGGGAAGCAATTAGATTTATCCATCTGGTTGTTTAGTTTACCTTCGGTACAGTGGATAAGGAAGAACTAGGAAGGCAGATTGGCTGTAAGGTTATCCCATTGCAATCATCATTTTTGCTGATGCATCAATGTCTAAAATCCAAGTCCACAAAGACGACCATAGTATTTATCACCTGTTCTATATCCACCCCTTTGCCTGAAGTATGTTACTAGAATATAAATCCCAACATTATTACTTTCTACTGCCAAAATTTCAAATGCTCTGCTCTTCCCTACAAAATGATGTTTTGCCAGGTCTTTGTCACAAATGACACACGTGGAGGAGTGACCATCAGACAGACAGGAGGTACATTCCTCCCGACAAACATCCCTATCGACACTCTGTGCTGGCATCTCTACTGACTGCATCTCTGGTGTTATGTTTCTCCCCAAAATGTATTAATAATGAAATTTGAGAAATAATTGTATATAAGTCCATAGACACATAGCAAGTGAAGGAGATGAGATTGAACGCATTCAAGGACTGTGGGGCTAGGAGTAAGCTTTACTGTTAAAGATCCCAGTGATACTTATAAAGAAGATTTTATTAGAAAAAAATGGAACATACTTGGTCTAAGGAAATAATGTTTGGGAATGTATAAGCTTGTGTAGAAATTGAAGAAGACCTTGGAGAGACATGGGAGTTAGACTAGACTAGGAGAATTTATCCGTGTCTTAGCGGTAGAGGTTCTTGGCCTGGGAAGTGCCAGCCTTGTCAGTTTCTTTCTTGGTAGGTGTATTTCCCTAGTAGCAACTCTTTGGTTATTAACAAGGAGACTTTAATAGTACAATGAGCCTAGAACAGTTTTGAAGTCACAACTGTGGAAAACGCTTCTTAGAGGGATAGGATGTTTAATCAATAAAGTTGGATTTCTTTTACTCAAAAATGTTCTTAGAAGGGAGGAAAAAAACACTTAAACATTCCAGTGGTTTGTAACCCTCCCAAGACACACGGGTATACCATCTCTCTGTGGAATTAAACTTTTCATGAGGAAGAGACACCTGTGACATGTGTAAGGATCTGATGCAAGAAATAGGAACCACCAAGATATCTATTTTCGAGACTAAGCTGCTCTTTCCTGTTTTAATGACTTTGCTTAGTAGGGCCATAGTAAATAGAGGATAGTGTTTAAGGAATGACCGCTGGGCACATCTGGGTGACATGGGCTTACTTTGTGTTCAGCATCTACCATAGGCTGTTACATGTTTCTAAAGTATCCTGTTGTAGAAAATTTTAATCCCAATCCAGGATTTCTTCCTGCCTTGATCATTCAGTTCCTGGATAAAAGACACACACAACCTTTGTATTTACATTAAGCCTTAATCAGCACAAGAGCTGGGCAGATATCTACCCTCTATGCTATTAGAATCTACTTTCTAATCGACAATCCCACATTATTACTTACTATGTTTCATCTGGGCCGCTCTTAACTCCAATTGGCCAGCACTCTGGGCCATGTTTTCTTGACTCCTAACCCACAGTGACTCTCTCTCTTCCTTCTTTGCCTTCTTTTCCCCCTCATGGTTCTTCTCCAACCCCAAGCCAGGGAATCCTAAACCCCACCTATGTCTCTTCTGCCAAGCTATTGGCTATCAGCGTTTACCAATCAGAAATAACTTGGGAACAAGGTCACATAGCGTCACTTGGGTTTACATCCTGACTCTATGTCTTGGAGGCCTGCAGTCAGCAAGACTGAACCTCAACAGTATCTATCAACTAAAACCTTGAAACAAATTTATGAGAAATGCCTTGACTAAGACTCATCAAACCAAACATCATTCTAAAGTGTTATTTATTTCCCTCAAGGGAAATAAGTCAGAATACCTCTTTTGCAGGTGTATGTGTGTGTATGTGTGTGTGATGTGTGAAAAATCACAAAATATAACATCTATAGGCCAATGAGAACAGTTCTTGGGCAGAAATGGGAGCTGCCCAATACCTACCTATGTTAGTGTTGATAAATCATAGTTCATGACTTTTGATGCTCTCAATAATTTTTTTCTCCTATAGTTCATAATGCTCTTATCTGCTTTGGTAGTTACTGTGGCAAAAGTGCCAGAATAAAATGTTATCAATGAGAATCTGGGTGTGGACATATGCAAACTGCCACCCACTCAGAACTTCCTGAGTGCTAAACTGAAGCTTATTTTGAAAATGTTCACTCCTGGCAACGATTTACAACCCTTTAACTTGTAGTCTTCTAAGATTCCACCCTATCAATTCAGCTGAACAATAAATATCATGAAATCTCCACTGTGAAAGGAAAGGGGTTGAAACTTTCCAGCCTGAAGCCAGCAGATGGCAGAAGCAGCCAAGCATCCGAGACAGGCCGGAACCCTGCTTCCCATGCAAAGCTTTCCATTTCCTGTGGAGTTTTAGAGGAGGTACAATGCCAATGTATAAAATCTGTTGCCCCTTACTACAGGTGCTCACTTAAAATAGTATGGGCATGAACGCTGGGCGCGTGCCACAGCTCAGAGGCAGGGCCCACATGTCTTCCCCACGGAGGGACAGAGGGAGAAAGAGAGGGAGGGAGCAGCTTTCGTTGTGAACACCCACCATAGGCTCAGAAGCTCAGGCATAGCCCAAGTATGACCTGCATCCTAATTGCATTCTTGTGTTCACCTGATGCTCAGTTTAGCGAGAACTTGTCTGGTCCAGTTGGAAAGTGGGATGACAACTCTGAAGAATACTCAGTGACCATCAGCTGTGCTGGCTTTAGTTAATAATACTTGTGGTGACAACCAAGGGGCTTTGCTGCTCTTTGGTTTAAAGGAAAGCAATGTTATAGAGCAAAGGGGCTTCTCTTAGGTGGTCTAAGAACCTCGGATAGAATTCACGTACAGATAAGGATGAGTTTTTCTTACATCTGGGAAAAGGGAAGATAATGTATGTGAAAGAGTACAAGGTAATATAGAATAAAAGGGATATTAGTTAGACACGTTAGTCCTCAGCAAGGAATTTAAGGCTAATGGCTTCCATCTGATCTAAAGCCAATTATGCTAATCGTTCTCCTAGATGGAAAAGCCACGGCCATAAGTCACTTACACCCTTGGCATTCTGTGTTTTCGAGGACACCAGAGGGATGCTTGGTTCTAATTTTCTGGCTGCACCCAAAAGTACAATTTCCCCTCTCTTTAGTTTTATGGGTAACCTGTTCGATAATAAGACTGAATGAGTGGATAGTCCTACATGCTGATTTTTGTGTTATATTCAGATGTCCTGGAAGAAAAATAGACACAGAATACTATAGAAAGAAAAGTTATCATTTCACGCCGGTTAATGTTTTTAATCAAATGGAAAGAGATGTTTTAATTCTTATAGGCAGAAAGTTAATGACTATAGCAGGCTGGTGTTCACAGTCTGCTAAACCAACAGTTTATTCACTTTATAAATGGTTACCTTCTGGTATTATATGAAGAGAGCAGAAGTACATATGGTATGATACAAAGCATTATTTTCCCTGTACTTTCTCAGAATCTGGGCAGTCTGGCTAATCATTCATACCCCGTGGAGAAATCATCTTTTATCAACAAAGTTTTGCCAGTCAGAATCCCACACCCGATTCAACCTTAGATCCTCTCAGTTATCCCATAGAAAGTCTTCTTCCTGAAACTTTCTAGAAACCGTGGGCAAATGCTCTTTTTCTTCCAACTCTATCTAAAGAAATTCAATTCCACGGGCTTCTAATTCCAAATGTCCCCAAAATATAGATTCAAATGATGGTCTCAGATTTGTTCAGGATGCCAGATGTCCCTGTCTGCTGTGGTGATGCCAGTCCACCTTTAGAATGTGGACATGGTGACTCTAACTTCTGCATTAGACCCACAGCTGAAACAGAAAAAGAGACATCCATCTTGAGTTCCTTGGTACACATGTAACATGTGTGTGTGTGGAAAGCATTGCATGACAACATGTGCACAGCTTATGTTTTTTATATGGAGGCTGAAGAATGGTACATTTATAAGTTATAGGACTGGCAATGTGCCCTTATCCGCATTCTCTCACAGGTAGAGCCAGCCAATACCTGTGACCTAAGGCTTCCTAGGTACAAGATAAAAATTCCAAACTAGAGGGAATCCTAGGGCTCTCTACCATCTAGATTATTTAAGAATAATAACCAAAGAAAAATAAAATATTATATCTAGGAGCTAGAGAGATGGCTCAGCAGTTGAGAGCACTGGCTGCTCTTCCAGAGGTCCTGAGTTCAATTCCCAGCACCCAAATGGTGGCTCACAACCATCCATAAAGGGATCTGATGCCTTCTTCTGGCATGCAGGTATACGTGCAGCAGAGCACTCATACATTATTTAATTAATCAATTAATTAATTAGTATCTAGCTCTCTTAGCTTTATTTTGTTCCCAGAGTCTATCATTAAAAAAAAAAATCTAAGAAGTAAAGCACCTTGAATAATTTACAAACTGAACTGAGGAGCAATGCTTGCTTTATCTAAAAGGACTCTTACGGCTTAGGGCAGTAAAAGCAAAGGTCAACTGGCCATTTTTATTAAGTTCACTGAGGTCTATTTGGGAATATATAGTGAAGCTTTAGGGGTTTACTTGGTTTCTGTTTTCCTGAGATAAGTTATTATGTCCTGGAATGAGAGAATGGATGGACGTAGCTCTGGTCTGTGTGAAAAATGATTTAAAAACAAATGAACAAAAACTAAAAATGTAGGCATGAAACTTGTTACCACTTTCAAGTGACCACTGATAATTTGTGAACCGAAATGAGAATTTTTGAGACCACAGATTAAGAATATTAGACTAGTGTTAAGACCTGAGTGACTATAGCAGTTTGCAGAAAAGCATGGAGAAAAACCTCGCAAATATTAAAATGTTTTCCCATCACTGCTCATCACAGCCACCATCCTGGTGGAAAGCAACAATGTAAGGTCAAGTATCTGGTTCTAGGACAGATTATGAGTAAGATATTGATTGCTCAAAGATTCTCCTTTTCCCACCATGCTTTAAGACACTGTAGTATCAGTAGATGGAAGTCAGCGATGCATCCTCTGGCAGCTGAGAAGCAATGTCTGTTTAAAACTTCTGCCAGCTTATACTGACCCTGGTCTGTCCGGCAAGCTGAGAACAGATGCTAAGCTGTGCTGGGTAGTAAGCTACTATACTAGGGTACCTTTGTGTGGGATGAGAGGAAGACTGCATGAATAGTATCCTCTGCTAGGTAGCACCTTCACCGACAGTAGAAAAAGCAGATATTCAGATGCTTGTTGGGAGTTGGCTTGAAGTCTTCTGCTGTTTGCAGAAGCCCCCAAGAGTAGTGTCAGTCCATGGATCTGGACTTCTCTTTGTTGGGTGGGTCTGATGGACTTAGCGACCTGCTCCATGCACACACGCACACACACACACATACACACACACACACACTTGCTTACACCTTCAAATACATGGCTGACTCAATACTTTTTAATTCTTCATTTGGTAGTTTTTCTTTCTCTAGTCCACTGGTAATGACATTGGAGTTTACTTCTTAAGTCTGACAATTTCCCCCAGCTTAGGCATAAAACCACAGGAAGGTAGGCCCTTGGTATCTGTTTTATTATAGCCGGGTGTTTCAAATGATTTAGAGCAACAATGGCATATTTTGGTGCTGTGAAATGGAAAAGGGTCATTATATCCAAACATTAAGTCTTTAGAAGAAAAATCTCATGTATAAATTTGCATTTTAAACTCCAGAAAGGGCACTTGGAATAATAGACTTAAATTAAGAGACAAATTTGTGATCTAATTGGGGTTCTTCTAGGACACATAGCCTGGCACAGACATATCATGGGCTAAGATGTCTAATTTGTGACTGAAGCAGTTAAACTGAGTGTCAACACTCTGTCAGCTCAGAACTGTATCTATTGAATCCTTGACGTCTAAAAACAACTTGGCCTTATTAAGAGTATCAATTATCCTTAAGTTAGCTTTTATTCATTACATCTCAAGGACTGTTTTTGCATAGGACAGAAAAGGAGATTGCTAAATCTATTGTAAGACTTTAGTATCATTTGTCTATACAGCCTGACTAATGTAAAAAACTAAGTCGCAAAATTAAAAGCCGCATAAAGTGTGGGAATCCACAGGAAAATCAAGGTTTCTTCTCAAAATGTGTTTTTTTTTAGAATGGGGCATTTCACCATCAGAGACAGAGACAAGAGAAAGCAAAAGAAACCAACCAAAATAATAGAAAATGGCAAAATCTGCTTCAAAAATGAACTTCATCATTCTTTTTGGGGAACCCCGTAGATCACTCAGAGCTGTCGTTCAGTGTGTAGAAGACCCTACTCCTCCCAAGGACTGGCAGTAGAAAATTTTGTGTCCCCTGAGGCTTTCCCTCAAGTTTCTCCTTTATGCTGTGCCGACATTTCTGCAAATCTCCTCTAAATATTATGAGAGATAGAAGTGACTTTTTATTTGCCATGCTAGCTATGACTTAGCATTGTCCAAGCAGCCCCTTTGAGCTTTAGTGAGGCATGTCAACAGCCTTCAGCAATAACGTTTGCTCCGCCTGCTGCAATGTGATGCATTGATATGTATATAACAATATGTTATAAATTGAAATAAAATATGCATTTTTTCCTAATTTATCAGCATTACGATGGCACAGAGAAGGCAGCTTATGAATAACACAGAGCTCTTCAGCAGGCTTTATGTACTGTCGGTGATAAACGCAGCCTCTCCCCTGGCCTGCCAGGAGAGTTGTAAAGCAGAACACATTAGTTCAGCCCTGTGGTAATAAATCATTTTCGTATGGCAGTAGGCTCTGGCTAACTTTTACTCTGAGGCCTGAAAGAACAGTGTGCCATAAGGTCCTGGATGTTTTCTGAAGTGTTTAGACCAGCTCCAGATCCCCTGGGTAAAGTTCTGAGTGACGGATGCTTAGATAACAAGTGGTAGTAATTCTCAGGTATCGATAGCGTGATGTCTCCTGTTGTTTTATTGCCTGCAGTGGATGATTTTGTCCTAATTGGAGAGCTAGTTCTTCTTCATGTCTCTATTTGCAATATGGCATGGCGTCTCCTTAAAAGATGGATCTCGAGCTATGATCCGAAGCACCTGCTCTTCATACCGCCCCTGATCTCTTAGCTCTCATTGCAGGGATGAGAGATCAATGCGTTGTTACTGTTAGTTTATCCTCTTGAAAGATACAGATCCCCTTTCCAGGGACTATTTGTCTTGAAGCCACGATGGCCACCAGTTCATCGGACGTGTTTCAGACCGTGACAAGATGGCCTTATCAAAACAAGTCTCAGTTAATTATACATCTATGATCTGAGGAAACACATTACAATTTGTTTTAATGATCAAAGCCACCTGTATATATTCATTTCCCCTTCGGCAGGGACAGCGATTTGAACACACGTGGAAGAGGCCAGTTTGCATTGTTTTGGCTGAGCGTATGCATATGACCTTTAACATGAAATTGTCTCATGTGATAAGTAACAAGAATCTGAAAAGAGATGGTAAGAAACACTTCATGGGGGCTGGAGAGATGGCTCAATGGTTAAGAGCACTGTCTGCTCTTCCAGAGGTCCTGAGTTCAATTCCCAGCAACCACATGATGGCTCACAATCATCTGTAAAATGGGATCTGATGTCCTCTTCTGGGTGTCTGAAGACATAACAGTGTACTCACATTAAATAACAAAATAGATAAAACTTGGAAGGAGAGGAGGAGGAGGAGGAAAGAAAAGACTTAAGGGAGAATAACAGTTGTTCAAAAGGAGGTGAGGCAGATATTTCGTTTTTGTCCTTAATTTCTTGACTCGCTGCCATATAAATTAATTGTAAGAAAGCACATCAGCTGTTTGCTGATGCACAGCACAACTTTCCAAAGGTTTTCAATGTTGACCAAAGTGCTCATATATTAGGATTGCATTGATCCACAAAAGCTAAGGAAAACAATGATCTCATAGGTCTGCTGTAGCTTTCACTGAGTGTAAATACCATGCTTTATAACTGAAGCTTGTTTAAAATTTTGAACTTATTAGAGTTGTAAGACTATAAAGATAGTGCCTTTTAGCCCACCGGCCTACTAACCTATATATGATGGGGCTGAACTATTTATACAAAGGATCCTGAACTCATCTAAAGATGATTTAGACTGAACTGGGTGGGAAGCAACAGTCAGGACCATCACTCCTGTGTGGAGCTGCAATATAGATGCAGAGATGGCTAGGAGATGCACACCAATGGAGCTGTATTAAGAGTCCCTTTTAGACTACACCAGATTCATTTCATGTGGAGGTAAATAGGTCATGGGTATAGCCCACAGGCTTGTCTTTGTCCATACCACCGCAAGAGGCTTTCATGGCCTTTATTTTGTACCAGCAGGTCCTCTATGCAGCTTCCACAGAAGAGATGGTCACAACCCCATATACTGGGACTAAGAAAGCATGGAGCACTATGGTGACAATTTTGAAGACAGATACCTCCTATTTATCTCTGGGCGAAGGAGGGAGGATACAAAAGCAATATAAAGTCCTTTTCTTAGAGTTTATCGTGGTGTTTTGATTTGTAAGTAGATCTATAGGGAGAAAATTGACTTTAGGAGACAAACTGAAGGTCCTGTCTAGTTAAAAAGGAACTAGGAATTTTGATACTAAATAGATCAATGGAAAACACGAGGCTGTCTGTGTGTCTGGAGAAGGGAGAAGGGCCACTTTTAGACTCTCCTGTGTGTTCATGTGCATTTTGGAATTGGCGGCATTTGAGATTCATTGTGCTTTGCAATGGAATCTTTTTCCTAACTGTGAGTGAAAGTGAGAGGTAAAGCACACTGCACTGCCTTTATGTACAGGTTCTTAAGTAAGCCAATAAAGTACCCAGAATTTTAATAGGAAATTTAATTCAAAGACAATTTTCGGTCTAGGAAATGGAAATACCAAAGCTGGTCACTCTGTGGTATGACACTTTAAAATAAAGTTAAGTAGGTCACTGATGATCACATTTTCTGTGAAATTCTTTTTCCTCATTTTATTTAGGAAAATGTAAAATGGATAGAAAATTCTTTCACACATATCAGTAGGCTCTTAGATTTTTAAAAACCTACTTTTAATAAGGGTTCTTAAATGCTTTAATGTCCCTTCTACCCCACCACCCACCAGAGGTAGTGAAAAGGAAAAGTTAATAGAGCAAAGGAGGATGTAGAAATGTTTAAAAATATTCGTTTGGAGCAAATCTAGTTTGTGTGGTCACGATATCAGCAGTTCAGTTCACCAGAATGAGCAGCAACAGCTCAACCCACTCGTAAACACCAACTATGCATCAGCAATAGCAGGACTCGAAAACCCCACTCAGGAATCCACAACACAATGGCAGGTCGATCCAGAAAACACTGCAAGGCTCTGCCAATCAGCTCAAATCCTGGAAGTGGCAAGAAGCCTACAGACCACCCCCAGGAGTTTTTGTATGTTTCTCTCTATGAAGTCACACTGAACAATAACCAACAAAGAATGGTAAGGGGTACCAATACCACCCAGCATCATCAGCGAAGAGAAGCATCAGCAGAGCCCAATGATCCAGCAAAGAATGGCAAGGCATATCAAGACCGTCCAGCCTCATCCGCTGTCCATTGGGCTATATTTAGATCCTTTCCAAACATCATGTGTCTTAGCAAAACATCCTCCCATGTGTCTGCTTCAGCAAAAGCATCCTCTCATAAGACAGTTTCCAGAAAAGCATCATATGACACAACTGAGTCTCCAAAGACACCAGAAATTTCTGCTTCATATAGATGTGTCTATGTGTGTATGTGCATGTACGTGTGTGTGCATGTGTGTGTGTAAGATCAACTTTATAGAATATATCATCCTTTTCTCATTTGTATGGAAAAAAATACCTGACAAGAGAAACTTAAGACAGGGGTTTATTTGGGGTTATAGCTTAGGAAAGTAGCTCTCAGCCTTCCTTATACTACAGCACTTTAATGCAGCCCCACATGCTGTGGTGACCCCCCCAATCGCTTCATTGCTACTTTGTAACTGTCATTTTGCTACTGGTATGAATCATAATATAAATATCTGTGTTCTCCAATGGTCTTAGGGAACTCCTAGGCAAGGATCACTTGTCCCCAAGAGGTTGCACTCTACACAGGTTGAGAACCATTGGTTTAGAGAGAGATTATCTGTCATGGCAGTGAGTTCTGATGACATGGATATCAGGTGGCCAATCACATCATTGTATGCATAATCAGGAAGCAGAGGGTGATGACGACTCAATGTAGTTTTGCCTTTCTATCCAGTCTAGGATCCCGGTCCAAGGAGCTGCCACCCGGAGCCGGGGTGGGTCTTCACACCTTAATTAACTCAATCTCAAACCTTCCTCTAGAGTTTCTCAGAGGCTTGACTCCCAGGAGATACTAACTCCTGTGGAGTTGAGAACTGACGATGACCCTTCACAGGGAAGCCATTAGAGTACACACAGCAATGTGGACATAAGCATGATCATTTCAACCTGAGAAAAAATGTCTATTTAAACCAGAACACTCCAGTAGTGACGTCACTAGGATTAAGGAAGCTCCTGGAACAACAACTGTAAAACTGATGTCTAAGCCTAGAAAGGGATAAATTTGCATGTTTAACTGAAGCCAGAAAAACAAATTTCAAAAGACGGGATATTCATCGCTCTTATGGTTCTTCACAGAGTCACTAGTCTCCTGAGCCTGGCATGAAAAACGCTTACTGCTCCAATTCCATACAGTTTGGTTCACATCTTTCAATTTATGTGTGGGTGTGGTGCTGGAAATGACTCAATGGCCTATGCCAGGGAAGCCGTCTACTGCGGAACATTTTAAAGGATCGTTTTCATCTTGAGACAGATCATGGCAATTTTCCCAGTCTGACAAGATGTCAATCTGAAATTCATGTTAGCCTTGAACGTATTCTCCAGCAGCAGCCTTTTGCTTCACTTATTAAACAGTTTTAGAACTGCATATTTGTCTCTCTGTGCCTATTGAGCAAAGCATTAGTTCAAACAAGAGAATCAATAGGCTCTGTTTTTAAGAAATGAGATAGAATTTATTTGTATCCAAAGTTACTCTTTCACATTCTCCAATTGACCTCGAGGACCATGAACTCTGGGATGGGATTTTAAAACCTTGTCAAGATTTCTAACTGTGTTGTTAAAAGCAGTCTGTGATGGTCTTTCCCCAGGTGTAACATAAAGGTATCACTTTGCTTTTGTTCTAGTAGTATTGTGGACATACAAGTGCTGGATCGTTTCTCAAAAATCTGTGATGAGGAACATCACTGTTTGAAACACTCACTTGCCAAGCATGCATAAGTCTCAGGTTCCTTTACAGAACCCCATAAACAAGCGGTGGCATGTGTATGTTGACTCGGCACTGATCAGGTAGAATGATGGGATTGGGAACTTAAGATCATCCTTGGCTATCTAGTGAGTTTGGGGCCAGTACTGGCTACTTAAAATCCTGTCTCAAAAACAAACAAACAAACAAACAAACACGCAACAGTACGTTTTAAGTTACCAGACCAAGAAATTCACAGGCTTGCCTCATATACTGAGGCTCTGTAGACATGACAGTATTTCTTTGGTACAACCAGACCTGGAGTTCTCTCAGTTCACAACTGTATATGTGATAAGACCTTTATTCCAACAGTCTCTATAAGTTCATCATCTGTACATTGGCAAGAATGGTTCTCAGGTTCACCAGTAGATTTAAAAACGCTTAATTTTTTTCTTTATTTATGTTCAATAAGGGGATTGTGTATACTGAGTCTCTAGAAGTCAAGGAAAGGCTATACATGCACTGTGCTGTTCACTACAAGTATGCTTCCATGAAGTGGCCATTATGTCTGTGATATGTGCAAGGAGGAGCCATTACTTCAAACATGGTACCTTGTTGAGTTTCAGTACAGAAGGTCTGAATGGCAAACATGGGGGAGGGGGGGCGGGGAAGCACAGCTAAGACTTATAAGAAGTCTTCAGGTTAAAGAGGTCTTATATTCATCTATGTGGTGATACAGACCAGCTCACTAGTACACAGATAAGCACAAAAGCAAAGCATGAATATTAGAAGTTAGCAGAACACATTAGGTACCGAAGAGATGCCATCCATAGCTACAATGGGGAAAAACTACGGTCTACAGGACACCCATGAAATATACAGAATAGATATCACTGAAGAGATGTCAGAAAACCACAGCCAAGTGTTCCAAACTCCTTAGCAAGAAGGAAACCACGTTCTTCAGCACAGTCTTCGGGAACCTAATGTGTGACGTACCGGCTCTCTGCCACTGAAGAGCTATCACAAAGGCAGTTGTTTCTAGCTTCCTATGGATGGAGTAGAAGTCAGTGAGAAGTGAGAAGAGATGATGAAAAGCTCTCTCCAACTGTTTTATGTCAGGCCGAGAAAAGGTATGAGTAACTTGGATGCACATTTCATCAGCCCAACGTTGGCTACAGAGTCCCACCTTCATGCAAACTATCGAGGTTCTAGCTTCCTGGTGGTTACACACAGTTACCTACCTGCCTGTGTCTCAACAAAGCTTAGTCAGAGCCATGAAAGCTTGGCTATTGTCTTCTCCATTCTCAACTCCTACAGTTCTATTCTACTACTTTTACTTCTGTTCTGGCATGGCTACACTGCCAGTGGCTTCTTTCCACTTTATTAGACATCACTGAGAATAAACATCCTGGAAAACTGGCAGATACTAAGGGGTATTTCTGTAAAATCATTAGATGTTCTTCTCCTGTTTGAAAAAAGTAAACCATGAATGCATGTACCCAGTATGTTGTAATCCATGTAGTAGAAATAATTCATTTTGGCCAAAGAAAATCACCCTGGAAATTACCAGACAATATACCATGGATTATTTAGTGGAATGGCTGAAGGTGTTTTCAGTAAAATGCAGTGTATGCTGTATTCCCTGATCCCATTTGTCCTCTTAAAATTAATTTCTGTAGTGCTCCACAGTTACCTGCTTAATTATTCATTCGAGATGTCACAGAGAATGATGCAGTACTCCAAAACAAAGCCAATAAAACACGTTTCTAATGCTAACTATCAAAGCAGGGGAACATGATCATTGCAAATAAGCAAGAACCTGCACCCCTCTCCATAGCTGCGCCATGCGACGATCAAGCATTGCTTGAATTAATTTAAGGGTGTTTATATAAATTTGCTCAGACGTTTGTGACTCCCACTATAGTTTGTAACCATAGAGTGTGTGCTTCACAGGCAAATGTTCAGCTTAATGTTTGATGCCCTGAAACAACTTCCACCTACGTTTGCATGTTGTACTGTAGAAGAGGAAGGAGCATTAGAATCATAGCCCGTGGCTAGGTCTGACTTTGGCATATTTGCGGATCAGGTTTCTTGCCATCTTAAAGACGATTCCTCAGGTATAAACTGTACTTTACCAAGTTGCTGTGTATATGGAGCAAATAGCTGTCAAATTAAATCTGTTTTGAAACTTGTCTATGTAGCAACGATAGCTTATTATCTCTGTGTATATATCAGATATGTCTAGAGGTAAATAACCTACAAAATGAATATATTTTTATTATGTATGTGTAATATGTATTAAAAGAGAATTTTTTAATATTAGCTTATATGAAGGGGTCTAGGTAGTTCAACAATGTCTATCTCATCCCAGAAAGGCTGTGAAACCTCATCCATGAAGTAAACATGTATGCCTCAACAGTCCCAGTATTGGACTAAAGGTCAGGAAGATTCTTGGAGAGTTGCTGGTATTTTGTCTATGTTGGAAGCCCAAATAAGCAGGTTCTAATATCAGTAAATGGCTGTAGCAGTGACAGCACTATGATAGATGGACTTGCCAGCAAGAGTGAAGACACACAGGCAAAACCCACAATTACCTTCTTCTGTGTTCTTTTGTCTAGGCTGCCACCAGAAGATGCTGCTCACACTTAGGGAGGGTCTTCTCACCTCAAATAATCTCACCACAAAGTCCCCCACAGGAGTGCTCAGTTGACATGATCCAGTCAAGGTGACAGCCATTATTAGCCATCACACTCTTGAAAGTGATTATTTTCTATTATTTATATCAGGAGAATTATAAGTGACAAGACTGATTTGAAGGAATAAAATATAAAGTGGAGTGAATTGTTATTCCTTTATAAAAAACCTGTTAATTGAGAAAGAAAATTCATTTAAGTATTTAACATTTAAAATTATTGTACTTAAAATTTTGTATCAAATAGAGAAATTTAATGTTTCTACATTAAAATAGAGGTGATTGAAATCTTATTAATGTAAAGATTGTCTTCTTCTGAACCTGAGTTTACTGAGCCACACCTCACTGGGAAACAGTTGGAAATTAAAACAGAGCCTTGTATATTAAAACCAGATGAGCCAAACAAATATTATTGTCTGTTTTGAGTGCTATATATACTGAAAGTTAAGTTTAATAGATCTTTTAGAGAAAAAAAATCATGTGAAAATTAAATCAAATCTAAGAAGGTAAATATTATTTACACCATTCTGAAGTGGGGGCAAAGGGGAAGAGAGAGAGAGAGAGAGAGAGAGAGAGAGAGAGAGAGAGAGAGAGAGAGAGAATATTATAATATTATGAGAGAATACATCTTACAACAGCGGAGACAGGAGTCATTAATGTAACATCTTCCAGAATGAGACAATGGGGTCATCAAAACAGGCACAAATTCTCAGTAATATCTACGTCCCGTTGCTCCTGTTCCAGAGTCAATGGAGTCGGCTATTTGGATTTAGAAAACAAAATTTCCAAAGGAGTCAGCACCAGCAGGGCTTTCCTTCAGCTGCTAGGTTCAAGTCAAGATGGCCTCCAACATGCGGTACGCTGGAACATCTACCTCCCTCTTGTTCCTCCTGAGAGGTTCACTTGGAAGTGTGGCTCCCAGCGTAAAGACCAGAGACAGGAAAGCGTAGGACGTAGAACATGGCTTATCCTGTACATAGAATGGTCCGGCTGGATTCTAAAATAATAGCATAATTTTGAGAAGTTCACAGAATGTCACCAAGAAAACTATGCTCATATTGTAAGAATGTTTATCTTTAATAATAATGAGGTGATTAGGACCCATCAGTGTATGAGTAAATAATAAATAAATTAATTAAAATAACTCCATTATCTGGGTGACATGTCCCACTAACTGTAGCTCTAGACCTGCCTATGGCTTTCTTTTCATCTTCACTGTTACCGTAAAACTTTCTCCAAGTGTTGTGACTATTCCAAACTGAAATACAGACTAAGGTCTGATTGTGAAAGCTCATTTTAAACTTGTCATGATAGCATTCAAGTCTGAAACTATGTGGCTGTCCTAGAAGGAGATACCACAGTTTGAACAGGCCCAAAACACTGAAGTTTCCTGGTGTGATTAGTAGAGAAATAAAATATATTCCTCTTCATGATAGAGAAAAAGAATCCTTCCCCTGACTGTGTAGTCAACCCAAACAGAAAAGGGCACCCGTAACAATTTTAAATTTGATTCTTAAAATTATATTCTAATACTTACTGTATTTAAATGTTTTTCTGTAATATGAGATTCTTGGTGCTTTTGATTGTATTATTTTTATGATATAAAATGACTGTCGATGATCAAATCATATTTGGACAAAAAAATATGTATTGATTTCACTACTGAGTAGAGTGGATAGGACAGTGACAAAATTACTTTGGAAAATTTCTCCTTTTTTTGTTATTTTATTTATTTACATTTCAAATGTTATCACCCTTACCAGTTTCCCCTATGCAACCCCCCTAAGGATCCCCCTCCCCCTCCTTCTATGAGGGAGCTCCCCCAACTACCCACCTACTCCTGCCTCACTGCCCTAGCATTCCCTATGCTAAGGCATCAAACCTCCACACAATCAAGGTCTCCCTTCCCATTGATGCCAAACAATACCATCCTTTGCTACATATGCAGCTTAGAGCTATGGGTCCTTCCATGTATACTCTTTGTTTGGTGGTTTAGTCCCTGGGAGCTCTGGGGACTCTGGTTGGTTGATATTGTTGTTCTTCCGATGGGATTGCAAACCCCTTCAGCTCCTTCAGTCCTTTCCCTAACTCCTCCACTGGGGTCCCTGTGCTCAATCTGATGGTTGGCTGCAAGCATTCTCATCTGTACTGGTAAGGCTCTGGCAGAACATCTCAGGAGACAGCTATATCAGACTCCTGTCAGCAAAAACTTCTTGGGTTTGGTATCTGCATATGGGATGGATCCCCAGGTGGACAGTCTCTGAATGGCCTTTCCTTCCATTTCTGCTCCACTGTTTGTCCCTGTATTTCCTTTAGACAGGAGCAATTCTAGGTTAAAATTTTTTAGATGGGTAAGTGGCCCCATCCCTTAACTGGGGGACATGCCTAACCTCTGGATATGATCTTGACAGGTTCTCTTTCCCCTTTGTTGGGTATTTCAGCTAATGTCATCCCCATGGGGTATTGGGAGCCTCTTACTTTCCTAGCACCTGGGACTTTCTGGTAGCTATCCCCAGTTCCCCATCCCCCATTGCTATACACCTCTGCTCAATTTCCTGACTCTCTTTACATCTCCCCTGTCCCCTCCCACATCTGATCCTGCCCCCATTTCCCCCCTTCCTCTCTTCCTCCCAAATCCCTCCCACCCTCTACCTCCTGTGATTATTTGTTCCCCCTTCTATGTAGGACTGAAGCATCCACACTTGGTCTTCCTTCTGCTTGAGTGTCATATGGTTTATGAATTGTATTGTGGGTATTCTGAACTTTTTTCCTCATAGTCGTTTATCTGTGAGTACATACCTTGTGTGTTCTTTTGTGACTGGGGAATTTCATAGATGTACTGCAAGCTCCCTCCCAGTGATGCCCAAAGATTCTGTCATTCAGCATTCAATCAAACTTCTATTAGGTGAAAGGAGAGAATGTAACATTTCACTATAGTAATCCCTGAAGAGGTATGGGAACACAGTAGCAGGTAGTTATCAATGAGGAACTGGTGTTCTCCACTGTAAACGATGCTCCATCAAGACAGTGACATGTATGAAGCTTCCCACAGTAGCATTGACAAGGTCTTATCTACATGATAGAGTACAAAAGCAATATTTTCTTGTCCAAATATATTTTTGACTTCAGTGATCATTACATTTACATTAAAAATATAAATAATTTTAGAAAACTAAGTCAAGAATGCTCGCACAGAGGAAAACACTATAATTGATGTATTGAGTAGAATTTCAAAATCTTAATTTCAAAAATGTTCCCAGTGATAATTCATAGTGTTTCCAGATTCTCATGTGTTCATATGCTCTGTGACATATACATTATATATCCCATGTATAGATTTTAAGCTTATTTTATTTGTTGCCTATGGTTATGCTATATTCTTATGTTATGTTGTCTTGTCGTATCATGTCATGTCATATGAGACAATGTTTCAGTATAGCCCTGGATTGTCTAAAACTATGTTGACCAAGGTTGGCTTGAATTCACAAAGAAAGCCCTTCCTCTGCCTAGCGTATACCAGGATTAATGTGTATGCCTTGGTATCTAAGTGCTTTGTGGATTTCTAAAAATATGTTTTCAGGAATACTCATTGATAAATTACCTTAAAAAGACTGGGTGAGGGAAGGAGCCTCCTACAACTTGAATGAAGACATGGAAACAAACCAGTCTGGTGGAGCAGACTAGCGAGTGGCTCTCAGCGAACAAGATAGCAGCCAGGTGACATTTGACATTTGAATTCCAATTGTATTCATTGTAGATTGAGTTTCCAATTATTGTTTCCTTGCTCGAGGAAAATATACCAGATTCATGGAAGTGAGTTCTTCTAGGACCTTCTGAGAGAAGTCAGTTCTTTCCTTCTGATCCCCTCCTTACTAAGGACTCCTAGCTGTTGTGTGATCAGATACCCAGTTGGCCTCCCCCCTCAACCCCACGCCAATTCCTGTCACACTATAGCCTTCTAGCTCCATGCTCTATGGCAGCTTCCAGCTTTCCTCACAAGATCTTTAAGCCATGGCCTTTGGTTGTAGGTGAGGACTTTACTTTATAACAGTGGGGTTTGACTCTGAGATGCCCCACAAAGGCTCAAGTGATTGAGTGATGGCTTAATGGGTTTTAAGAAGTGACTGGATCCAGTAGATTCTGTCCTAATTAATGGCATAAGCAGACCATTGATCAATTTATGATAGCTTGATTGGGATGTATGGATTGGTTGGTAGACATAAGACACTGAGGATGGGCTCAGTAGAGACATACCTTGTCTGTAGCCCCTTCTCACTATCTCTGTCTCTCTCCCTCTCTTTTTTCGATCTCTATGTCTTCCTCTTCATCTCTCTCCTCTTCTTGATGTTTTTCCCACCCTCATTCCCCATCCTTCCTGGTTGCCGTGATATGAACAGCCTCCAGAGTTTCATAATTTAACTGCCATGATGTTCAGCCTCACCTCAGGCAGGAGGCAACAGATCAAGGGATCTTGGACTTGAAAATTCAGGAACCATAAAAGCCAAGTAAATATCCACTTTTAAAAATTGTTCTTTCAAGTATTTCCTACAGCAGCTTAAAGGTTTGACTAATATGATGACATTTTAGGGCAAAAAGAAATATACGAATAACAACAACAATAATAAAATCTGTTTAATATTAAAGAATAAGAGCGCTCTGGCGTTCTTCTGCTTTAGATATGATTGGTCAAAACTTTCTTGGGAACAGTCTCACTTTTAGTGTCAGAGTGGAAAGAGGGTTAGACGTCTGTGGCTGAGCCTTTGTGGGACTCAGATGCTACACTCTGTTAACCCACTGTGAGTTGTAGCATCTCAGAACTGCTCTATTGGGAATACATGTACCTGGGAAGTTCATTTTAACAATTCTGACTTTAGATATAAATAAATATTTTTCCCTTAGATTTATTTATTTTGTAAGCCCAGAGACTTAGATGTTATTCTTTTAATGTTTGTTTTACGCAGTTTTATTCAAGACAAGGTTGTTCAAAGGTTTCATAAGCTGGTTATAGGGCAGTTGTTCAGGTGAGAAATAAATAAGAAAATCATCAGAATTCAATCTTTTGAGAATTAACTATAAATAACCCCACTATGTTTCCCATTTTAAAATTCCATCATTTAGAGAATATTTCCCTGGGTTTCAAATAACCAACAGTTAAATTCAGTTAATCAGAGCCATTTAAGACACTAAAGGTATATGTATATCTGTACAACTTGTATTGTTTATGTCTGTGCATCAATAATATTTGATGAGTAGTATAATATGATGATATCTTTAAGAATAATATCTTCCAGTAGTACACTTATGTTGCCATATAGACATAAGCCGAATCTTAGAGACCTTTAATTGCTTAAATGTTTTCATCTCTGAGTAGATATCTATACCTTTATCCAAAGATGAAACTGATTCTTATTTTGTTGTTCTCTTACTTATGTTCTATTTATAGGATACACATTATTGTTATATACATTATTAATGTATTATAAAAATGAAAATACTATATAATAACGGCAATGCTTCATTTCTTTCCATGTGGCTCTTTTAAGTTCCTTTAAAAATATGCCTTATGTGTTCTTTGTAAAAATCTTTTGAAATATGCATACGAGTAACTATGTACTTCATTTATTTTAAAGTAAAAATGGGGTAGCAATAAGGAAGAACATGAAATCCTGATGGACTCAGTGCTAGAATTCACACAAAGTTTCAAATGAAGTATTCAGGAACAAGAATTTAAAAGACTAAATCCCTCTTAATAATTCCATTTGGACTATGTATGCAATTTTGTATGAAGTGTTTCAATAAACCATCTGGTATATGCTGAAATGCCCCAATTAAAATCAAACCTATACTGGAAATATTTCATAATATGTAGGTTTTATCTTTTCCCCTGTGTTCATTATCTCTTATTTGAGAAATGGCCTCTAATAAAGATATTCATTTGGCCTCAGGATATGTATGCATTAAGGAAATAAAAACCCCAAGAGTTCTCCCTATTATATCCATAAGCTATTTGTCAAATATCCCTAGGGCCTTTCACGCTCTGGTCAGTGATTTGCGGCAATCACTACAGAAACTCCATATAGTTTTGCAACATAACTTTGTGAGCCTTCCAAATTACCACATCTTTTAAGGCTTCCTTATGCTTTATTGAAGGCTTCAGGAAAAATAGATATTTCTTTCTGGACCAGAACTTTCGTCATAATGAACTCAGGGGATCAGGATTATCAAAAACAGATCCTTCATTAGGACCTCTACTCTCTGCAGACCTGTGACCAAGGTGAAAGCGGGTGTTGTTATTTTTATAGTATTGAATTGGGTGGATGATTCTTATCAGTGCAGCATATTATTGTTCCAAATTTTAAATGTTATTTTTTGATATCATCTTTGTTCTGTGTGTGGTTAGGTTAGAGATGATTGTGGGGAAGGCTCCCTAGCCTCCTTCGCATGTGTGACGATTAAGAATATTTCCCTGTTTGTTTCAAAAGAAGCAAAAAAATAAATCACGAGATAGGAAACAGACATCAGACCTACCAGAGACTGTTCCCAGGCACTCACTGAGTAAAATCTCAGCATTTAAAAGATTCCCTTTGTCTTTTGTGCACCAGTTGATAACTGTATCACTGCTTCAGTGAGAATTTTGTTTATGTGGTACAAGGAAACATGACTATACAGAGATTTCACAGTCTTTATAGAAGGTCAGAGGATAATATGAACACAGAAGGATATCATCCTGATGGAAAAGGGAATTCAAGGTGTGCTGTTTGTTGACACAGCTCTATTGTTTCACTCCACACAATCAAGAAATTTCTAAATTATAATCTGAATAAAAGAGACCTAAGTATAAAGGTGTACTTTCTGAGTGGTGGTTTTTAGGCATTTTCTTCCACTGCAGTACAGCAAAGGAAGGCAGAGCCAGAGAGTAGAGACCAGAGTTTAGCTATTATGAACCAGTTTATCACGGCTCATTTCTAAAAGCCCTTACTATTACCGTACACATTTGCTCAGTGTCATTATTTTCTTTAATGTCCTTAAAATGTTAAGCACCAGTCTGTGATACAGTTTGTTTGTTTTTTTTAAATCACCCTTCTCTTTTCTAATTATAAAATATGCAGAGTGTTTCACATGACCTGTGTGGTATGGGGTGTGTGTGTGTGTGTGTGTGCACATGCATGTGCTTGTGCATGTGCATATGAGTACACATGTATGTAATAAGGGTTTGTGAGCATGTGCATTATGTATGTGTATCACATCTTATTTGGAATGCTCAGACTGACAACAATAATTCTTTGAAACTGTTGTTCACGCAAAACCTTGTGTTTATTTTATAATTTATGAATTATCGTGCATTTTTATAAAATAATGCTTTTTATTCACTGCTTTTTAACATAGAATTGTCTATCCCAAAAGATACTCACTTTATTTAACACTACAGATCCACGTTTTCAGACCATTTTAGCTTATAGTTTGAAGAGAATTGTAGCCAGGGGATTTTTACAAAAGAAAGATGTAAGGAAGGAAAGGACTAAAGGTGTAACATGCCCCAAAGCCACGGTCCCTGAAGTCCACCCACAGAAACTTGGGCTTCCTTCCAGTTGTTATAGAACCAGTTTCCTAATTCTGAAAGAAATAAAATCTCTTTCATTCATGTGACTGGAGCAGCACAGATTTTCTAGACACGTCCTTTATAGAGTTAGCTCTTTTAGTGAGTCAGTATTGGTACCATGGCAAAATATTTTTTGTAACGTTTTTATAGTTCTTATTTCATCAGTTGTTCACTTTATATTTTTTCCAAGTCTATAATGGTGACATTGGATGGGACTTTTCAGTTCACTTGTATTGTATACTTTTAAAAGTATAAAACTGATTGAATAAATGTTCTATTTGAAACTGATTTTCCCCAGCTCTTAGGAAATGTGCTATCAAGACAACTTCTGTCCTTAAAAAAAAAAAAAAAAAACAAATTAAACAAAAGTAATAATAAAAACAGAAAGAAAAAATAAAATAAGTCCTGTGTTGAGAACATGAATGGTACTTGGCAGAAAAAATATAAATATTGCATTAGTCTTGGCCCATTTGGATCATGATCCAGAATAATAGATATAGGTCAGCATATGTAGAAATTTCTTTGTTGAAAATCTAAAGCTACTATTAGCCCATAATACTGGCCTCAGTATTCACAGTCTTTCAGCTGTGACTTGTAGACAAACTTATCCATTAGAAGCCACAAACTCATGGCAGGATACAGAGAGTCTGCAGTGAGGTTCCTCAGCCGTTACAGTGATGGCTATAAGCCCTTCATTTTCATAGCACTGCCCTGTAGGCTAGTATATCAGCACCACCACCAGTCAGACCATGCCCTTGGCAAAATAGGATGCAATGGTGGCATAATTACAAAGGAAATGGTTGGAGAGAACTCCCCAGAGCCTGCCAAGCTGAGTGCCTCAGGGTGATTTCCTGCTGGCCTCAGATTGGATCCAGTCATGTAGCATCATGCCCAGAGGTTGCTAGATGTTTTCACTATCCCAAAACCATATGCTGAAACTTTGCATCTCCTTGTAAAACAAAGACTACACGTACTCACTTGCAAAGCGCTATTTAAAATAAATATATTGAAGAATGCATCTATTTTCTTTGGGATCCATTGTGCAACTAGGTTTCCACAAGATTTGCTCTTGTCAATCATTTAATATACCATTACTTGAATGTATAAAGGTTTCATACAATTTGTGGTCACCCTGATTGCTTGAAAATTGTGCTGACACCGATACTCCTTGAGCATGTGAGAGGAAAGATGGCTGCAGAACTGTGGCTCCACCAGTTGCACCGTGTAACCACCAAAGTCAAGTTGACTTTCCTAAGGTTGTTTTGCTGAGACTGCATAAGAGCCAAAGAAGCTGGAAGTCTTGGTATTCCTGTGCTAGGTTCTTTGCTGTTGTTCCAAACAGCAGTCACAGAGGACCTTGGGAGGCTGTCCATCTTGGGCAGACAGTGCCAGAGGTGTTGTTATTCACTAGCTACTCACTATAAGATACAAGGGAACATGGGCTCAGAATTACACAAGAAGAACTAGTGTTTTCCCTTAGGTGATTAAGAAAGTATCACAGGACCAAGAAGGTTGTAGGTTAATGGATATATTGAATTTTACTGAGTAGAAGAGGCATGAGGAAGCATCCTGAGAGCAGAGTCTCAGAGCACTGTATATACGCCTGGTGAAAGAGTAGAATACATGATGCTTGTGCTAGGTAATGTGGATGCCACATTCAGTTTCAGGATTTTCATATATATATATATATAAAATTATTGTATACAGTTCCCCAAATAATAACCAACACACCAAGTTTGCATTATTTCTTCCTCAAAAAAGTAATCTGTGATTGGGTGCTTATGTAAATGTTGTTTCTGTTGTTTTCATTACTCTACATAAGAAGCCTTTTAGACCTTCCTTTTTTTCTTCTTTTCTTCACCTGAGATGTTCTATACATATATCCTGCACCGTGGCTCTTGATGCATTATTCATTGGTCCTGCACCATAGTTCCTTGGAATCATAGCCTATGTAAGAACTTTTTTTCAACATCTTTCCCAGGCCAAGTTTTGCCATAACAAAGATAATATCCATTGCACTAAGAAATCATGACTTGGAGACAAAGTATCAAATGCTAGAATTATAAAGATTAATGGGATGGTGGTCCTTTTCTGAGCAACTTCAATGACGAATGGATGAGAGAAATAAGCAAACATCCTTCTCGAAGAGAGAAGTAATGTCTATATGGTCAAGAGAGAAAGACAAGACTGCATGAAACGTCATTATGGCTTGGAGCACTTAGAGAATAGTCTAGAAATGTCATAGACATGCTGGAGAGCTACATACTTCAGTGTTCCCACATAAGAAGATGGAGTGGAGACCAATGATGGCAGTGTAAGAATGGCCTTGGCAGGTAACCAGAACAGCAAGGCATGGTAGACAGACAAGAGCAGCTTGTGGAAAGCACAGCAATATGGCTATGAAGAATTTAGGACATGTGGCTGGGATAGTGTGGGGGTCATGTTGGGGCCCTCCAAAGTTCACTTTGTCATGGAAGCGGTGAGGAGCAGCAGAGCCAGTTCTGTACTTCCTAGAGAGGTTACTCACAATTCTACTTCTTGTTCAGCTGGAAAATCAAGTTTTTCTCGTTTCTCTCCTCAAGAGTACTACCGACCTCACCCAAAACAAAACTGTGCTGTGCAGAATACTGTAATTGTTCAAATACTCCAAATTTTGTTGATTATAGTAAGGGGGGTTTATTTTGCCCAGACCTATAGATAATATGAAGATCTAGAAGCCTTTTGTGTTTGGCCTTTAACAGTCTTTCAGCAACATCATCATGGCATGAGTCATGAGTGTGAAAGATGCAGCAAGCCATGGTAGACTGGGTATCAATGCTTGTTCACTTATAACAACCCTGTCTCAAGAATTAACTTAGAGTTTTACAGGCTATGTTAATCCTTCCACAGTGAAACCTCCAATAACCTAACCAGGTCTCCCTAGCATGCACCCCAAAATGTCACAAAGTTCACCTTACCATATTACTATACCAGAAAACAAGTGAGGGACTCACGTAAACCATATCCAAAGCATAGATATCCCAGTGGAATAGTGAATGACAGTACCCAGGCACTGTCACACATCACTAGTTTGTGGAGGTAGCTCAGGCTCTCTTAACGCCGTCCCAGAAGCTTTAACATAGGATTAAGCAAAATATCCCCCATAGTTCCAGAGGAAGTCCAAGTTCAAGGTGGCAGCAGATGTCCTGTGTGATGAGGACAGCTTTATAGGTCTTCCTATTTCTTCTCTCATGAGAGTACCGATCCTGTCCTTAGGGATCCCCACTCAGGGCTTCAACTTCATCCTGAAGGTCTGCTTGGAGGTAAGCCCTTCAACATAAGTGTTCTACCCCAGACCTTCCAAATCTCTGTCCTACTCCAAAGCAAACTATGATTATTAAATACTAACTAGTCTACCTTGCTCAACCTGGATTTTTAACTTTATGTATAATTTCAGTAATAGGTTAGCAGGAGAAAAAGAAATGTGTGTGTTTTCCTGAGTTACACTCAACCTTAATAACCAGAGTCTGACCTATTTATTTTAATGAGCTCACAGAATAACAGATTTTCTTAAGCTATGTCCTTCCAAAATGCAACGGTGACTCAGATATGGGTAGACTTTACATCCCCAGAAGGCAAACATTGGAAAGAAAACTGGATGAAACTTAATGAGTCAAGTTTCACAAGATCTTAAAACTCAAAATTATTCAACTTTAATGTAATAACCAGCCTTTGGCGCTGCTGACTGAAGTCATGATAGCACCTTTCATTAGGTGAACCATACTCTAGAGAGATGGCTTTTTGTAGAAGTCCTGACTACATCAGGGTTCTTGGGTGTGAGGGTTCCCTGTCAACTTCTCCTCAACTGCTTTGATCAGAGGCTTCCCAAGCAATAGAAACTGAGACAGTGACTCTGGTGATCTTGGTGTTGTCTTTGGGGCCATTTTCCCCTTTTCTTGAAAAGCTGTGTATGCTTCAAGCCTGAATGGCCTTATGATCCTGTCTTAAGATGTGAGGCATCTGTCTGCCAGCCACTTTCATTCCGTCCCATTTTCTTTCCCACAGTTCAAACTGGTAACTTTACACATAGGTTGGCTAATGAGGTCTGTGGTTGACATGCCCACCCATCTTGTGCAGTGGCCCATCACCCACGGGCTTCTTGTTCTCCTCTGCACGTACTCTTTGATTTCTCTGTAGTACAGACAAGACAGGCTGCATATTTTCTGAATTTTTAAGTCCTAGGTCCTTTGGGTGACAGTGATTTCTTTGGTTCATTTCTCGAATCTTAAATTTCATGCAAGCCATCAGAAGGTACAAGCCACTCCTTTGTCACCTGGATTAGGAAGATCCTTACTAAATACCATCACCTCCATACTCACAAAGCCCACTAAACCACAAGGACAATTCAGCCAAATTCTTTGCCACTTACAAGCAAGGATCGCCTTTCTCCAGTGCCCAATGAACAGAAACGTGTTGGCTCTTAGATATGGAGGTTAAAAAGTCAAGTTATGAGGACTAGTATACAGTGACAACCTTCTTATTGTTCTATCTCATGAGCATATGACAGAGAGAAAGGAAAAAGGAATTGTTAATCCCTTTATACAAACATATCCCATTGCTTAGTTAGGGTTTTACTGCTGTGAACAGATACCATGACCAAGGCAACTCTTATACAGGGAAAACTGAGGCTGGCTTACAGGTTCAGAGGTTCAGTTCATTATCATCATGGCAGGAAGCATGACAGCATTCAGGCAGGCATGGTACCAGAGAAGCTGAGAGTTCTATATCTTGTTTCAAAGGCAGTTAGAAGACTGGCTTCAAGAAAGATAGGAGGAAGTTCTCAAAGCTTACCCCCATAGTAACACACTTCCTTCAACAAGGTAACACCTCCTAACAGTGCCACTCCCTGGACCAAGCATGTTTGAACCACCATACCCATTAATTATGAACCCCTACAACTACTCACAGTAATGTAATTCTTTTGTTTGCCCCAGTGACTGATCATCTCTCTATATTCCTCCCTTTCTCACATTGTTGAATTGCACCTGATTTTCCAATATATGATTTTTAGACGAAATCTAGAAACTGTAGAGAGAATCTTTTATAAGCTTAACCTGTCAATAAAACAGCTGATGACCAATGAACTGAGGCAGGGCATAGGAGGTGGGACACTGGCAGGGAGAGAGGGATTCTGGGAAATAGAGTATGAAAGAGAGATTCAAGAGAATGGGAGGAAGAATGCAGGGAGATGGACATACACCAGCAGATAGATGAACTCAGGAAGATGCTGAGAGAGATGCTGAGGTAGATGCTAAAGAAGAAGTGGGCTGGGACTAAAGAGAGGTCACTAACCAAGTGGTAGACATAGAAATTAGAATGGGTTAAGGAAGTTACAAGATAGTAAGAGGATGAGCCAGAGCTTAGAGCCACACATTTAATCATCAATAATCAGTCTCAGAGTCACCATTCTGGGAGCAGGGACTAGAAGGAAAAAAATAGATTAATATATTTTAACAATTTTAAGTAACATGAAGTTTTAAAGTATACTTAAAAGAGAATTGTTTGAACCAGGAGTAACAAATAAGGTTAATGTCTAACAAGCAAAGATCTAAATAAATAAATGGGAAAACAATCTAGTAATCTAGATTAGGATCAGAAGGACTGGATAATAGTAAAATCTACATTTTAAAGTCTCTCATGGTAATGATAAGGAAAGTACAATTAGCAAACTGACAAAATATCAAAATGAGGAGAGTTGAGAGTGGGCAGAAAAAGAAAACATGACCATTTGAGAGACAGACAGAAATTGAGGGACGTGTGTGTGTGTGTGTGTGTGTGTGTGTGTGTGTGTGTGTGTGACTATGATTTGCATATTTTAAGTGTCCATCCAGGACTTAAACACAATGAAGTGTTGGTTTCGCATATTAACAATTTCTACAATCTTTAAAGACCACCCTTGTTCTTAACATCCATCTCCTTTTCTTTGCCTTGTGACTTATGCTATTAGGGAGCTCTATTCAGTTGCTCTTTCCCCTTCCAGACCTGCAAAGAGGATTTAGCTAGGATCATAGTTACATTTGCAAATGCCATCCTCGGGACCTAAGTACATCTTAACAGCATTGACAGTTCCATTATCACAGCTTGACCACGCCAGGCTTTATAGCATTGCTAAGTAATCTGTGTCAATTTTTGCTCTTGAGAATAAGGGACAAAAATATCTCTTAAGATAAAAGGAAATATATATATATATATATATATATATATATGCATACCCCCACAGTATCCTGTCTTTAAAACACTAGCAAGTTATAATATTTTATCATAAGACAAATTCTTTCCAATATTCTGTCTCTTTTTTGTAGTAATTTTGCTGTGGAGACCAGTTCTGTTTAGGCCAAGCAGCCCTAACAAACATAAAAGGGATCTTTGCATGCTTGCATGCTCATGAATTCATACGGCATTAAGACGTGCACAGATCTGATGGTTGGCACTCTGGAGCCTCTGGATGCTCAGCAATGAACTTCCTCTGATCTGAGGTCTAAATTAGGCCTCCTGCTAATAATATATTTATTTCAGCACACATAACAACCATTAAAATCTTTTTATACATCTGTAAAATTCCCTGTTCTGGAAAAGAATCAAAAAGTAGATAAAGTATTAAACAGTTTGAATATTCTTGTCAACAATTTAATATATTTGATATGATTTTCCCTTCAATGAACCCTTGGATGCTATTTCATCATAGAGCTTCATTTGGCTTAAGTAATCTCTTAAGAATCACATCAGTCAGCACGTATATATGTTCAATCTCTCTGTCTCTCCTGCATGTGTGTGTGTGTGTGTGTGTGTGTGTGCGCGGCGCGCGTGTGTGTGTGTGCACGTGCATGCGTGCATGTGTGCCACACAATAGAGGATTGAATGGAAAAAAGCAACATGAGGAATCACAATCTTCCTTATTGAACACAATTGTCAATCACTTTACACAGAGTATTAGAGGAACCCAGGATGCAACAGGGCAGTGCTGTGTGTGTTAGAATTTCCGGCATGCAGGGACACTTTCTTGCTTCCAGCAATTCAGGTGAGTTTAATACAATTTCAAAGTTCCACAAGGGGATTTTGATGGGCACTGTTCTTTGAGATCTATTGTACAAAACCCATTAGAATGACATTGTTGTGAAGGAATAACAAGGATACATTAAGTCATTAGTACTTCAGGAACTCGACTTTTCAATTTACTACCCACTTGTACGGAACACGACATATCTTCATAAAATGTCAAAAGCCTGTTGGTCCTCTGTTAGGATATAGAGCCAACATTCATATTTAAGAATATGTATGCATCTTTCGCTCTTTTACTTGTTATTGGGGGTGATTAATGCCCCACAGAAACAGAAATAAATTTGAATCAGAGGGAGAAATGTGTTCATTTGACAGCAGCAAGAGGAATGGGATGGCTTTAAAAGGGAATTATGGGAAATGATGGTGAGCAGGATGAAAGAGTGCCTAGCTTTATAAAATGTTATTGTAATTTCTGTTTTATGCAGTCCTTGTAGGGTATTCAACTTGGAAAAGAGAAAGTAAGAGGTTTTGTATTTTCAAAGAAGACACTGCCACTATATCTACATAGTATTTTTTTTAAAAAATTAGTATATTTCTACATATTTCTATATATTTCTATATATTTCTTTTTAGAATTTATTCTTTAAGAACCACACACACACACACACACACACACACACACACACAAAGAGATAGGATCATTATGTCATGCAACCAACTTTCCTTCTTTCTCTTCCTCTTCCTCCTCTTCTTCCTCCTCCTCTTCCTCCCCTTCTTCTTCCATCATAGCCCAACAAGTCCAGTTACTGCTGCTCATATGTAGAAGGATGGGAGAACATCTATTGCAGTACAGGAAACCAATCAGTGGCCAAACCCCTAAATAAGAATGATTCTCCCTACTCCAGCAACTATCAACTGTCCCTAAAACCTCAGCTAGGAGTAACAGCTTATGAGATTCAGCTCCATCCATACTGTGACTGTGATTGGCTTGATCTTCCATGGATCTTGTTGCAGATGACCAGAGCTTCTCTGAGTCCATGGGTGCCACAATTATGACATGTTCAGAAGACAGCATCTCACAGCTCCTTCCCCCATTCCTCTGATTTTTACATTCTTTCTGCCTGCCTCTTCTACGATGCTCCTTGTTCCATGAGCCTTGGCAGGGGTGAGGGGATAATGAACATGTACTATTTAGGGTTGAACACGAACTGTTGCTTATTCTTTGCACGTTGGCCAGTTATAAGTCGTTGTGTTAGTTGCTACCCATGGCAAAAGAAT
Source organism: Mastomys natalensis (assembly GCA_021653895.1). NCBI lineage: Eukaryota > Metazoa > Chordata > Mammalia > Rodentia > Muridae > Mastomys > Mastomys natalensis. Next base: position 3,028,404 of record JAJTUV010000381.1, read on the forward strand.
CAAAGGTGGAAAGAGAGAGTATCTAATAACTCAAGACAACTTTAGACCTTAGGAAGCACATGGAGCATGTGGGTAAGGCTGGAAAACTGCTCTCTCACAATTTGGTTATTTGGCTTTTTGTGCCGCTTTCCTTATTTTCTCCTTTTTTTTGAAGTAGAATTATCTTTGTTAATCCACCCAGTGCCTCCCACAAAGACATCAGAACTCCTCATTGTGCTTTTATAATATATATATATAATATATAATATGTATATGTAATGTGTAATGTGTAATGTGTAATATGTAATATGTATATGTAATATGTAATATGTAATGTGTAATGTGTAATATAATATCTCATCTTAGTTTCCTCTGGTGCATGTCCAACTCAAGTCTTGAAAATTCCAAAAGGTAAAGCACTTTTGGCAAAATCTAGGTTCATGGAAAAGAATTTAAAACTCAAGGCAGTCCCTGAAGGAAAAAAAAAAAAAAGAAGAAGAAGAAGATAGCTTGTGCTGGCAGAGAGAGCACACGAGAGAAACTGGGACTCTGTGATACAATTGCCTGGGTACAGAGGCTTGAAGTGAGCCAAAGCTCAGAATTGGTTTGCCTGCATTGTTCATTCTTGCTGGGTTCCACCCTGTTCTTATACTCGTATTTTCATCTAAAAGTCCCACCTCCAAGAAACAAGTGGGTGTATATTTCATTGTGAAGTGACATTTTATGAACTCCGCTTGCCCTTGTTCTCACGCATGCCCATTTCATAACGATGAGGGCCTCCTCTGCCAACCAGTATATATAAATATAAGTTTAATTCATTCTCCTCTACTATCAAGATCATGACAGTGAAAAGGCCAAGTGACATTTGAGGCCCTTCAGCTCTTCTTTATTATATCATGAAGCTTTGATCCACACTACTGGAATTTGACCTTTGAATTTGATGAAGATGCATCTGAGAGGTATGAACAGGTGTGAACTTTGGAACCCCTTTGTTTGAAAGACATAAATATGGACATGGATTTTGATATTGCCTGCTGTAATTATGGCTTGATTTTTTTTTAATCTCAGTAAGTAAATCACAATAATTCTTGTGTTCTTCACTTTTAAATAAATTATAAATGAATCTTTGATCTAAGTTCGTAACTCTGAGAAAATTAGGTCTCACCAGTCATAGAATTTATATCTGTGGTTCTCACTGCTTGTAAACTATAGTAATGATTCTGAAATTATCTAATTACTACTAAGGTAATCTGCACTTAGAGTAGTTTACTGCTCTCACTTACATCGTATGCGGCTTGTTTTTATTTTGTTATTTTTCAGGTTTTTCATATAGAAAAGGTGGGAAACCCTGGACAAAACTTAAGTTTGCAACCCAACATAAATCAAAGCTCCATTCTTCAGTCTGAAGGCTCCTTCCTACCTCCATTCTCAGTGACCCTGGGAATGTAATCTTTTCAGAGGGAACCTTGAATCAGGTCTAGACAGCATGTGACTTATGAAGTGTGGAAGGGTAAGGTGTCCAGGGAAAGAGGCAAATCCTGCAGAAATGAGCTTCACAATAATGCATTTTCTTTGTTGGCATGCCAGTTCAGGTAGAACTGTGACCCTTTTCCTATTTGATCAGAAAGCTGTTACTCACAATGGAATCCTATTTATCCCTTCCAATATGCAAGTCTTGTAGACACATTCCGTGATTATAGTGCTTCTGTTTTTCATTTATTGACCCCTTAAATCAGGAATCCTGGGTAGGAGCAAACCTAAATATTATAGTTAAGCCAGGAAAGTAATAAAGAAGAGGGTTTGCTGCCTTCCTTAATAGTTGGAGATCTGACTTCTCTGTGAGAATAAAACTCCACACAAAGAAATAAGTTAGCAATCCTTGTTAATGAGAATTTATGAGATTAATATTACACTGAAAAAAAGGGGAAACAAAACAAAGAATCAAAAAAAACCAGCTGCTGGAGCCCTCGGAGAGAATGAATCCCACAGACAGTTAAAAGGAAGCTGTAAGTTCAGAGTTCACAGAGTCACTGCATGGAGTCGATAAAAGTAGTGATAAAAGGGCAAGAACACCATATTTGTATTATATTGGTCCTGACACCATTTTTATTAGTACTTTTGAACAGTGTAATCCAATCAAGAAAAAAAAGCTGAAACTGTATTCCATATGACAATCAGGAATACAGGTCTGGTAAATATCAGTCTAAATCTGTTACTTTGAATTATTCATTAAAATCTGAAAGTAACTTTCAGAAACACTAGTTCCATTGCCTGAACTATTCAGGGTTCCAATAAACTCTGTCTACTTCTTACTCAGAGCTTTAATCCAGGGTCCAAAATAATGCAATTCTGTAATTTTCATTCTTTCTCGATCTCCATCTATCTCTCTCTATCTCTATCTCTTGCTTTCTGTCTCCTGTTTCTCTCTCTCTCTCCTTCTCTCTCTCCCCCTCTTTGTGTGTTTCCGTGTGTGTGTGACTTTCTCCCCACTTTTTGTCCATTTCTCTCTGTAATTCTTAAGAGAAGGAGAGACAAAGGGAGAGAGAGAGAAAGAGAGAAAGAAAGAAAGACAGAGAGAAAGAGAAAATAAACTAACTTACTGTCCTCTGCAATCTAACCGCAAGGCAGGGTGACACATGGGCAGTTCAGGAAAAATTAATTAGTCCTTGTGCTCCAATAGAAAGTGATTCTGGAGTCAGAAGACAGTGAACTAGGATTTAGCATCTTCTGCATCATTTTTTTCCTGTAGACATGTTTATGTAATTACCTATAGATAACTCTATTTGCTGCCATTGCATTCTGACTGCTCAGTCGAAATCATTTCCACATCATAATATTTCATTAAAACGTACTCAAGCTTTTATGACTATATTTATGATTAGAAATGATTGATGCTTATTGCAGAAAGCTGGGAAAGCAATGGAAATTTACAAATGGGTTTCAGTCGCCGAATAAACCTGCATAGACTCCATCCATCCTTATGCGGAGTCAGCACAATGAGATGGACAGCATCCTGAGCCATGACCCATCCCGGCCAGCATGGTCTATAGCACACAGTATTGTCATCAGTTTCAATATGAAGACAGAAGATAGACTTGCCTTTCTTTTTCAAACTAAACTACACACGACATTATTTCTTCTACTGCTATAATTGCTTGGCACCTGTAGGTGGGAGCATGCTTGTTCTAGTAACTTTAGGGTGTCCTGCAGAAACACATGTCCACATAGAGACTGTTCCCTCTGTTCTGTGTTTAGACTAAGCAGACAAGAATTTTATTGAGTGAAGTAGGAAGAAACAATAAGAGAAATCTCATTCCATTTTTGGACTGACTACCTATGAATTAAAACTCATTAAATGATATGAGTAAACTTCATTATAACAGACAACTTTCTGGCTACAAAGATCAGCAAGAAATCACACCAAAGAATCGCACCAAAAGTTAAACTGAAAAAAAACAATGGTAAGCTGGTTATTTTCAACCTGTTGTATGTAGCTTTTGTCTTGTTGGCTTGCGTTTTCCAGCAGTTTTAATAATGGATATAATATTATATCTATACACTAATATCACTTAATAAGTGAGTTTTCTCTCTCTTTCCTAAAAGGCTCAAGTACAAGGTGAAATCTTCACTTTTCTGTGTGAATTTCTAAAAGCCTTCTCTATTGGGAAATACGATACTGAATCAAGCAATAAACAAATGAATAAGTAAATAGGCAACCCCATTAGGAGCACCTTTTAAAAATAAAGCATGTAATATGGAAAGAGGAAATCTCATGGAACCCCACTACAGACAAAGAACTCAAGACAACTTAAAGACCTTCCCCAGAGATGAGTCCCCTAAATGTACTAAGTGGTACCCTTAGTACTAAGTGGTCTGCCTTAAATTATATACATAAAAATGATACTAAATGGACTGAGGTGGTTCTGTTTATATATATAAGGTGTTATGTGTGTGCATGTGTGTGTATGTGCGTGTGTGTGTGTGTGTGTGTGTGTGTCCAAAAATAACAAAGAAAGGGGCCGTGATTTGGAGAGGGAGCAAGATGAGTGGTACATAGAAAGGATTGACAAGAGAGAAGGGAAGGAGGAAATTTATACAATTTATATTTTAATGTTTAATAAACCACACAATTGAATATGTAAATAAAAATGCTAATAGGGTCTGTATTTTAGAGAGCTAGATATAATAACAGTAACACAGTACCTGGAATAGAAGGAGATATAAAAGAGTAAACTTCAGAATACTGCAACTAAGAAGACAGAAACCCATCTGCTGTTTATGCCACAAATGCTAGTCTATGCAGATAAACAAATTGCTCTCCAGTGTTTGAGTTTCCCATCTGCTCCCTTGCTAAACTAGGCCAGTCATCAAGAAAGTCGAGGGTTGGACTGCGCCTCATCCACACAGCTGCTGTCGCTAAGTGTGGACTCACCACTGGATTGGCGTTTCTGATCTTGGAACCGCTTTAGTATAATTGCTGGCTCTGCTCTTTAATATCACACCTTAAGACGTTTTCATGGACCTATGCAAATAAGTTGACCCGCAAACCTACTTCTATGGAGAAATTGCTGCAAACCTCCTTACAATCAATGGACACTTCCGACTCAGTGTGTATGCACCTTTTGCCTTAGTCCTGAGGAATCAAAGTCATGTTGTTCTAGTAACTGCTCTACTGACCACCAACAGCATCTACTTTGTTGCCCCACTGATTGTCTCGCTTTGACATTTGGTTGGAATCTCACCTGTCCTAACCACTGTATTTTAAGTCACTAGACAGCCTCAGCCTGTCGTAGAAGGTAGACAGCATGAGAGACAACCTGATGGGCAAATATAACGAATTAGCTTTACATTCCCTCGAACAGAGATGGCCACTTCCCTTAACCCGGGCACTACAAATTCACGGATAACTTTCTTATCTGAACAATTACATTTGGAGACTCTGTTTGGAAAACTTAAAATTTTATTTTCATGAGGTAGTTCTGTTTATAGGTTATTGAAACTGCTTCCTACCCTGTGAGTGCATCGAAATCTATAGATTGGAAATTAGTTCTTAATAGGCCTCAGAAGCTGGTTCAACAGTTGGGATTCATTCCAAGTTTTTGTTGCTGGATATCTCTGTCTCTCTGTCTCTGTAGATCTCCCTTTCTGTCTCTCTGTCTATCCTGCATGTTTGTGTGTGTGTGTGTGTGTGTGTGTGTTATGGTGTAATGTGTGTGTATGTGTGTATACTCATATACATGGGGATAGCAGAAGTCAATGTTTGGTGTATTCCTTAACCATTCTCCATCTTCATCTATCTATCTATCATCTGTCTGTCTGTTGTCTATCTATCTATCTATTCTACTATCTATCTATCTATCTATCTATGTATGTATGTATTATCCATCCATCCATCCATCCATCCATCCATCTATCTATCTATCTATCTATCTATCTATCTATCTATCTATCTATCTGGAGACAATGTCTCATTTTGTAGCTCTAGTTGCTTAGATCTGACTCTGTAGACCAGACTAGCCTCCAGCTCACAGAAATGCACTTGCCTCTGCCTCTTGAGTGGTAGGATCAAGGCATAGACCATCAATGTAGGGTCCACCTTAATTTTAGACACTAAGGTAGCTCAGTGAACCCACAGCTCAGCAGACAGTTAGACTGCCTGGCCATCAAGCTTTGGCGAGCCTCCTGTCTCTTCACCCCATCGTTAGGTTACAGACACATATATACCACTGCTCCTGATGGGTCCTAGGGATCTAAGCTTAGGGATGCATGCTTAGGTGGCAGGCATGTCACCAACTAAGTCACCTGCCCAGCTTTGAAATTTTCAGGATTGCTTCTTAATAAAACTGATACCAGAATAGTGTTTCAAGCTACATAGCTGGAATTGATTGTGTATAATAATATTGAAATTTATAAAGTTAACTTTCAAACTTTAGTTTTCTTGAACTCATTAGCAACGTCCTCGACTTAAAGGAATCCAGATTAGGTCCCTCACCACCCTCCTCTCTGTCTTGTAAATCTTGAAAGGAAAAATATTCTGCTGTTGTTTGTGTTTTGTGGAGTTTTATTTTTTGTAGGAGTTGTCCTCTTTTAAGTCTTTTATTCTTTTTTTTCCCCTAGAAACCTTTGTTGATGAAATTTGTTCCCTAGCAGTTTCATGCATGTATACAGAGCAGTCTCTTTATCTCACCCCACCCTCTCTTATTGTTCTCCTGCCTCTGTTATCCCCCTTACATGTCCCTTTCCCACATGTGTGGTTTTGTGACCCTCTGATTTTAATCAGGACCATCGTATGGCCACTGGATAGTGAAGCCTGGTATACTTACACTATTTAGTACTCACCCGAAGACAATGGCTGTCCTTCCCTCAGAATCTACCCATTGCCAATAGTTTGGAATGGAGGTGTATGGTCCTATGAACCACCTCCCCAATCACTGATTATCTTTTGACACATCTAGTCTCTGAGCATCCTAATGCAGGTATCCCTTCTACATGTGTGCAATGCCTATGTAACATGAGTTTGCGATTCTTCTATCTGGCTCTTATTTTTTTTCTACTCCCCTGCAATGGTCCCTAAGTCTTAGAGGAGGTAGCATAAGTGTTCTGTTTAGAGTTGAGCATTAAATTGTCATTTATTCTAGACATCTTAAATATCCACATGTCTCTGTATTTAGACCCCTCCACCATTCACTGAAAAGACAAGCATTACCGATTAAGGATTGGAACAGCATTTGTCTATAAGTATCCTTATTTAGAATGAAGCTTGGTACCATGTCGATTTAGGGGAAGTGAGGTCCGACCCTAGGATCTATGGCCTCTCATACATCTTGTCATACATTTTTGACCAGTAACACATGTGGATTCTTTTCTGTGGTGTGGGCCTCAAATCCAATCTGAGTGTAGTTGTTAGTCACTCCAGTAACAGTCCAGTCACTAAAGCAGCAGTGAACACAGCAGGTGTGCCAGATTGGTTTGTTGTTCATAGCATTCACAGCTGGCTAACTTAATCTATACTACCACCAAACAAGGCCTTTAAAAGCTTTGAAGTTCATATGTCCTAAAATGCTAGAATGGCAGAAAATCGTGACACAAAGTAAGAACTTCTAGAACACTAAAGAAGTTCCGTTCCTCTCCTCGCCTGGCTGGTGATCAAGGCAGCTAGGTTAGTGCTTGTGTTGGCATTTCGCCGGCTTCAGAGCTCGCCAGAACACTACATTTCTCTTCTTAAGGCAGGCAGCACAAAGTCTTTTGCTTTACCTCAAGGAGAGCATCTCATCTGCAGCTTCGGATGAACAGCACAGTCTTCTGTGGACAGGGTATGCCCTCGGGAAAAGACAGAAACAACTTAACTCCTCATTGCTATTGCAAGGGAAGATCCAAATCAATTTAAAAATGTAAGGAGTTTTAGCTCCTTGGTATTCTGTGGAAGCAGTGGCCTCTTTCTTGAATTTACATAAGACCTTTAGTGGAATTTGATAGGCATCAGAAAAAGAAAGAAAGGCGTGTGATAAAGGAACAATGAAACAGAATACAGCCCAAAGCAAGGTAACTCTCGGGGTCGGGCTTCCAGGATAAACAAGTGAAGCAAACATATTATTTTTTTTTCAAGAGATAGAGAGATTGGCCTTCTTATTGTAATACCAGGAAAATGAAAGCAAGACATTGTCATAACCAAGTAGTAGACTAAAAAGAGTAAGGGGCTTCTGCATCATTGGAAGTTTCTATTAGACTTCTAGTCAGTCAGAGATTGATTATTAAAAATATACCATTAATACAGTAACAATGGTGATCATTTCAACATATATGTTTCTTTCCTTGTAATAAGGTATAATGTATCTGGAATATTTAAAGTAGCTCACAAATCCAATTAGTAAGGGTGCTGCTGCTTTTCTGAGTAGATGTTCAGCTCAGAGACCTATCGAAACAAGTGACTCCCTAGTGCTTTGGAAAAATTCTTATCAGAGAATAAATTCTATGGTTTATATAAAGGATATATTTAAATTAGAAACCAGTATATTCTCTACGAGTTTGTTTTGTGGCTAATACTCTAAAATGAATGCGTGTGCTGATACTTTCCTACTGTAGACAGGGGCCAATGTCATGTAGACACTGGCTCTTCATAGACATATCCACTGAGAGTAACTAGCTTTGTGGTGTATGCTCAAGATCTGCCTTTGCAAAACAGTACTCACTAGCCACACTTGGCAATTTCACAGTTAAGTGACTAGTTTGAATTTTAAAAGTTATGTATTTAAAGGCTTAGTCAAAAATATGTTTAAGATTTTATTGAATTTTTTTTTGTATTGACTACATGTTGATTTGAGACTATTTGGAATATTTGAGAATTTTCACCTCAGTTGTTTTCCTTTTTAAAATACAGACACTAAAATATCAGGAAGTTCAAGTTACATATATAGTTCTTATTTTTTGTTCATGTTATTATTTCTATGGAGGTCTACTGGTCTAGAAATCAATTTTATAAATGAATGTACTGTAGCAGGTCTCTGTCTTTCTCCTCCTCTCCTCTTTCTTTCTCTCTGTGTGTTTTCGTGTTTGCATGTATGTGTGTGTGTGTGTGTGTGTGTGTGTGGTGTGTGCATGTGTGTGTGCATGTGAACATATGTGTATGTGTGGATCTGGAGGCCAGAAGTAAATATTAGGAGGCTTCCACACGTGCTCTCTACCCTAGTTTTTGAGACTGGGTCTTTCAATGAACCTGGATCTTTCCAGTTCAGCTGCGCTGGCAGGCCAGTACTCCCCGGGGGTAAGCCAGTCTCTGCCCTCCCAGCAGAGGAGCACAGCACTGTGTCCAGCTCCATGTGTGAGCGCTGGAGATAGCTCACAATCCTCATTGTTTGTGTGGAGCACTTCCATTACTGAGTCATCACAACAGCCCACCGCTAATGAGTGTATTTAAAGGAATATAATTATTATTTATGAAAGAATGTATAAGCAGTCTCATATCATCATTCCTGATTTAACTTCTAATTAAAATAGAAATATTCTGGTGCCTGGCTCTTGTTTATATGGCATTTTATTGTCTGATAACCCAGTGACATTTTATTGTTTCTTTTAAAAGAAAGTAGAAAGCTGTATATTACAATCATCCTTTCTATGTAGATTATTTGTGTGCTCAGCGTACTGTAGTGTGTGGACCTTTCGGACCACAGTGTGAACTAATTTTAGTTTGTCTGTCTCATACATAGCCTGCATGATTCTTTACTTTGCCTGTAAAACAATATAAGAACCTAGCCCAGCAAATGATGTGAGTGCTAGTTCTTCAGGAAATGAACTCAGTCAGGTGTACTAGGACAGGGAGATCTGCTTTTGGAAACTCATCTCTGAACAGTCATGAGAACCCAATATAAGGCTTACCGTAAGACAGCCAGAAGGGCCCCTTGTGAAAAGTACTATCTCAAGAACCACACCCAAGTCCCAAAATTCAGCGTGCCTGTCTGTCAGTTATCATTCAGCCTTGATCTGTTCCAGTTAATATTTTTTTTTAGAGCATAGATACGAGAACAAAAAAGTCATGGTGTTAGAAATCATGTTTTTATTTATTGGTCAAGTATATGATCTCTACTGTAAAGCTGTAACCAATAGTCATATAACTATACTATCGATTCGATCATACTAAATGCTAAACAGGCTTAGAATGCATAACTCATCAAACAACTGAATATAAGACGTGTGTCTGCAGGAAGCAGGTGGGATGGAGCTGGTGAAGAGCTGGTCAATGACAGACTTATCAATAGATAGGCTGACTATAGATAGGCTGACTATAGGTAACTATAATGAAATGCGTGGTTTTTAAAGGCTAGAAGAAAGGCTTTTGAGTTTTTTCATGAGAGTAATGATAAATGTTTGCGGAGATAGATGCGGCGACTTGAATGAAAAATGTTTCCTGTGGGCTTGAGAATTTGAATCCTTGGTACCCGTTCGGTGATGCTGTTGAGGGGAGGGGGGGATTGTTAACCCTTTAGGAGGTGTAACTTTGCTGGAGGAAGCATCTCCCTGGGGATAGGCTTTGTGGGTCTGTAGCCTCCTCCGTCTATTTCCAGTTTGCTCTCTGCTTACTACATATGGTTAAAGATGGGATCGCTCAGCTTCCTGCTCTGATTGGCTGCTGCTTTGTCTCCCCTCCCCGCCCTTGCCTCACCATTATGCATCCCCCACTACGGAACCGATAAACCAAAGTAAACTCTTTCTTCTATAAGTTGCTTTTGGTCACTGTGTTTTATCATAACAACAACAAGGTAACTAACACAGTAGTATTTCATCGATTTAACCTCATGTAATGTTTACATGTTGAACATTGAATTCAACTCTACAAACATGCACAACTTTTCTAGAGCCATAAAAATAAACAAACACCTCATAAAAGAAAATGTAAAAGCCTGTAGGATAATTTTTATGCTTGACTCTTCAGTTTTATAAATAAGTTTTATTCTATAATATTAGCTTTCAACATTATCAGATTATAACCTGACATAATATTGATTTGGCAAACTTTGATATTTTCTCTCTATTCCACTTGATTGCATTTTCAAGTCATTATCTATTAAACAGATCCCTAACCCTGATTACAACCTTGCCTTTATAAAAGAAAAAAAAAAAAAAATAAAACAAAAACACTTTATTCTGTGGATATCAGGCAGCAGGGGATCAGGGGACATTCACAAACTTGAAGGTCAGAAGCAAGGGGCTAAAAAGCAAATTGAAGATTTGGCTGTGGGCTCCAGTCACCCTGGCCATTGTAGAGATGGAGGGATCGGATAGCTGTGTATCTGCATCTCACAGTGAACGTAATTTAAATGCAGTGTTCTTGTACCTTGTAAGCCTTCTCCATAAATCTCCACGATCTCTAACAGATGTGAGAGAAGAGCATGTTTATCCCTCCACAGACAGAAAACTAAGTGGCGAAAACAAATCCCCGCAGAACAGACTACAGCTGAAAAGTGTAATATAAGAAGTCAGCTAAATTGAATGAATCATGTATGAGATAACGTAGGGCTTTCTGGAACTAACTGAAACAGGGAGAAATAACTTCAACTAATGTAAAGGCAAACTAAACAAGCTAGGGAATGACTTATTTGGTCTGGGACACCCAAATTGAATTATTTCTCTCCCTACCTTTCCAGCCCTTTTTCTCAGTGAGAAAATACATCCTTTCTCTTGGGCATGCCCACCTCCACGCCCACCCTGTTGCCCTTGGTTTCCTCCTCTTAGCGATCAGGCATCAGGCTTTGTCTCTTCCCTGGTGGGGAAATCTTCCTTCTCTGTTGAGTAGATGTGGTAAGGGCAACCTTGCTCTGGCATTATGCAAACCATTTATTTCTGCTGTGTCTTCCAAAGCCCTTTCGTCTCTCCCACGCTTTTGCTGTTAACCACTGACCTGGGAGCTTGAGTCGGTCCTCCTGTGAGTCCTTCCTGGAAGGATTTTCTCTTTAATCCACTGTGCAAGAGCACAGCCATGTCTGTACTTTCGATGTTTTAGCTCTTTGCTAAATCTTTTCCTCGTCCCCGAGATACCTGAGCTGCAGCGCATTGGTTGAGATTTACAGGACAACCTTGAATTTTTACCCAGTGTGCTCCTTGATTTCTGCTGTTTTAATTTTGAGGAGGCAGTTTTAGCTGAGACCATCAATCAACCCAATAAGCTTGTGGGATTTGTGAAGCTTGGAGAAGAACAGGCAAATCCTGGCAAGCCTGTATGCTCTTACGACACCGGCTACCAATGGAGAAGCACTGGGCTTAAAGGCTGTCCAGAGTATTATTTCATGTTAGTTGGTAGAGGACTTAAAATTATCTGGATTATTTACAGTGGTTTTTGCTGTTGTTGTTTGTTTGTTTGTGTTTTGATGATAACTTGCCTGATTATACAACTGGGATATTCAGGGATCCACCTCTCTCTGTATATGTTGCTATAAACATGTGTAAGAAAATACAGATTTGTACATACAAGATCCATGTATCTTCCTCCCTATGCTAAGTTAGTCATTCATATATATTTGGTTAAACCAGTAAAATCGTCAAAATGGTCATAATTTTATGTCCACGCTGGAACACAGTGAATATTATCGAAATTGCAGTAAAATGTCTAATGTGGAGAACAAAACTATAGTAAATTAGAATTGCAAACTGTTCAGATTGTTCACAAGCAGGGACAGTACCTCTCCGACTGTATCAGCTGCATGTTTAAAGGGACCATAGAAAATGAAGCTACATCGAAAATCTAACTTTCATTCATCAATAAAGATAGCTGTTTTAATCTTCTATCAGCATCAGCAACACACAAAACTCAAAGTAGGATTGTTTGGTGCCCTTCAACATGTGTTGGTGGTATACTAGATAGAATGGGCCCAGAAGAAAAGATGGATTCTATATATAACACAAAAATACAAATTCTAGATTTTAAAGATATTTTTTAAAAAATAAAAGGCTTGGCTTTGTTTTTAAAATTAGATAAAAAATTTGTTTACTTCTCCCTTGACTCCTAAGAGAATATGTGCACACTCCTAGAAGCCCATACACAGAGAGTAGTGATGCTTTTATTGGTAGACTTGCTGCGTCTAACTCACAGTATTATCTTCAGAGAAGGCTTCAACATAGCTGGGATCTCAGACAGATAAATCTGGAGCCTTATAGGATGCAGTAGGACAGAAGACAGATGGAGAGGACCTTGGGAGGAGCATCTGGATATAGCTGAGTGGGTGTTGTTCTGTGACCAGCAGTATGCCTCTTGTCCGTTGTTGCTTTGATTGTTAGAGTGTTATCAACAGTGCCTTCAGGGCTCACTAATGTGTTCTCAGACTTGAGCAACTTTGTGTCTTATTAAACACACAGAATCATCTTTGATGGCATAAAGATGGTGTGTTCTTTTTTACTCACCTCTATTACAACTGTTTGGTTTGTCTGCAAATAATAGAACAGCCTCGTTAGGGTTACACTCTTCCTTGTCCATAAGATCTCCTGTGAATGGATTAGATAGGAAGGGTTCCTCATAAAAATATAATTGGGCTCAGCCTTTATCTGGTTGAGTTATTTTACAAGCTTCTGGAAATGTTAGGAGGTAGACCCAGCTGGAGGAAGTATGTCACTAAGGATGTAGGTTCTGGGAGGTATCTTATCCCTGCCTCCTTCCTACAGCAACAGTGTCTATACCTACTGAGTCTGCCTCACCAGGGTCACTGAACTCTTAAACCATGAGCCAACATAAATCCTTCTTTAAGTTGTTTACTTAGGAATGGGCACAGCTATTAGGAGAATAAATAACCCACTCTGCTGGTTATTTGGTAATTACGATGTAGTGTTTATTTGATGAGCATGAGGCAGAGAATCCTCCCAGTTGTGAATATCTGACATATCAATATTTTTCATATAATAGGTTATTGAAATACACTTTTAACACATTGCTTTAGGGCTGAGGCACCTATACTGCCTATACATTGGAGTCTAAACTTTGTGCAAGCTAGTATAGTTTTATCAGTGCCATGATCTTAAAAAAAAAAGAGAGAAGGAGAGACAGAGTTTCTCAAAAAGAAACAAGTGCAATGGACCACTTGTTTACAAAACCCATTGCATTTAGTTAAATTTTCTCCTGCTTACTTAATTACATTATCTCACTCACCTTCAATCAGCCTCCAATCATGGGTCACTTGACACACTCTCACGGTGTGGGGTCAGCCTTAATCACGCTTGGGAGCAGAGTGGCGATTCTGATTCAAGGCAGCTGTTACGAGTGAGTTCGGACGCAGAGATACAGGAACCTGTCTCAAAAAAAAAAAAAAAAAAAAAAACAAAAAACCAGTCTACTGTGACTGTGGATGTTTAGTGACATAATGTGAATGTGTTCTCTTTAGTTGATTATAATCTTGAAATAATGATAAATAATGACTATCAAGGATATTTATTAATTATGATTAAATTTCCTTTAAATATTTTATCTGCCATTGCTTATACAATTCCAACCCCGTTAAACATATGAAAATTCACATAACAAGGCAAAGAAAAGATTTTAGTAAACTCAAATCAAGTACTCTTGTCATTCAAGCTGCTAGAGCTGATTCAGAAAGATGACATTTAGTCCTCCCTTGGAATCTTTGGTAACTGGCTCTTCCATGTAAGGAGACAGTTTTTGCCTGGGGGCTGAAGTTTGATTAATTTTAGAATTCGTAGTACAAAGAGATAACACACTCTTTCAGGCTTCCTCAAGAGATAAGATAGAGCATTTAAAAATTCTTGCTTATGTTTTTCAGTAGCAATGAAGAATTTAGGATTGTTTAGGAATTGTTTTACAAATTCTTTACTCTCTACTTCTAATGTCAGCATAGTGGGTACCACCCTGGGTGTCTTAGTTAGGGTTCATGCTATGAAGAGACTACCACAACCAAGGCAACTTTTGTAAGGGACAACATTTAATTGGGACTGGCTTACAGGTTCAGAGGTTCAGTCCATTATCATCACAGTGGAACCATGGCAGCCTCTAGCCAGGTATGTCTCTGGAGGAGCTGAGAGTTCTACATCTTGTTCCAAAGGCAAACAGGAAAATACTAGCTCCCATGTGGCTAGGATGAAGGGTCTCAAAGCTCACCCTACAGTGACATACTTCCTTCAACAAGGCCACACCTCCTAATAGTGACCACTCCCTAAGCTAAGCATATTCAAACCACCACACTGGGTAGCCAAGCACAAAGAGTTATCGACCAAATCTGAAGAGGCTGCACCATTGGCAGCCCTGTGCTGCAAAACTCAAGTTCTCATGCATCATCTTTCATTAGGTTTTTTTTTTTCCTTTTTGAGACAGGGTTTCCTGTATAGCCCTGGCTGTCCTGGAACTCTTTCTGTAGACCAGGCTGACCTGGAACTCACAGAGATCTGCCTGACTCTGCCTCCTGTGCAGTGATTTTAAGGTTCTTAACTATCTATCATAACAACCAAATACCTGAAGATGAGATGAAGTGAATGAGAGAACATGTGAAATAGGAACAGATTTGGGAAAGGCTAAACTTAGCAAGTTTCAAGTCTTCACAGTCGGTTTCAGAAGCACAGTCTTTTCCATGACCATTCAGAATAAATACAAGGGACAGTTAAACATTGAAAACTTAAATATGGGGTTTGTAAAAGTCATGGGCTTACTAGTATATCCACAAAAACACTTAGTTTTTCTAGTTCATTAAAACCATCTCAGGTTTTAAAATCTTAGAGATTCTGGTAGTTTCTGCTATTGTTGAAGGTCTCTCTGCCCACTCATTGGTGGACATGCCTATGTATAAATATGCCACAGACCAATCAAACTTTGAAATGATTACATTCTCCTAGAGCTTTATTTATTTGAATGATAATGCTCCTGGAACTGACTTAGAAAACTTAAGGACTCCAGAGCCAGAATGAGAAACTTACAATGCATTGTGAGTAGATCAGGGTTTCTCTTTTCTTATATGTAAATAGAGTCATAGAGAAATCTGTGTGTTCATAAATCAAATTTTAAAGAAGCTGACATCTACTGATTTCTATTTTTAAAGTAAAATATGGGAGTAGGACATTAGCTATAAGTAATCTGAAAAACTGGGGCACAGGAAAAGGATCACACTTAAAATAGTCCTATCAAGTAGGCAGAGGTTGGCTCAACTGAGATTTTAGATCACTGGGTAGTACTGAGGACCTAACTGAGATGTAAGGTTATAAGTTTCAAATGGAGATAGTTTCCTTCAGCAATCTGCAGGTTCTCAGGAGGGGAGGGTTAGAGAAGCAGATGGTAGCGGTTACCTAGAATGTGACATTTGCTATAGAGAGCAAATGTAGAAGAAATAGAGTGAGAGGTATGGCTAATAATAAACTTTTTTTCTACAAGCTGGAGAAGCAAAGACAACAATAGGAGAAGGGAAGAGTGAAGAGTGCAGGATCAATACTTTGAAAGCACTAACAAACAAGAACCCTTGGATGAAAGAAAGAGAGACTAGGAGAGTGGTCCTCGGGTGGTATCTATATTTGGGGTTTGGAGATGGGCAAATGCTGCTTCAGAAGTCCTGTGTGACCTGTGTGACCTCTGTGGGGGTGTGTTCTTAGTGGGATGATTCTCAGCATCAGGAAGTGAAGAACCCAGGCTCCAGAGGATGGTCCTTCAGCCTCAGTGCTGATGACATCTCTAGACTGGTGACAGTTGGAGGTTGTGCCCAGAGCTGAGCTCATTTGTGAGTCAAGTGGAATGACCGAGAAATGAATACAAACGGATCCAAGGCAGTAGTGAGGATGGACTGGCAATTTCTGCAAGGGATGGATAATTAGGATGTCTTACGATGGCAATGGGTGAGGAGGGGACATGGGGCAGTAACAGGACAGTCATCCTTCTCCTTTGACTTAAAGTGTCTGAAACAACAATGACGTCATCTACAACCACAGAATAGTGACTGGCAGCTATCTGTGAGCTAAATGACTACTTCAAAGAGTTAATATGTGGTAGAGCTAACTTAAACACTGTTCCTCTAAACCAGAGGTTCTCAGCCTTCCTAATGCTGTGACCCTTTAATACAGTTCCTCATACTGTGGTGACCATCAACCATTAAACCATTTCATTTCTACTTTATAACTGTAATTTTGTCACTGTTACAAATCATAATGTAAATATCTGATATGCAGGATGTCTGGCATGTGACCCCTGTGAAAGAGTCATTTGACTCCCAAAGTGCTTGCGACTCACAGGTAGAAAAGGAAACCATTGAAACCTTTAATGCTCAGTGGAGAATGAGAAGAATCTATGCTTCTATAGGTTACATTCATTATGGGGCCAGTTTTATGATGGGTTGAGGTGCTAAAGGCTAGCATAAATCTCTGAGTCATGCTGCAGGCACAGAGTGGGAGCTAGGCCCTCTTACTTAGCCTTTGTGACACCTCAGCTTCTCACTTCTTCCTGTTGCTACGCTTTGCTCAGACACAAAAGACTAAAGAACCATCACTTTGTGATGGCCGAGGAAAGCTTAGCCTCTAGGTGATCTAGTAAATCTGACTTCCTCTGCCTCCTGTCTTAGACCCCTCCTTCCTTTGGCCTTCACTCAGTGCTCCATGGGGAATGCTTGCAATCTGACAAATAACAAAACGATTTTATAATGTCTCGTTACACTTCATCCAAAGGCAGGGAAATTCTCATAGACATAGGATATAAGCTATTTGTAAGTCCTCTAATCATGATTTTGCACCTTTATCGTATGTCACTGTTTTGATCTGAGCATGATGGTTCACAAAAGGTTGTAGTTGCCTCAACCGAGGTACACTTGATATTAGTATTATGTGTGATGCACAAGATGAACGATGTATGATTACACATCGCACATTGTCAAGGTGGACTTTCATTCCTTCTAGTTTCTCACCGCCTTCGTTTCCTTGACATGGCCTGTATACAAGCTGCTATCTACGCATCTACCCATCTCCTGCTCTGTTGGTGGTTAGTCTATTTTCCTTTCCATTTATGCACAGCTCTGCCAAGGTCATGCTTTTCTCTGGAAGAGACTGGAAAACCTTTGGCTCTTATTAACATTTGAATCCCCGAGAACTTACAATATGCCTTTGCTTGTATCTCACAAGCCTTGTCCATCAGACAGAATCCTTCCCAGTGCCCTCTCTTGCTGTCTTGCATTCTTCCCAGTATTTTGGGTCTTTTTGATCAGTCTGGTTGGTTTGTTTTTGAATAGCAAGATTGGGACCTTGGTGGCACAGTCACGTAATGGAGCTTTGGCATCATTCAATGAGAGGACATTGTCGAAAGTTTGAAAAGGGAAGAAAGAAGCCACACTGATGGCTGTTGTTCTAAATGTAGATGGCAGATGGCACTGACTGTCCTCTGAGACCCTTCTGAGGCAAGCGCTTCACCATCACCTTATCTCAGATCAGCCTTCCTGCCAGCAGTGATGGCTGAGACAATGCAGATGGCTCTCAAGTAGGGGCTCTCTCAGAACCCAGCCCTTATCTGCCTTTGACTGGCACAGGCTGTCATTCATGCTGTCAATCAACCTAGGAGCACAATGGATCATGTCTGCCTTGCACATCACAGATAACTGAACTAACCTAACCTGCTCTGGATTTAATTCCTTGGTTAAAAAAAATGAAGAAGAAGAGAAAAGATAAATCATTGATTATAGAATATCTGATTTTTCCTTTAATTCACTTGTCACTGAGACTGTGACCTTGTGTTCCAGATTGGTGAAATTTGTCAGCATTCTTAATAGAAGCCACCACTTTAATAAGATTTTTTTTCAAACTGCCATCTATTTAAAAGTCAGAATAAAATATAGGTGGATCTCTCAACTCAGTTTGTGACAATCTTTTGTTTAAAGTGTAGTGTGAGGGTTTGATATGCTTTGGGGATTTTCTTTTTTATCCTAATATTTTAAAGTAAATGTGTGTTAATGGTCTCAAGAAAACAGTCTTTGAAAATTTACTTAGATAGAATGCAATAAAGGTGTTTTGTGTGAGAACCTACTGTTTATGCCAAATTCAGAATAGTGACAGCATGGGACTCATTTGCACATCTAAAGCAGCTTTGTGTGTTGACAATGAAGGCGTTTGACACAGAACTATCATGGAAATCACTGTTTGCCTGTTTCCCACATCCTATGTATGTGCTTGCAGGTCACATTTGGTATACTCCTTACAATGTACTAAAATAATCTGATAGAAGGAGCAATAATTCTTAGCCAGGTTAATTATTGAGTTTTTGAGCAGCCCATTAATGAAGTCAGGCCTGATTTGCTGTTGAAAAAAAGGTATTGAAGATGTTGAGATATGCAAACACTCCTTGGCATACAATAAGACTATTTCTAATGTGTGCTCAGGATATTAGTTTTTCCACTGGGTTATTACACTGTGAAAGAACAGGCTAATATTGCTTTGTGGATCTTTGCTCAGTCTTGGGAGAAAGGGCATGATGGTCAGGAAAACTGTGGACTTAATGTGCCTCTGGGGGCACAGAAAACAGTGAACTGTGACTCAATATCATAACCAAACCCAACAATGTGACAGCCTCACCTTGGCATCTTGTTTATAGTCACAGTGTGCTCTTACTCTGGTATTAATTCAGAAAACTTTCACCGAAAATGGCAGGACATGCCTTATTAAGATATTAGCTGAAATCAAAGAGCTAATTTCAGAATTTGCATTTCGATCCTTATGACAGCTATGTTTAAGAAGAGCGCAGCTTTCCCACTCTTATATACCTGCATGCTAAAGGGGATCCCTCAGCTTTTGTTAGGAACTTTCTTTCATTCAAGAGTATGTGCCATATGGCTTTGTACAGTCACCATACATTGTCCCCCTTGATCAATAAATATGACTGGTATTCTTCCAGATTCTCCAAGAATCATATCTCTGTGAACAATGTGACATATGAGATATAGAAGAGATAGATAGATAGATAGATAGATAGATAGATAGATAGATAGATAGATAGATATAGGAGCTGCATGGGAGTATCCCAAGCGAAGAGACACTTATAAACCATAGGGCCAACTTTGATTAGCCTAATGTGTAGCCTCACCTCTGACCCAGTTAATAGCTATCTCTGGATAAAGACCAGACTGACACCCTGACACTCTGCAGAATATAGGGCTACATCTGCCAAAGGGAGAAATCTGAACTTGATCACAGTATCAACGAAGCATCTAGAATAGTATTTCTCTGTTTGCAACCTGACTCTGGGAGAAATTGAGAAGTTTAGCTTATGTACATTTCTCACAACGCCTACTGTGCTCTGTTTATCTATATAAAGTATTTAAAGTATCTTAACCAAGTCTTAAAGTAAACACTATCCTGATCAGAGTTGTGTAAAGACACAAAGAAGACAGGCAACATCTCCCCCACAAAGACTTGGGTAACTGGACAACCAAATGCAAACTCTTATGGTGTCTCTCTCCTGCCCTAGTTGACAGTAGTAAGCTGTGTGTCTAGGAAAGTAGCTTTCCAATGGTAGCAGGCTAGAAGACATATATATCCTTGTTCTTCATAGGCGTCCAGAGGAGGTTCTTACTCTTTCAGAATGCCATATGGTCAGCCCTTTTCTTCTTTGCCCTAGCTCTTCCTGTGTTCTTCCAAGAGCTTGTCTGTTGACCTTTAAACTAAGGATCAGCTTCGTTGGTCACCTACCGGTATGAAAATGAAGTCATTCGTTGGTATTCAACTAAGAACTATCTTGCCCCTTAGTCCTGCCTTTGAATGGAACATGTCAAAACTATAAAAAGATAGTGATTGACTAACATAGATCACCTCATAGAAACCATGGGGATATTTTTTTTCCTTATCAACGCTAAACTTTATAATACCTTGTTACTCTCTTAGGAAATAGATCCTGTCTAAATTTTTGACTCTATAAGATTGAGTCTTTTGCTTTATTTTATTTTTGCTTGTTTAGAAAAATATCAGGATTCCAAACAACAGCAATGGCCCTCCGAGAGGATGAGGGGGTACAGAAATGCAGAAGGAGGTCCATTATTATTGTGTAATCTTCATTACAGACTGCAGACGGTTCAATTTAACATTTCTCACCGTAAGGAGGGATACCCAGTGTGGGTGGAGCTCATGGTGATTCGGAAAAACTTGATCCACAAGTTGGCATACAATTGGAATATTTATCTTTTAATGAAGGCTATGGTGTTTTCAACGCTGAATCTGGGAGCAAATTGGGAATGTTTGGTGAAATTATGAACTGAGTTATCAGACCCATTTCTCAGTTACTGCTGTTTACTTAGCTCAACAAGATCACATGTGCACTGTGTGCATCCTATAGATGCACTTGATCTGTGCAACCAGCTTTTAACAACCTTACCCTTTTTATTTAAATACATCAGGGATGTCTGGCAGCCTTGTGGTCTTTAGGTCTAAAAATAAATCTGAAATATTAGATTTTAAATTACTTCAGTCTTAAAAGACAGCCACTCAGAATGCCATAAAATAGTGGGCTTAGATATTCACTCATTAGGAGCCAAGGCATTTCATACTTCTTTTCTTTGGCCAAAATGGTTTTCCTGAGTTTAAAAATCCATAGCAGAGACCAAGGAAGCTGATTATATCTTCCTAGTGGTAGAGCAGCAGGCAGAGTTCAATGGGCTTTTATCTGAAATTATATTTTCAACTTGACCTCATTAAATTCTTTTCCTTCTGCTTGTCATGGCTGGGCTTACTATTTTTCCCATTTCCTCTCAGCCCTTTTTCATTTTAAACTGACTTCTAGAAATAATTCTTGCATGCCTAGTTTGTTATTTCCAGCAGGGCTCACATAGCAAACATCCCAGTGCACGGGTAGCACGGCCCAACCACAGGCAAATTCAGGTAGTGTTAGTTGCTGATTATTTTCTCAGAAGACCATTAAATGTCAAAACACATTTTCATGCTTATATTTCTTTTCAATTTTATTTTTAAACTTTTTTTTTTAGGGAAGAAATAGTTGAGTGGAAAAATAAAACTACATTATTTTGCCTCCATTTTGTTTCTTAGAGAAATAAATAGGAAACAGAAATAAATGCCTTAAACCCAGGATGTAGCGTTCTGTTGCAAGGAAATGTAGCTGATTATTAAATATCACCTTTGTTTCTGTGTAATTTGTGAGAATCTACTTTTTACTTTCTAATATGCATCAATAAGAACAAGCATACAATATTTCATAAATACAAAAAGTAATAATTTTCATTTAAATAAACTAAGCTAAATAAAAGGCAGATTTTTCAGCACCAATTATTCTTTTATTTTTTGAGATTATACTTGTATATTTCTTCTCTCCCTAACTCTCCCTCTAGCTCCCTTTGCTATGCTTTCAAATGCATGGACTCTTTTTTGCATTAAGAAAGCCTGACTGAAATATGTCAGATGAGCCAATGTTATGGGCAGAAGCATTAGAAAGACCAATGCAGATGTCATGATGAATTAAAGAAGGGGGTGTCCTTATGCCTGGGACCCCCACCTACGCACAGGGAGATGTCGCAGGCCTAATATATTTACCCCACTCAGTTGTATGAAAGACGTTACATTTCTTACCAACTTTGATTGTTTAATTTTTGTGTTTAAAGAATAAGACTTGCACTGAAATACAAATTCCACTTGGTTTTCATCTCCGCTGGGCTGGCTGTCTTTACAAAGAGAGGCAGGCCCGGGAGTGATCTCATTACCTGTGTGGTGCGGTTAGCCAATGATTGATGTCGCGTTTGTGCACAGCACAGCCGGGTTCCTTTTGTTAGAGGATATTAGACAAATTAGGTCTTACAAATTCATGACCTGCTCGCCCCTCCTAGTTAGTACGCCTTTCTCCTCCCCCTTTGCCCTCTCAGCCCTCCCCCTTCCCCCCTGCAGCTTTCTGCTGGCACCTGACCACTATCATGGATAATTAACATTGCTGATAACCTCCACTGAGGCCTGAGAAGGGGGAGTAAGACAAAGGAAGGGCAGACCAGATATTCTTACAGTAAGAGCATGGAGTTCCCAATGAGAAGATAGAGTGAAGGCTGAAGGAGTTGAGAGGATTCGCGACACCATGAGGAAAGCAACAATCCCAACCAACCAGAGCCCCCAGGGTCTAAGCCACCAGCCTGGGAGTGCTTAGGGAGGGACTCAAGGCTCCAGCTATATAGGCAAGGGAGCTATATATAAGTGGGAGAAGAGATCCTTTGACCCATGAAGGCTGGACGTCGTGGGGGGGGGGGGATACTCGAGTGGTGGGAGGTGAGGTACAGGGGAGGGTGGGTGGGGGTACACCAACATGGAGGCGGGAAGAGAGGGGGAAGGGATAGTGAGTTCCTGGAGGGAGGGGGGGAAAAAGGGGTAAGGAGAGAACATCTGAAATGTAAAAAATAAAAAATTTTTCAATAAAAAAAAAAATAAAGAGAAAAAAAAAAAAAAAAGAATAGGTTTTGGTTATTTTCCAACGGCCTCATGCTGTTGGGATGGGGTGGGGGTGGGGATGAGGAGGCACACGAATGAACGAATGAATGAGTCCATGTTACCCTCCAAATTATTTTCCCCCCCTCAGTTTATGTGGGAAATGTTTATCTCTTTTCAGATGCTTTGCATGTTTACTTCTGTCAGGGTGAGGAGAAATGAAGTGTGAAATAGTGATTCAGACAGGCCCTTCAGCCATGAGGTGCATTGGGAGTGGATACATGGGTACATGTTTCCTTCGCCATGTCCTACATGCTGGTGTTGGGATTCTTCATGAACATTTGAAGTGACATTCCTGAGAGTGATACTTCAGATACATCTGAGCATTCATGGTGAGTGTGTACACGCATAATGTGTAGGACATATGTATTTACTTTAGAAGTACATCCCTTGATTCCCAAATGTTTGGTTATTATATATATATATATATACATATATATATATATAACTAATATACACATTATAAGCTGTACATAGGCTACCATCTTGTTATATTAAAACTAGCAGTTTTTAGATCTTGCTGGTCATTCAACATTAATTCACTTTAAAAATGGTTGGTTTCCAGTTGTTTGTGTGAGGAAGCAGAAGCACAGACTCAGTCCTATCTAGCATCTCCTAGTTTGTAAACACATCTTGATGAGTTCTACAAAGAGGCAAAGTGATGTTTTGGTTTGTTTTTATTTGGTGGTGTTGGTTTTTTTGTTTGTTTTGTTTTGTTTTGTTTTTGCTTTATAAGCAACAGCTAATTAAAATTGATATGTAAGAATTTATATACATTGCTGATAGTGATAGAATTTACATAGGCAGAAGCTGGACAGAATACGTGATACCTTTATAAAGTGAACAAGTCAGGAGTTTTTGGCATCTTGATATCTTTTAGCAATCTAGGCTTACAATGTGTTTGTGTCCCATAGGAACACTATATGGTTACTACTATTCTCCATTCTCAAGTGAGTCCCCCACAAACTTCCTGTCTCCATAAATGTATCTGTTCTGGACATTTCATATGAAAGGAGCCATGGAGTATGTGTTCATTTTTATGTTTTCATTCACTCAATGTAATATCTTTTTACATTTCAAATGCTTGTATGTCCTTTGTGTGTGTGTGTGTGTGTGTGTGTGTGTGTGTGCACGTGTGTGGTGCTCATGTGTATGTGTGGCACATATATACAGGCACACACACTCCATGGTTGGTGAGAGCAAATGCTTTGGAAAGATGTTTGAAAATCTCAACTTTGTGGAGCTGGTTCCCTCCTTTCACTTCTACACAGCTTTAGGAAATGGAACTTCTGGTGGCCAGCTTGATTGTCAAACTGAGCCATCTCACAAGCCCTCAGATGTCTTTAAGGTATATTTTAGGGTTATTTTGTTTTATTCTAGTTTTTGTTTCTCATTACTTGGAAGTTGAATGGTTTCTATCACTGAATATTCTACCGTATAGATAACATGCATTTAAAAACATATTCCTATTGATGGACTGCTGTGTTTCTCCTCTTGAATGATGGAGTATTTCTGCTTGTGTCTTCTGCTTTTGTGTCACTTCCACAGGTGCCTAAGAGTAGAATCCTTTGGCCATATGACAAGCTGTGTGAAAGTTTTGATAGAACTTTTCAGAACTGCATTAGATTCTGTCACTGTCTGTGATGAGTCATGATTCTGACTTTCCAATACTCTTATTGTCTTTATTCTTTATTAGTTCTCCAGCTGAGCATAAAGAAGTGTCTCATGAGGATCTGCATTCCTGAGATAACTGAGGACAGTGAAGAACACACTTCAGGAGCTTACTTTGTAATTGTCTTCTTTGGAGACATGTATTTTCAAGTCCTTCAGTCATTTTCAAGTAATTTGAGGTTGACTTTTGTTTGTTGTTTAAATGTGTCTTTTGTATATGTTATATGCAAATCCCATGTCATAATTCTTTTGCTAATACTTACTTATTGTATTAATTACATTTTTAGTCCCTATGCCCTTTTTCCATCTGTGTGCTTTAAAACATTTTTATTATGTTTTGACAAATTCATTCATGTATAGAATGCATTCTGTCTATTCCCCAATCCTAGCTTTTATTTAAATCCCTCTCTACCCTTACCAACTCTCCTGCTTCCTATCTGTCCTTTCCCAGTAGATTCATTTTTTAGGTTTTCTGTGTGACCCATGTAGTTTTTTTTTTTTTTTTTTTTAAAAAAAGGCATCCATTGGATTGGGACTATCCATTAAAACCTGGTAGGGTCACTAGTGGGTACATTGTCAACTCAATTTATATTTCTTTTGCTACTTCTGTTTTAGTTGCTACTCAAGATTCCAAGGATTTATTCTTTCATTTTCTATTAGGAGTTTTATAGTCTTCTGTTTACATACATTATTAACTTGAGCTTAAAATACCAGTAAAGGATACTTCATAGCATGAGACTAATTCTTCTCAGGTCTCTGTAAGATATATTAGTCAACTGAGCAAAGCAAACATTTGTTGTGACTGTTACGTACTCCCAATGCTTTCCTAGAGTCTGACACTAAATCAAGTCTGTCCTTAGAGAACATTACCTAATAAAGAACAACAGGCATGATGTAAGTGACTAAAATACAAGGTAAAATGTAACAAGTCCCATGTGGAAGATTCCAATTTTGTTTTGGGGAAGTCAGAGAAGAAAATATATCTTTCAAAGTTGGAAATGATTTATTCATATTGGTTTTGAAAAATGAGGCAGTGTTTTGGCAGAATTTTCCCTGATCTCAACAAAGATCGGGGAACTCAGTGATTGGTCCCAGCCCAATTATAACCTGGATTCTGGAGTACACAGTATTTTTGATGTAGACTCTTTTGTAGGGTAGAACAATTCTGTATGCATGTTTAGCCAAGTCTTGGGAGTCCTTGAAACTTGAATAGATGATGTGAAAGGTCAAGATAATTGATATAATAATAATAATATTATTATTAAAGCATACTATACCACTTTTCCTTTAATAAAGTAAAATGTAATGGTTTGAATCAGAATCGATCCATGAGCTCATATGTTCTGTCCCAGTTCATAGAATTGTTTCAGTAAAATTAAGACGTATGGCTTTGTTGGAGGAGGTGAGGCTCTGCAGGGAGGCTTTGAGGTTTCAAAAGACTCATGTCATTTCCAGGGTTCACTCTCTGTCTCCTCTTCTTGTTGATCCAGATACGAGCTCTTCCCACCATGGCTTTGTTCCACCATCATTGACTCTAGCCATCTGAAACAATAAGCCCCACAAAACTCTTATTTGTAAGTCCTTTGGGTCATAATGTCCTAGCACAATAATAGAAAGGTAACTAATATTCTGATTGTCTCAAAGGAGTGGTTGATGGCTTTTTTATGCCTCTGCATGAATCCAAGTGGTGCCACAAAGCTGTGCCAGTGTTCCTGCATTCTGACAGCTATAGCCTTGCAGGGACAGTTAAGAATAACTGACTAGGATGAATAAATGAACAAATACAATGCCAGTTTATTTTAAGAATGTTGATGATGAAGTAAAGAAATGATCTTAATAATCTAACTCTGAAATTCATTGCCTTTAGTCCTACTTTTGATAGGCTGGGGAATACGTATGGTGTGTTCTCCTGATGGTGAGGCATGATAGCTGCTCAACAAACCACGAATGGTTTGTATTGCAAGCTGAGCAAGTCAAGGTTCTGCAAAATGCAAAAACGACCGGAAAGACTATGATTACCCCTCCCCAACATGTAAACAGTGTGCCCAGCCCTAAATGTGACATCTACATCATCTCCCTCTCCCTACAAGGTTCAGGCGACATTGTAGAAGAGGCATCAGAAAGACTGCAAGAGGCAGAGGCAGGGTTAACTAACTTCCAGGAAACTGTTTACTGGACACAATGGTGGCTGTACATATGAACTCACAGTAGTTGAAGCATCATACATGAGCTCAGGTCAGAGGAAATCTCAGCAAAGAGAAGGCACACAATCCCAAACCTTGGGGAGGAATCGCTGGCAATTGTTATACGCACACAGAAGAGTTCGTTTTCTTTAGGAGTGTTGCCACTGGTTGGTCCAAATGCTTCAGTATTTAGGCATCACTAATGGGACCCAATGGGTTAAGAAAAATGAGAATGGAAGTTAGGTGGGTGCCATATGGGGGTCAGATCTGGGAGGGGTTAAGAGAGCAGGATGAAAATATTCAAAGTATAGCTGTTGAGTAGAAATTTTCTCAAAAGTAAGGAGCTAACACTGTTGAGAACAATAATGTTGAAGAAAACATTGACAGCAATAAAATTTGGATTTCCAAGTAAAAATTAATATATTGGAAAGTTTTATCTGTCACTTTGATCTTGAGTGATGGTTCTGTTAAGCATTTGACTTGGGTATTGTGTAGTGAATCATGGCAACATATTTTATTTCTCAGCAGATATCAATAGCAAAAGCTTCATGATGGGACTTTGTTTCCATATGCTATTCCCAGTGTTCGGAATTTGTCTGGTCTGAAGACACTCAGGTTTTATGTGTGTTGTCACAGTCCCTATGATTTCATGTGTCCATCAGCCTTATTATATCTGAAAGAAGCTGTTTCCTTGGAGATATCCACTATCTCTGGCTCTTAGAATCTTTTCATTTCCTCTTCTACATAGATCTTTTAACCTTGGGGGAGGGGATCAATAAAGACATCCTATTTAGGGCTGAATGCTCCAAGCTTGAGCAAAGTATTTATTTATGGCTAGCCAATAGCTCTCTCTCTCTTCTCCTCTCTCTCTCTCTCTCTCTCTCTCTCTCTCTCTCCCTCTCTCTCTTTCTCTCTCTCACTCTTCTTCTTCTCTCTCCCTCTCTCTCCTCTCTCTCTCCTCTCTCTCTCTCTCTCTCTCTCTCTCTTTCTCTCATTCTCTGTGTAAGTGTATGTGTGAGTGTGTGTGTTTGCCTTTTGTTTTGTTTTGGTGGGCTTTTTTGTTTGTTTTCTGCCTTATTGTTTCTTTCTGTTTTGATTTTCATTTTTATTGTTTTTCTTGATTTTTTTTTTTCTGAGACAGAGGGAGCAATATTATTGCTATGTTCCTCTAGCAGAGAAATAGTAGCAGTTCTTCCCCTAGGCCCATGACGTACCCATTCTCAGGTCCTTGGCCATTTTAGTGGTGTCCGGTATGTGTGTCCATTCTATAGAGTGGTACTTAAATCCAATCATAAAGTAACTGATCATCCCCATAACATTTTACCACTACTATACCGATATATCTTATAGGCAGATCTCTGTTGTATGTCGCAAGGTTCGGAGTGAGTGGAAGCTAACGATGACTTTTCTCCTCTTGTATGTGAAAGTAACTTCCAAAACCATGAGTGCTGCTCAGTAGTCCAGAACCAGAACCTTCTAGCTTCACATAAGGAGATTTAGCCTTCAGCAATAGGGCCTTACCATCAAGTTATAGGCACAGCCAATGACTCAGCAAGATGCAACTCATTTTTGGCAGTGGAGATTTTACTTGGTGGCATAAAATGTCTAGTTGGAATGCTATCTCCGGCGTGACAGGGTTATCTCATTTAAATTCCATATGTAAATAAGGATACTTCTATAATAGTAGATTTTCATATGGCTTTTCTAAAACCCTTTGGAGTTAGTTGGTGTTCCCTCTATCACTCCATTTCCCAATATTTACACTCTCATTCCCTAGTTAATCTTCCTACTTTAGCATCTCCTTTACCTTTTATAACATTATGCTCTGTGTCTCCTTCCATGGATGACTTACTCTTCCCCCCTGCTTCCTGACTAGCTACCCACCATCTGTGGTTATTTGAATTAAAATGTACATATCTAGCCAGGTGGTGGTGGCGCATGCCTTTAATTCCAGCACTTGGGAGGCAGAGGCAGGCGGATTTCTGAGTTCGAGGCCAGCCTGGTCTACAGAGTGAGTTCCAGGACAGCCCCGGGCTACATAGAGAAACCCTGTCTCGAAAAACTAAAAAAAAAAAAAGTATGATTTAAAAATGTACATATCTAAATCTTAAAAACTAATAGCCACATATAAGAGAAAACATTTCATATTTGTCTTTTGGAGTCTGGGTTACTTCCCTTAAGATAAATTTTTTTAGCTTCATCCATTTAATTGTACACATCATAATTTTATTTTTTTAACAGCTGAATAATATTCCATCGTGCAGATATGCCATATTTTCATTGTTCATTTATCAGTTGGTGAACATCTGGGCTGTTGCCCATTTCTGGCTATTATGAATAAGAAGCAGTAAACATGGATGAACAAGAATTTCTGTAATAGAGTGTAGAGTCCTTTGGGGCGTATACCTAAGAGCGTTGTAGTTGGCTCTTGTGGTAGATATATTCTTACCTTTTTGAGGAACCATTGCACAGATTTCCATAGTGGCTGACCAAGTTTTCACCCTCAACAGCAATGAATAAATGGTTCCTCTTTTGCTGCATCCTAACTGGCATGAGCTGCCATTTGTTTTATTGATCTTCACCCTTCTGACTAGATAAAGTAGATCCCATATCTATCGCCCATACAAAACTCAATTCGAAATAGACCAAGGACCTCTGAGTAGGTCAAGACACCCTAAACATGACAAAAGAAGAAACAGGGAACATTCTTGGACTCATTTGCCCAGAAAGGACATTCTGAACATTGATGTCATAAAACATTAAAGCCAACAATTGATAACGGAATCTTCTGAAACTAAAAAACTTCTGTATAGCAAAGGACGCCATCATTCAAGCCAAGTGACTAAGAATGGCAAATAAAAATCTTTATCAATAATATCTGATAGAGGATTAGTATCTACAATATGTAAACAACAACAACAGAAAGGAACACCAAGAAAACAATACAATTTGAAACTGGGTTTAAAAATTTACTTCTTTTCATCACACTGTTACTCAAATTGACATGGAAACCTTTGTTTCATGTTAGTTCAGTAAATTAATATAATTTTTAAAATTTTTATGTAATAAGTATCTATAGTTATAACCTATATGAACAAGAGGCTTTTGGAGTTCTCATGGAACTGGTGGAACAAAAGCTAGAGTCCTCTTGAGAAAAGTATACAGTCTTTTTCCATTGTTTCAGACATTATAGGAAGAGAAATAATCTTAGTAAAGTGAAATAATTAGTAAAATGAAGTTATATTTGTCCAAAAGAGGACACTGACTTCAAAAGACCCCATGACACAAAAGCATTAATATGTTATCTCAGCTTAAGGCATGTGTTCATAAAAGGATACAACCGGGGTCTGCTTTAACATTTATTTTCAATTTTCTCTGATTTAACTTTTGTTAATCAATCATAAGATAAATAACATGTGAGTGTAAGATGGATAAATTTATCACACTGAAAAAAATGTTCACTAATGGTTTTACTAAAAACTGTACCTCTAACCATTTATCTGTCCTTCATAAACATTAATGAATATTAAATTTAACATGTATTAAGTGTTTCATGTATCTGGTACCATGAGGTAGATAGTCTTGTAGTACTTCATAAGGAGCTTTATTGCTGGGGTGAGGGGGATGTAAATACAAAATTACAATGAAGAATCTGTGCCAGACACATATAAATAGTATTACCATGCAACAGCAAAAATGTATTGCTCTGGAAGAGTTTAGAAGGACTTCAAGTCAAGAAGAATCTTTGAGCTAATTAAAAGGTAAATAAATAAATATGTAAGGAAACACTCCAGAAAGGAAGAAACTGAATAACATTACACATACATCAGGGATTTCAATTAACTCAGTGTGATTGCAGTGAATGGTCTAGAAGTCACAAGGTAAGAAAGGAGTTGGCAAAGCAGTAGGTGACCATGCAGAGCAGCTTAGGTGTCCTGTCCACAGTGGGAGGTTGTTGATGAGGTTTGAACACATTTAAATTGTATTCTGTGCTGCCTTGGTGTGATGAAGCATTTCTTCCTTCTGCAAATATTTCTTGAACCTCTCTTCTGTGAAAGTATTGGGCTCATTGCAGGAACTATGAAACGAAGCAAGGCCGTCGTTGTTCCCCACCAGTTCAACTGTGCTCTTAGATTGCCAATGTGCTCCCGTGACTCTCTCATACACATACTGCCAGCTCCGAACAGAATAGCTGACTGAAGCAATCTCAGAGTTTCAGGTTACCTTGCAAATGTCATGATCTAGGTATGTAGAAAAGAGTTCGAATGAGTAACAATGGTCTATAACTAATCTGGGTGAATGTCTTTAGGAAAGCTAAACATTAAATGTTCAATGTTCAAATATGAGATAAAAAAAAAAAAAGAACAGAAATCAAACAAATTGAAAAAACGATGCTCTCAGACATCTGAAACTGCAGAACTAATCTCATTATCTATGAAGAGTTTTAACACTCATTAGGACAATGTAACCCACGGCAATAGTAGGACTCTAGACACAAGCCCTCTAGCAAGATGGGATTCAGGTCTATTCATGTTCTCTGGCTTAGTAACTCTGTCGCCAGGAGAGAGGGCCCAAGGGTAGTTTCTTGAGATGCATTCAGTGAACAATGGACCTTTAAATACACCAAAACCCTTGGAAATGTACTTGGTTTTGAATGGACCCCAGTCGTGTCACATGTGTTGTTTTGATATCTGTTTTATAAGCATGAGACCTGGAGAATGGAAACCATATAAGACAGAGTGTGAATCCGTCTGACCCACCTGGAGACAGCCTTCCTAGTTGTCGGCGCTCACTGGCCTTCAACAGCGGAGTGCACAGATGTGTTCCTAACACCACAGTTTGTTAAATCATCATTTGGGTTTTCGGCAGGTTTCAGTGTTTAACAAAAATCTATTATCTTTCAAGTGGAAAAACAAAAATCAATGTGGTATATCATTTTAGGTCTTAAATAGACAGAATTAGTTATATCTGATTAGACTATGATTTAGGTTCCCAGAAAAATCTCAGATGGAGTTGGTAATTTCAGTCACCGCCCTGTATGTGACATTCACTCAGAGACTTGACATTGTACCACAGGAAGGTGGTTATTAATTTTATAAAACCAAAGAGGGGAAAGAGGAGAGAAACACCGTATGTTAGGTGACAGGAAGCCTCATGGGTGAAACCGTACCAAAGCTGGAAAGGCAACAGGGTAAGAGGAAGATGGGATGAAAGTGTGGATTGAAGTGAAAGAAATCTTCATAAATGTCTCAGAGGAAGAGAGATGTGGAAGTGGAGCTGCAGAAGAAGCAATATGGATGCCAGGAGGTTTTCTGAAAACATGAGAGGAGACAACTGTGACATCCACTCATGGTCACCTGACAGGGAGTCTGAAAACATGAGAGGAGACAACTGTGACATCCACTCATGGTCACGTGACAGGGAGTCTGAAAACCATGAGAGGGGACAACTGTGACATCCACTCATGGTCACGTGACAGAGAGTCTGAAAACCATGAGAGGGGACAACTGTGACAGCCACTCATGGTCACCTGACAGGGAGTCTGAAAACATGAGAGGAGACAACTGTGACATCCACTCATGGTCACGTGACAGAGAATCTGAAAACCATGAGAGGGACAACTGTGACATCCACTCATGGTCATGTGACAGAGAGTCTGAAAACCATGAGAGGGGACAACTGTGACAGCCACTCATGGTCACCTGACAGGGAGTCTGAAAACATGGAGGAGACAACTGTGACATCCACTCATGGTCATGTGACAGAGAGTCTGAAAACATGAGAGGAGACAACTGTGACATCCACTCATGGTCACCTGACAGGGAGTCTGAAAATATGAGAGGAGACAACTGTGACATCCACTCATGGTCATGTGACAGAGAGTCTGAAAACATGAGTGAGGAACAACTGTGACATCTACTCATGGTCATGTGACAGAGAGTCTGAAAACATGAGAGGAGACAACTGTGACATCCACTCATGGTCATGTGACAGAGAGTCTGAAAACATGAGAGGGGACAACTGTTTGATTGCCTCAGTGGTCATGACAGAAGCTGAAAGCAAAACATTGGGTTTAGTCAATGAAAATCATCTGGCGGATTCAGTAGCAGACTGAACAGAGGAGCCTGTGCCAGGTTAAAAATAGAGACTAGCATGGGCTACGCTTTCCACAGCAAGGCCGTGAAAGAAAAGAGGAAGGATAAGCAACACCATCCCAAAAGAACAGACTGTCTGGAAAGCACATGTGTGCATCTCATGGGATAGAAATCAGGGTCTCAGACGCGGAGGAAATGAACCCAGGGTTGGGGAGCTGCAGGTGATTTATCTGGGTGAATGGCAGTTTCAATTCTACTTGGGATAAGAGACCATAAGTTCTTTTCATTGATCATGGTGCTCCTGTCTCTGGTAAGCTCACTGTTATCAATTCTTTCACTTTATGTCCTACAGAACTTTATTTATGTGCTTTAAAGTGAAACAAAAGAGTTCATGAGATCAGAATTAATGATTCCAGATGCTTATTGATGACAATGCTCCAATAAGAAAAATATAAGCCAACTTAACCCAATGTCTTCCGTACTTTTTTCTTTAAAAAGGGAATATTTTATGAAGACCTGGAGGTGATTGATGAAGAATTTAATTTCATACCCACTTCAGGGCTGACCAAGCAGTCAGGTTGCAATGTTTATATGCTTTGTCTCCCAAAGACAGGAGGAGCCTGGCTAACAGTCCATACAAAGAATTGTAGTGAATGGCCTTGATAGTGATGAAAGCTGAACTCTAAGGCTATAACTCCATAAACATGAAAAGATGCTATCAGCATACCACTGTATTTGCTATGACAGACACCCTGATGAATGAGGGAAATGAAGTGTGAACTTAGCAAAATGGTTAATGCTGATTTCAAGTCTTCTGACTTCTTAGAAAAGATGAAAATGAAGCAGATCTTCAGGCCGAGTTGATGTGAGCAGAGGGAGAGAGAGAGAGAAATAAAGAGAAGGGGGGAGTCAGAGAGACAGAGACAGAAAAAAATTCTCACAAACTCTTGGTTGGTTAACATACTCAAATGTTTTCATTGTCAGCAGCTTCTGGAGATATACGTGACTTGCTTCAGGTGACTGAAGGATTTAGTTTATTAGGGCACTTTAGAGTCATACAGGTTCTTGTGTGGTATCTCCTGACTGTCTTTTAATTTTCTTTTATGTTCTTCTTAACATCCACATTATCCTCAATGTTCCTGGGATTCATCCTCATGTTAGCGTCAATAGTAAGGAATACCACTCCGAGAGTCCAGAAACCTGATTCTCAGCTCCTTTATGACGAAGGTAGGGCATAGACATTTGCTCAGCCATGGAGGAGAGTCATGTAGGTCTTGGAATCTGAACCTCGCGACATTTGACTAAGCTCTGAATCCTGGCAGCAGAGTCAGCAAATTCCACTCAATGGTCTTTGTACCCTGGTGTTGAGTTGCAGTAGTGTTGGAGGGGTGGCATCTGCTATTCAGTGATGGAGAGAGCAAGGTCCTCATGGACGTGTCTGAGAGATGTGAGCTGGATATGGGATGGACTGCCCTGCTTCTCTCTCTTCACATTTATTTCTGATTCAGCTTCTCTTGATCCCTCAATAACTCTAAAACTAACCCATGAATTCTTCCAACAAATGTCCTTTCTGCTTAAATCAGCATAGTTCCCCATTGCCTTCAAATAAAAATCATCACAAGATTTTAGGTTGAGTGATAGGGACTTTTTCAAGTCAGCAGACAGAACTTAAACTGCACTGAGGTCACAGTGATTTCCAACAATTCTGTGCAATTGCAGGGTATTATCTAAATGATGCTTTATGAAGATTAATGTCACCATCACAGAGATGAGTCATTTGAGAGTCCTTAACCTGTGCTGTGCTCTGGATGTTACTGTCCCTCAGAGTTTCATATCCTGAAGGCTATGTTCTACAGCAGCACTAGTTGGAAGTGTGAACATTTAGCAGATGGAGTCTCAGAACTCTTCGGGACACTGTAGGCATGTATTCAAAGTTGTGCTACACACTCTCATCATTATTGTCCTGCAGAGTCATTGGAAGCCCAAAGCAATGGGGAATGCCTACTCTTATACTGGAAACCCTACAGTTTGCACTGAAGCAAACCTTTTTCTTTATACATTATCCAAGGCTTTTTTTCTTAAGTAATGGGTAGCCAATGAATATGGGCTGACAAATAAGAAAGGGACTATAAGAGAGAGATTATGTCGACTAGGGAACTGGTTTGCAGGAAAAAAAACGGTTAAATTGAGTTTGAATAGACATGATATATATGTGTGTGTATATATATGTATGTGTGTATGTTTTGATTTTCTCTTATCTTGTGTTCTTCTCAACATCCACGTTCTCTTCAATGTTCCTGGGGTCCATCCTCATGCTAGCGTCAATAGTAAGGAATATCACTCGGAGAGTCCAGAAACCTGATTCTCAGCTCCTTTACAATGACGATAGGGCACAGACATTTACTCAGCAAATATATTTTGCAATACACATTTACATCCGAGTTAGAGAGATGAATGTCTACTGAGAGAGAAATATTATTAAAGGAGCTAGCACTGCCTCCTAATGTTCTCCTTATACATTTACCTAGAACTTCCTTTTATAAAGCAAAATAGAAACAAGACATTCAAACACTATGTTCATATTATTCAATGGGATGATAGAAAATGATGTTATGAAAGAAAGGGAATTTGAGTTATCCAAAAAGTATCATGATTATCAGGCACCTGAATGCCATACTGTTTTAATATTAACATGTCTTCCCAGAAGTAAGGGGGTTGTCAGAAACACCATGAAACCCCAAATGTAGATACGGAACTTCCCTTATGCTGCATTGGAAATCGTTAATCTGATGGATAAGTGTTTTACTCCATGCCACTTAGACATTTAAGGATGATATGATTCTGGCAGGACATTCTTCCAAAACACCCCTGTGAGAAAGGAAAACAACAGGGCTGGAGAGATGGCTCAGCAGTTAAAAACACTGGCTGCTCTTGCAGAGGTCCTGAGTTCAATTCCTAGCAACCACATGGTGGCTCACAACCATCTGTAACGGGATCTGATGCCCTCATTTGGTGTGTCTGAAGACAGCTACAGTGTACTCACATTAAATAAATAAATAAATAAATAAATAAATAAATAAATAACTCTTAAAAAAATAATATTTGAAAAAAAAGAAAGAAAAAAACATCCAAAATGCAACTATATAGATCTTCTGAAAGTCCATAAGATCTCAAAACCATTTCAAGGCAACCTGCAACTCCCAGATGTCTTTCTCCATCAAGTCCAACCACTGCAGTCAGTGCAAGTTATACTCCATGGTCCCAGATACAAAGCACAAAGAGTGGTGTGAACAAATGCCCTGCTGCTTTGTCACTGACAAGTAGTTTGTGCTGAGGATTGCCTGGCCTTCTCTTAGCCTCTGCTGCCTTATCTCGTTAAGCAAAGGCATCAGGAAGCATCCTTAGGAAAGTGCTTGCGAGCAGAACTATGGTCTAGGAAATAAAATTGGCTACCAAAGGGCATGAGCAGATGCTCCTGCAAGAGACAGTTGTAATCTTCACAGCAGAAGCTGAGAACAGTTGCTACTTTCCTTAAAGGTCATTGCTCATATCCCAATAGGAATGTGTGACGGAGACACAATGGGGACCTGTTGTCGTTGTCTAAGATGGCACCCACCCTTTCTAGCAGCTATCTGTTTGCCTTTTAATATAATTAGGCAGACCAGATTGGTATTTAGTCTTGTTCTGACAACAGCAAATTAGGCTTAACTCTTTAATTACAATGAGAAGGAAATCACCTTTCTGATATCCTTCAATTAGCTCAAGCAGCTGTTAAGTTATAATTAAAATTTCACATGGATCATTTGAGTTCTTGGAATGTTTCCATTTAATAACAAAACATTTGCATATATGCATTCGGTCTCCGACAACCTTTTCAAATCTGTCAGTGGCAAACCAGGAGCATGGACACTGTATTAAACACAATCTTTGTAGTCTCGTAGCAGACAGCTGGGTCCCATAAAATGAAAAATGAAAATGGAAGAAAGAGATCAAAAAGTATTAGTGCCTTCGAGTTTTCTGGAGCCTGTTCAGAGACTCAAACTTTTGTTTCATTCGTGGTTACCCAGGAGGGAAGCAAAACAGTAATCAGGAAAGAGCAGTTATTCAGTTCTTTCTGAGGCTCATTATTCTGCACAGTGACAAGCTGTCCCATTGTGACTTTATACATGGATCCTTGCCTTGAATTTTCAGAAGTGCACATGTGAGAGGAAGTGTTACATGCGAAAGTTTTGTTTCTGTTTTAGTTTAACAATGGAGTTGAGCAAAAATCCATCTCTTTGAAGTTGCTTTGGCCACTATTTATCTGATACAATTATGGGATCTACTGTATAGGCCAAGACAAAAGAATACACATACTTTAACTACACTTACAACTTAGGTGTTACAAGTTTAAAAAGTACTAAATGCCGGTTAAATTAAAGGAGATTCATTTAAGTGATCATAGAAACTCTTTTATGTTTGAAAACCTGGGATTAGAGCCTCCAGATTAAATGTCAGGGAAGTAACACGGGGTAGTTAAAACTATTGTGTCCGTTTTTAGAAGTAGTTTAAATGTTATACTCTTTGTCGTTGGCAGAAAAAGCCAATAAAATTGTGTGTTAGTGGCAATGTTGGGTTATGATAGGTTTTATGATCTATATTGATAGTCTGAAGCACAGACTTTATTCAAGCTTAGTCATTGATGGCCCGCATTGACAAAAGCATTCTGTCTTGGCGAAGAACCTAATGGTGTCTTCTCAACCATCAATCTGTATTGTACACTATTGAATTTCAACCACCACGATAATTGTATCTCTGGGAATTAAAGAATGCATGTGACGAAGGAGGAGAGATGAAAGACCAGCGCCTGATGTCCTAATTACAGCAGTGTGCACACTTTGGGGGGCTCCCAGCTGTGAGCAGCACATTTTCCATCTGCCTTCCCTAATTTTATTATGACCTTTCAGAACTGATTTCATCTGGAAGAGAGTTGGCTCAGACACCTTCACTGGGTCAGTTTTATCTTTGAACGACTGAAAGGAAGGATTAGTAACAAGTGGCATTCTGGCAGGAAAAATGTCTAACTAGGGCCCGCTCCTTTCAGTGGGAGACTGCATTGCGGCGGAGTGATTGGGAAACTGCCCTGCTGAGTGATTTCAAGATTTAGGTGAAGTGTTGCAACTTGGGGATCAGGATCAGATCTAAACTCTCAAGTTTAGAGGATCTTAAGAAAATGTTTAACACATTTTTGTATCTTACAGGAAGGAATAATGAATCCTAAAAGGTGATTTTATTTTCATTCTAAACTGTAAAAAGATTTCTCTCACCTCCCTCTCCCCTCACCTGTTCTCTCCCCCCACCTCTCTCTCTCTCTCTTTCTCTCTCTCTCTCTCTCTCCACACACACACACACACACACACACACACACACACACACACACACACAGAGGTATATACACATCCCTACTTTAGAACATTTATTGGATGCAGTGTTTAATTTTGTGCACATGAAATACTTAACTCAATCATCCCAACTACCATTTTATCTTGCTGTATACATTACATATAAGAAAAAAAACTGAGCCCATACAAAGTGAATAGTGATGAAGAGTAGAGTCAGAATGTAACTCTATGTGTGTCTTCTTTTGAAGTTCATTTACTTGATTAATATACTATGATATTCATTGATTATTTAGTTAGACAACTTCATCTGGTCCTCAGATTTAACTAGGAGCTAGGAATACAAAACTGAACCAAAGGCATGTAGGCCCTGACCTTATGCTATTGACAGCATCAGGATAACTTTCTCCTTTGGAGCCAACTTCACATGTTGGAGTAATCCCTACAAGTTGAAAGGCATGAGTATCCATGAAGCCTGCTGTCATGCAAGCATGTTTGCATCTTCTGTAAGGCAATGTGTACACACACTCTCTCTTGGCCCCATTAGCCATGACTAGCTGTTTAGGGAGTAGCAATGCAGCCCTTCCCATGTTCCAGCACCCAGCTGTTAGGCACAAGATCAGAGTCTCCATTGCTCTTAAGTTTCCTCTGGCTTTTAACAGACAGCAGCCCACATAGTCACAAGCCTAGAAACAAATCCCTTGTCCAGATGCTATTAGAAATCAGCAGTCTATATGAAAATCTGAGAGGAAAGGATTGATACTTTTCATTCATTCTGAGGGGGAGGAGGGGAGGTGATTCCACCTTTCCTAGCATGCTTCAGGAGCAGAAGTGAAGGAGAATGGAAAGGTGTGGCACTTCTAGCAACTCGTGGTTCTGGAAGTTCTATTCTGTGCAACACGAATGTGTTCTTCCTGGTAATACTTCAGGAGGTCTAGTTTCTGAGGTGTAGGGAGAAGACAGAAGAACGCCCCCAGTGGCCATTCTACTGAACAAAATTGTGCTTAAGTTGCTGGAACACTCGTACATAATTTCTCCACACAGAGTATTCCAGCTATACCCTTTATTCCAGTTGTGTAACCAGTCATTTCTTTCCTAGTTGTTCTTATATCCATCATTAGGAAGTCTTTTATCGAAACTTTAGAATCTTCTAGGAAATGTCCTAAATGATTCCAATCCATCCCCAGCCTATACATGCCATCTTCCCTGCAGTAGGTAGGCAAGAAACTAGGGTTAAGAAGGTTGGTGGATTTTCCCTCAAATCACTCAGCTAGTGGGTAGCAGAAACAGGGGTTGTGGGACTTTCAATGTGCATTAGAAAGGGGCTTTTTGTTGTTGTTGTTCTATTTTGTTTTGTTTTTTACTGAGAAACACAAATCCACAGCTGAATCACATATGTAGACATCATCACCTTCCCATTGCCTGTGCAGTGTGTGTGTGAATTCAGATACTGTGAGCACACAAACAAAGCTGACTATTCTTTTAAGAATAGCCCCTTACTTACTCTGGGTCCCATTACTTAGCACTTCTAAAATGTATCTTTACTTACCAAATTCATTTATATCATTTAATTTAATCCTTAAGGATCTAGAATAGATTGTTCTGACAATTTGGAGTGGTTTGTTTGTTTGTTTGTTTTCTTGTATGTTTATTTGTTTAAGACAAGGTTTCTCTCTGTAGTCCTGGCTGGCCTAGAACTCTGACCAGGCTGGCCTCAAACTCAGAAATCTGCCTCTCTCTCTCTCTCTCTCTCTCTCTCTCTCTCTCTCTCTCTCTCTCCTCTTTCTCTTTCTCTCTCTCTGTCTCTCCTTCCCAAGTACTGGGATTAAAGTTGTATACACCACACCTGGCTTGTTTTCCAAATTTTGCAACATCACCTATGATACACATCAGGTTTACCCATATTGTTTGTGCACATTCTTTGGTTTTGTGATGGGTTTTGTGTTTGTTTCCTTGCTTGGTTTTGTTTTGCAGTGTTAAGCATTGCAGGATATTTGATGACATTGCAAACCCTGAAATTGTGTTATTCAAAAAAAAAAATATTTATAGTTGTGCTGTGGCTCAGCCCTTAGCATACACCTTTAATCCCTCTGGCTGGAATACAGACACGCCCTTAATCCCAAACAAATGAAGGTAAAGTTAGTTTGTAAAAGGAAATAACCATGTTTGAAAGTCATGTCTAATTGAGTGGCAGAAAAAGTAATGAATCAGAGAAAGATTTGACAGAATAGGCTCTGCCCAACTTTAACAAGAAGAAATAGGAAGAGAAGCTACTTAAGAGTGATTTGCCCAGGAGACACACATAACACGCACGGGGGTGGGGTGAGGGAGAGAGAGAGACAGAGACAGAGAGGAAATAGAAAGAGAGAAGAGAGACTAGAGAAGACAGGAAAGAAGGAGGCAGTTTTACCAGGACAATGATAGAGAGACAGGTTGCAGAGAAAGAACAAGATAGACACAGGTAAAGACAGAACAAGCCAAAGAATGAGAAAGAGCCAAAAGGTTAGAACAGATTGTTAGAGTTAGTTTGAGGCCAAACAGAGCAATTCAGTCACAGGCTAAGAGAGTAAGCCTCTGAGATGACAATTACATCAAGTGAAAAAAAGTTACTGTAACCGTTAGAAATTAAAGTTGGAGTCTCATGCTTAGCAGTCCATGTAATGTTTGTTCTGTTTCATTGCTAACCTATGTCAGGCCTTGGAATTTTTCTGAGCTTTGCAATACTTCTGTAGAAGACTATCCCTGACCTTTCTCCACATGTGTTTCAGTCCTGTAATTAAACCTAGAAAGTTATCCTGATAGAGCTCTCTAGTTCATGGCTGTTAGGTCAAACCTTAAGAATACTGTTAGGTGACATTTATACATCCTACCTACTTAGTGGGAACGTTTTTTGGAAAGCATAGATCACACAACAGACAGTCTATCTCTGTATGCTGTGAGTAAAGAATACATCTCTCTGCTTTTAGACACACTACTAGGATCCCTAAGGTACAGCCAAGTGGAAAACAACTAGTTTCGAATGATTAAGACAAAAAACAAACAAACAAACAAACAAAAAAAACCCCAACTACCTGTTGTGTGTTTTTCATAAATTTAATAAGGCCTAATTGTCACGTTAGTAGAAAATTAAAAGGAGCTTCATCAGAATTTACCTTTGTACATAGCAAAGAGACCATTAATCACATAGGAAAAACATACCAAAGCCAAGATCTGAAACAGCTAGTATCTACTGATAATTATCTGCCTTACATTGCACAAGGTCTCGTAACTGACTAGAGAAATGTCAAGAAAATAAAACTACAAGACAAAAAAAAAAAAAAAAAAAACCTATTATCTCAAAGAAAAATATGGAGTCCTTACTATATAGATGTAAATATGTATGTGAATATGCATATGTGTGTAGGTGTGTTATGATACATGTAAAAGCTCCTTCATGCATGTGTTAAGGGCTTTGGAAGAATCTTCCATAGGCTTTTCCCTGGCTCTACTACAGAGCTCGTCTCACTTAGCCCTGTGCCATCTTCAGTTGCATGAAAGGCTTGCATGCTACACTACAGATCTGGGCCACAGTTTTCAACTTATAAGTTTGCCTTTTGAGAACAATCTCTGAACAGAAGCAAAAATATATAAATGATGAATTCATTATACAGTTAACTTCTCATTAACCTCATTCTGAAATTCATATTTTATTCTATTTAATTTCAACAGAAATCCATTGAGAGTTCTATTACAATTTATTTGAAATGTAGCTTCTAGTATAACATGTCAAAAAAAAAAAAAAACCCACAGAAATATTTCTGCACAAACTCCATTTTTTTTTTCCCAATTTTTACTTCAAAATTTCGGAATAAGAGCTTGCCTTTAAGATGGAACTGAGCTTGCTTGTTATGAGTTATGGATGTTTTCATGATTAAAATTTGGCTTTCTGGAACAAATGGGTGTTCAAACCTGATTTTATTAGTGCGGTTGAACGTCGTGGAACTAAAGCGACGAAATTCCTGCATATTGCCACAATCTGAAGCCGTATGGATCATAAACTTTTCTATTTGTATTTTACTGGTGGACATGAACGGCATGATCTCATCAGGAAAAGAAGAAGGGACCCACAGCTGACATGTGGCGACTGTACATCTCATCTCACTGCAGAATGTCAGATAAAGGTGAAGCTTTTAAACGAGAGGCTCCTTGATTTAGTGTCTTTAATGTGCCCCGGGAAGGAATGTGCTCTGCACATCATTAGTGTGACAGGGTGAAGGGGCAACTCGTCTCTTCTGTTCCCGTGGAAAGAGGATGAATCTGGCGCAACTCTGATGTCAGAACCCCCATCACCTTTCTCACAGATGATGTAGATTTTAATTGTACTCAGGGCCGCCGTGGTCGCACCAGCTCCTACGTGACATTGAGATAGATGAAGCCATTTGTTGGCATTATCAGAGCCAGCTGTGTGCTTGGCTGTAGCTACAGTAGGCATTTTTATCTCATGCATAATCCTCTCATTGAGAAGGGATCTCGAGTGTTAGAACCATATGGCAAATAATTTTATTATGATCAAAAAAGGACTCTTGAAACTAGTTAAACAGAAGAGTCCTTGAAATTCAATCAGAAGAACTTTGATTTTCATGTCACGCCATCATCCTAAATTAATTGTTAGTACTGCCACAAGCAAACAGAACCAAGATCTCCACCCCTTGCAAAAGGAGGATCGGTTTATCATTATTTTCTGCTGCACAACTCTTGTTTCTGCTTTCTCAATTGTGGGAATTTGCACGGATCAATATCGAAAGGAAAAAAAAAAAAAACAGGATTTCAAAACCTAAAACTGGTTTCTAATTTAAAAAGGGTCATTTTAAACAATGTTCTAAATAGCAGAACAGCATGGGAGATGAGGCAAGCTTCGGTGAAGATCCTAATTGCTACTCTCTTAAAAGCAGCAAAAGACGGGCTGTATCTTTTTCCTCTAAGGGAGGAGAGTCTGTTTGTTTTTGATACAGGGTCTCCTGTGGTCCCGCTAGTCTCAAGCTCACCGCAGAGCTGAGGATGATCTTAAACTTCTGATCTTCCTTAATCCACCTCTCATCTGCTGGAGTTCCAGGCAATCACCGCGTACCCAACTCAAGACACTCCTAGGATAAAGAGTTTGTCCTTTTGCCAGGGAGGCTAGACATTTAGCCTATTTCATCAACAGGAAGAACCAAGTGTATCTTTTCCACTCGGAGGCATTTTCTACACATCCCAAGGAGCTGCCTGGATCTGGGCCTACATCTAGGCAAGCATGCTGCTGGGAAACAGAGGATTTCAGTTAGGGGTGCTTTAAAGGCTGTAGGGAGCGCCTGAGTGGCTGCCTCCTACCCACACTGCTTCTCCATTAATTGGTTTTTTATTGATCACAAAGGATTTCAAATTTCCAGTTCAAATATTACAAGGCCACAAAAGGGTGATTTGCCCAGTCTCTCCTTGTCTGTAATGTGTATACTCTCTTCTTTTAATTATCCTGTTTCTTTCCAGAGGAAAGTATATGGGATCTGAGACTTATGGTACCTGCTAGTGACAAGAAGGAATTATTAGCAAAGTCCATAGCATAGGGTAAGAGAGCACATGCTATCACAGAGTCCAAATACAGCAGCTACTATACCTTGAGACTAGGTTTGTATTTGGTATTTTATTGACAAATATTTCAGCTAATAATTGTCCTGGAATAGACACATAACTACATAATCTACAGAAAGTTTAATTTCCAGTACTAAATGCCTGAAGCAGTTTTTTTCCCCCCTTATTACAGTCTCTCATGGTCTGAGTCAAGTATCTGGCTGAGATGCTAAAAATGATTTAAAGTATGTGATTTTTTTTTTTGTTTGTTGTTATTTAAGAGCATGTTTGAAATACACCAATAATTCCTTCAATAAACAACTGCAAAATTCCAGTGTGGAATCTTGATGGTAAAACCACACTGCCTGTGTTTAGGAGGTCCGGGTCCCCAGGCAAGGTCTATGGAACAGAGCTGTGCACGCCAGGGCAAAAGCTCAGTAGGACTTCCTGCCATCTCCAAGCAGGTGCCAGAAGAGTACAGATAGACATCACTCCTCATTCTCGTGACAGCTTCAGGTCAGTAAGTCAACAAGTGGTGCTCACACTGAACACACTGGGTCCTCCTGCCAGTCTGTTACTAAGTAGTTGTTGCCGTGAATGTGACTTTGCACGTCTCTATGATCTTCTACCTACTGTCTCCATCGAGGGAATACCAGGAGGTTTGATTGCTATTGTTGGGGCTTACAGTTTCACTCAGGCAAACCTTGTTGGTATGGAACACCAGTCTGAGATTTGACGAGTTTTTTTTTTTTCCCTAGGATTTCTCTGGTGCACTTTAGAGAACCTCTAATAC
This sequence comes from Mastomys natalensis, assembly GCA_021653895.1. NCBI lineage: Eukaryota > Metazoa > Chordata > Mammalia > Rodentia > Muridae > Mastomys > Mastomys natalensis. The sequence continues at coordinate 3,073,000 of JAJTUV010000381.1, forward strand.
TGTTTAATGCCGTCTAATGATGGTTGTCCAATACGCTCTCTGAATGTTTTCCTGAGTGGTAGAACTTCAGCTTTGAAAACATTACCCTAGCTACTTTGCAAGGATTCCACTGGCAGGGAAGGTGGGTGGCAGGGCCTGAACACTCGGACTTGATAGACTATCCTGTGATGTGTTGCAATTAGGCGTAACTCCAACTCGTTCCAGGTTCCATTTATTCAGCTAGTGGGAGCATGTAACTCCCTGGAGGTACATTCGTTGAGAGCTTTCCTGGTGTCTTTTCAAAACGTAGAATTAGGTTTTTGAGCATCGCTAACAGCTTCCCAAATCAACCACTCTCTTGCCTTATTTAAGCTGGAATTTTATGAAAATCTCTACTGAATAAGTTGGTTTGGCTTGTATGCTCATTTGTACTCAAGGTAGTTTCTGGGTGATGGATCACCTTGTCACCATCTAGCCAACAGAGCGAATGGACCTGTGGGAAGAGATAGCGCAAGAGTGTGACCCAGGAAATCATCGGTGTTGGTTTACACAGTGAACAGCAGAGAGGACAAGATTTCCATTAGGAAATGCAGATGCCTTCTAAACTGGCATTGCTTTATATGTTTGGAAAAATAACGCTGGAAATGAGAAGGTACGATGTGGATTTTAGGAAGTTGTTAAAAATATTTTGTTTCTAACTAGACACCGTGAGGTTTTCTTAGTTCTGAAAGTGAATTACGTAAAACAGCAAAAACCAGTATGTATTAGCAAAAAAAAAAAAAAAAACCGCAGTATGTATAGACCCAAAAAAGCTGGTCCTGGTCCTGTTAACCTAATCCAAATTCATAGTCTTAAGACTTACAACAGGAAGGAAGGAGGGAAGGAGGGAGGGAGGGGAGAGGGAGGGAGGGAGGGAGGGAAGAAAGGAAGAAGGGAAGGAGGGAGGCAACAGGGTAGGAAGAAGGGAAAGAGACAGAGGGAGGAGGAAGGACAAGAGAAGAAAAAAGAAAAGAAAGAAAAAAGAAATTTGGTGGAGGTTTGCTTTTTGCTTGGTTTTGGTTTTCGAGACAAAATTTTACCATGTAGGCCAGACTGGCCTGGAACTCACTTTGTAGTTCCGTTCTGGCCTTGAGTGCAAGTTCTTCCCCTTGGAGCCTCTTGAGTGCTTAGGTGGCAAGCATGTACAACCGCACCCTGCTAAGTTTTACAAAGACTTTCCTTGAAGACTTAAACTTGCAACAGTATTTCTATTCTCTCTGCAGGGCTGAGCAATCTGAGCAGTGATGAAGTCACTCTCACATGGCCAAGGAAAGAGTAGCCACTGCTTAATTGAGCAAACCATGCTTGCTTATTATCAAAGCCAGTGTTTCCACTAAACTGAATTTCACAGATAAGTCATGTCTAGAATTGTCCACATTGATGGTTTCCTCAACTTTGGGGTGTTTTAAAATATTTACATTCTACTTAAATAGGTATTTCCAAGATAGTCTATCTACATGATTGTAAAAGCCCCCGTGGTTCAAATTCAACTTACGGAAAGTCAGTTCTTAGTTTCAGGAGTCCCTGTTGTATCATTAGGAAGTAAATTGTTTTGTCGCCTTTTGAATTTTCAAATCTGGCAAAGAGAAGTGTATCTTGTCAAGGGCAGCCAGCAAAATCAGAAGGAACCCAGAATTTTAAAGCTCATTAGCATCCCCCACCCCCTTTTAAGCTCAAATCCCTCTCTCCAGGCAGGGGTCTGAATAAACAAACATGCCTGTCACTGTGGGACAGCACTCACATTTTTCAGATAAGGACTCTGCTCAGTTTGGGGTCAAATTATACTCGGTAGCAAAGCTGAGGAGAACAAACAAGGTTTTGGAAGATTCAGTCACTCTTGTAAAAAGCTGATTATAATTGATGAACGACCAGCTTGCTAGGCCCTGACAGGCTGGCTGCCTGGCCTTTGCTCTCTGCCAGTTCAAGCCTTACAAGTGTGAAATAGCCAATTACTGGGATACCTATTGAAAGTAATAGGCCAATGAGCAAATTGCTACTATGGGATGCCTTAGCGGTGTAGATGGAAGGGGGCCAAGATAAAGTTCTGCCCTGAGCAGCTGCTCCCACCACAGATTGCTAATACTATTGGATGACCAACGGATGAGAGTGAGGCACTTTTCCCCATTCAAACTGCAAGTGTCCTGCCTTGTATTGACTTAAAGTTTATGATGCATGATACCATCTTGTTACCCGGGTCCTAATTTGCAGAAATAAATCCTCCTTTTAAAAGGTAGTTAAATAGGTAATAAGGAGAGTCATGGCCATAGATTTTGTGCAAAAGCATTAAATACAATTTTTGCTGGGAATGAAAAGTCATACAGTGTGCAGGGTGTTAATATTTGCCAGCCATTTGCTATTGACAGAACAATTTATCTTGATAAAGGACAGTGAAGAATTCCAATCTCTCCACTGCCATCACATTATCCGCCGTAATATATGGCCGCATCTAAATACAAGGGTGAGAACCGATACAGCCAAGGAGCTTCTGCTAATTTGCCTGTAAATATATCATGTCCCGGACAATGAGCACGTGACACATTTACCATGCTGTTGCGTAGCCTATTTTTGTGTGAAATTTAAAGTTTTACCGTGTTTAATGGAATATGTGATAATGTTTCCTTTTGGAAGTAACACGCCTCTTTAGTAAGAATTTAGCCATGGTTTAGGGACGGTTGGCTTATTGCAGAGAAGAAAGGATTGGCAAAGGTAAATTCTAAACCTGTAAAAGAAGCACAGCCTCTTGGAATTTGCCATCACATCCCTGGTTTTTTTTTGTTATTTTTGTTTTTGCTATTAGTTTTCGCATTACAATTATTATAATAGTGTGTACCTTTTTTTTTTTTTTTTTTTTTTTTTTTTTTTGTAGGATTAGAAGCCTGAGGAATCTTTAAAAGTTCCTCTGGGAATGGATCTAACTCTGAAGTATCTGAAAGTCCCCACGAAGGGCACACCGCCGAAGAGTCAAATAAGTTGGCATGGAGCTTGAGTGGTACAGAATCGGCAAGCACAGGGAGAGATTTGAACCCATCTCTCTCCAGGCTAGATGTCATACAAGCTCAGCTCATTGAGGTCATGGGAGGCAGAAGTGTAGACACCATAGTCACCTGGGCACATACTATCTCTGCCATAACCCCAAAGATCCTGCACTTTCTGGAAGTCTCAAAATAAGAAACAAATCAAATCCCCCATCGCTTAAGATCGGCATCTTGAGTTTGTCAGCAAAACTGTGTTTCCTGGGAAACCCTTCAGTGGTTCATCACTTACTAATTATCTTTCTTCAAACCCTTCCCAAGAGAAGAGAAAGAGCTTGACTGAATGATGAGAAATTGCTTAGGAGTGATTGGTATATTCCTTTTTGGATGTGAGCTGTGAAAAACTAAAGGAGCCTACAGTTTGAGGTATACATTATTTCTATCAGAAATAATATTTAAGGGACCTATAAAATGTGTTAAACAGAATCATAGTACTAATTGTTGAAAAGAAATAAAAGCAAGTAAATGAATTCTACAGCCCTGCCCACGAAACAGCAGAATTGTAGTCTTATGCCAGTGAGAGAGACAGTCTCATTTAAACCACAATTACTTGAATTACGTTCCACTATAATAATCAGGGTTTTCCTCTCTTGATCTCCTCTTGCGGGGTGTGGGGGCGGGGGAGAAAGCATAGACAAAAGAGTTCCGCCTCACCTTTAAGATCAGGATCTTAACTGTCACCATTTGCTTGCCTTTACTTTCTGAGCCACAAGGTGTCACTGTTGAACGCAGGACCTGCACAGTTTGTTGTTGAATGTCTGTGTCCTTTCCGACGCAGATCCCTGAGCAGTACAGGGAGGCTTCTCCACATTTCACCCAGCCTCTGCTCTTCTTGAGTTTACTGTGCCAACCGTTGGGTTTCAGACTCATATCACATCAGAGAGACCAACGGCTTTTCTTCACAGCGCTGTGTGAGGATGAGTATATTGTGAGATTTCAATTCATCGTATACACATGCACACACGCATGCACACTCGTGTTTGTGCATGTATACAAGGCTTACATCCGAGATTATCAGTTGTTGCCGATCACATAAAGAGGGAGCACAGAGCTTCTGGCTAGCCTTCCCCCTTGCTGGTCCTGCCATAAGTCATGTTGGGGGCTTTGCATCTCGTTTGCAGATTACACTCACTCCATCTGAAATATCTAATAAAAATGTAAGTTTAAAATGACGTTTTCATTCTTGATCTCTTCCATCTAAGTATTCTGGTATAAACTACCATCCCTAGTGACAAGCTACATTGGTGGGGGCAAGGGACGACTTTGGACAAGAAAACAAAGTGTGGGCATCTGTTTCTTGCTGGTGCCACTTGGGACAATGGCAGCCTACTGTTTTACATTTAAATAACAGAAAGGAGTACATAAGACATTGAACCAGTCCCTGAGGTGAATAGCAATTCTCAGTTTGTAAGGAAAATCACCAAACCCTTGTAAGTTTCCTTTTCTCTTGCTAAATGAACTAACGGAGTAATTTTTTTGCTATGAAACATTTTATTCCGTAAAGGTAATTTTTTTATAGTAAAAACTCCAATTTTAATTTGTCATGAAGGAAATTATGTGATCTAATGACTATATTTATTATACTTATTAAAAGAACTTTGTGAGAGAGGTTAAAAGAATATAATAAGTCTAATATCAACAGAACCTCATTGTATTATTTAACAATAATGGGAAGTGGTATTTTCTCAGAATTTTACATGAAGAATCCATGTTCACAAAATTGATACCAGTTACATGCCCAAGGTTATCAGAGGGGAGAGAGCCTATACATACAGAAACCAGAATATAAACATGGGTTAGTGTATTTTATTTGAGAATTTTTATGTGCAGACTTTCCTGAAATCATTTTAGTAATTGCCAGATTCTCCCAGATTTCCCACTCAGAGACTTACATTGGAAACCAATAAGAAGGGTTGTCTCTTTTTTCCAATTTTCCATTTTAATTATATAGATTATGGTTTCAATATGAAATATCCCTTAGAAGACTTATACATCGAAAATCTTATTCTCAATGCAGCCAAGTTCAGATGTGACATCTTGAGAGCTGACTGGACCATGGGTACTCTCTGACTTCATTAATGGGTCATTCCACTGATGAGTTCAGAGCTGAAGGGACCTACATAGAGGAATAGGTCTTCAGAGGTGGAGAATTCTTTAAGGAGAATATCTTGTCCCGGCCCCTTTCTTTGTCCCTGCTTTCTGGTTGCTATGCCTTGTATAATACACTCGGGCACATGTCCCCCTGAGCACAGGCAAAAGTAGCAACACCAACTCTGGCCTCTGAAACCATGAGCCAAAATTCAGTTTTCTCTCTGTAAGTTAATTTTCTCAGATATTCTATAACAGGGACAAAAAAAAAAAAAAAAAAAGCTTCTTACTGCAATAGTCTCTGGGTTCTCATGACATTTGCAAGAAGAAAAAGAGATAACGACTAACACGCTTTTTTATTCTTATTTTTTAAAACCAAAAGAAAAATGATTTCCTGTTTAGCATTTCAGTTCTCTGAACGTATTTTGTTATGCTGTGACAAAGTAGAAAGCTAAGTTTTATCTTATTTTGAAAGAGTTTTAAGATAAATAAAACTGGACTTTTACATGAAGAACTTTAAATTGTCCCTTGAAAGGATCGTACTATTTTTTTTAGATTATTAATTTTCAATCAAACATATTATATTAAGATACCAAAGCTTACCCATCTCTGCATGGCTTCTGTCTCCTCTCCTGTCTCCTCTTGTCAACTGGTTTCTAGATGTTTTCTTTTCTGTAAATATCCTTTCTAAGTCAATATGCACAGAGAAACTAGATGATGTCGTTAAACTGTTAAGAAGAACATAACCCACTATTGCAAACTTTTTTTTTTTTTTTTTTTTTTTTTTGGTTTTTCGAGACTGGGTTTCTCTGTGTAGCCCTGGTTGTCCTGGAACTCACTCTGTAGACCAGGCTGGCCTTGAACTCAGAAATCTGCCTGCCTCTGCCTCCCAAGTTCTGGGATTAAAGGCATGCGCCACCACTGCCCGGCTTAAAATTTTTTTGAATTCCTACAATAAATCCTTTGTTCATAATTGACAGCTTTCTGTTCAATTCTAAACCTGGATTTAGCATCATGTTATATGACTAGCAGACTCCACACCAATATGTCAGACATACGGATTAGTCATGCTGGTTTTTAAAATTCCATTGTAAAATTTTGTAGGACTGTTGAATGTTTTCTTTTCCTGTAGATTCCATTGTTTAGTGATTTATCCCCTTAATTTATATTTTCTGTTAAACCAATCTATATCATGTACTCTTGCATAAATTTTAAGAGAGTATTTCTGTAACTTCAGGGTGCCAAATTCTTATCTTTCCTTATATGTAGGTATACGTGCATTCACACACACACACACACACACACACACACACACACATTCATAGTATACATATTTTCACACGCATGCAGATGCTCCCCAGATACACATACGGTAGATTGTTTGTTAAGGGTATAATTTATCTGCAATCATCAAACAGCCTTTCCATCTCGTTTGTTTCCAGGAATGGTGTGATGAAATCTTAAGGGATAATTGTAGATTTTCCAATTCTTCCCGTTCCCTTTATGTCTTGTGAGGATCTGTGAGAGACACATACGAGCCCATGTCATTCCTATTACCTTTTGCACTGCTCATTTTATTTTTAAGTTAAACTCCTCTTATTGTGAATTAACTCCTAATTTCAATCTATTTTGTTCCCACTTAAAATCATTGTAACAAATTGCCTTTTTAAAACTTTGGCATGGTTGACCTACCAGAAGCCACACCATTAAAGAAAACTGATTCTCCTGCCCTCAGAAGCTAATTGTCCTCAGCTTCTAGTTAGGAGTGGGGGCTTGTGAACCACGCCCCCCCAACACATGCTAGAAGTTTGACTGACTTGCTCTTGTGTGGTAGTGATAGCTGCGTTGAGTTCATGACTGCAGCAGCTATGCGGTGTCCAGAGGACACTATTTTACTGAAAAGAAACTTGTTATCTGGACTGCATTATCTATCTTTTTATTTTCTACTCACCATAAATTGTTTTCCTTTCTTCTATTTTCTAAATTCTTCTCCACCAAATTGGTCGAAACGTTCTACCCAGATCGGCTCCTTCAATGTTAAGCATAGTATTCCTGTTTATGATTTAAAAAAAAAAACAAAAAAACACTAATATGCATTCTTGATCTGTCTTTCTCTCATAGGACCTTAGAATGCCTTAATTCTCACGGATCATTTTCTCATTACATATTTTCTCCTTGTTTTAGATTCCTTCTTTGTTTAAAATGATCTTAAATTGACTAGTGTCCTTATTGTAACGTTGTGTCATATATAATTAATGTTCCACTTCATAAGCATACAACTATTAGGTTTCATTGTAGTATTTTTTTTGTTGTTGTTGTTTATTTCTCTTCCCTCCCTTATCCAATTTGCCTCCCAGACATGCCCCTAGTGGCCTGCCAGACACGCCCCTTCCAGCCTTGAAGACACGCCCCCATCTTCTTTCTGTTTCCAGGTCACATGTGTCTCTTTACCCTCTTCCGCAATAATTGATGCCAGAAAACATTGGAAAAAAAAAAAGAATGAAACATACAAGCATATATCTATACCAACCAGCCAACCAATCAACAACTTCTCCCCCCACCAAAATCAAAACCAAAAGCACATACCCACCCACCCTTCCCCACTCCCTACCCCATCCCCCCCACCTCAAAAAAAAAGGATGGGAACGAGAGAAGAATAAGAGTGCTATGTGAGTCCATACTCAGTGCTTAGGTTTTAAGTAGCAGATGCATAAGTTCCCAGCACCAACTAGGCACGAAATCCAGTGTGGACAGATTTGATGCTGAGAGTGGCTGGGGTGAAGGTCACAGCTCAGCTCTTATTACTGAAGGGGAGTCTGCGGCCTTGTGTACATGGTGCCATTCCTTCTGACTTCTTCTATGCCAGGCATCTTTCTCTCTGGAATGAGTTTTCTTCACAATGAATGATTAACCATCCTTACTTCTTTCAGCAGAAACCAACATAGACTACCTCCTTAGACTTCAGTTTCTCAAAACTTACTCTTTCTCACACTTTTACAATGAATTGTGATAAAGAGACTTCATATTTCTTTTTTCTTGCTCTGAGTTTATTATCATTTATCCTTTTGTCGATCCTTTATCAGTCTTGTGTCTAATCTTTCCTGAGTGTCTTGCCTTTTCTTTTTGCCCTTATTTGTAATCTAAGCAGGATGCGACATGTTCCTTCATTATGCATCCTCATGCTTGTTTGATTCTGGTAAATTCTAAACTGTTAACTATCCTTCCTCGTTCTTCCTAGTCTCTGCTTCTGGAAAAAAATCGTGTAGACTTTTATTGGATCTTTTCTGTAATCGCGTCTTTTCTTTCAGTGATTCCTGCTCTTAGTCACTCTGTATTGCTTCTGTTGCCTTATCTGCTTTCTATTTGCTTTGTTTTGAGATAAGGTCTCACTGTGTAGCCCAGGCTGGCCCAACACGTCGTATGTAATCCATATAGGTTTCATCACTCCATCCCCCTGCCTCTGCCTCCCCACTGTTGAGATTACAGCTGTGCCCAAGGCATCAGCTCACTTTACTTGTTTCTCTTCTCCTTTTAAAAACATTTTAGTGGCTCTGTTCATTTTTATTACTCTATCTGAAATATGTTTGTTGATTGTTCATGTTTCCCCTCCATTAATTATAATTTATGTTAAGTAATTTACTTCTCTGATTAGTCTAAACATATTCTATAATGAAATTTCTCTATTATATGTAATAACTGATTGAAATTAATTTAGTTATGCAATAGTTTTTGTTTCTTCAAGGATCTAGTAGAAGTCCTCTGTGAATCCATCTGTAATTGGGCTTTTTCAGTCAAAAGAAATTTTTTAGTACTGTTTCAATATCATAACCTGTTACAAAGCCAGTAGCACTCCACTACCAGATAGTGAGACAAAAGAAAAGAGAAAGATTAAGAAAAGAAAAGGAAAGAAAAAAGAAAAGAGAAAGAAAAAATGAAGAAAACTGTAGACCAATCTCCCTCTTGTGAATAAACACAAAAATTCTTAACAAAATACATACAAACCAAATACAGGAGCACATCCAAAAGATCATTCACCATGATCAATTTTTCTTTGTTACAAAGCTATATAGGCTTGTAAATGAAAATCCTAGGTGTGAAATATCCTGCTATGTGCTGCTTCCCAGGAGTTCCAAGGAGCTCCCAAAATAATACAAGCTACTGCTGCTGTTCTTGGTGGCTCTCCAGAATTAGACAATAAAGCCCTATTCCTGAATACACTACACTCTTTGGATGCAGCGCCTAGAGAAATCAATCTGGCTCTAAGCTGGAAGCTGCTTCTTTGCAGTTTCTACAGTACTGGAATGAGCATCCTGGCTGCTGGGTAAGAGAAGCCATTGACGATCTTACCCAGCTATAGACTGTGCATGCTACGGTACTGACCTGCTAAGCAAGATATGCCCATTGGTATAATAACAATATGAGTGTTCTTGTTGGGTTTGAGGCCCACTCCATACAAGAGAATATATACCGATTGCTATAAACCTTGGCAAAAGCTTGTGTCTAGAGAGATTACAAGCCCTAGGGTAGGACCAGTGACTCATGTTTTGCTAAATGGAAATGTGCTTAAACTACCTTCTAAATGTATCTTATACCTATAGACTAATCAATTGATCTTTCAGTCTTGGTGGCAGAAGACAGTTGGTGATGGCTAAAGAGAGATTCATAAGTGGTTACAGTGAGGAAAATAAATGAGAAATGACTCTTTCTAAATTAGATATCTATACCACCCTCTCCAAGGCCCATCAAGCATGGTGGAAAGGGGAGCGGAAAGGCTAAGATAGAGCCGGGTGATGGGGAAGTGCGTTAGGAAACCCTGTCTTCCGGAAGTGACGTGGATATCGCGACTGTGAAGTGCAGCAGACGCCATCAGCTGCACAAGAGCTGAACTGTGGTCAGTGTCGTCTTGGAATTATTCCCTCAGGAATTATTCCCGTCGTCTTTAGTATCATCCTGGAGTTTGTCAGTGTCCACATTGACTTCTTTGAACCTGTTTATAATTGTTCCTTTGAATTCACTGCAGTGTGCCTAAGTTAGTCTGGCTGGGACTACTATTGCATGGTTGGTAACTTGGGGAGCAGAGACGTTCCTTGTGTTGTTCACATTAGGAGCTGAGCATCTGGAAGCAGATGAGTGGTTGTGTTTTTCCATGTGTGTGTCTAAACCATCGGTACTGAATGTGCATTTAGAACTCTGCCCCGGCTTGGCTACTTTGGTGTCAATGAGGTGAAGTGTTAAGAGTCCAATCGGTATTGATTTGTGTATAGAATAATTGAGTTGATCCCTACAGGTATAGAGAAAGATGTGACCTCTGATATCACCAGGGGGTTCTCTGTGAGTTAACAGGTTGGCAAGTGGGGTCCTTGTTGTTAGAAGAGGCTTGATCTCTGATATGCACGGTGGGTAAATGATCTTTAGGGTATTTTTTTTTTCAGATAATAAGGGCCTGGGTGCCAGAGGATAGAGGACATGTGGCCTCTCACCTAAAGAGCAAGCCAGTGTGCTGACCAGTTGTGGTTTTAATGCTTGTTTATCTGTTGTGCCAAATATGAGAACACTCACGGGTGTGAAGTGAGTTTTCATCAAGGGAGGGAGCCTTTGCTCGCACAAGATAAAAGATAAACTCACTTAGTGCTTCACCAAAGCTCAGGTGTGTTCAGATCACCCAAATCGGGTCTGAAGACACCTACTCCAGATTATTTTCTCTTAGCCAGAAGTCTTTTGATTTTTCTTAAAAGAAAGATGCAGTACCTATTGTGGGACTGAAAGAAAAGAGAGCTACTTAACCTGATTCCAGCTGGGTCCAGAAATTAAATGAACAGAAATTAAAATATGACTGAGGTCAGGAATTATGAAAATGTGATTGTTCTGCATTTATCTACCTATCCACTACTAAAAGTACTTATACTTTAAATGGATACCGGCACAGAGTTTACTAACAGTGAAAACGAAAGTCCAGGTAGGAAAATCATCAAGCAAAGTAAATATAGGTAATGAAAAGAGACGTCACAAGACAAATGATAAAAGGAGAAATGCCCAATGACAAGGTGTGGTAACCTTTACAGGATTATTAGAACACCTGAAACCCACCTGAGGTAGTCGTGATGACAGCAAGCAGCGGGAGGAAAGGGCGTGGGAGGAAAAGGACGTGAACCCCAGGAAGAGTCTGGTTATAACAGAGAGAGAAAAACCTTTCAATGTGCCATTGAATTCAATTCACAAGGACTTTGTTTAGAGCGAGTGTGACTATCATCACCAATACTAACAGTCTGTATATTTTTATCTGACATATCTGCTTCATAAAAGGAGTCTAGAAGTATTCCTTTCGTTAGAAGATTAATAGTAATAAGTGTGTGTGCATGCATGTGAGTGTGCATGTCCATGTGTGTCTGTGATGTGTGTCCATGTCTGAGTGCATGTGCACAAAAGCGTGTGTGTGGTGTGTGTGTGTGTGGTGTGTGTGTGTGTGTGCTTGTGTGTTTCAGACAAGGTTTTCCTCTGTTGACTGTGGTTGCTTATTTAAGCCTGACTGGCTGACTAATCTGGACGTCACGAGAAGAGGTTGGTTTTGAATCTGGGTCGCTCCTGAGTGCTGGGATTAAAGAGGCAAGTGTTATCAGGTTCTGACATACGTTTTTAAATGTTTGGTAGAATGGTCAATGAGACCCTCTTGACTGGCTTTTAATTACTGATTCATAACTTTATTCATTTTTTACCTGCTCATATTTTTCCCATGATTCAATCTTAATTTACGTACTTCTGGAATTCAGCCATTTCTCTTTCTAGTGTATCAGCCTTGGCTTATGTTCGAGGATTTGCGGTTCTTATTCTCTTGAGTCATTTCTACAGTATTAGAGAATGTCTACTGTTTCTCTTATCATTTTATATATTTGGATATCACTTTCCTTAATTACGCTGATCAAAAGTATGACCATTTTGCTTATATTGTTGAAGAAAACCCATTAGTCTCATTAACATTTTATATTATTTATAATTATTTATTTTATTTATTTAATAAATTAAATAATTTTTTTTCTTTTCACTGATAGATTTGGGCTTGGTGTATTTGTTTATTTTCATAGCTTCTAAAGTGGTAGTACTTTGTTATTTAAGCCCTTTGGGTTATTTTTTAAAAAATATGGATATTTTTAAAAATTTGTGTGTGTGTTCTTTTTGGGGACGAACTTCTTTCACTAAATACCATACATTTTGTTTGTTTCATATTTTGTTTTAATTCTATTTTCTACAAGCTTCTGACTTTTTCTTCTCTTTGGATTTTGCTTTTCTTTTCATGAATTGTTGTTTGGGAATGTTTCCCTTGTACTCCTTTGAGAACATCACGCTTTCCCTCATATTTTATTGGTTTCTTCTGTCTTTCTATAGGAGTCATAAGCTACTTGGAATTATTCAGATCGCCTTGAATTTCTTAGAATTTGTTCTGTGGCCCCACAGGATCCAGTCTGGGAATTCTCCTCGTGCACTTGAGGCGGTGGAGTGCTGCTGTTGAACTAGGTTTTTCCTATGTCAGCTTCCATTTTGTTTCCAGTCTGTTCTAGTCTACTTCCCTAGTTGGATCATCCTAATAGATGACATGCCCTCATGCTCCATCATCGCTGTATATGTTTTCTCAACGTTCTGTTACTATTTCAGCGCTCCAATATTTGATATAGGCAGTTTATAATTATTATATCTTCTTGATAAATTGGCCCCTTACCATGATATAACCTTCCTTAGTTGTTGTGACTTGAAATGAATTTTGTCTTAGTATAGTACCCTCACACTCATTTCACTTGTAAGTTTTTTTAAAATTTGTTTTTTCTCCTCTCTCTCTCTCTCTCAGCACCCCAGTTCTCCTCTTCTCCCAGTCCCACCCTTACAAATCCCCCCACCCCGTTTACCTTCTTCCCTTCTCCTCAGACAAGGGAAAAGGGAAGCCTTCTTGGATACCACCATACCCTGGGACATGCAGGCTAGTTGACATTGTTGGTCTTCCTGTGGTGTCCTCGATCCCTCTGACTCATTAGTTTCTATCCCTTCCACTCTACCACAAGACTACCCGAGCAACGCCTGATATTTGGCTATAGATCTCTGCATCTGTTTCTATCTGCTGCTGGATGAAGCCTCTCAGGAGACAGTTATGCTAGGCTCCTGTCTGCAAGCATAGCAGAGTATCATCAATAGTCTCAGCGATTGGCTGTCTTACATGGGATGTTTTTCAGGTTGGACCAGTCATTGGTTGAGCATTACCTCAATCTCTGCTCCCTCTTTAGCCCTGCACATTCTTCATTTTTAATCTCTGTGTCCTTAAAGACCAAGGTAAAAATGTCTCTGCAATCAAATCACTGGATGCTTTTTTTTAAATCTAGTTTTAGTTTGTACTAATTTATCACATGATTTGGTCTGTTTACCTTTAGAGTAATACTTATCAGTGGGGCGTTGCTGAAATCACATCTTAACTATTCCAAGTTTTTCTTTTTCTTTTTCATTTCCCATGATAGTTACACACATAGCTGTAGATACACACTTTGATCCCTGTCTTGTAATCTTTAGGGTATTTAATATATTTTTCTTTGTGGTTGCCATGTGGGGTGTGTGTGTGTATATATATATATATACACACACATATATATATGTGAGAGTGTGTGTGTGTGTGTGTGTGTGTGTTATATATATATATATATATATATATATATATATATATATGGAGAGAGAGAGAGAGAGAGAGAGAGAGAGAGAGAGAGCAGTGAAATACTACACCCAGTCCTAGGTGTCACAGGGTCTTGTGTCCACACTCAGTGAGGCTGGATATTAAGGTTTCTAGTCAGTGAAATCACTGCCTTTGTGCTAAGATCCTGAGGACCCACTGTCTAGATTCCTCAATTGGGTAGATTCACTGTGATACCTACACTCTAAATTCAGGCAAGTTTACTGATGGGGCTCCTTGGCCTAGCAGCAGGAATAGAGACTTCACTTTTGGTAGGCACACAATCTCAGCTTTGCGGTGTTCTGGATCCTCTCATGGACACACAGTTCAGTAGAAGTACAGGCTGTACTAGAAGGTTGAGCACAGTTTCTAGGATACAGGATATCATGAAATGAAGGCTGCAGGAGCCTGAAGAGGCTGCTCACATCACATCTGCAAATGAGGAGCAGAGAGTGGTGATCTGCTCACTGTTATAAAGTCCAGAATCCTGTTCAGGAAATGCTCCAGCCACAGCCAATATGGATCCACCCTCATCGATTAACTTAATCAAAATGATTCCCTATAGACATAGCAGAAACTAAATAGCCTCTCACAGATATGCCTGGAGTCCTGTCTCCTCCTAATTCCAGGTTTTTGTTAAGTTGCAAAGTTGTAATAGACATAGTAGTTGGTCGCTAGCTTCTCCAGCCTGTGTGTGCCTAGTGGCTATAGGGAAGGCAGAGGAACTCATAAAATAATTAGAATTATTAGAGTTATTAGAATCATTAGGGGCTAGGATTTCATTGAGAATTTGTGAAGGTAATATCTTTTATCCGTGCCTTCATTCATTTATAAGTAAACGCTCATTAAAGGATGCCACGTTTCCTGGTTACAATCTTGGGTTTTAAATTTCTTCTTGCTTAGTAGCTTTAACCCTTGCAGAGCAGAATTTACTGGGCCTCTCAGAGACTAAGTTGCTTGACCAAACTCCATATATAATAACATCAGCAGCCTCTCCCCTCTTCAAAGTACCCTTTCCTCCTTTACTGCTCAGGAGCTTAATGGGTGGTTGGGTCAAATGATGGAGGGACACAGTTATTAAGGTGATTATCTTTTTCCACGAAGGTAAAGTTTTTCCACAGCTATTCTTTGAATTGATATTATAGATATATATCATGAGAGCACATTAAGAAAAGGCTAGTACTGAAAAGCATACAACTTGCCCAGTGTTATCTGTTAACATGCATTTATACTAACACAAAGGACAACTCATCTGATTTCTCCATTGTCTTTTTGCAAAAATAAAACATTCTCTGTTTAGTTCTATACCCCATTTTTGATTGGGTTGTTTGGTTTTTTTCTTCTTGAGTTCTTTATATATTTTGGATATTAACCCTCTATTGGATATGGGGTTAGTAAAGATTCTTTTCCCGAACTGTAGGTTGCTGGTTTGTCCTATTGACTATGTTCTTTGCCTTACAGAAGCTTTCCAGTTTCATGAGGTCCCATTTATCAACTCCTGATCTTAGAGCATGAGCGATTGGAGTTCTGTTTAGGAAATTCCCCCCTATGGAATGCCAATGGGTTCAAGGCTTTTTCCCACTTTCTCCTCTATTAGATTCAGTGTATCTGGTTTTATGTTGCTGTCCTTGATCCACGTGGACTTGAGCTTTAGGACCTGCAGTCTCAGACCCAGACCCCAGAGATCTCTCAGACACCAGGCCACCAACCAGACAGCATAGACCAGCTGATATGAGGCCTCCAACGCATATACAACAGAGGACTGCCTGGTCTGGACTCAGTCAGAGAGGATACACCTACCTCTTGAGAAACTGGAGGACCCGGGGAGTGGGGAGGTCTGGTGGGGTTGGAGTAGGGGTGAGGGGACATCCCTATGGTGGGGGGAAGAATGGAATGTGGAACAGTCAGAGGATAGACTGGGAGTGGGATAAAATCGAGACAGTAAAAAAAAAGATTAAATACAGTTTAAAAAGAAAGAAACATTTTCAACCTCTCTGTATATCTCTCTTCCTTGAAGTTGTCCCAGAAAGAAGGGTAGCAAAGAAACAGAATGCACTTTCAAAGCTACAATGTAAACGAATTCCACTTCAGTGAATATACTGGGCCTTAACTATGACTACTTGGCCAGAAATTCACCAAAGGTCTCAACATTCCTGATGGCAGTGGAGGACCCATCATCTGTGCCCTTTACTCTTTGGGGCACCAAATGAAGACTTTGGATGGGGTTGGAAATTTGAAGTGTGGTTTTTTGCTTTGTTTTTTTTTTTTTTTTTTTTACCTTTTCTGCCAAGTAGATGCTATAAAAAATTGCCTCCTTCTGCCATAAAAGAGAAACTCCAGCAAAGTTGTTTAGTAGGAAAATTATGGAGGAAAAAGTCAGGAAACATAAAAATAGACCTCAGATGCAGTGAGCATTTCTAAGTATTTGCCAGAGAGAAATCAATCCTTCCATATTTAAAAAAAAAAATAATAGATGGATTTATCTTATCTTATATGTAGGTGTGTTTTGCCTGCATATAAATATATGCACTGCATGCATACCTGGGACTACTGGAAGTCCGAGGAGGGTTTCAGAGCCCCTGGAACTGAATATGTGCATGTTTGCAAGCCACTGTGTGTTTTTTAAGCCACAGTGTGAGCGCTGAGAAGCTAAATCCAGGTCTTCAGGAAGAGCTGCAAGTGCCTTTACCCACTGGGCAATCTCTTCATTACCTCCTACTTCCTAATGTTTGAAGATTTATTTTTATTTTGTATATATATAATGTATATAATATATATATATATATATGCAAGTATATAAGAACACCATGTGCCTTCAGTGTGCCCCCTAGAAGCCAGAGATATAGTTGATTCATTTGGAACTATAGATACAGATGGTCATGAACCACAGCTTGGGTGCTCGGAACCCAGCCCAGGTCCTATAGCAGGGCAGCGAATGCTTTTAACCACGGAGTCATCTTTTCATATTTTATGAAGAAAGTATCTCAAGGTCAGTGACCATTTATGGATTGTTAACGTAGACTCACCTCTCTCAAGTTCCCATAATGGAGGCTTTTCTGAGCATGCTCCCTTGGTTAGATGAAGCTCAGTTAGACCAACAACTCCCATTTCCTCTGCTGTCAATTTCTTGGTTTTGTGAAATCCTTTGGTAAGAACTTAACAGGATGTACAATACAAGGCAAAGAGCAGATGCCACTCAAACCACCCGAACTGGATTTGAATCATGCTTCTCCTATTTAATCACCTGTCTGTCCTGGGTTGTACTCAATTTTATGCAGGAAAAAAAAGGAATTAGTAACTCCAGAAGTAATGGTACCAAACTTGGGGTACCTCAAGAAGCCATGCTCAGCTACCTATTCTTGGGAACCTATTAAAACAGCAAAACTAATAGTAAACAAAACAAAACAAAAAACCCCACAAAAATATTTCTTCAATGTGACCACATTGGAAAAAAAGGGAAAAAAAATCCAGTGACTCCCTCAAATCTGTTTTTTGAGTTCTTAAGTGAAATTGAAGTTTAAACAGAGGCCTGGGAAGATGGAATCTAAGCAGTGCTGGTTAAGACTTGGTCCTGTCCTCTGTTCCACCACCACTGTCTGAATTCCAGCATTTCCAGTAAGGGTCTAACAAGTTATCCATAGTGTGTGAAATCTCTTACTGAGAGGCAAGTCCCCCAATTGACTGGCACCAAGTGTCTTAGGATTTCTATTCCTGCACAAAACCTCATGAACAAGAAGCAAGTTGGGGAGGGAAGGGTTTATTCTGCTTACATTTCCACATTGCTGTTCATCACCAAAGGAAGTCAGGACTGGAACTCAAGCAGGTCAGGAGGCAGGAGCTGATGCAGAGGCCACGGAGGGATGTTACTTACTGGCTTGCTTCCCCTGGCTTGCTCAGTTTGCTTTCTTATAGAACCCAAGATTACCAGCCCAGGGATGGCACCACCCACAATGGGCCCTCCCACCCTTGATCACTAATTGAGAAAATGCCTTACAGCTGGATCTCATGGAGGCATTTCCTCAAGGGAGGCTCCTTTCTCTGTGATAACTCCAGCTTATGTCAAGTTGACACACAAAACCAGCCAGTACAGCAAGTTTTCCTTCTTTCCTTTTCCTGGCATGAGCTTATTGGAGGGGGTGGGTGTTAATACACATCTCAGGGCAGTTCTTCTTCTAGTCTCCTTCTACTCCATAATGCAGGTTCTGTGTAGTAGGAGTTGGGCACCAATTTGTAGTAGATGAATTATTTAAGCCCCAAATTTGTTGCCGTAAGATCTCCTACACAAAGGAGACCAGTAAGGAAAACACAACTCAATAATTATGGTATAAATCGCACGCCTAGATTGGGCAGATTTACCACTACACTACTCTAATCCCCGGCTATGAGATCCCTTATAACTTGCGGTTTTATCCAGGCCGTGTGGTTGTCCAGCTTCATCATCAGCTTCCTTCTACCGCTGGCTTCCTTCTGCTTCAGTTTCCTCCTGCTTCTCCTCTGCTTCTCTTTCTGCTTCTGCTCTCCCAGCGACTCCCCTCTCTTCTCCCTCTGGCTTCTACTTCTACTTCCTTTTATATCGAATTCCTCTCACTCTCTCCTCCCCTAAGCCTTTTTCTCCGCCTCCCTTCTACTGCCCAATCTCTGGCTCTAGTCTTTATTTTACAGGTTTTAATTGGACAGAAGGTTTACAAGATGTCATCTGTATACAGATTCAATCATCCTCTGCAGCCCCTCCCAGAAGGGTGGAATAGGATCAAAATACAAGCCTGGGGCTATCCACTGGGAACTAGGATCAAAATACAAGGCTGGGGCTATCCACAACAGTTCTGTGAACAGAATGTAGGTCACCAGGCTTGTGCAGTCAGAGCCTTTGCCATCTGAACCATTCCCCTGGCTCCACTTACCTCATGTTTTAAAATGAAACAGACAAACAAATCTATTCTACTAGAGGGAGCTAAACCATGAACAAAATATGTAAGTATATAATAAATTATAGCAGAAAAGGAAAAGTGCTTTGGAGAGACCAAGTTAAAGCAAGCAACACACAGGTGGTATTGGAGCAAAGCAGTGAAGGAGAGGGAAGATCCAGCCAGGCAGAGGCCTGGGGAGGGCATTTCAGCTGGAGAGAACACACAGGGCAAGGGGAAGTGGGCCTGAGACGGCATTTTAAGGCCACTACTCTAGAACAGAGTGAACAAAGAGATTGGAATGGGAAGAGAGGTCAGGGAAGTCACCTGAGATAAACTGTGAAAGGTTTTGTGGGTCATTGTCAAGGCATTGGCTTTTACTCTAATTGAAAAAGAAAGCCATAGAAGGGTTTTGAAGAACCTGTTGTGATAAAAGACACCTTTTATCTCCTTGATTGCTCTTTTGAGACTCACTGTGGGGAAACAAAAGCCCAAACAGGAAAACACTTGAGAGACTATTTCAGTCCTGTAGGGGAGAAATTACCAAGTTGTAGTATGTGAAGCTGAGAGACTCACTTCAGCTCTTGACTGTCCTTGGGAGACAGAGCCATGTCCTATCAGAGTTGTGTGTAAGAGAGGAAAAGTGATAGACATCTATAGAAAGGTTCAGAATGAAGAACCTGAAAGGATTGAATTTCATTTCCTGATTTTATGCTACCTTTATGGATCAGCCATCTCTTACAGTATTTTTCTATTTCTGGAGCTACTATATGACTTTTAAGAGCAAAGAATGTTACTATTTATTCATAAGTACCCAGTCTTTTATTTGCATATGGTAATTAACAGTTATTGATGACTGGTTAGCTGATTGTGTATATGGCTTGTCAGTAGTAATAAATGTACTTTTCCTAACTTTAGTTGTAATGACTGATTTAATTTCATCTTATAGATTCTCAAATGTCTCTGGAGATACTTAAGATTATACAAAAACATAAAAGAAAAATGCTTGCTTATCCTAAGTATTTTGACTGCTTTAAAAATTCTCAGTGTATACTATGTTGAAGAGTCCAGAATAGAATTTAAACAATACTGTAAGTGAGAAATGTCTAATTACAACCAGTATAACTACATTAATGTTTGGGGTTTGTTGTTATTCTGTCAAGGCTGGTGTGTGTGTGTGTGTGTGCGCACGTCCATGTGTTGCTTGTGTATTTGATGGTTCATGTGAACACGTATGTGGGGACAGAGGTCAGTGTTGGGCTTTTCTTTTCAACCCCTCTTCGCCTTATTATTTAGGAGGAGGAGGGTGTCTCTCTGAACCCTAAGCTCACCAGTTCAACCAGTCTGGCTGTGGAGCAGGCACCAGACATCTTCACCTAGTCGGCCTGGACACTGCTGAGATTAAAGGCACGTAACATAGCGTTATGCCTAGCTTTTGCCCATGAGTTCTAGAGAGCTGAATTCATATGTGCAACAAGCACTTTCACCAACTAAGTCATATCTCTAGCTCCAAAGGAAATGTTATGTGCAACTTATAATATTTATTTATATCCCTGGCTAGCTTCTACATGAATGAGACTGAGATATGATTTATTTGTATCAATTCTAGTATAATAACTGGGGGGAAATACCCCTAATCTATTTTTCTATAGGCTAGACTAGTTAGTTCCCCAGCTGGCTCCCCAAGTACTTGCTGTTGTAGTCTCTCCCTAGTTATTTAAGCTCGGGCAGGCTGTCCTGGGGGAAGGGGGAGAGGGTGAGGGGAGGGGGGACACATTTCTCCCAAGTGCGTGCTCCTGGTCCATCAAGTCTACTGCAGACCTCCTATTTCTCTGTCCTCTTCCTCCTTCCTCTCCTTCACTTTCCTTCCTCATGACCCCTACCTGAGACCCCCAGCTAGGTAACTGATACCTCTGTTTCCCCTTTATTTAACTGATAGTTTTAAATTGGGGGTCAAGGTTGGTGTGATCAGTATTTAGCATTTGAATACATAGCAGCACCAGACCAACCCCCAACAGTTACATGCAGTAAAACACATCTTGTTTTGTTACTAAAATTTTTGAAAGATACTCTGGAGGCTTTTGAATCAAACCAAAGAAGCCCTAATTCTGAACAAAAGATAATCATTAAAAATAAGTAGCCACACCTACATTTCCATTCCAATTGAAATAGTTTGGCTTTTACAGTGACGGTGGTAATGAACCCAAGCCTCCTACATGAGAGGTGATAGCCATCAAACAGAGCCTCATCCCTAGCTCCTAGAATTTATAAAATGAAAACGGTAATTGGTTCTGCAGGAATAGAGCTCATATCTCCTTGCTCCTCGTCCTGTGATCCATTTAACACATTTATGCATTGACTTTAATGAGATGTCCTCAATATTCAAGAACTTTACAGACTATCTGGTGGATATGGTCAATCCATTGGTAGTATAGCTGTAATATTATAAACAATGTGATTGATTGCCAAGGGTGTGCCTTGATGTTTTGCATACTATCCATGATCCCCAGTCTCCATGGATTCCTAGGTCATGAGCTATGACCTCAAAGTTTTAACCATTAAGCCCTCCTTAGGTAGCACCTTTTGTGTTAGTGAAAGCTTCCCTTTACCTGGGAGATAAGATATCTTCATTTTGTTTCTATCAAACATAGATTATCCCATTCTCTTTGAGTCCCAGTGTACAAGGAACTCTGTTTTATGCACTTTTAAACCCTAGCAGTATTTTATATTGCAGTACTGTTTATTCAAAACAATCAGATTATTGTTTTTGTAGCGTTTTATTAAGTCTTTGAGAATAAAACATATTTTGATAATATTCAAACCCTCTCTTCTCGTAAAGTCTCCTAGATCCACCCCTCCCCCCAATTTTCTAAACCCTCTCAACTTCATTTCTCCTCCTCCTCCTCTTCCTCTTCCTCCTACTTCTCCCTCTTCTCCTTATCGTCCTCCTTCAAAATCCCATTGAGTCTAATTTATACTGTTCACATACTCCTGGGCACAGCCCTTCACTGCAGCATGATTAACCTACTAGAGGCCACATCTTTAAAGAGCACTGATTCTGCCTGGCCCCCAGCCCACCCCAAATCATCAGCTGTCAATAGCATCTCACTGAAAAGTCGGAAGTTTCAGGCTGCTTGTGAACCCCTCGTTCCTTCATCCTGGAATGTGCATCGGTTCAATCTTGTTCAAAGTCTGCTTCAGGCATCCATAACTGCTGCGAGCTAACGAACACAGAAGTCCTGTCATAGCCGGGAGACACTGCTTTGTTCCACTTCTCCCCAAACTATGTCTCTAAAAAATCTTTCCACTTCGTCTTCCATGCTGGTCACTGAGCCTAAGCAGGAGAGGGTCAGTGACACAAATGCCGTGTTTGTGGCTGAGCACTAACAGTGGCTCTCTGCACTTTGACCAGTCATGACACTCCCCATTAGTCTCAGTCACTGCACCAGGAGAACTCTGCTGAGGAGACAGACTGCTCTTAAAATTAACAGCGAATGCCAACCATTCAGCATTAATTATGGCAGTCGTAAAGAATAAGTGGTAAATCTCGGGTAGAGGCCTGAGATCAGACCTCGTTTTATATTTGATGACAAGTGGCAATTGCAATAATGTTATTTTGTAGGGACAAATTGTATTTTCAACATCCAGCTATTTATTAGGCTCTAAGAGCAAAGATAATTAAGTATTACTACCCCTCAGAAGAGTTGCTGTGGGTTATTTATAGCCACAAAGAGGATTTTTTAAAAAGCCCCCAAACTTTTCATATTCAAATGGGTATTAACTCTTGCTTCTTTAGCTATAGACCAGGACATTCGCTTTGATGCTTCTCCTGTAAGATCTCATTTCCCAAGCGTCTAAGGCAGCTCGCTTGTCACTTCTGCTTTATTTTGTCTTGTTCCCACCTCAAACCTATATCACTATCTAAATGTTAAGAAGCAGCCAGACAGTATTTTCAGAAGGAACTGTGCCCTCTGCTCTCTAACAAAAATATGGATTTTGTCCTAGTAGCCCGACACTTGAGAAGAAATTCTAAAGCAAACAAAAAGAGAAGCTTTCTGGATATTTCTAAGCCAGTGACACAATGTTAAGATAATTCGTATCCTTTTAATTGGGCTAATGTGTCGTTATCCTATCAACATTTGACACTCTGTTAAAGCCCAACACGTTTTCTGATAAGAATACCGTCACACTGCCCTGCCACACTGATGGTTTTGCTAGCCCCTGTGGTGCAAGCAATTTTCGACGCTTGTAAAATGAAATAGCTAATGCAAACAGCTTGGCAGTAGTATTTATGGTCTTTTACTTTAAAACAAAGAACAAAGATACCACCGATAGTCTTATTTTTTCTAATTCTAGGCATAAATCACAGAGGCGGGAGAAAAATATGATTGCATCTTGAACAATAAAACAAACTTTGCAAGTTCTACACCATGCTAGCGTTATGGTCTCTTGCCGCTATTAGCCGGTGGTGGCTGGGTGTACAGTTTCAAATGTTGTAGGGATATGACTGCTTACATCTCTTCAAAAGGTCAAAGACTTTCCTTATTAGGACTCCACTCTTCCATGCTCCACACTGTTTACGTCCCCACCTACCGAGTCTCACCCTTGATGGAAGTGTATTTGGATCATGTCTGGAAGAAAAGGCAGCGCCTCCCCTCCCCCACTCCACCTCCCTCCTTGCAGCTGATTAGGGATAGAGCACTCTGTCAATGCCGGGCAGGGTGTAAATCTCCTAATGTATGAGTGGTGTATGAAAATACACATCAATGTGGAGAACCCTGAAGCAGACGGAGAAGCTGCCTCAAGCAATTTCCAAAAAGCATGAGTTATATGGCTCCTCTCCAAGGTGGGAGCATCCCTGTAGGCATAAATTGTGAAGGACGCTTGACAACCAGAACAAGCCTTGCCCCCCTCAAAATGTGATGTATGCCCAATACTTGGCATGGGCTTTCTGGTTACCTGCACTCTGCAGGTGATGGAGAAGTGGCATGATAACTAGGGAGATTTTTGAGTCACATTACTGAAGTACCTGCCATTAAATAGCTTCACAGTAGGGAACTTTTGAAGTGATTTACTTGCCAAAGTATGTTTTGAGGACCTTCTCCACTCACCAACCTCAACAATTTCTGGACCACCTAAATGTGAAACGAAGTATTCAAGTCTCATACACGCATTCCCAATCCTGTCACTAATTTATGTGTTCTAACAGTGTAAGATTGCTTTTCTGGTTGGCCCCAGGTTCCTTGAGCAATCTTTAGTAATGAAATAAGCGTCTCCCTGGTGTGAGCACAGTGACTTCAGCCAGGCAAGGATGGCTGACTGACAAGTCAGTTCTAATTGAATAAGTGTCAAGGTCAACAGCCAACAAGTGATGAAGACTGGGAACCCTGGAGTAGCGTTTGTTTTAAATCCCATTACATGGTTTTAGGAACGCAGAGCTTAAGGGAGAAAATGCGAAACTGAAAAAAAACAAGGAAATTGTAGTAAAGCTGTATGCTACGGGTGGGAAATGGAGAAACCTGCTATTCTGTAGTTTTCATAGAAGTAACCGTATAAAATATACCAATATCAGAGTTCCTGTAAGTTCAACATTCTACACACATTAAAGTATGAATACATCCTAAAGGTTCTCCTGTAAGCAGGAGAGAAATGAAAATCTCTGATCCTGTCATCCAAGATCCTAAGGCTTTCTGCTGATATTTCCCCAGGGTCCTGTACTATAGAAATGAGTATACTTATCCACGTTCATACAGTCCAAAATTCAAATTAACATCTGCAATAGATGTTACTTAAAACTACATCTGTTTATCTCAGTAATTTGTTTACATATATATATATATATATATATATATATATATATAATTATATCTTTGTATTTTGTTTAGAAGGCTGATTCATCATTATCTTCATGACAAAGAATAGTAAAGGGTCACAAATTACTCTTTAAAATATATTTTAGTGGAGTTTAGCATATTCCCAAAATATTCAGTGTACTACATTCCTCCAATGGACTTGGGTGGACAACATTATTGCTATCAGAATCCCCTCCTCTTAACTACAGCATAAATGTCCTAGAAGTTATTGTTCAAGAAGTATCACCTACTGAATCCTACAGAAGTAATTATGAGACTGACAGTACTTGGCCAGAGGATCTAGACAGGCAGGAAGCCTGTCTATCTCTTCACATGGCTTTCACAAAGGTCTTGATGAAATCTGAATGGCTTTCAGTGGGCATGCATTGTTACACATGGTTTTATTACAAATCTACAAGCCAGGTAGCTCAGATCATATAGAATAAGCTCCTTAAGTTTACTGTGAGCTTGAAACAATGTTCTGAGCCACTACATTCTGTTATACAAAGTATTTAATCCCAACCCAGGGTTTCTACCCCACATTTGACCTGGATAAAAGACACAGACAACCTTTATAATAAGCCTCAATCAGCACAAGAGCTGGGCAGATATCTATCCTCTGGCTGTTATGTCTATTTCCCAGCCAATAATCTCATCATTAGATAATTTGCCATGTTTCATCTAGGCTGCTCTTAACTCTAATTAGCCAACCCACATGGCCATTATTTTATGATTCACCTAACCCATGGTGGCTTTCTTCTCTCTCCACCTTCTTCTCTCTGTTGTGATTCTCCTCTGACCCCAAGCCAGGAAACACTAAACCCTACCTATGTCTCTTCTGCCCAGGTATTGGCTGTCAGCATCTTTATTCACCAGTCAGAAATAACTTGGGGGCAAGGTCACATAGCTTCACTTGGGTCTATATGTGGAGACTTTCTTGTCTCTGGAGCAAACAGGTCTTAGGGCCCTGCACTTAGCATTACAATACATACAACAGAGGGAATCTCAACTCCATTCTACTACTGTGTTCTCAAACATCACAGTCATCCATTCAGAAAGACTTGCTGGGTGTCTGCCTTGTGCTGGTCATCACGTGTTTAACGTGATGTTCCTATTTTATCCTCAGTACCTGTGAGGTTGGGCAGAGTTTCTGCAGCACTAAATTTTTCCAATTCTTTTTATTCCATGAGGTGCTATTCCAGTTTATAAATACCAGATACTGAGCAGGGAACATCTAAAAGCGGGATCTTCTGCTGTTTTAGGTCATGTTGTATTTTATACAATATCTAACAATAGACTCGGGTGCCCGCTGCTTTTCTCTTTGAATATTATAACTAGTCTCAAACGAACAAACACTTGTTGAGATGCAAATGCACACATGTTAATTTTATTTGAAAGAATCACTGTTTTCATGGGTAGGTGTAACTGTTCTATAAACCAATTACTCGTAGTAAGTACATGTTTGAAAAGCTGAACGGCGGGATGCTGACTCTTAACGTGTGTGTATGCGTGGCACGTGTGTGCATTATGTGTGCCCCTGTGTGTGGATCTGCAAAGACGTATCTCCGTAATGTCAGCATTATTTATTTCTTGGGTTTAGATCTAATTCATGGTTTAGTAAAGTATCTAGCATATAGTCATCCTTTTTGTGATTGCAAACAAAATAATGGGTTTCATAATAGCATTCCAGTGACTTAAATTCAGGAGCTAGAACTTTTGTAGAATAAAAGTGGGAGTCTTTGTGGGTATGTATTGCCTAGTTACAGAAGCCCCTTTGCCCCTAGAATAAAAATGGTAACTGATCTTGTTCTCTGTTGCTGCCTAGTAAGCTGTATAACAGTTCTATAAAATAACAACCGGGGCTTGGGACTGGCAGAAAGACTAATGGGTAAAGGGCTTCTTACAGAAGCATAAGGACTCAAGGATTCCTCATGCCCAGGCAGAGAAGGTCAGTATCCAACAACCCAGCACTAGAGACATGGAGATACAAGGTCCTGGGGCTTCCTGTAAGCCAGTCTACCAAAAAGAGCAAGTTCTGATTGCCCATGAGGATATTCAAAGAGTCGAAGGACTTCCACAAACATCTAATGACCCAGGTTCCATCCGTAGATACCACAAGGGACAAGGAGGAATAGAGTGTAATCATCTGATATCCACATGTGTACCATGAAGTGGTTATGGTTATACATACATGTACTGACATGAATAAAAATTTAAAATATAAATTAGAAAACTATAGACAAAGTCTACTTCTGGCATACACAGGTGACTGCACCAGTACACACACACACTCAAATAAAAATAGCAATGATTTGTAATATAGATCATGGTTTTGTGTGACAGAAAGTCACAGGAAGTTTAAAGAGTGATTATTTTCTCTACATAGTGCTAATTATGATTACCTAACTCATCTTGAAGGCAAACTGAGTAGGATCCAAGATCATATCACTGCATGGATATTGCTGTAGCAGGGGTATGCACACTTGATGCCTTGGCAGGCTTGATTGTTGACCTTGGCAGGTACAGAGCACCTGCCCATAGATTCTCCACAGTGACAGTAGTAAGATTGTCCGATGTCCTAAATAGCAGATAACAATGTCTCTTGGACCGCTAAAACACAATACAGGTAAACTAATGGCTTATAAACAAAAATGTATTGCTTATAGTTTTCAGGTCTGGCATTCAAAAGTATGCTGCTGATGGCGTTGCTTTGGTTTGCAAACTGGTAGCTTCTTATTGTGTCTTCATGTGGGAGGAGTAAGATTCAACAGCCCTCTGGAGTCCCTTTCCTCAAAGCAAATTCGTGCAATCACAAAGGTCCAGCGCTCACAACCTAATCATCACCTATGTAGTGTGTTATAGCAGGATGTCCCCAAAGACACTGTTCCCACGTGAGGTCTCTGAAAGGGCCAGGGAAAAGCTGCTGAGGACCCACAAGCTCCTGCTTGAAGTCCCTGTGTACTGCATCTGCCTTCTAAGAACATTGCATTACCCGTTGCTCTGTAACAAACTGCTTCAAAACCCAGTGGCTTAAGATCACCACCACAGCATCATTGTAGGTTAAGTGCTGAGGAATAGCAGGGCTGGCTTATTCTGGCTCAGAATCTCTGGAGAAATCGAATTCTTTGATTGGATTCAGGCTGGGGCCCAATGATGGGAGCTCCCTTAAAGTTTTCATTGGGACAGTTTTCCTCTGAACCTCACATGATTGTTAGCAGCCTTTAGCTCTCACTGCCATTCAGCAGAGACCACTGTACCTCAGCAAGTGGGACTCCACACACTGTGTTCCCAGCCCTTACAGCTTAATTCTATTCAGGACTCTTTTCCTTGGCCTGAGAACTATTTTTATACAATCTAGCTTATATAGGTATATAAAATAGCAATATAAACCAAGCGCTTGCTGACAGTAAATCAGAAAGACATTTCTTTGGTATAAATATAATTTTATGACTTATTATATATCGACAAATTTTCATACTACTGATATAGATATGCCTGTTTGTTTTATGTGAGAATTAAATCTTGGCTGAATATTTGATACGGCAGAACATGAAACATCTACAGTGATTTCCACATTTGATTGATAGTTTGGTTTATAATAGTCAATGTTGAGAATATTGCCTTTCATGAATGGAACAAAATAGCAGACGTATGTTTAGGGCCATTTCAGAAATTGTTGGGAATTTGTAATCCAAGCCAAAAATCACTTAATGGCTTTTCTTTAAAAAAATGAAACTCAAGTCAGCAACTTAAACAGCATTTCTTAAAACCAAATATTCTATACAGTAAAATAAAATGTATACTAAGTTGAAATCTACAGGCTAGTGGATGGTGTTAGAAAAATATTAAGACTGTCTTCTATTATGCAAACTGTTATAGTTCTATAAAGGTATAAGAACTTTATGTGTAAAATAAAAGCACTACAACTTAAAAGACAATCATCTTGACCCTGAGATGAGGTGTTTCAATGTGTTGGTTGGTATAGCATTGGGTGGCGTGCAGAGGACAAAGTCTACATGTTGGGTGGTCAGAGTCAAAGGTACAGTGAAGTCACATGGTACAGCACAAGCAAGTGCTTTCAGAAACACCTGGGATTCCTCTACACTGGGTTCTGCATTCATTTTCAGTTGTATGTGTTTAGAGACCTTTGACTGTTGCCAGATTTTCTAGTTTTCCTACATTTATATATATGGCCTTATATAGGCTGGCAGCCCACATTTTATGAGGCTAGGTCCTAGATGATGAAGAAGGAAACGGGAACAGATTGAGGGTGACAAAGGACTAAAAGGAAAAGCCACAATCATAAACAACATGAAACAAAGCAAAAGCCCTACGTTTAAAACCGTACAGCATCTCTTCTGCCACCTACGATTCATTAGAAAGAATCCACTAAATCTGGCCCACACCCAGGAGACAGCATCCCGAGCCTCACGTCCTGAGGGTGGAGCTATGAAAGAAATTTTTGAAGAAATAGAGTCCACTTCCTGATCCAAGTACTTTCTGTTGCTCTGACAACCAAAAGTGCACCCACTTCCGCCCACTTCCGCCCACTTCCGCCCCACTTCCGCCCATTCCGAGTATCATCCTACTGTACTACATACACTACCCGCTTGAAATCTATAACCTTACCATTGAACCTCTAGACACAGAAGTAGTCATCTCTATTGTGATTCCTTGCGTTCCCCGTGAAATCAGAGGCAGATCTTGTGCTTCTCACACACCCCAAATGCAATTGTGCCACCGCCTGGTCTAAGATAACCGGTGCAGACGTGCCTGTGCACAGTGAGAGATGTGGAAAGGGACAAAAGCTGCTCTACCATGGCAGTGTTATGTGATGAGTGTTGGGGGTGGGACTAGTTCTCAGCTGCAGCTCCGAGACTATTGTTCTTTGTTTCCGAAGATGGTTAGCATGCGTCTGCCTTGAAGTAGGTTTCTTGCTGGCTTGTAGCACGCAGCGTGAAGAATTTTAGGTCAGAAGCTATGTTCTGTTTCTGTATATCTCTGCCCTTTCCAATGCTAGCTGATGAAATATGCACATTAGCCATCTCACCGACATTCATAGTTCTGTGAATCTTACCAGAGTCCGTGCCTTTACACAAGAGTCATATCTAAAATATGTTTGAAGTCAACCCCTGTCTATCTTGGGCCTCTGTTGTGAGTAACAGTGGATTCTTAGTCCTGCTGGTGGGTTTATTGTTCATAGGAAACCCGGGAGTACACCGATGTTGTTTGTTTGACTAGTACACAAGGTGTGTCCTTCAGGGTTTTCCGAGATTCTTAGCATACGGTTTATTCACGGTATGCTAAGCTTTCCCCCTTGGTCTGCAGTAGCAATCCATCCAGAGACACTCACTTAGTACCTTATGTTTCGTGGAAAGGATAAAAATTTTCAAAACCATTAATTCCTATTTCCCTTATATTCAGCACTCTTTAGATCAGTGGTTCTGTCTTGTGGGTCTTGACCCCTTTAAGACTATTTTGAAAACACCAAGATTTACCTTACAATTCATAGCAGTAGCAAAATTACAGTTTTGAAGGCAAAACAAAAACCGATTTTGTGGTTAGGAGGCACCAAACATGAGGAACTGTGTTGAAGGGCTGCGGCCTTAGGAAGGCTGAGAACCATTGCTTTAGTGTTTTACTTGAGTTCATCTTTAGTCTCCTGAGTATTTATATAAGAAACAAACAAAAACTGAATACTTTTGAAATGCTTTCGATCCATATCTAAGTTATTTCAGCTCAAAGGCCACCAACATCTGACACTCTGTAACCATGACCTCCTTTCTGAAAGCATTTATCACACCTTAAAAACCTATCTTCCTAAATAAGAGGAAGGATGGTGGCCCGTAAGGGAATAGGAACTCCATAGGAAGACCAACAGAGTCAACTAACCTGGACCCTTGGGGCTCTCAGAGACTGAACCACCAACCAAAGTATATACAAGGGCTGGACCTAGGTTTCCTGCTCATATGTAGCAGATGTGCAGCTTGGTCTTCATGTTGGTCCTGAACAACTGGAGCAGGGGCTACCCCAAAAGCTGTTGCCTGTACTGGTTTATGTTCTAGCTGGGCTGCCGTGTCTGGCCTCAGTGGAGAGAGAATGTGCCTAGCCTCACAGAGACTTGATGTGCCAGGATGGGGGAATACCCAAGGAGGCCATACCCACTCAGAGGAAATAGGGATGGATGGGGGATATGAAAGGATTGTGGGAGGCAGTTCTTGGGAGGGGGGTTGTGAGTGGGATGTGAATACATTTTTTTTTTTTTAAAGTCTTTCCGCTAACTCCATCAAAGGCCACACTGCATTTGGGTGAGCTTCCTAACTCCTCTCTGTTTATAAGCTACTCCTCAGTTACAGCGCCATCTAGGGGGTAGTTACCAATGTCTGTAGTCTTCTTTATAATTGCTACAGAGAGAATATCCACACGGTAGCTGCTTTATAATAGTCTTCTCACTACTTGTGTGAGTCAGGACCCAGGAGCAGCACTGCTTGCTGTTTCAGGACTTGCTCACAGTGGCAGCCTTATCAACAGCCGGCACTGACAAAGACCCACCTCCAAGCTTCAATTACTAATGAATCGAATCAACTCTTTATGAACATTTTCTATGACTTTTATGTATGTTGTCATTTAACTGAAAGATTTAGCTTGAAGAACCTTTAATTTCTTATGTTTATCAAGAATTATTCTGAAAAAAAGGAAAACATGTGACTTCTATATATTATAAGATGCAAAAAAAAAAAAACACTTAATATTGGCCTTATTATTTACTACTATTATTTTTTACAAAGGCCTCTAATTAGAAATCATTATAGTGCAATAGAACAGCACTTGGGTAGTTCCTTTCTTGATGCTGATTAGATTTTTATTCTTGCCTGTATGATGCAGTTTTAGAGTGGAATGTATAGTTTAATAAGCAACTAGAGTCAACTAGTAAGTAAATGCTGTTGTATAACTGCCTCCTTTGGATGGAGATCTTTTAAATCCAAAACTAAAAATTGGTATTTTGATAATTCTTTAAGCTAACAAAACCTTAAGACAAAACACAAGCCTGATATTAAGATGTTTTGTCTGCCTCCAATTGCCTTCATGGTAGATGTGGGTGTGGCATACAAGGTGTGTTTACTTTTACCCTCTACTGCCCCTCCTGGCCCATTCCCCATCCCAAAACAGACACCACAAAGCCCCTTGCTTGTAAATGACTTAGAAAATGAGTTTATCTTTGGAAAGTAATTTCTACCATTGTAACAAGCTGGAATCAAAATGGCCAGTCAGTAATAAGCCAACTCTTATTAACTTGCACTAAATTATTTTCACTTGGCAGATAAAACTGCCACTTTCCCATTCTCAATTAGCATTTGGTTTAATAGGATTGAGAGGCAAACTGGAGCAGGGGTGGGTGCTGTATTTAATTGGTTGAAAAAATCTAGTAACTTTTAATAGATCAAAGTTTGAGAGTGTTCCAAAAACACTTGGAACGTCTACATTTTACTTTCCAGATCACTCAGAGTCTTACACAGAGAAGAACTTCTGGTCAATGAATGTCTTTAAACTGTGTTGTTGGACTTGGGCTTTTATGTCCTTATGGAACTTAAGGAGTTCATAAGAAAGTGGAACTTAATCTTCTAAGGCACTTACATTCTCTTGCAAGCACAACATGTGGTAAGTCATATACTAAAGAGCTACTTGTAAAAAAGTAGGTAATATGGAGAAAGGAATAGAGCAGATGTCAGAGTCACGAGTTCAAACCCCGTCTCAGCTGCCTACTGCCAAGATAACCTTGAATGTGAATTGCCAGGCCAACAGTGCTGGGTGCAAGTGTACATGTGTAATGTGTCCGGTGACATGGGCTCTGTACCGCTTGCCTGCTTTGCCATTACTTTTCTCAATACGACATTAAAATTTAAAACATACTCACCTGAATTTTGTCCAAAATTCCCCACTCACAATGTCAACTGGCTGAAAACGGAAGGGTGTTTCGCTCTAGTGATGACCCAACTGCTATTATTCTGCTACATGGCATAGTATCGAACTGCCCTTTAAATATTTATCTTCGTATCCGTGGGTTAGTATGCTCTTAACCCTCCCCAGAAATCAGACCTCTTAATGCAGCAAATGGTGATTAAAACAGAGACTCACAACTCACCAAAGTGCAGAGAATGATACATTATGGAGTGCTTAGCCACAAGTGGGTCATCTGTATTATACCCTGTTTTAGTTTGAATGACCAATGCACCCAACCCATAGGCTCATTCATTTAAGTAGTTGGTCCCTAATTGTTAGCACTGTTTGGAGAAGTTATAGAACTTTTAGTATGTGGAAGCTTTCTGGAAGAATACATTGGCAGGGGATGTATTCTTGATGGTTGATAGCCCGTCCCCTCACCAATTCTTGATCTCTGTCCTCTATGTGTGGTTGAGATATGAGACCTCAGCTTTCTGATCCTGCTGCCATGCCTGATGCTGTCCTGCTGTCCCAACAACTATGGACTAGAGCTGTCTAGAACTATAAGTCATAAGTTGCTATTAGTGATAGAATTTTATCATAGCAACAGAAAGGTAACTAATATACACACACCCCTCAAAGACTCGGGATTATCACAGAAGGATCAGAAAGATCTTAAGAGCCGTAGGTGGTACAAGGATACTGTGACATAATGTTTTCTCTACGTGACAGCGCAATCTAACACATGAACTCACAGTTGTGACTGTATTCCCAAGACCCGTACAAGATCAAGTCAGCCAAAACTCTGGGATAGATGGGGTAAGGAAACAGAGTTCCACCCGGAGCAGAGGAACTATTGGCTATTTGTGGCTGCTAGAGAAAGGGGTATCTGTTTCCTTCAGAGATGGCACTCCCAGAGATTATCTATACTCCAATGGCACACAGCCAAGAACATACTCTGTAGCTTGACAAAAAGAGTTTGTTAGGAAGGAAAAATGACTGGTGGGGCATGAGAAGGATTTGGGTAGTGATGGTAGATTTGATTAAAATATATACATTTATGAAACTATCAAACAATAAAAACTACCTCAGGCTTTAAATGAAGTTACAAAGAACGTTTTATAACCAGAGGTGCCTGGGAAACAGTTGAATTTGCTGACGACATTATTAAGGGGCTGGGTAAGGCCAATCTGTAGACTAAGACAGTGGCTACAGACAACTGGAGAAGGGAAGGGAAGGGAAGACAAAGGAAGAAAAGGGGAAGGGAGGGAAGGGGAGGGAGGAGGAGGGGAGGGGAGAGGAGAGAAGAGGAGGGGGGAGGTAAAAGAAGGGAAGAGAAAGGAAATGGAGGGGAAGGGAGGGCAATAAGGTACAAGAAAAAGACTTTATTCTTTTCTTTTTAAGAGAAAATACTTTGAAGCATGAACAGATCTGGTCATTTTCATCGTTTCACAGTGTGTCTTCATGTATTCTGACCTGAATCAAAGATTGCAATGACTTACAAACGCCAAGAGCTATAGTATGTTTAATAAACTTTTTGTTCTTCGATCAGATATCTAATGCCATACTCCAGTTTAGCCTCTGCTATAAATAAAAGATAAAGGAATTCATATCAGAAGTCGTGAAGGCACCTAATATATACTAGGTGCTTGGTATTTAGGGCTACATAAATCATGGCCCAATTTATTTGAAAAATCTCCTCTTAGTGAGATGGTTGGCTTTTGTCAATTTGACACGAACCTAGAGTCATCTGAGAAGTAACCTCAGCTCAGAAAATCTATCAGTGTGGCCCATAGGTAAGTCCATGCAGCATTTTCTTGAGTGATGTTTGATGTGGAAGGGTCCAGACCACTGCCGGCAGTCCACCCTTGGGCAGATTGTTGTAGGTGCTGCAAGAAAGTTGGCTGAGTAAGCCTAGGGAAGTAAGGCACAGGTGCCATTCCTTCATGGCCTCTGCTTCATTTTTGCCTTGAATTCCTGCCCTGAGTTCCCTTCACAGTGGACAGCAAAACAGGTTAAATAAACCCTTTTCTTTCCATGTGGCTTTTAGTCATGGCTTTCTGACTGCAATAGAAACCCAAAAGAGAATCTTAATAGGAAATTGCTAAGGCAATTTTGTTGATTGAATTCAAAGAGATTATTTTTCAATTACTTGCACAAATATATCCATACAATAGTCTCATTTATAAATTAAACAAAGATATCACTCAGTATTTCTGCTTAATGTGTTATTCTGAAGGATTAAGTCAGTGGGTCCTTAAGAAACAGTAGAAAAAGAGGAAAACCAGGAGCATCTAAAATAAAGTGTTTATCATATGTAGAAGAGAATGCAGTTAACATATTATCTTAGAGTCACTATTTTAAATGTCTATATGCTTTATACAAATAATACATGCATATATATATATATATATATATATATATATATATATATATACACACAATCACATATGGCCAAAACATATACTATATGCACACACTAATGCGTACTATGTGCACACACTAACACACATACATATGTTACATGAACTACCATACTCTTTTTATCATATCTTTCCACTTCTCCTTCCATTTTTACTAAGTTACTAGCTAGTTTTGTTCAATCTTTTAGTGTACACACTGAAAATTTTACAAATATATGAGCTTTAAAATTATTTCAACCCAATTCTCCCCATATTCCTTGTAATTGTTCTATAAAAGTTATGCCCTCTTGGCCTTATAAAGATGGCCCTTTGGCCTATGCAATGACACAAAAAGGCATGTGTACATGTGTGTCCACATGAGGGCATGTGTATGTGTGTACCAGTGTGTGTAGTATCCCTGCCCTCTGAAACACTTCATTCTTTAAACTTAGGCATTTGTGTAACTGCTAAGGAAATAATCAAACAGCTTCAGTTAGAATGAGTTGTCTCATGTCTCAGGTTCTGGCTTAAGAAGCTTAAGAATGACACACAAATATGTTCTCTTCGTTTCTGTACCTATTAAATCTACAGCTTCTTTGTGGCTTTGTTTTTTTTTTTTCCCCTGGTGTGCCTTTAACTTAAACCTGACAGAAAACATGGATGAATTTTGTAATAGACACCATTGGTACTTAAATCCCAGAAAGGCATTTTGGATAAGCTAATATCAGCAAAAATTTTAGTGGGTAGTGTGGGACTGATGCAGAATATATATAATTGGTCTCTGTGTAAAATAGTCCAGTAATACTATTCTGAAGGAGCTTTTGCTTCGTCTGAACCAGAATAATTTGTGTGAAGTGATTTGCAGCCCATTGGAGGCACCACCAAGAGGGCATTTTGGGCAGAAGGCATACTTTAGAAATGAGGACCTCATGGGGGCTTTGAAGCTTTTATTTCCATATGAAAATATACTACATATGCTCTGTTTTGTTTTGGGACTGTCACAAAGCCCTAAAATGTTTACAGCTTTCAGATGGAGGAGAATAAAAGGTTAGACATGGGACACAGGCAGGGGAGAGAGGATGCCAGAAAGTTGCCCATGTAATATTTTGCCTTCTCTTCCCCTGGAATCTAGCCTAGTCCTCAATGGCAAAACCATCTCTCTCAGGAAGCCTGTCCCATAAAAGTGCCCATCGGAGCAGGCGTTGGGCTGCACTGATACAAAGGTCTTATTTATTAAAAATGTTCAAGAAGTTATGTTTGTTCTGGAGAGCTAACCTACCTGGCCAAAGTTTAGCATCACTGGATTGATTTTTTTTTTTTTTTTGAGATTGGTCTAATTTTCAACTATCATTCATCATATTTATATTATTCTTAAAATGTGGGTAATATAAGTTGGGGTTCTCACATATTCCAGAACTAAGCATTTTCAAAAACTCTTCCTAATAACTTGAATGTATCATTTCCAAAGAGGCAGCTGGCCACAGGACATTTATTTGCAGTAGAAGTCCACCTACTGCCATTTCCGTGTTTATTGTTTTAATTCCAGGCTATGTTTGCTAGGTGAATTAAAACATCCATGAAGGAACTCACTGGCACCAACAGAACGTTTTGCACACCCATCCACAGCAATAAAAACATCACTTCGGAAAGATGCAGTGAATGACTGCTGAACATGGGAGGGAGCTATTTGCACCCCAGTTTCTTCCCAGCATCTATAATAAGATACTTCATTTTCTTTCATATTTGCACTCATAGTGAGCTCTGTACTAAATTTAGCTTTTTTTTTTATTACATGCAATTTTTTAAGTGCTCTGTGTTACGGTTTGAATATTGAGAAGTCGGAAGCCTGACCCACATCTTTAGGGGAGTTAGTGGATTACTTAGAGTATG
Source organism: Mastomys natalensis (assembly GCA_021653895.1). NCBI lineage: Eukaryota > Metazoa > Chordata > Mammalia > Rodentia > Muridae > Mastomys > Mastomys natalensis. The sequence goes on from JAJTUV010000381.1 coordinate 3,109,828, forward strand.
TTTTCCTGAGTGAAATCTGCTCAAGAGTCCCACATTGCATACCCTTGCTTCGATGAGATGTAGCCTTCAAAACTAGGAGCCAAACAGCCTCTTTTCTTTAAAGAGAAGCCTGCCTCTGGTATTTCATTACAGCCATAAAAAGCTGACTAGCGTAATCTTATCCCTTGCATTCATCAACTACAGTAAGAAACTTAAAATCCTTCTCAGAATCTGCCTTCCTTGCTGATCAGTCTTTCCCAGTTGGAGGCTTCCCTCACAGGGCTTCCTGATCCAACTGTTGCCTACTGTGCTGCAGATTGTCCCCACCAGCTCACCCACCTTGCTACAGTATCTTTCCTATGTGTTATTCACTCCTTGGCCCACCTTGCTGTATTTCTAGTGTTCAATCTGCCTGCTACATTCTTTCCTAGTGTTATTTACTCCCTGGTCCACCTTGCAATAGTATCTTTCCTGTGTTGTTCACTCCCTGGCCACCTTGCTACAGTATCTTTCCTATGTATTATTCACTCCAGCATCTCTAGTGTTTACACTTTCTCTAACATAAACTAGCTACATTGCCTCTAAGAAGTTCAACATCTATAGACAATCCCCAGAAGACTGCAGCCTATCACAAGACTTTATCCTTAACCCAGCTTCCGATTATCTACTCTGCTATTGACTTCATTGTAAAGAACTGTTGTAAGGCAGGAAAACCCATCAGTAATAGCAGAAGTAAAGCAGGAGCTAAAAGTCATTTTCCATGCACCTCAACACTTGTTGAACACAATACTTCCCACAAGATCTGTGTGGTTGGAAAGTATATTGGGATTATTCAAAAAAAAATTGTCAGAGGTGGTTCATATATGCATACAAATCCTTGAGCAAACACACAGTTCATGATTTTTTGATGCAGAGAATTTTAAAGTCTTAAAAGGTCCAGAATTCCCCTTTGATTGGATATTTAGATGAATCACAGGAAATAGAATGTTGTGTAGGAATATTATAAAGTATGGACAGATCACACAAAGTTTGGAATTAATACTTCAAGCTGAGACGGCCTGAGATTAGTTTTCTGATTATAATGGTCTCCTGAAATATTATGTAAAGGTTAATCATTGCTAGGATGATTCAATCATTAAAATTGGTGATTACTTTTATAGACAAGGCATTACTAACAATGCAGTATCCAGCAAAATACACACCAAGAGATGGACAAATAAACTGCAGCCAGTTATTTGTGCCAAGAAGGGAGGAATAGTGTGTCTTCTAGCATGGGAGGTTGGGAGACCATAAAGTGGGCTCTTCAGAGCTTTGCATCATCTGGGAAAGTTACAGTTTAACTAGTGTAGTCATTAGCACCCAGCGTCAATCCATATCGTAACATGAGGAAAGGGTGGTGCCAGGGTCCTATTCCTAGATTCTCAGGTTTTGTGAGTCTCAGAAATTATTGACCTTAAATAATATATATAATTTAATTATATACTATATATTATATGTTTATTATCTATATATATTATAAATTATATTAATATATAATATTAATTATAATTATATTAATATATATCAACACTTAATATATATTAACATCAACATATACATAACACACACACACAACACACACACATGTATATATATATATCATCAACACTTTTTGAACACAATAAATACTTCTTGAAAGACTGTGTGGTTTGGGGAAAGTATACTGGGTATTGTTTGTTTGTTTGTTTGTTTTGTTTTGGGGCTTTCTTGAAACAAGGTCTCACTGTGTAGCCCTGGCTGCCCTGGAACTTGCTCTGTTGAACAGGCTGACCCTTGATCTTAGTGGTCTGCCTGCCTCAGTCTCCAGACTGCTGGGATTAAAGGTTGTGTACCATTACTTCCTTAAAACAAACTAACCTTTCTTTCTTTCTTTCTTTCTTTCTTTCTTTCTTTCTTTCTTTCTTTCTTTCTTTTCTTTCTTTCTTCTCTTCTCTTTCTCTTTCTCTCTTTCTTTCCTCCTCTTTCTCTCTTTCTCTCTTTTTATAAACATGTATATGTGTGCCTTGTGAGCCAGAAACCAGAGGACACCTTACAATAAATTCTTTCTTTCTATGTGGGCCCTAAGGATTGAACTCAGTTCTCAGGCTTGGTGATAAGTGCTGTTACCTGTTGAGCCATCTTGCTGACATAATACTATATTTTAAAAAAATTTTGCCAAGCCATGCATTGATTGCTATATGTGAGAGCTAGACACAAGGTTATTATGGTACTGTTTTCTTTACTTTTGCCTGTTCTTGAGTTTGTTTTAAAACTTAAAAAAAGGATTTTAAGAAAAGAAGAAATGCTTACCTCAGTCACTCAGGTGTGTGTCAATTTTGAGACTCATTGATTCAGGACAGGAGAGAGGGGAGAGAGGAGAGATGAGAAGGGGGTAGAGAGGAGATGGGAGAGGGGGGAGAGGGAAGGGGAGGAGAGGGGAGAAGGGGGAGAGGGGAGGGGAAGAGAGAGAGCAAGAGTGAGAGAGAGAGAGTGATTAAAGTCCCGTTCCGTGCTACGCAGGTACAATTATTAATTTATGGATAACACCTACATTAAGGTCATTAAAGTACCTTCCTTCCATCTAAATCTACATAATTCCTACCTAGCACTCTTTGTTAACTATAAACTGAAAGCCTAGTCGAAGTGAAATGGGTTTCCTAGCCTACATTAGCAAGGTTAGGTCTAAGTTTAGGCTTCTATGAGGGTCAGACACAAACAGGCTATTGATCTCACATGGCTTCTGTCTGTCTGTCTCTCTCACTCTGACCTGATCAGCAGCTGACAGTTTAAGCAAAGCCTGTAGAGAAGACCCTCATGCATTGTGAAAGGCCTTTCCAGCCTTGGGTCCTTTTCATTGTCCTCCCTGCCCCCTTTTAATTAATTCTCTCTAATTGTATACAGTCTGATACTTTCTCCCATTTATAATCTACCATATCCTCAAGATCCAGCTTTCTCCAATCAAAGGCCAAGAAGTTATATTTTAAAATATCTCTGATATCCTGATTTATTGTATCATTATTTCTTAGGAGAAAGAATGTCACCTGAAAGCGTGAAAAGGACAAAGAGGTACACATAGTTGCAGCATACAGAGACTCGCTATTTATAATTTATCCTAACCACAACAAAAATTGTATATGAAAAGAGAGAGAAGTGAAAGAATTCATGTACTGAGAAGGGATCTAAGAATAAGTAAGTCACACTAGTTAGTTTAGAGGGTTACAATTGAAATGAGTAAGATAAGGGGGAGAGAGGGGGGAGGGAGGGAGAGAGGGAGAGAGAGGGTGCTATATAGTGGACAGCCAGCATGCCAGTGGCTAGTATATCTTGAAGGGAACAGAGAAGTTTAGAAGATAGTGCCTCAGACAGGCAATCTGACCAGATTTATGTCTAGCAAACATTAATTTAACTGAGTTATGGATTCCGGATAGGACAACAAGAGTGCATGGAAGTAGGCTGCCTCTTTGCTATTATTTAAGAAAGATAATTGTGGCCTTGTAGCAAAGCAGAAAGGCAGAAATGGAGAGATTTGGGAAATATTAGGTGGAATTAATAGCACTTAGAGGTAATATCATTAATGAGGGGCAGGGGTATGCTGGAGACGACGGCATTGCTCACATGGGTAGCTGGGTGAGTGACATGCCATTTAGTACAGAGCTGCCCCCGTTTGATGGACTAATAAACTGTTGGAGTATTTAGTAAAACACCGAATCACTGAGCTCAAGACAGAAGGTATTCGACAGTGGTTCTCAACCTTCCTAATGCCGTGACCCTTTAATATATTTCCTCATGTTGTGGTGACCCCCAACCATAAAATTATTTTGTGGCTACTCCATAACTGTAATCTTGCTACTGTTACAATCATAATGTAGATATCTGATATTTAGGATATCTGATAGGCGATCTATAAAGGGTTGCATTCCACAGATTGAGAACTGCTGTGTTAGATTTAAAGTGTTTCAAGCCCCACCCCCAACAGGATTTTCCAGTACACTGCTATGTATGTGTGGAGGTGTGGATAGAGACTTCTATACAGAGAAAAATTTATCAGTTACCAACATATTCAAAAGTAAATTGAAGTTTTCTGTGATTCAAAAACTTAGATTTGGAATTTAACATGTTTACCTAATCATACCTTATTTAAACACCCGTTTTATGTTAGATTATTGTTTTTTCTAACCCACAGTGACACTAATAGATGCTTACATTTGATCAAGACACAGTCCCAGAGCTGTGTCTGGAACTATAGCACTCTATCATAGCTTTAGTAAGTTCACTTGATACACAGCACCCTCCTACATGTAAGAAAAATAATGTGGTATATATTTTGTTAACTAAGATGGGTTAAAATTAATTGTATTTTAGATACATACTTAAGATAATAATAGACGTTTAAGCTATACTATACTACATTATCAAATACCTATACTATACTCTACTATCTTAGTTATGCTTACTATTGCTATGATGAAATACCATGACCAAGTCAACTTGGGAAGGAAAGGGTTAATTTCATTTGCACCTACAGGTAAAAGTGCATTTCTAAGAGAAATCAGGGCAGGGATTCAATCAGGACAGGAACCCAGAGGCAGGAGCTGATGCAGAGGTCATGGAGGAGTGCTGCTTACTGGCTTGTGCCTATGGCTTGCTCAGCCCGCTTTCATGGCCCCACCCACAATGGGCCGGGCCCTCCCATATCAATCTAATTAAGAGAACGCCTACAGGCTTGCCTACAGCCAGATCACGGGGAGGCATTTTCTTAAATGAGGTTCCTTGCTCTCAGGTGATACTACCTTGTGTCAAATTGACGTCCAAACTACCCAAAACAACTGGACAGCTTGACACACTACCCAACTTATCTAACAATAACCTTTCACTTTTTGTCCAACCTTCGATCTCATATTAATAAATATCACAATATAAAACACATAACAACCTGAAGTCCCACAGCCCTTAAGACATTTGAAAAAATTCAGTCACTTTAGAAACCTGAGTCCCTTTTAAAGTCAAAAATCTCTTTAAGAGTTCAAAACCTCTCAACCGTGGTCTCGGGTAAACATCAAAGTGAGTCAGATACTTTCTTGTTTCAAGAGGGAAGAACCAAGCACAGTCACAATCTGAACAAAAGCAAAACCAAAACCGACAGTGTAAATACTTAGTGTCCAATGTCCAGGATCCACTCACAATCTTCTCGGCTGCATTACAGGACTGGGTCACCTCTCCAGGGATACCTTCACTCGGCCTACACAAGTCATCTCCTAGGCTTTGGCCGGCTCAGTTCCTCTTTGCTGGGGCTCTGCTTGCTGATCATCCTACGGTACTGGCAAGTCCACTGGGCAACATTTTCACCAGAAACCCCTCCTGATTTCTCTTCTTGGTTCCAGCCCTTAAATTCTCCCCATGACTCCTTCAATTCAAGACTTCAAATGCTAACTGAGCCTGCCCCTCACCAAAGTCCATCCCGGCCTCTCCCGGTGCCAAGCTTCAGCTGCTCTCTATGACCCCTTCATGCCTTCAAAACCTGCACCACCTGGATGTCTCTTAACACGCCCAAGTTTCGCTGCCAGGACAAGGTACACCTTTGGCTGCCTCTCGAAGACCGCTTCTATGTGTGGACTCTGAGAAAACACATCCCAGAAGATTTTTACCTCAGTGCTGCCAGTCACTTCTTAAGCACCACTAATTTCTCAGCTACAGCTAATTGGTATCAATTGTCCCTGCACAGCAAAGGTTTTAACTTTAGTGGTTCTGGTCTCTTGCTAACCACAGCCCATTTTTTATCCCCAGCTGACCAGGCACCATAGATTCTTCACACAAACAGCCCATAGAGTCTTTGCTTCCATGTGAAAGTGTACAAGCCGGGCCTCATTGTCTGCACGGTGTTCAACATTCTCTTCCAAGCTCATACAGAAGAGTCCAGTGAATTCTCAATACTTTATAGCGTTTTCTAATCCAAAGTTCCAAAACCCTTCCCTAAACAACATGAAGGCAGGCACGGCAATATCCACCGACCTCCCCATCCTGGTTCCAACTTGTCTGAGTTAGGATTACTACTGCTATGATAAAACATATCCAAAGGTAACTTCTGGGGAAAATGGGTTTATTCTACTTACACTTCCAGGAAACAGTAAATTACTGAGGGAAATCAGGGCAGGAACTCAAACAGGGCAGGAACCTGGAAACAGGAGTTAATTCAGAGGCCATAGATGGGTACTGTTTACTGGCTTGCTCATTATGGCTCTTCCTTATAGATCTCAGGACCAGCAACCTAGGAAGGGCCCCACCCATAATGGGCTAGACCCTCCTGCATCAATCACCGACAAAGAAAATGTTCTATATGCTTGCTCACAACCAGATATTAGGGAGATATAATTAATATTCCTGCCTTTAAAACTAGCTTATGTCAGGTTGACACAAGAAGTATCCTGATAATATACTGTAGAATTTAGATTAGAATAAAAAAGGTGACTTTTCATGTCAATTTCTATGTATCAATGATGGGACTGAAAATATAATCTAACTTGTATTTTCTCTGAGTAACAATGTATTTTACAGAATTACTGAAAATGCAATCTTTAAGTAAGTCTAACAAAAATGCTGTGGTTTGGTGTTAGGAGTATGACTCGGTAAAATTCTCAGCTATACATGTTGTACATGGCTGTGTAAATGTATAACTGAGGAGAGCAAAAGGCCCCTGGAGATTGCTAGAGAGCAAACTGATAAGCTGCAGGTTTAGTGAGAGACCCTACCTCAAGAAATAAATTGGAGAGTAGATGAGGAGACAGTTAGTATTAACTTGTTGCCTCCATACACACAGGTGTGTGCACATATACAGATACCAAACAAATGTGCATACGGAGGCACATACACATCTACATGCACACACAAGTACATTAAGAGTAAAGAATGTTAAGGCAGTCTAACCTCCAGAATAGTTAGAAGCAAAGAATAGCTCATTGACCAAGCTTGTGTAAGTAAGCACAAGGTAAACATGCACAGGGCAAGAGAAGAGAGAGAGAGAAGAGAGAGAGAGAGAGAGAGAGAAGAGAGAGAGAGAGAGAGAGAGAGAGAGAGAGAGAGAGAGAGAGAGAGGAGAGAGAGAAAGAGAGAGGAAGAAGGAGGAGGAGGAGAAGGAGGAGGAAGAGAGGGAGGGAGAGAGGGAAGGAGGGAGGGAAGAAGGGAGGGGGAGAGAGAGAGAACACAAAGACACACACCTGGTAACGTACTTCCATCAGAGAGGTCCTATGTGAATCTCTTATCTTGTAGCATCAAGCTATCTTAGTTTGTAGAAACAGTCATATTGTTTGCATAGTTATCACTGAGTGACACATTGATGTGTGGTGTGTGACTGCATGACTGTATTTAGCTGAAAGAAGATGTGGAATAACAAAACTGGATGCCATAGGAGACAGGGACCCAGGTAGACTAAGATGATCAAAGCCTATTGTGGGCAGCAGGTGGCTCCTTCTGCCTTTAATCATGGTGCCCCTGGTTGGCCAGATTGATTGTGAAGCTATCGGTCAGCCTTTTTTTTTTTTTTTTTTTTTTTTTGTTTACCATACCAGGATATGATCTCAGTTTCACTGTATTAAGTGTGAACCCAACACGTAGAAGGAGACCGAAACTAGAAAATATTAACTCTAAGAGTGTTTTTATTGAGAAAAGTTATTCTAACTTGAAAATTCTTTCTTATTTATATGTTTGTTTGTCAACAAAAGAAAAAAAAGGAGCAAAGTTTAGTTCCTAATTACGTTCCATAGTACGTCACAGTACTGTGTTGGCCAGAAAATGCTGGGCTTAACCCCTCTTTCCTCCTAATGAGTTGTGTGTTGTGATGCAGAACTTATATTCCCAGGGGACCCTGTGCATTCAGATCCACTAATTTATCTTCTAAGAATTAACACTGTCTTGGTTAATAGCCCAAGCTCCAGCCCTTAGTGAAGTCCTCATTTGTGTGTGTGTGTGTGTGTGTTGTGTGCCAGTGCACACACATATGTGCACCAGGCTAAAATGACTCAATGTCATTTTAGTACTTCCTATGACAGAGCAGGCTCATCTACAAGAAAACCCTTCTTTTCTTAATAAGAAACCTTCCATGTAACATGAGCCTGCAGTAAGCTGAGAGCTATTTGATGCTGAATTCTGAGCAAGGGTTCTTTGTGGGCAGTTCTGTCAAACAGCATCGTTTCCATGGCAACTCTGGCTAGATAACCCATTTGGGAAAATACTTGTAGGACCTAACACTCTATCATCTGTCATTCAATAATTTCATGTTCATAATAACTAGGAAATCAATGGCTATCCTCTGAGACAGTTTGTGGAAAGGGCAGGCACGCTATTGGCAGCACGGGAGTTTTACATTTGTGTCTATTTGTTGTGATCCCAGTGCCAAGTTAGGAGTGTGAAGAATAACGTGTGTGTTTGGACTGGCACAAAGATTAAAGGCAGGTTCAGTTCGCAATCTAATTACAACCACAGTGTTTACATGTACAAAGCGTGGAAACCAAATGGCGCAGTAATAAAGCATTTGCTAGACCGTCGGGAGGGAAGGCTCACCTAATGCTAACATTACACATTTAAAATTCTGCATGAAAAAGCAAAGCCCAAGTCATCATGAGACTGGCATGAGCAAATTTGGTAACGTAAAAGGCATTTTTTCTTATCTCAGCTTTCTAATTAAACCGCTTATCATGGTAGACGCTGTGTTACCTGGATAATATGCACAGAATATAAAGTGATCATAGAAAAGTAATTAAAATTCTTAAAACATGGGGCCCGTTGACTTTACATACAATTCGTTTTTAGAGTGAGGTTTGATAATAAGGCGAGTTAGCCAAGTAGAGAAATGTACACTCAGTAATTACCACCACAGTGTTTATCAACTGAAAAAAAGTCAAGAATAATTTCATCCAATGGATATTATAACTATGAATGTATGACCACAAATGATGAATTAAGACCACCAATGTGCATAGAGGATGCTCTTCTTTATAGGCATTTTGTATTCTGTAAAGAAAGGGCTACTTTACCTTTATGAAATTATTTAGGAGCTACCAATTCATTCATCATCAATCTAGAAGCATTTCCACAGAACATTAAATTGCTTTTCTCCAGCACAACCTGGTTTTAGAGCAACCCACTCCTACTGGTTATGCACAACAGAGGTGTTTCTCTGTAAGTTTATAGAGTCCAGATTTTATCAAAGTGAACCCATGAGTTCTGAGTAAAACATCATCATTTTTTAATGATGATGAAGTCTTCTGAAGTGAACTGGAATTTTATCCGAAGGAAGAGTAATTCTCTAAGTCCAGCCTCTGTCCTAAGGATAAGCTTGGGAAGTGAACAGATTGTGTGGCTCCTCAAATCTTCAAACCCAAACTCTACTGAAGTCTTTTTTGGTTTGATAGTTGGTGGTTGTGTGCATGTGAGTACTCCTGTGAGTGTGAGTGTGAGTGTGTGTGTATGTGTGTGTTATGTGTGCCAGCATCTCTGTGTGTGCACCATGAGCACGTAGGTACTGGAGGCTACAAATCAGGGGAGTTAGAATCCCTGGGACTGGAGTTACAGACAGTTGTGAGTTGCTTCATGTATGTGCTGGGAATTGAACCCAGGTCCTCAGCAAGAGCAACAAGAACTCTGAACTGCTGAGCCATGTCTTCAGCTCCCCACTGAAGAGTTTAAAAGTCTAATTTCATATGCCTTATAATAAACAATGTACAATTCTCAAAAAAAATCTGGTTGAATAAACAGTTCTGCTTCCTTCTGGAACTTTCTTCCTTTCTCTACTTTTTGCTGTTCATATTACTCTTGGTTCTGAGAGGGCTATTCATTGCTGTTGTATCAGTAAGACATATTTAAATATATAATGATCATTTCTGCTCTCGTTACCTTCAAAAGCTTCCTCAAATATTAAATTACTCAGATACATAAATGAAATCCAAATGATATCAAAGGCAAAACCACTGCATTGTGGAATAAACTCTTTTTGCGGTGTTTTTGTTACAGTATATTCATGGCACAGAGTGATGAACTTCATAATGACATTTTTGTTCAAATATATCAGATATTTCAATCATATTTCTTCCCCATTACCATCTCCTATCCCCCTCCCTTATGCTAATTCCTTCATCTCTCAAAATCTTTAAAAATAGTACCATATACATACGTATATACACACAGATACATACACATAAAAATATATATATAAAATCTTGTTTCTACATATAAGAAGAATGCATTATTCTCTCTGGGTTTAGATTATTTTGCCTAATGTGATGGTCTACAAATCTGTCCATTTTCCTGCAAATGGCATTACATTTTTCTCCTCTATGGCTTAATAAAATACTAGTTGGTATATATAATATGTTTACTTCATGAAATGAATTTTGTCTGGAAATAGTTGGGTTGTTTTTTCACAAGGATGTTGATTGCATATCTAGATACAACAATAGATAAGAAATCCAATGAGTTTAACAAGGCAGGAAGTTCCCTGAAAGCCACAAAGGACCAGTAAATGTCCCAGGCTTGCTGTGGTTCTGTGGCAGGAAGCAAATTTTAGGTGTGACTCATTTCTGGATTTGTAGAAAGTGGTTAACTTCTATTTTGTTATCATTTATGCATCTGTCATGAATATTCATTGGCTCTACTGGGTCTCTGGCACTGTACTAGGCACAAAACTCAGAAAAGGCAAGATTTCTGCTCTCATGCTTCACAGCCCATAAAACAGAGGGAGATGAAACCAGAAGGATTCACACCGGGTTAAGTGAGAAAAGGTTCTGACCACCATTCTTGGTACTTATTCCTGTTATCAAGGAACTTGCTGCTATGAGACCATTATTGCTCTTTAAAATAATAATTCCTTGGGGCTGGAGAGATGGCTCAGTGCTTAAGAACACTGACTGCTCTTCTAAAGGTCCTGAGTTCAATCCCCAGAAACCACATGGTGGCTCACAGCCATCTGTAATGGGACCTGATGCCCTCTTCTGGTGTGTCTGAAGACAACTACGGTGTACTCATTTACATTAAATAAATAATATTTAAAAATTACTTGTTATTTCACAAGTGACTCAAAAATAAAAGTACATCAAAAGTTTTATGTTCTTGCTCTTCCATATATTATATGAGATATTCTATTTTCTCAAAACTTGGATCAGGGTATACATTAATGTCATAGGGCTGATTTTTGTGGTTTAAAATAACAAAAATCGATTGTTTTCTGGCTCTAAAGACTAGCATCTGAAAACAAGGTGTCAGCTGGGTGTACATGTCAGTACAGCATGTGCTTTCTGTAGCCTTTGTAGAGAGATGCTACCTGCTGCTTCTAGCCTCTGCACCGGAATCTAGTATTCCGGTGACTCTCTTCTTACAAGGGCAGCAATTGTGTTGGACTAAGCCGCCACCTTTTTCTCATCTTAATGAGTGACATCCACAGTGACCTTATGGCCGGCCACACAAGGTCATTTCACATCCCGTAATATTACATAGTGTAATTACATACTGTATATCATAATGTATATCATAATTACATACTGTAATATCAGCATTATTTCAAACCACAATAACATTAGCTTTCTATCTTAGATCTTTGACTCTTGGGGGAAAAAATGAAACCTATACAATATAAATAATAACATATGTGACTTAGAATAATTTCCAACTGTCTATTTTTGTGTGTGTGTTTTGTTGAGCAGAGTACTATTTCCCCGCTTTAGTATCTGTGCTTGAAACATCATAGGCATGCTTTGCTTTTAGGCAATGGATCCCATAAATGCTTCAGAACACACAGGTACAGCACCTGCAGAAATAAGGATAGATATTCTGTAATGTGTGTGCGATAATCCATCTTTTAAATACAAGCTATTGCCTAGAATTCCTTATCAGAGTAGTGGTAGAAATACCATATCTTTTGTTATACTGTTTTCCTATTGAAGCTTCTGAACTTGTTCTGGTCTAGCCTCCACTGAAATGTCATAGTTAGGACCTAGCTGGAGTGTTTATGGCATCTTCCCTTTGGTGCCTTCTATAGAAGGAAGAGGCTGCCTTCAGATATAAAGGAAGACTGATTGAATTTGGAATCCTGTTCTGGCTTAATGACCCTGCCTGTATAAATTCCACTGGTCTTTAATTTTCTCATCTTCAGAAGTGAAAGGGACATTGTCAGGATGAAGTGACATGACATAGAAGAGTCACATGGGCACTACCTGTAGAAAGGTCAAGAAATATCCAACTGGGATTGCTGCAAGGGCACCTGGGCTTCCATAGTGCATTGCCTGCAGTGTGAAGACAAACAAGCTATTGTTGCCCCAGCTTTTGTACAGACATGGTCTTTCCTGCCTTATCTCATTCTCCTTGCTGTTTGAGTAAGGAAGAATATAGAAGAAAGAGGAAGCGACTGACCCCATGTCAGCTGGAGATGTCCTGACTGCAGCCCTTGTGTTTGACAGTGGGTTGTAAGGAAACTTGCACCTATGAGCGAGAAGTACCATTGACCATTGTCCTTTTCTCATGGGGTGAAAGATAAACTGTCCCAGGGTCTAGGACTCTGTTTATTGACACTCCCAGTGGAAGCACAGACATGGCATTCCAACTTTACCTTCTCACCACATCAAGTAACAGGAGGACAAGAAAATTCTGTCTTATGTCACATGACAGGATTATTGTTGTTTGAGTGATGCTTAATTGAAGCAAAATTGCCATTACAAACAAAAGATGTCAAAAGGCCTTTCATTTAAACCTAGTTAAATCTTTACAAGTCCCGACAGTGAGCAAACAGAGTAGATATACCCACTTCTCTTCAGTTTCTTTAGCTATTAATGTTAGTTCTTACGTGATCAGCAACTTTTTGTCCCAGGTGGCTGTGCCTAAAAACCCTACTTGTTAACAGAAGGAGACAAAGACATTGACCAATTAGAAAACAGATGTGGCCTGAAGAGCTCAGATTTAGTCTGGCTCTAAATACCATCCATCTCTCGATGGCCTGAGACAGACGTATTATCAGGCCACAGCCATTAAGTGAGAAGATTATGCTAGATTGATTGAATTTGCATTTCTAGAGTAAAGACCTCCTTGTTGAAAAATCTGATGGTTTCTGTAGATAACTTTCTCACTATCTGTAAATATACATACATAATGTGTGTGTGTGGGGAGGTGAGAAACAGAGGGAGAGAGAGAGGCTGGGAAAGGCAGGGATGGAGGAGAGGAGGGAAGGGAGTGCCTATCATAGTCCTTGAATCAAAGTCATGTATATATGATGTTCCAGGCCTCCAAACCCAACATGAGTTCATAATCCAAATCACTAATTTACTGCTCACTTTGTCCATTTTAGTCCCACTGGAACAAGAGCAAAAAAAAAAAAAAAAAAGTGGAAAAGATAAAGATGAAAAATGAGGAAAAGTCATGACTAAAGCAGCGATTAAGGGGGATTGATTTCATTTTCAACTCATTGATTAGCAATGCTAGCACACATAAGAAGCAGGGCCTTCCTCACCCATAATCACCCGCCAAGTTACAAACAGGGCATTCTCTTATTATGTACATGGAAGTAGGTGACCAACAGCACTGGCAAGCTCTTTTTAAATTATTCAGTTTGTATTTTTTGAGATTATAATTGCCTCATCTCTTTGTCCCCCTTCCTCCAACCCTTTCCATGCACCCCTCTTTACTCTCTTTAAAAGTCAAATTCATAGCCTCTTTTTTTCCCACTGATTGGAGTTGCATAGATCTACCCAGCTTAGCTGAGAGAGGTCAATATTAACTCCAGGGAAATATAACATTATATTATAAGAAAGGAAATATAGTCACAATATATGATGTGGCCTTGCTGTGAGTGTATGTATGATGGATATGATAACTACATATTGAAAGAAACCAAAAAAAGAAAGGATGGTTAATATGGAATATTAAAAGATGAGTATTGGAATATTCATTATCTGTTGTATAATATTGATACTTAAGGTGTAACATTTAAAATTTTAGATCTTACTTAATGAAGATGGTGAACATTAATCAATTTTGTGTAAAAGTGGAACTACAAACTTGATGGTCATGCAAGCATCTACAAAGATGATGACCAGGAATACAACCTCACATGGAGTTTGAGGAATAATATCCTAGAAAAGGTGATGCTGCAAAGTAAGTAGGTATTTATGAGACAGAGAATGGAGCTCTGTGTTCAGGACTAGCACCATTCTAGGTGGGGAGGGGGAGACCAGATAAGGGTAGAACACACTTAAAGGTTTGAATGTCAGCTGATAATAGCAGGAGAACGACCTGAACCCTAGCTAGAGAGGCTGGCCATGGCCAGGAGTGTGAGGATTGATGCATTTAACCTTAACATGCTAAAAGTTCCACACAGGTCTGCAGTGGGGGATATATGATGACATTTATATGAGAGTATGCTTCCAGCCTAGATAAATTGTAGAGGACATGTAGGAGAAGCGCCAGAGAGGGCAGGACATTGACGATAATATCAATTTGGATGGATGCTAAAATAAGGATATTTAGGAGACAAAGTCAAAAGGACTCTCAGTTTGCTATGTATCAACTGGAAAGTCTGGGTCCTGCCTTGGGAATACTGCTTTATCCTCCTAGTTTCCCACTCTATGCTGCCGATGATCAAAGAAGAGATAGATGAACAAGCTTGTGCATAAGAAAACACTGGCATTACTTTCTCTAAAAGCTTTTGTTGGAAGGCAGCCAACCTTTCAACTTCGGGTGAGTGTTATAGTTAAGCACATCAACGTTTTCCTCCTGTATTTAAAGGCAGAAATCGGTTACCCTGTGCTAGATAAAACATAATTATTTGAAAACAAGGAATTGTGTCCAGAAGGCACGCTTTGCCATAGCAACCTTAACGCTGAGCTACAGTGAGCCTTTCAGCTCCTCCGAGGCAGTTTATCATCCAAGCCGTGTGCTGAATGTGTCATAGTTTAGTATTCGCTTATTTAGTTAGATAGCCAGGATCATAACTCGAGATGAGATTATTCTAAGTTTTGCCTTATTTTTATGCTCACAAGTATAATATGCTTGCACTTTAAAATCATTTTAAATTTTTAAACAAAATAAAACAGACTGTCTGGCAAGCACGTACAGGGCCAAGAAGTAAAGTCATTTTTTTTTTTTTACCCTTCTTCCAGGGTTTTACAGGTATGTGTCTGAGGCAGACACAAATATTTTCTCCAAGACCGACAAATATTTACTTCTTAAGCTGAAGCATTAAAAATTTGAAAATTTGAATTTGGTACAAAGTGGAGAAAGAGCTGAATTAAAGTATGAGAAAGTTCACAACATTTGTGTCCACATTTGTCCCCACTTTCTCCGTGGACTAAGAAGCCATTGCAATTTAAAGCTTGAAAAAACATTTTTTTAAAAAAAATAAATAACTTTAATATATTTTCTCTTTAGTTTAAAAATAAAAAAAATCTTAGGCATATACACAAAAGGAAAGATAGGGTCTTTCTGATTACAATCATTTGGTCTTTGAATTCAATATGTATTTGAATATATACAGCTAGATATTTGGACAGATTTAGCCACAGGAGGAGTTATCGACGAGGAGAGAATTGACTTTCTTCTCTTGTAGAGATACTATACTTTTGTCTCCCCCGACCCTCATATCCACTCAGAGCCTTGAACGTTTCTGGCAGGCAAGCTTGATCCTGGCCCAGGTCTCCCCTGTGTCACAGCCAGATGTATTGGCTGAGTAACAATACTCCATCAGCGGTAAAATCCCTGAAGAATATACTCCTAACACGACCCGAGACTTGCCTGTCTCTAGGCTAGCCCCCTCTCACTGTTTGATAAAGAAGTTGTTTACCCCTCCTTTTGCCTCTTTTAGAGGTGCTGAAATGGATGCTGTCACCCAGTCAGACATGATCTCTAAATGCCTTACTTAACATGGAAGTTGTCACACTTCCTCAATTCTAAGAAAACACAATTTTTGCATTTTAATTTGCTTTAAATGTAAAAGGGGGCTAGATGTTTATATATACTTTAAATATTGACTGACTTTCTTTTATCTACTGATCCTAGACTCATACCTAATTGATAGTCACTTGATAGGCAATGCCTCCTTTGGCAGAGGGAACTTGATGAGTGCTCTTATCAGTTTGAACCGAATGATACCATCTGTTTCACAGGAAAGAGGACAAACTTAGTCTAAGAGGCATGGGTTGTTCTTCATCAATTTTACCAGTATTTTGGTTTCCCATGCCTCCTCAGTCATCCAGAGGTACTGTGGAGTAACTGTTGAGTGTTAGCCAGCGATCATATAACAAAAGAAAGGGGTAGCGCTTGCTTTTCAAGTTGTCGCAATCCAGGCAGAGCTAAGGATGCAGTCAGTGTCCGAGTGCTTGTGCTAACTCTGGATAGTAGGTATGGAAGAAGGGATAATTGGTTTAGCTGCAGAGAGAAGGCAAAAAAGCTAACCAGGGGCTCAAAAAGTGGTAATTTTCAAATAGGTGATGGTTTCAAAGGTAGAGGAGAGCATACAGTTGTCTGAGAGGGCTGTAAATGGCAAGGGTACACGAGGGTGGATGAGTTAGAGAGTTGAAGACAATATAGTAGAGGCTACCAAAATTTTTGCCACACTACCTATCACACACACACACACACACACACATACACACATACACACATACATACACACACACACACAGGTATATATATCAAACTTAGCCTATTACATTCTCTCACAATAGTCATGTAATATATACTGCAATTCATTAATTTTGAATCTTTTTCCTCGAAGCAAATAATAAGCAACCCACATCACACATATGGAAGATACCATTTGTATGATTGCATGTTTGTATAATTTTGTAAAACTATGAACATTGAAGGCAGAGACGGATTTATGATGGATTTATGCAGTTCTAACGGGGTTATTTTTTGCCTGCCTCTATGAACATTCTTCCGTAGCACATTATCATTCATTTGAATTTATAACTGACATTGACAAACATCGAAAGTACACTGATCCTGCATATATTCATTTTTAACTGAAGCAAGCTTCAAGATCTAACTGGGGAAACTTGGTATTGTTACTTTTGTTCTCAGGAACACTAAATGAAAGTAAAGGGTCACCCTAAATGTCACTGACATTGTTTTAGAATCATCCAGAAGGAGTCACTGAAAGAAAGAGACTAGGAAATTCATTTCCAACACCAACAAAGACATTTGAGTGTGTATTGAAAGAAGGAAGTAACTAGAGTCACTACAAAAAGACACCAATTTAAAAAAAAAACAAAAAAAACAAAAAAACCCAAAACTGTCCCCAAGGAATTTTATAGTTGGTTAATTAAAAAGAAAGAAGAAGAAAGAAAGAAAGAAAGAAAGAAAGAAAAAGAAAGAAAAAAAGAAAGAAAGAAAGAAAACCTGACTTTTGAAAACCACACACTCACATTTCATGCTAATGTAAAAAAAAAAAAAATGCAAGTTCCAGCTCTATAAATAGTCATGACTTTGTCAGACTTTAATGGCTGAACAGGAGATTCTGTGAGATTCATTGCATTTAGCCTATGGCTACATTTCTACCATAAAATTTCTGAGTTGGCTGTTATGTAAAACAAAGTGATTTCATTGTGGTCCTCCTTGGAAGACAGCCTGACGCTGGAGAAAGTTGCCCTGCTGCTGTTTCTATGGAGGAGCAGCAGCAGCAGCAGAGGGTTTGACTGCCAAGAGAGTAGTTGGGGGATCAGTGTAGGGTGTGGGTATCAGGGGTGACTGTTGTGTCACATTGGTATTTAGCTGCAAACCCTCAGCCTGAGAACTAGTCACATGTGACAAATCTCCCCTTTCAATTTCATAGGATGCCCTGCTTGACTTCTCATAGCCAGAAGAAGAAAAGAAGATTTTTGGGTTAAGGCTATGTAACTCCATTCTGAGATAAAGCAGGATTTTCCTATGCTAATTTGTATTATTTTCCATAAGAAATGAGAAGAGAAGAAATCCTTTGTTAAAAGGGTTTTAGTGATAAGCACCAACCCTTTCTTTTCTCCTTGTACTTTTTTTTTTTTTTTTTTGGTCTCAAATAATGGTTTCATATCTGGTTTTTTAAAAACCCTGTGATGGAGTCTGTAAGCATCTCCATAAAACAGCAGTTGGATGGTAACCTACTCGCTGGCACGCTTGTGTTTTCCTGTGCTGTAATCCTTCTAAGTACCCATACAATAGTGTAACAGCTGGTGCAGGCTTCAGCAGGGGTGTTATGTGCTATGTTGGGACTTGAGATCCAAGCAGAGAACGAGCTGGGTCAGCTTTGAATAGCCCTAAGTACCCCTCAGACAGCTGGCCCAGTGTCTATACACCAACCAGTCTTGGGAAAGAGACTCTTTGGATAGCATTAATTTTCTTCTCCAGCAGACGGCAAAGTAACGGGAGCCAGGTTGACTGTGTACCTTGGGACTTTCACCTAATGATCTTCTGGAAAGCAGGTGCATTGGCAGGGAGTCGAGGCTGCTGAAAACCCGACCAGTATTAAAGAGTAAACCTTTGCTGCCATGGGGGTTTTATAGGAGTGGGGTGCATTAGCGTTAGATCATTACAAAGCATTTTGCTGACTACTGCAGAATTAATGGCCCTTTTACAGCTCACAGTTAATGACTGTCAAGAAACAAGTTTATATCTGTTCAAATTGTAATGTTAAATCAAAGTAGCCAGCTGCCAGATGCATCCAGCGAATGCAGAGTCCTTCTTGTTTAATGACATTTGCTGCTTCCCTTACACGGAGCAGCTTATTGGATTGCTGCTAACTACCTAAATTGTCTTGCATGTGCTTGATATATATTTACCAAGGCAAGAAACAAGCAAGCTGTCCCTTTAAGAAGAGACCCTTATAGAATTTTTCTTTCAACATAGAAGTACACAAAATGATTATATATTCAGTCTCTCATTTTAAGTAGTTTTTTTGTTTCAGTGAATGCTCATGAAGATTGTAACTTCATTTTCTCATTACTGAATGTAGACACCTGATGCGAACCCATTCAGCTCTCATCCCCTTTTGTAGGTTATTAAATTGGCCATGTTTTTTATTTACCATTTTCTTCTGTCTGAGGAAAAAGAAGAAAAGTCTTCCAGTCAACACCTGCTGCCTTCCCCATGTGTCTCCTCCCAGTCACTTGTCCCTAGATTTGCTCTTCAGAGCACTTCAGTCCCTCCAATCTCTTCTTCCTTGGATTCATTTGAAACAGTCTAGCCAGAAAGCCCTTTGGTGCTGACTTCCCCTGCGAGTCATTTAGTCCCTCACTTCTTCCTATTACACACTTCCTAAAAGACTCCTCTCCACCTGTGTCTCCACCTCATCACTGCCTCTGTGGACTGTGCAGCCCATAGTCCCCTCCACTCTTCCCAGGGCAAAGCAGAGCTCTCAGAATGGCAGATGGGTTCCAGCTCTCTACACACAATGCCATTCTCAGCCTACTGCTGGTACACCCCTCACTGTTGAAACCTCATCTCTGTGGATTCACAGTTGGGTTTGTCCTTGGGTTTAAAGTCATAACTCCCCTTCTGGCTTTAGTTCTGCACACATATGTAGATATGTGCACATATAGGCATATATATATATATATAGGCATATATATATATATTATATATACAATATATGCACATGCATATGCATACATATACATATATACACACATATGTACATGCATACATATACATTCACAGTATCACACGAGCACGCATGCACACACACAAAAAAGTGTGTGCATGCACACATACTTCTTTTATCCAGGCCTCATGTGTTACCCCTGGAAACTAGATTATGTGCCACTCCTTTAACTGTCCCAAGATCTTCCAATCTGCCAATTTTTTTCTTCGCTTCTCCTTTCTTTAGAAGTTCATTTTATTCTAACTACTCTATCTCTGTTTTATATATATATATATATATATATATATATATATATCACATATATACTCTATCTCTGTTATATACACACACACATATACGCTATCTCTGTTATATACACACACATATATACTCTATCTCTGTTATATACACACACACATATACTCTATCTCTGTTATATACACACACATATATACTCTATCTCTGTTATATACACACACACATATACTCTTATCTCTGTTATAGAGTATATGTGTATGTGTGTGTATGTGTGTGTGTGTTTGACACGGCTTTCTTTTAGAAAATAGTCAAAAATTATGAACATTAAAATACGTAGGCATGTACCACATATTTATAAGTAAAAAATAGATGAAATAGTTCTCTCAACCAGTTAATATCCCACAATGATTAGCATACTGTATTTCTCCTGAAAATTCTGTTTCAATGATTTATTTATTTAATTATTAAGGTTAGTAGACTACCCATGTGTAACAATAAATACTTGTTGAATGAATAACTGAGTTTAACTAATTGTTTTTAATTAGTAGCTCTTGGATCAGTATCTTGGTATTTTCTCGGAACTGACAAAGTTATCCGTTTTGTTTTACTCTGTAATTTTGTTCTCACTGATTTGTGAACTAGTTTATATGTTACACCTATGGATGCAGTGAGGTGGGTTTATCATTAAAGTGGAGACGGGAAATGAAACACAGTATACCTTATTTGCATACTGCTAATTAATATTATGAATGAGTATTCTGTACTGCCAAGGCATGACAAAATTATGAAATGCATTTTCAGTGGAATGAGCTCTGGATCCCAGATACCACACTGATCATCTGGCCCGTCATTAGATACAATGATAATACATTTCCAGTTGTAATCTTACCTCTGGCTGTACTAGTGTTCCACAGTACATACAGAGACATAAAACATATAGATTCATGACATTCTTTCTCTGTGTGGACCTTGTGTACATACGTGAGATTTCTTCGTCAAATGTGACATCTACCAAAGACATTTACAGAAGGACGGTGGTCTCCATGCATCTCAGTGTCTTCCTTTTATCACCTGTATACAGCCTGTTTTTATCAAGTTGTGATCTCCTGATTGCCTTTGTTCACCCTTCCTCTTGTTGAAAAACTGGCAACGTGAGCTCAGTGCTGGGTTTTGGTAAATTGCTTTGGTTTCATTTAACTTAAGCAAATCTTTAAGCCCCATTACTGTTCTCCTAAAGTGCCCCCAACTCTGTAACCCATACCTCTCACCGTCTGCACGCATGTTGTATTCTTAGCAGACATACTGCCATGAATATTTTATATAACTTCTAAAATTAGTTCCATATTTCTGAGTGCCCCCCGAAACTGACAACTTCATCTTCCTTTCCTTGCCCCAGCAGTTAAAAAGACTAGCGTGGATTTCACATCCTGCTTGTTGAACTTTTGAATAAGCAGGCCAACGACTCCCTCCCAAGCCATTCAGAAAGTGATGCGACTCTTGGGGCCTCCTGTAGGATGGCTCATCTGAGAAACAATTACTTCAGGTAATCAATCCTATCAATAACACCAAGAGAGGCAGGGGCTATTAACTCCATCTTACAGGAAGTTGGGCTGCCACGCTCTCTCAAATTGCGGAGCTCAAATCCAAGCACAAGGCTCTTGCCTTTTGCAGCCCATGGTTTTCCCTCTGCTTTGACTGTGTAGGGAGGCTTCTCAATCTTTGAAAATGTAGAACCGTGTTTAACATAAAAAGCTGCCCTTTTAGTTGCCTTTATGTAAAAATAGATATTTATCGCTTGATTAGCAAGCAGGGCAACCTACTTATCCTGAGTTTGTTTGCTATGGCGTCGCCGTGTTAACCCAGTTAGAAAGCACAGCTCCTCTGAGAGCCGGGATTGCTGAGCTGGGCAAGAGCTTTCTTTGCAAAGACTGGAGTTCACTGACTCTGTGTGATCACAACATGCATGTGCTTAGTCTGCTCATATAAAACTGTTCCTGCTCACATCAGCTTTACTCGCCTTCTTTCAAAAAATATTGCTTATGACTCTATAAACAAATGACCTGATAAAAATAAGGGTGGGCGAACGAGATAGTTCTCGTCCTCCCGTTCCTAAATGCTTTCGACCCTAATAGCTACTGTTGCTGTCTCTTGGTACAGATTTGCTTGAGAGTCCCTCAATGTCAGCGTGACCTGTTACTGAGCCACCATACGCTGTTTATTTCATAGTAATTATAACTTGTTTAAATTTGTGTACTTTGAGTCTCAACCGTGCTAAATTATACTGAAATAACAATCCTCAAATCCTTTTCAGCTTAATGTAGTAAAGGTACCCTTCCCTTCCGAAAGGATTGCATACAGGGCTACGAGCTCCTGTGATTGATTTTTGTCAAAGACAACCATCAGAGGTCTAGGCTGTTTGTAGCGTGTGGGTCCACTACGCTGATTTTGTTTACTAATGAGCATGAGGTGAGTTGCAAGAATTTGAAAGCAGCTTTTAGACGTCAGGACCTGATGGCACTCTTGACCAGGACTTCCTCTCATATTCTGTTAGCTAGAACATTCCATATCATGGCACCTAAAGATGAGAAGATTGGGAAGCACAATATTCTAGGCCTAAAAAAATAAAATAACATTACACAGCACACAGACCCTGCCATGGAGGAAAATTGTATGGACCAAAATTGCATTTATAGTACATGATGAAAGTATTTCCAGTAACAGGCTTTTAAAGCCAATTATGAGGAAAAGTATAAGAGGAGACATAAACATTTATACCCACCATACAGGGGATAGCCTAGCTTCATTTTTAGTACATAAAATATTAAGTTGACCCCAGGATAATTAAAAAACCTTATAAATAAAGCCAACCTTCCTGGATGGGTATGAAGCACACTGATAGGAAGGTAGGCTAACAACTGGTCATCACGTACCATGAGTAAGTGCAGCTGGCAATAAAATAAAACTAAATGTATAGTTCCGGAAAATAATCTGATGTCTTGGGGAAAGAAATGGATATTTTAAAAAATATATAATTTTGCATTATATTCCCCCCCATCTATAATAATGATATTCTGATTATGCAGAATTCGTTCACTGGTTCAGGAAGGGGTTTTAAATATGATTATGTTTCCGCCCATGTGTCTCTGACAAGTCTTAGAACTGCTGCTTCCGGTATCAGAAAACATGTCCATATTCACACTTGGGTCAGAGGACAAAGCCTTCATATGCTTTGAACAAACATCTAGAAAGCATTTATCAGGAGATAGACAAATAGTATGAAGTTAATTGAATTCAGTCAATAGCAATAGTGGATTTTTAATGAGTCTTCTCTAACTTTTTAATGACTATTAAAATATAATGGCTTTTCTATGACTGAAAGGATTTCCCATCATGCACTACAAGGAGCAGAGAGTAGTGATGATAATCCCCTGAGGTACCTGAAGGCATAGAACAAGCAGCACTAGAACTGTGACATGATGAGGAAAGTGTGGTTTCAGCTAAAAGCCTTAAATATGGATTTATTTCATCAAGCAGATTTAATCAATCAAGGTTCTTGATTGATTTGAGATAGTCCAGGTTTCTAATAACTAACTCCAGTTGACCAAGTATCTCCAAGATGAATTCATGTGTTCAAAAAGCAAGCTTATCTCTTCCTCCTTGCCTAACACTAACACCTAGAACTTGGACTGATCATGGCCCTACTAGTGAACGAAGGTCTTTGATGCTGATCCTGTAACTGCATTCCAGACTGCCCTAAAGACTTGGTCATCTGTACATCTCACAGGTACAACCTGTAAATGTCAGGAAGAGGCAGAATCTCTCATTTGAGGGCAGCCCTATTGCTTCATTCATGCCCAGAACTAAAGCAGCTATGGAAAAAGAACCAACTTCTATAGTTTTCATCCCTGAGGAAGATAAGATATCTCACTAGAAAAAAAAAAATCAGGTCCTAGAATCAAGTTAATTCAAAATTAAATGTCAACTTTACCAACTATGTAGCCTCAATTGAATTATATAACACTCAGAGCCTGAAGTTCCCTTTATATAAAAATGATCATCCTCCCATATGTTATAAAATCTGTATGAGATTTAAAATACTTCATTTCATAAAGACAGTTGACTTATCAAACTAGAAAAACAAAAAAAAAGAGCCGACAGCTTTAACAATCATTTAAATAGCTACATTAGAAATTGTCTTGATACAGGTATTCAGCAAACTATATCTGTTTTAATGCCTCTGATGGAAATTTGAAGGAAGGAAGAAGTCATCTTTGTGAATTTTCTGTGAGGACTGGGTAGCTCAGGACCCCAGTAATGGAGTGGGGTATCCAATGCTTCCCATGATTCAACATTTACTTCTAGTTGACTACTACCTCTCTGAATGTTCGCAGAAGGCATGGTAGAAAGGGACACTCAGCAAAGACTAGGAGACTCAGAGCATCTGTACCTCACCCGGGTTATGTTCTATACAATCACTGAGCCCCTCCCCACTCCTTCCTGGCTGCCACTCAACACCACAGCAGTCATTGCTTACCTGAGAGAATCCTAAGTAAGTGAGACTCTTTTTAATCTCTCTGTCTACACATTTACCAAAAATGCAGACAAACAGCATGTATACTTGTTACTTTATTATTTTCATAATAAGAATTATATACTGTAAAATCTTATTTAAAATTTATTGAGTACTTATACAGAGCAGGCACCATATAATGTTCTGAAAACCTCCTTGGAGTAAGTTCTGATATATCCAATTTACAGAGAAAAAAATGGAGGCATTTCAACAGATTTTAATATGCAACTTGTTCAAAAGAAAATGTTCTAGGTTTTGTTTTTCCTTTGTTTTTATTTATGTATGTGGGTGTCTTGCTTGTGCAAATGTATTTGTACTCCATATACACAGTACTCATGGAATAAGATGGCGTTGAATACTCTGGAATGAGTTATAGAAGATTGTGAGACTCTGCATGAGTTGTCATGTGGGTGATAGGAATAGATCCCAAATCCTTTGGAAAAGCAGCCAGAGTTCTTAACCTCTGAGCTATCTTTCTAGCCCAACACTGTAAAATTTTTTAGAAGGAGTTATAAAGACTTCTAAATTACATCAAAGTCTAAAACAACAACTACTACTAGTACTATTACAAAACCACCACCACCAACAAGAACTACTACTACTATTACTAAGCACTCTGATGATGGTGTGGGATATTTATTGGGCCAGAATTTGTGTGAAGTTAGACACTCAGTTTTGTTTTACATTCACAGAAATAGAGGCAGCGCTAACATGCTGGTTTGTAGCGAGGGCCAGAGGGCCAGCATTTTCTAAGTGGATTGAAGTAAGTCTGAAGATGTTGGGTGTGGGGACCACAGTCGATGAGTTATTTCATAGGATCCTCCAGGTAGAGAAACTTCAAACCCCAAAAGTCAGAACTGAAAAGCTCATCTCTTGGCTCTGTATCTCTTTACCTACCTTGATTTGTCATCTCATCTATTTACTTGATGTCACGTTTGTAAATGATCAGATAGAAAACAAAGCAGATAGGCAAACAAGGAGGCTGATCCTCATAGCCCTCTCCTGTGTTCTGCCTGCGCTTTCTGATTATTTATACAATGGCTATCTTTTGCTGTACCTGATGCTCCTACTCACTATAAATTTTAATGTATTAAGACCGAGATGTTTGTATGCCATGACCACCGCCATTATGATGACCAAGTAAGTACAAAGGATTCAGTGATAAGAAAAGATGTCTCTGTATCAAACAGAAACTCAATATCTAGACTCTACGAAGGCCTAAAATGGGAAGGGAGCTCGATGATAAAGAAGCTTGTAGGTGTGGGCTCATAGGCAGGAAAGAACCAGAAGAATGAGAAGGCAACAGTGGCTCATTAGACCTTTGATTCATCTAATTGCTGCTGTGCATGAACACGGAGCCTTATGGAAAAGACAGATGGCCAGAGCCTGAAAGACTGGCGCCTGAAGAGAGGAAGAAGTAAAGGAGGGACCGAGAAGTTCAGACTGACGGTGGCCAGTCCTTCATGTAGAACAGGAGGCAGGAAGGCAGATGCCTAACCCTCATTCAGACAGGAGAGTCAGGCCATGTTTTCACACAGAGCTTGATGAAGAGCCACAGTTATGGGGAAGATGGTTACAAGCTTTGTTAACTACATTTTAGTGGGTTGTGCATGTACCCTCTCAGTAGAAATATCAGCTAATAAGTGGGTCAATCTGAAACTCAAAAGAATTTTAATTTGGCATTTATTTATTTATTTATTTAATTTTTGAGAGAGGTCTCACTCTGTATCCCCTTTTGGCCTGTAGCTCACTTTATAGACCAAGCAGGACTCTAACTCACAGAGATTCACCTGCCTCTGCCTCTGCCTCCTCCAAGTGCTGGGGTTATAGGCATGCACCACCATTCCTAGCCCAAAGGTATAAACTTAAATTTGCTATTTACTATCAAATCTCTCACTTTTCTCAAAACCTCCAAATTTGCGTACCCTAGGTAGCTACCTTTCGTTATCCCTCAATATAGACATATACTCCAAATTCCTGAGTATTTCCTACCATAAAGTACTAAGCAGGAAAACACTCTTCAGCTACTGGCATATATTAAGTACAGCAATATCCCACAGGCAGCCGAGTGGAGTGAAGTTGGGAAATTGCCTAGGCTTTATTCAATCTATTTTATGCAGTCATGCTTGAGGACGCAACATGGATCCTGGGAGTTAATTTTAGACTACACTTCTGGCCCTCGGGGAAATTTTCATATCTCAACATGCTGCAAGCATCACCAGAGTTTTTTCTCCTCAGTATCTACGAATGAGTCAGAATGAGAACTCTCTCTAGAGACAAGCTGTGTAAGGTCCTGGCGAGCTCCTCAAACCACAATGATTGCCTGATCCTGAATCCTGGCTCCCCTCTACTAGTCACATGACCACACACTACTCATGCCAAGAGGACTAACTACCTCAAAAGCATTTATAAGAAAAAATTTGTGAGAATAAGGACTACTCAAGCAATAGAGGACTAAACCAATATTAGCCCGTATTTTCAAACTGGTCTGTTCAGTAATTACCCCTTGCTTTCCTCAAGGTACTATTACTCAAAGTACTATCCAATAAATACTGGTTGAATGAACGTAATCACTGAGCATTTGCTGAAACTTTTTTTACAAATATAAAATCGGCGATGATATCACTCAGGGTAAACTCTAATTTCTAGAGTCTGCTGTTGTTGAAGAGTGTAACACTGTCAAGACATACCACTTGGCCTCTAACCAATTCAGGAAAACCAGTACTAAGCTGGGCTAGACAGGTAGCTAATATTTCCCCTCATGAAGAGTGGTCGGGCTAGCTGTTCAACGAGTACATTACTTGCCTCATGCTGTCTTGGTTTCTGGTGCACTTGTGTTCACAATACTTGCTTATTATGCATGAGAGGAACAAACCAGGCATCAGAGTTATTACTGTGACTGAAAATGGGTACTTCTGGTGTCACTTTGTATTATACAAAGAGCCAGTCAACAAGACACTGATATAGAAAGAGCAAGGATTCAGTAGCAAATGAGGTGATAGAAACAACAGTAACAGTTCAACAGATAAATGTGAAGTAATATAAGGGAACCTCTGTTTATAATTAGAAAACATCACAAACATATTTTTGAAGTCTAAATTAGATATTGCTATCCTTATTCTATTTGCTGCTGTGATAGATCTAGACACATTATGTGCCAGATAAACATGAAACATATCATTGTAACTTTATCTCTTACAACAGCCACATGGCCAACGTTATATATGTTTCAGAATAAGTAACATAGGGAAAGAACATAATAGTATTAACATAATGGGAACTCATCTCACATCACATCAGTAGAAACTGAGACAACACAAGGCACGTTAACTCTAGAACCCATGGATGTCAACATGGACAGGGCCCTTCATAGCTCAAGAGCACATGCTCATGACTGTCCCTGTACTTCATCCTCACAACCAACTGGAATTTAAATGTTCTCTTGGAATGTGCAGGTTGTATGGAAACACACAGGTAGCAATTACAAGGTCCAGATGGGAACTTACTGGTTCCCTTCACAGTCTGTCTAGTAATGATTCCATGCCCACAGATGTAGAGCCCACAAATGACGCTAAGCATTGACTGTAGGACAAATTGAAACTGGCCAACAGAGCTGGGCTGTGGTGGCGCATGCCTTTAATCCCAGCACTTGGGAGGCAGAGGCAGGTGGATTTCTGTGTTCGAGGCCAGCCTGGTCTACAGAGTGAGTTCCAGGACAGCCGGGGCTACACAGAGAAACCCTGTCTCGAAAGAACCAAAAAAAAAAAAGAAACTGGCCAACAGGTGAGCACAGTGGGGAAAGGTTCAGTGGGCTGATGTCTCAGGCTAATATCTCGGTGTTGTGACCGACACTGCATTAAAGCCAAGGGAAGAGCTCTAGGGTCTCCTCAAGTTGGGAATTTTAATATCAAATGGTTTCTTTCTTCATGAATCTGGGACAATGGCTGACACATTTGACCTCTGAGATGTTGTGAATGTGAAATGCAATTTCCAAACCCTCACATCCATTCCCCATCACTGTAAGTATTCAGAAAGTATATGTGTGATAAATAAGCGAGTAACTATCACTTGGGCCAGAATGTTCATTTAAAAGTGGGAACATTTTGTCATGCAACTACACCAGAAACTTGTAAAGCACATGTGATCAGGCCCTATTCGTTTGTAGACATTTTTAAAGGCTCTAAAATTTATGTTTATACAATCAAATTAAATATATTTTATGCTCATGATTCTTCAGTTCTTTGATGTTTCTAAAAATAGTCCAATGGGAGGAATGCCACCTGTCAATTAGGCATTGTAACACAAACCTAAATGTATACCCCTTTGCCAAATCCAGAAATGTCATCTTCCGATGACATGTATTTATTCACTATGTATTGACCGAAAACCCAGAGTGTGAAAAGTATCCTGGTAAAAGTTTAAGAGCTTAAAGGACAATCATATATTATTGTTGCCCTTTTATATGTTGTAGTCCAGTAGGAGAGATAAAACAGGAATATTTATAGATGGGACATGTGCTATAGTATTATGGCTGTGTACAAAATATATTGGGAACTTAAAATTGAAGATACTGGTTGATGAAGTCCCAGAGGAGACAGCAATGGACCTTGCCTAGCATTTCAGTAATTTATTTCAGAGAACATACAGAACCAATTAGCATCTGGGACAAAGGGAAGGTGATTAGACTGTACACTGAAGTGCAGCTTGACTGAAACCCAAAGAAAGAAATGAATTTCAAGTACCCAGTTAGGCCCGCACTGAACACACCTGGATCTGGAGTTCTGCATGTTAAAGCTAGCAAAGTACCTAGCACATCTGGATAAATTGTAAATCCCAGTGAACCAAAATATAGATTACTCTGGGGTGTTAAATTCACTCCTGACCTATAAAAAATACTTGAGCACTCTAACGGAGAATGTGTGCATTTTAAACAATGGATCACTTCTATGATTCTAAGTTAAATTTTGGCAGTTCTTCTTTCCTTCTTTTTAAAATTTTTAATGTCAAGACTTTGGAGTTCTGTCTTCCACTTCCTCTGTCATCAGAAAAAGACATCAGTGGAGCTCTAACTTCCTGTAAGAGAGAGACAGCTCAGCAGCTAGCTATTGAGGTCAACCACAGAAATTGTAACCTGAGAAGCGAACCTGGATCGCTTCACTCAAGTTGACCTTGGACAAGACCTCTGAGCTCCGGGTTCTCAGTGCCTGTGGAAGAGCATAAGATACGTGAACTTTAGAAATGATATGTGTTTATAAAGTATTACCTTAAAGGATTAGAACTAGAATGGAGAAGTATAGCTCATGTGTTAATGTATGAGAAGACTTACACTTGGAAATATCAAGAGAAAGACCAACCTCATCAGTAAGGAAAGAGTACTTCAACATAGAATTAACAACCAGATTTTCCACTGCTTATGGCAGCTGTGAGAGACTCAGGGGATTGTTAATTCAGAACAGACACATGTGGCCTTTATTTCTCTTAGTAAGAACTGAAAATGGGGGCAGTTACCCCTCTTTGTCCATAAGTGGTACATTCTGAGACCCCTAGCAAATACCTAAAACTTCCATTGGTACTCACTATGTTTATGCCTCTATCCAAACTACGCATAGTTTAATTTATAATTTGGGTGTAGTAAAAAGAGTCATAACTAGAAAACATGACAGTTATAAAATTACACCATCAGCAAGGCTTCACGAATGTTCTCTCTCTTGGAATATCTTGACATTTCATGTTGGCCTCTGAAAGCATGCGTAGCTTCCCTCTGGCATATCTCAATCTCCAGCCTCACACACGTTGGGCCTTGGGAATGCTTGTAGGTAAATTAAAGGCTGCTTGACACAAGTGACACAGTACTACACAATTGGTCTGAGCAGGAAACAGTGACTAAGCGAGGAATGGTCTTGTGGATGCACTGGAAAAACCAATTCATTGCCTGAGCCTGATGAAGGGAGGGGCATGGACCTTCACTACATCATCCAGGAACATTTATCTCATATATCCAGGAACTTAATACTTAGATTTTGGGGCTTCAGTTGACCATAGGCAACCAAACCAAAGAAGGTAGAACCAAACACAGGAAGACTAAATATGAGGAGATTGTGTGTCTTCTTTGTGAGTTGATTTTCCAAAAATATCACTGTGAAGAACCATAAAAAACTAAAGGGCTAAAGTCCATCTGGTAACTAATTGCCTAGGAAAGCCATTACCAAGGTCAGAAGCTCTGACTTTTCTAGCCCTGTTGTAACTTTCGGGTGTCCCTGCCTGGTCACATGATCCTTCCTCTAAAAAATACCAATCACCAGGACTTGTTGACACTCATTTTCTTAGTTGTGTTTATAATATTTGTATAGCAATGCCATTAAAGTCTCTTGATTAACAGTCTCTCTCTATGTCTGTCCCTAACTCTCTGTGTCTCTGCCTCTCTGTCTCGCTCTGTCTCTCTCTGTCTGTCTCTGTCTGTCTCTGTCCTCTCTCTGTCTCTCTCCTCTCCTCTCCTCTCCTCTCCTCTCCTCTCCTCTCCTCTCCTCTCCTCTCCTCTCCTCTCCTCTCCTCTCCTCTCCTCTCCTCTCCTCTTTTCTCTTCTCTTCTCTGTCCATCAAAGCTATCAGCAGAGTCAATCTGGTGATTATTTGTTCATGGTGTGGTTTAATATGCTACTTTGTCTCTGAACTGGCTACGAACTGTTTGCCTTTGGAAAGCCTTCGAGTGGCATCATTTTCTCCTATCAGGTGACACAAAATATCCATTTATCTCCGATATGAGTAAGAGTACATGTCACATTGGCAGCCAGTTATTCACAGTCCCTAGCCTGGTTGATTGGCTGGCTGATTGAAGACTCCTGGCACGGGGACAACCTACACTCTGTCTTCACTTGTTCCTCAGTAGAATTCCATAGAGAAATTCCCTCTCAGCTCTTCCTTAGCTATTCAGTGATACAAGTTACGCAGGGTGGACATGAAAATTGTTGATGCCTTCATTGCACTACCAGCTTACTCTTTGATATTTAAATTAGATCTCGGTGGACACGTGTCCCGTTTGGAATGAGTGTGTGGGGAGCAGTAATTACAAGTTAAAGACAATGAAATTAAACAAACCTATCTTGAAATGCACCATTCCCATCTCTATGTTCTCACAGAGAATATGTGGAAAGGTGCTCACTCCTTATTAACACCCCGAAAGCTGAATCTAATCGATTTGGGTTTTGGAAATTTCAGATCAATGGTATTTTTCTCCATTTCCCATTTTATGCAATTTTCTCCTACAAGATAGGCTGCTTAGTCACTAGAAAATCTGACCCTCATATTCCAATGAAATTTGGAAGAGTCTGGAATCGTGGGTCCTTTGTTCACAACACCCTCTAATTCTTTGGGATGAGCCCATTAGCAGCAGAGGTTGGAATCTTTCCAGGGTAAATGGGCCAAGGGCAGCATTTGATAAATGACTGGAGAAGCCACACTTGTTCCCTGGGTTGGAAACAAAAGAACAGAGGGTCTTGTAATGAATGAACACAAGGGCCAAGAGCAGCTGCAGAGCTGGACAGGCAACTTGAATTGAAACTGCTTACTTTGCTGGAAGGCTCACTCTATTTGATAATTCTTAAAGCTTTG
Source organism: Mastomys natalensis (assembly GCA_021653895.1). Classification (NCBI taxonomy): domain Eukaryota; kingdom Metazoa; phylum Chordata; class Mammalia; order Rodentia; family Muridae; genus Mastomys; species Mastomys natalensis. Next base: position 3,141,845 of record JAJTUV010000381.1, read on the forward strand.
ATTGTATTTATTTATTATTCATTTATTTTGAATTTTTTTATTAAAAAATCAACTCTAAGACATGGTAAGAGCTGCAAATGAATAACAGTTTAGTTAGTTCCTTACCCAGCCTTCAAACCTTCCAAAAACAGTTTAGCCAGCCAACGGTGACAGCAAACACCCATCAATAAATAAACGAGCCATCCTTGCCGTATTGTACTCTAATTCCTTGACCTGGATATTTACCTGCAGAATATCAATGCCCAAGACTCCATCATGCACTTACAACTCAGCCTAGGATCTTCCAAGTGCAATCAGTGTGTGCTTGAAAGATGTGCATTCTAACACCTTCACACTTGATAACATCCAAGATACCGGTTCTTCTACACTTAGAAACTTTTTTTCTGTTCCTGGCTCATTGATTTTTTTCATAGAATTCCTGGTGACTGGCTCTCTGAATACACTTGTTCCATAAAGAAATCAGGTCTTAATTAATGTCTCCTACAAGTGGTTTCTAATTTGCAGGACGTCCTGGTGGACTTTGCTCACATGAGTATCACCGATTATCATGTCACTTTCAGGAAGGTCCCTGGTCTTGGCTTCCATCCAGGCTGTTAGGTGAAATTAGGCTCAAGAAATCTGATTATTACCTCCCCAGGGAAATAGCCAACAATAACTGCTCATCTCAGGCTACTTGCTGGAGTTGAGGTGTTGCTAGTCACAAAGCCAATTTATTAACAATTAGTATTCATTTGATTTATTTCCTATTATTGATCTAATCATTTGATAAGACACTTTTGGGAAATTGGACTCCAAAAAGTATGTATAGGGAAATGTTTAGCAGTTTAAACATCTTCAAAATCTACCGTGATTCCTAGCCAGAGTCACAGTATACAAGTAATTATTTTTGCTTTTAAAACCTCCTGCTATCCTGTCCAGTATAAAATGTGCTGGGACAAGGACATGCTTCTTAATTAGCAGAGGTTTTGGATAAGTCATGGTTGGAACAAAAGAAATTAGTTTTTATTAATCTGCTTTGGCTGTCTATAGTGTATCTTTAAGGGACTCAAACTACTATTTTGAACCCAATATAACTATTTGTGAGTGTGAAATTAAATGGATTAATTCTTTTATTTGCAGACTTAAGCTTCATCTTAAGTCTATGTTCACCTTTGCATATTATAAATTCCAAATACAGAGCCACAAATGGAGTCAGTGTGCATTACATTAGAATGTAAATATCGCCATGTCAGCATCCTGAAATATTATATATGACTTTAATAAAATTAGCATAAATACTATATACTGGGTAATTTATCTAAGGAAGTCGATTGTATTTATCTAATTTTTAAATATAGATCTACATGTATTATGGTGCTTCAAATGTCTATTTAATGGACATGCCCTTATTATCTAATTAAAATATTTATTATTTGTTCCAGTGTCATCTGCCCACACTTGCTTGAATGTTTTTATTTGCAGTAGGACACTATGCCTTGCATTTTTTTTTCTGGGTCCTGATCTTTACAGATATCCACTCAATCATTTCTAAAGAGTCAAAATTAAAACTGAATGAACACCCCCCCACACACACACACATACACTCCCATCCTTTCCTATACCATCCATAATTTCCATTTGTTTTTGGTTTTATTTTCTAAATGCAAATGATTGTTCTTATTTGCCTTCCCTATATTAAATACTGCTGAAAATATTTCTTGTCTTTGTTGCAAAACACGGAGTTGTGAACGAAGTAATTTCTGTTTCTCAATTTTTTATTACCATATTAGAGGCTTATATCAACGGAGAAATTAAGTGTATGCTCTTTTAAAATGCCCTACGTTCAACCCCTCTATCCTTAATAAACAGAGATGGTATTGACACAAGTGAATTTTGTTTAACCACACTACATTTGCTTCTTAATTAGTGAATATTCATCTGTCATCAGCAGCAGCTATGACACCCCACCCCGCTAACATGTTCTGTCATAAATAATCAATGAGGCACTATTAATATTCATGAGCTGGAATCTGTGTAGTCATGTGCACTGATGCAGAGACAGGGGGAGTGTTGCCACGAACTGACTGGAAACTCTGTGTGTATCGTTGAGTGCAAGATACTTCGGGAACGCGGAGAGCATGCACCCTGGCTTCTGCTTTCTGCTACCAGCGGTGTGTCTGTTTCTGGATCCAAGTGACTGATGACAAACAGTTCTCAAATCTGGAGGGAGATTCCCTTTCAGCTCACTTGCCTCTCAGTTCTGGGGAAACTAGAAGATTTGTGCTCTCTCTCTGCTTCCTAGAATGGGCTGCAACTTGTGCACTTTCCAGAAAAGAGAGGAACACTACAAACTGCTATACGAAGTTTCCCAGGTGAGTGCAGGTCTGTCCGTGAGCAGCAACTAAGCAGCCCGGCTTTGTGTTCATCTGAGCGATGGGAAATGATTTCTGGCTTGCAAGATTTCTGTCTTTCAAGTGCATTTCGGAATCGAGGGCAGGCTTGCTGTTTAGGGGCTTTTTATTTGAGGTTTGGGTGGCAGTTTTCAGTTTCCTTGCCACTCCCCCTTCAGATGACTTCCTGTGGGATTCTTTTAGCATTTTGTATATCTGCTGCCAAGATGTCTGTCAAGTCAGAAGAGCAGCGCTGAGATCCCAGACTGTAATCTTTTGAGAGACCTCTCTGGTTTGGGGATCATGTTGACATTTGAAAATCAATTGTATCATTGTCTGCATAAATACTGGGAGTTAATAGCTCTGTGATCTCTGTTATTTTGAATAGACAGGAAAAGTTTCTTGCCAAATCTGGTTAGCCAGAGGAAATTATTTGATTAATGAGACATTTTTTTTTTTGCTTTGGTTTAAGAAAAAATAAAAAACTTAGTATTTTTTGTATAAAGGAAAATACATGACCTGTCTTGAATTCAAAAAGAGAAAAACAAATTTTCTTACCATCTATGCCCTGCTCCTTGTTCTATTTTCTGTCTGTTTAGCACTGTAAACTAATTGCAAGCACTTACTTCAGTGTGCATGTGTGACCTAGGGAAAATCATATAAATTCAAATATCTCTTTAATTTGTATCTGCTGGCTATTCTGGTTAAAAAGGAGGGGGGACTATATAGTCAGCTACCATAATTTTAATATAACTCTTAATTTACTATTTATTATTACTATTTACTATTGATTTACTATTTATTTTAAGCAATGCTCACATGCAAATGTGTCATCTGGCAGAATAAAGTTTATTTCTCCCTTCTTCTAGTCTGCCCCAAATTTGACAGGACCACTTTGGTTTTTTTAGAGATTATTGCTGACGAAAGACAAGGTTGGTACTTTGGTGGTCTGTGGTCCAGCAGTAGCCAAGTGCCCACTGCCTACTGGCTCCATCAGATTCCCCCCCCACTCCCCCCCCTCCGCGTGATTCATTTCACAGTGGGCTAATTACAAAGTGGATTTGCTACACATGAAACAGCCTCCTCGGTTGCAATGTTAATGCACATTTTCATGGTAATGTGATCAGAGGCTCATTAGCCAGTTTCCAAAATGATCCTCTGCATTAATTAAATATAAAAAATGATTCCTTTATCACCAGAGAGAGGAAAAAGAAGATTAACATTGTTAATTACACTGGGGGGCAATACCTCTGACTTTGCTTTGCAAAAGGAAACCTATAAACTTGCCTAAGTGCGAGCTAAAGTAACGCTGTCTCCTGGATGCTTGCCTGTTGGCTCTTGAAAACTGTCTCCAGGTGGAGCACTCGCCTTTAGTTTGCTTCTTCCAGTTTTGACTTCCAGCTTTGGTTTTCTGTGGTCAAGGACCAGGGAAGTGGGTTCATCAATCTGTTGGTGGTGGTTTTTAAATCCCTACTTCCACATTATGTAAAAGCATAGTGTGGTGGCGTGCGTGGCGGGGGTAGGGGGGATTCGCACCCCCAATTATGCCTGGCATACGATGTTTATATCCTGGCGGGGCAGGGTTACTGTATTCCAGGCAGCAGTGTGTTGGCTCAAAGGCAGGAGCCCTTTGTTACTGATTTTGAGAATGCCTTTCTGTGAGTTTTGCCTTCAAGTGCTTCCCAAACCTTGGGCAAACAGCTAAGCCACGCTCCTTATTGCCTCTGCCTGGTCTCCTCCATCCATTTATTTTATTCTCTCTCCTCGAGAGCTGCAGTACTTATGGTCTTTAATAAAGGGGTGAAATGAAGGATTAGCTTCCATTTAACTGGCTTTTATTAAATAAGAAACCTCAGCTTAAAGATCTCGCCTGCGTTTTCCAAGAGGGACCCTCCTGCAGCGCATCCCCGGCTTTGCCGTCTGTTTTATTGAGTTAATGGATAAGATAAGATATCAAAGGGAAGCGGTGATAGGCTCATATAATACACCGAGGGGCTGCAAACTATTTCTGTTTTTATTTGAGGAAAGGCAGCTCAGAACACACATGAAAGTCAGCACAGTCTCAACCAGGTGTTCCAGAGGATACATAGCTGCCCTCTCTCCTCCCCCTCTCCTCACCGGACCTCTCCCACTCCCCAACCCCATCCCAACCTCCCCCACTCCCCACCCCAACCCCATCCTGACCTCCCCTACTTCCAACTTCCCCTACTTCCCACCACCCCAACCCTGCCCCGACCTCCCCCCAATCTGATCTCCCGTACTCCCCAATCCCACCCTCCACCCTCACACCCTACCCCAAAGAGAGAGCTACAATTCAAGAAACCTTCTTGAGACTGGAGTCTGATTTCTAACAAATACATAGCAATGAAGCTATGCACACCTGACTGCTGCCTAACTGTATGTTTGTATACTCAGAACTCCCATATCACCTGCATTTTATTTCTTTGTTATTTTTAATAACTGAGGAAAATTCTGGTTCGGGTGGGGGTGGGGGAGGGGGCAGGGCCATGCAAAATTAGCAGTGACTCCCTAATGTGTTCCCACCAGCAAAATGCGTGTTTCTTTACCATAACATCATTATGGTTTTGAACTTCCCACATTTCCTCCCTGGATTTAGTGAGCTGATAAGCAGGCCAAGTAGAACAGGGTTATAATTGCAGGAAGAGAGGAAAGCTTGCTCGCTCCGGAGAAGCCCAGTGAGGCAGCCTGAATGAGGTACTCAGGTGGCAGGTGATGTTTTGGGGATATTCGTTTTGCTCTTACAGGGGAGATGAGACTTTCAGTTGGCAGAAGAGATGGACTATGACCTCAAGAAAATCTTCAGCTGGGATTGGTCTGGTCAGGGTCTACTATGAAGCTATGAGAGTGAATCTAGGGCTGGGGTACATGAGGGTAACCTTTCCACCAGGGGGTGTCAGGTGCCCTGCCTTGTATCTGATAACTTTTACATGTGCCAGGAAGGCAGCTGTTTTCTACAGTCATTTATTTTATGTAAAGTAGGTTATTTATTAACCTCTTAAGAATTAATAATTCAAACAATGCCCTTCTATTGACAAACACTGAACTGCCCTTTTTGTATTAATTTGATTAAACAACCACCTGGTGCTGAAGCTGGCCAGGCATCTCTGACCCCAATAGCACCTCTTCTGAGTGACAACCTCGTTGCTCATATAAATTAAAGTGTGATTAAATGATAAGCTTATCAATGGCCTGCTTTGTACTATTGAGAAATGTATTAAAAGGAGGGGCACGTGTATAAAACTTCACGCTCTTTCCACAAGATGTGTTTATTTCACTTAAATGCAAAACTCTGTTTTTACTTGCCAAATCAAAGACAAGAAGTTAACTTACCTTCAACCTTGAAAAACCAGAAGTCAGGTCATTTGGGTCTCTGTGTGGAGTCATTGTTGTGACCCTAGTTTCTTTTGAATTGATTTTTTTTTTTTTTTGTATGAGACAAGGTTCTTTCCTTTATCTGAATAGCTGAGCACAGCAATGACATCTGTCTCTCACCAGCCGGCATCCATGAATCTGCCACATAAACTGGATATAGCCTGAACTTAAAGCAATACTACCACTACCACTGGGTATGGTGGCTGATGCCTGTGCCTCAAGTATTTTGGAAGCTGAGGCAGGAGGGTTGCTGTGAGTTTGATGGTTACCTGGACTGCAGCTGAGTAAGCCTGTCTTAAAAACGAACAAACAAAAAAAAAAGATAAAAAAAAAAAAAAAAAAACAAACCTGAAAGTAGACTGGACCGCTATCAATCACCTCCTGTGTTGTAAGCACTGTCCTGGACGATTTCTCCAAAATGTGTAGTCCTTTCCCAGCATTTTAAGAATTCTATTTGTTTCATGGTTTAGTGTGTGTGTGTGTGTGTGTGTGTGTGTGTGTGTGTGTGTGTGCCTACTATGCTTGCTGTGTGTGGAGGTCAAAGGAACTGGTGTTTTTCCTTCTACCATGCATTTCCTGGGAACCCACTCAGGCCATAACGATTGGCCACAAGGATCTTACCTGCTGAGCCATCTCACCGCCTCCTTTCCCATCATTTTCAGTATTAATATTAAGATCTCTCCGTGCCTACAAGGTTTCTCAAATCCACATAGTTCCGTAGCTTCTGTTTTGCCAGGCTCTGTTGGGGGCCCTTCAGATACCTATTTTGTCTCAAACTATGTAAACCCAACTCAGAACTTCTTGCCAACTCTCTCCATGTTTCCAAATTCTAGTCCCATTGCTTTCAGGGTCATTGGTTAGAAAGGGATGTCACTGTTTGTGTTCACGACATCAACAGTACTTCTGTACCATTTTCCTTCCTCCTGCTCTCCACACCTTTCATTAACTCTGCCATCACAGTAAGAATGTCCACTTTAGGATTTATTAGTGGGCTGGCTTACCCTGGTCACTATGCTATTATAATTTTCTAGGCCATGTTTCATGACTCACGATCACAGTTATACCGTTCTTCTCCAAGCGCCATTCCTAAAGACCCTTTAATTCACTTTAAATCAGCTTTCCAATCTTTTACCTTGAAACTTAACATTTTTTTTTTTACTGCCAGCACTATTTCTCTATCATTAATTCAAATTCCTCCTTGGGCATAGAAATTTTAGGAATTGTTGGTGAAAAGGAATTCTATCTCTCCTTGAGGTCATTAGGGTCCTTATAGATTCTTTGTGCCTGTTTGGTCCTTCTTCATGTCTGTCTGGCATAAATTACCTATTTATGAATGAATTGGAAGTTTCTGGAAGGCAGGTCAGGTGCCCGTGTGTTCTTAAACCTATGTTGCCTGCATACCCTCATTAAAGCTGACAGTGATGCCTTTCTAACCCACAGCTTAAGAATCAAATCTTCCCATTCACAGCCACATAACTGGAAGCTGCTTAGACCAAGGGCAAGCACCATGCACAAGTGATTGGAGGTTCTTTTAACATATTTTCCAGTCTCGGAAATGTAGTCTAGAAAACAGATCATTAGTAATGGGATTGTGGCAAAAAGGAATACAGGGTGTTATGCTTAGTCTGAGGAGCCTAAGGCATGTAGTCAATTATATAGAGCAGGCCATGCATACAAGAATCAGAGACACCAAAGAAATCAAACAGATGGGCTACATGCAAAGCGAAGCCCAAAGAGCAAGTACTAGGATGTCAAGTCTCATTTCCCAATACAATCCTGTAATAAACTTCTAGTTAATTTACCTAAACAAAGTGTGTATTCCTTACAACCAGAAGAATAAATGAAGACATGTTCTAATAATGTCTCACTTCTGTTGGCTATCCAGCAGGTGACAGAACTCTAGATATGCTGTTCAATTCAATAGACTTTCTGTAAATAGTGGCTTCTTAAATATATGTCAGGCCCTAGCTTTGTGATTGGGAACACAAAGAAAGTTTCACAAATCCTTAATTTTGAGAAATACACAGGCTGACAGCGGAAGGGGAGACACATCGACATAGTGTCACATAATGTTCTATGTGAAGCATGAAACCAACAGATACATTAATGGGTGCCGAAGGGGTGCAAACATATCAGAATGACAGAGACGGGGAACAGGGGAGAGGCAGAGGAAAATAAAACTGGAAGAACAGAAGAAATTCACAGAAATGGCAAAACCAAGAGTGGGCTGAAAGGGATCTGGTACAGGGAAATTCTGAAGTATTTAAAAGAAAGAAGTCTAAAAAGAGAAAACTCCAGGCTTTAGGGTGGGTAAGACTAAACTAGAGGGTCCCCTGTGTTCTCATCCTTCGTCTTTGTCTCCTCCTCCTTTCTTCCCTTCTTCCTCCTCCTCCTCCTCTTCTTCCTCCCCTTACTCTCCCCTTTTTTTCTCCTCCTCCTCCTCCTCCTCTTCCTCTTCTTCCTCCTCCTTCTCCTTCTCCTCTTCCTTCTTCTTCAGGATGGAAGGAGGAAGAGAGAGTATTGAGTGGTTGACTATGATCTATGTTTTCAGCTTGTGGATGGTATATTTCAGCAAGCATACATCAAGGAAAACCAAGTAGGAAGCCTTTGCCAAGGCCAGTCTGTGTAGAAAGAACATGAGGGCAAACTGGAGACCAGGTGAGGGAAAAGTTGATAGGATTCTGGCTTATTAGACTCTGTATGTGTTCACACTGACAAAGAAAACAGTAGGAGAAGTAAAGTGAGTCTTAGAAATGGAAAGAAGACTGTTGATGTGACTCATTGGCTCATCTATGGTTCCCCCAAAGAGCAGAATAGCAAATACTGTTAAGCAAAACCTTGACATAAATCACTGTTGGATGTCTGCACCCAGGCAAGAGAGAACTGAGAACAGGGGAGAGTTGTGTGTGAGTCACGAAGACACAGATGAGAAACAGCAAAGGAGAAGAAAGCAGAGCAGAAAACAGAACTTTGTAGGGTGAGACCGATGTGACATTTGGGAGGAGCTAAGAAGAGAGCATTCAGGAAAGCAACCAATACAATCAGTGCATCAGAGGGACAGGGAAGAGAAAGGTGTATCTGTCATGTGCTTCCCAAGCCCTCCCCAGGAAGAACTATTGACCCCAGATACTGGGCGTCCACACAGCTAAAGATGTCACTGCTGGCCCCTTTAGGGGCTTCTTAGCTACAGAGAACCAGCTCAACTAAGGTCATTCCTCTTCTTGGAGGGCACACATCCAGAGATGACTGATGACAACATCAAATATACAAAGAGCTGGTCATCTTGGTCAGACTTGGTATACTATGACTGTCTTTTGAGCTCAAGTGTTCCCTGCAACTGTTGTTGGTCCTATCTCACAGTTCAGCCCTGGGGCCCAATCCCACTTTCACTGGCCAACCACCCCTCCCCCACCCCACCAATCCTTTCAAGGGTTACAATTAGTAAGGAGCACACTGCATTCTGTTTCAATGTGCACCTGGCCTAGTGATTACAGAGCATATTAGTATGGAAATGTGAAAAAAAGAATCTGGGAACAGATGGTTTAAAAAACAAGGCAGGTAGGCTGGCTGTGTATCCCATAAGTTCAGATATGACAGATTATGAAAGAGAGAGTTACTGCTAACATCTGAGTGTAGCTTTTCTCTTTTGATTGCAAAATTACTTAAAATAGTGGTTATTAAAATTGAAAGTTATTTTGCTTTTCTTTTAAAATTTAGATCTTAAGCCATCACATTCAGATAGTGGCCAGTTCAGTAGGCACCATGGAGACTGGGGAGTGTAGCTCAGTGGTAAGACGCTTATGTGCTATGTCCAAGACCCTCAGTTCAATCCTCTGCACCACAAAAAGATCTTAGTTTCTTTTTCTAGATGCTCTTTAATCCAAGGCATTCCAAGAAGCCTTCAGTGTTAATTTTGTAAAATACTTTTTATGAAGATAATTTGGAAGTCAGCAAGATGGCTGAGCCTTTAAAGGTGCCGGCTGCCAATCCTGATAACTTGCATTTGATCCTTGAACCTGATGTGGTAAAGTGAACAGAGCCAAAGTTGTACTCTTACCTGCACATACATACACCATGGCTGGCACATACACATACACACACACACACACACACACACACACAAAACCATACAATTAAAGAGATGCAAGAAAAATTAAAATAAATTTCTTAATGATTCTACTTGATTTATGTAACTTTATTAAGTAAAGTGTCTTCCTACTGGAAAGATCAAAATATCACCTTTCACTAAAATGTACATCATTACTTTAGATTCCTGCCACTTATTTAATTGATCTAGACGCTGGAGGCCAGCCGTCTCTAATTACATAGCCATGTTAGGTTACACACAGGAGAGATATGTTACTGAAAATGAAATTGGTAGGAAAGCCAGAATAGTGTACCATTCAAATGATCTGGGCTATTTAGGAGAGTGGGATAATTAAATTAGAAAAATTCCTTAATTTCAAATTTTATTCAAAATATTTCTTAAATATATTATGTGATTTACATAATTACTTAACATATGTACAATTATTATCCATTTCCAGTCAAGTTAGCTAGTAACAAATGATTGCCTATCTTTAGCAAATAGTAGTTTCTTAACTTTATAAGAGTTAAGTAATTAAGTATAAAGATTAATTGATAGTGAAAAATCCTACAGCAATCAGCATTCAGTACATTCATTTTATATAAGTAGATTCTCACATATTGAATCTTCACAAGTCATTTAATCGGGTGCTCAATCAATCTTACTAAATGATGAAGGAAGGCACCAGAATTAAATCACTAGGCAATCAAGAAGAGGCCCTGGGTTGTGGTTCTGTGATTGATCTATGCTCTGGAAAGGTTCAGGATTCATGGCTGAGGACTGCAGCCACAACAGACTCTTCCCCCTCTGCTAATCTTTAATGATCAACTTTATGTCCTTACCCATCCTAGAGCATGCACCTTCAGAAATGTCGGCCTCGTTCTTGTAACTAATTGGTTGAGGTACCACTGGGTGGGCACTTGTCTTCACATTTCCAGTTCTAGTAGTGCAGCCGTGTTTCCAAGGTGTCCATTTCTAAAATCATCATTATAATCTGTCCCATCTCCTTCTTCATCCCATAGCCCTCTTTTTCTTTCTTAATTCTATCTCTCTCAACGTAGAACATCAGCTTTAAAGGGCGTTATTATGAAGAGTTAACTCCCCCAGTCACTGTAATTTAGTTATTAACTTCATTAGCCATTATTTAATAGAGGAATATCAACCTTAAAGTGTTTTGTTGATGATTAAATAAAATGATATGTTTAAAGGTATAGCACATTCCAGGGATGCCACAAATATTAGCTCTTGTAGTTTTAATCTCATTTTAATCTAACAATGAACTGGGAGGGGGGGAAAAGATAACACTATACCTACTCTACAGGTGAGAAAACAGAAACACAAAGTCGTCACAAGACAAGTTCATACCACTAGCAATGGGAACACCTTGAAACTCACATAAGGACCGAGCTAATGGTAAAGTCCATGTACCACATGTCTCATTTCCTTTGTATTGATCCACAACTATTGAACATCTGGCACATCATGAGCATCTGGTAAATATCTAATCAAGGAGGGGAAAAAGGAAAGAAGTCAAGTGTGCTGGTACAAGTCTAAAACCCAGTATGTGAACGGCTCATACAAGCAATCATGAGTTTGATGCCAGTTTATGTTATGTGTAATTTTATAAAACACACTCACTCCTTTGCCTGTGCTGTCATCTTGGCTTAGCTCTGAGATCATGCTCCCTCCAGCCCATGCTACACCTCCTTCCTGGGTTGGCCTTACTTCCAATTTGCCCATTCTTCCAGGCTAGCTTTGCCAAGCCACCAACAACAGCCCTGGCTGCTCTCTTTCTCCTCCTGCCCATCTTAGCTCTGTGGATAGAAAACACTAGACAGTTTTATTATTTTAAAACTAGCCAGAAAACTCAATGGCTGGGTGAAGAATTTCCTGCCCTAATTCTATTATCCAGCTCCCTCAACCTCCTTGGCCCCCTCACCCTCGCCCACTCGAGGTGGAGGCTACAAACTCTAGGTGCCTCAAGACCAACATGACTTCAGCTTCCTCCACCTTCCAAAGCCTGGTCTGAATTCTCTTCTCCCATTGCATCCTTTTTTTTTTCCTCCTGGATCCCCTAAGCCCCACCTTTTCCCTTTCACCCAGCAATTGGCTTCTGCCTTTTTTTTTATTGACACTATCTAGAACCAATTATGGAAACAACACCTCCCTCTACAAGTTTGAATGCTATAGCAAGACCCTGTCACAAACAAGCAAGCAAACAAACAGAATGGTATGCCATGATATACGTATGGAAAAGAGATGATGAGGGAAGGAGAAGGATGAGAGACGCTATGTAACTTTTTTATTCAAAGAATCCACACTAGATCTCTTAGTTCTATATGGAGAGAAACATATATATTTCCCAATACTTATTATAGCAATTCTTTAACTCACTTAATGAAATGTTTTGTTCTATGAAAGATTATTAATGCAAAAAGATTGTCTTTCCTGCCTCTCTATAAATTCCCATCTTGCATATACATCCTTCTCAAACTCTTGACTTTTCTTTATTCTCTCCTCACAGCCCATATTTTAGCCAAACCCACCTATAAATCCCTATTTGTAAATAAAATGAACTTTCCATCTTCCGTCATTCAACTCAAAATCCCTTTTGCCTATACCATCAAAAATCATTTTTAAAAGCAAAACCCTTAGTTCTTGTGACTCTATTCATGGTTCACTCTATAAAGTCTTCTCTGACTCAACCCAGAGTAAGGTCTTCTCAGCCCTCCTGTTTACACAGTGCTCCACAATTTGAAACATAGCCAGATATTTTTCTTTCTGCTTAGTGCTCTTGCAATGTGCAGTGTCACCATCTCACACAGCATCTGAACAGGAGCAGATTAGTTATACAAGCTTACTCTAGGAGAGCAGTTCTCAACCTGTGGCTCAAGACCCATGAAGGGGTCAAAGGACCCTTTCACAGAGGTTGTATGTCAGATATCCTGTATATCAGATAATTGCATTAGGACTCAAGATAGTAGCAAAAAACAAGTTATGAAGTAGCAAGAAAATTTTATGGTTAGGGTCACCACAGCATGAGGAACTATTTTAAAGGGTCACAACATTAGGAAGGTTGAGAACTGGTCTCGGTACTTTTTGGGTAAGTTGTAGAACTCCTCAGGGTGTGAACATTGGATCATTTCCCCCAGGTAACCTTCCTGTAGTACCTGAACTTCAGAATATGAAGTGCTTACTACTTCTGCCATAAGTGCTCACATTGTACACACATTGTTTGCAGTGGCCTTCAGATCTCTTCAGACTAAAGACTGTGTTCTCTTCCTGTATCTTGAGAACCAAACCCAGTGCCCAAACAGGTGTTTCTTGAGTCCATAACAGTGACTTACCAGTGTCAGCAGAATGATGTGACAAAGGCGGCACAGAGTCAAAGGAGATGAGGCTATGCTCTCCTCTCTCAGGCTTGCTCTAGGAATATAGGTTATGCAAACAGCTACAAAATAGGGTAACACTGGATCTGTAGGGCAAAAAGAAACAAAGCTTTCAAGTGTCTTGTGTGTGGTGTGGTGTTGATGAACATTTAAATCTAGTACCTAATATGGTACTCATTTTTGTATAGTATAAAGAATATTACACCTTGTATGATTAAATGAATCAGTTATTGATTTAACATCCGCCCTAATTTTGCTTTGGCTTTCTTCTGTGCTGTAAAATTGAATAAGTTTATTTGGCCTAAGAGTATTTTAATATGTTTGTTTTATTTTAAATGATGTATAGCCATTAATGAAATACTAAAATGTGCTTGGGTAGTTGAACTATGCATCTTGACACGTGTTCCTCCTCAGGTTAACAAGAATTTATGGTAGTGATGTAAAAATAAGCCGTAGACTGCCCGCATGGCCCTTAACAATGATGCCTTTGGGCTTCGTAGTCACTCTAGTACTAAAGTGAAAAATTCTTCACTGCTAATGTGTCAGTTTAGAACATGTAAGACAAAGAGTAGGTCATGGGAATTATTTTTAAAAGTTTAAGGAATAAGTAAAACTTAAATTGAATTTTAGAATACATTTTTTTCTAAGAAGAGCAAACTCCATAGCTATGACTGTAAGAACAAGGATATTTTCAACCCACGAAGATTATAGTGGAAGTAAGGATAATCCACCTTAAATAGTGAGCAGTAAGGATAATCCACCTTAAATAGTGAGCATCAGTCATGATTTTCAGGATGGGGACTCATTGCCCACAGATAACTTTAAATGGAAAATTCACAAAAGGTAGAAATTTGTGTTTTAATTCCAAGGATAACTTTCATATCCCCTGAATATTAACTCTGATCTAATTACTCATGAAATACTAAGCACATTTGCTTTGCAAAATCAGAAGCTCACCCTGGTCCCAGGAAAATCAGGAGGGGGAGAGGAGGGAGGGTGATGCTTTACTGTTTTACTAATGGAAACACTTTGAGGAACTGCATATAAAGACAATTCCCTTGTCTGAGGGTGCATTTATCCAACCTTTCATTTTTTTTTTAACATTTGAGTTTTATTCAGTACTGAATCATATTATATTGAGTAAAGTTAGTTGATACAATTGAAAGTAGGTCAGAAAACTATTTCCATTTAATATATTCATATGAATTTTGGATCGAAAACACAGAGAAAATAATCTCCTATTCGACCAGCACAGTTGGTTAGCCATTCTCCGTCCCACGATAGCAGAAATGTAGAAATGTTATAGGTTTCTTTATACGGGTGCTCCATGCACAAGAGCATAATAATACGTATAGCTAAGAGTGGTTGACACAGAATGGATATCTTTGTCAGGGCTTCTAGAATCCATCTGGGTGCTGACTGTTAAAAAGTTGTCAAATTTAAGTTAAAGCACACTGATACTAAAGGGACTTAAGAGTCTCTCATACTGTCTGCAGTTTCTGGACGGCAAGGACCAGCTCTGTCAGAAAAGAGACTTGAGACCTCATAACTGTTCCGAGAGAGCAACAAGAAGAGAATTTGAAGGAAGCAGGTAGACAGACATGTTACCTGCCATTTCTATGGTGATCACACTCACATAATAATCTCAATGAAGCTCAAATTTCCAGCTGAGACATGGGCAGTGTCTGTACCTTGTCTTTGAGCACATCAATGACGTCATCATTGGTGTGCTAATGACTGATCCCTGATCACCCCTTCTCTTTCTACTACAGATATCTAGTTGTCATTTTTCTGTCACATCCAAAAATAAATAAAGAAAGAATTTCAAATCCAGCTCCTCCCTTTGAAGTTCCTTTGCTTTGAAAGCTTTGAAGTATTAACAGCGTCCTGGCTAGAACGATCCGTTTCAGAGACCACAGAAAATTCTAAGAGGGGAAAAATAATTACTAATTTGAGATGTAGACTCATCTGCTGATCTGCTTCATAGAGGTTTAGTTTTTAACATCCTGTGCCAAATCGGTGCTTTTAGAAAGCACACAAACAACAGAGAGATGGCTCGTAGGACCTTAGGAACGATTTCTATATCAGTAATACTGTCTCAGTTATAAATAGTATCCAATCAGTTATCATATCATCCAGGGCCCTCTGAAAGGAGGTGTACGTGGAATGGGTTGGTATCTTTAGTTAAGTCCTACTAGACTCAAACTCATTTCTCAAAATATTATGCATACCATGTTTTAATTTTAAAATGTAAGTAAAATAATCCTTTCATCTGTGCAAGTTCAGTACAGTAACAATATACAACACACAGTGTATCGGCGAATAGCAGATGGGAAAAAGGAGAGGACTGGGCAAAGAAATTTACAGAACCAGGCTCAGCCTGAACAAAGAGCCTCCTGGGTAGAGAATGGAGCTGAGGCTGAGGCTGAGGCTATGTTGGCCTTATAGCTGTCTCCAGCCAGGGAGAACAGCCAGGCCTCTGCGTGGCTGCCTTATCTGCTCTTGGATGTGCTTGTCCTGTTGAGTGGCTGCAGCTTTGAACCCTGTGGCTGCCTCAAACTAAGCAGAGATGCCAGGTGGCAGCAGCCAGTGTCCCAGCCCTGGGGAGAGAGTGCTTGGTCCTGAAGAAGAGATGTCAGCACCCAGCATCACCAGGATACACCAGTTCAACTTGTAACGTAGGGCGTCATTTCTAGGCCGTGATAAAACATTCATTCCGAAAGGGTTTTAGTCACTTACAGGAGAAGGCCCAGCTCATACAGTTAGAGTATTCTCCTTTTTTGAAAATTCATTTTGTGGTTGTGGTTGGTTTAAATCATCTTCTGTTATGGAGAACATCAACCAGAGTATGTTTGGGGACTGTGACTTTAAAAGTGTGAGCTGTGGAACTGTGATGGATTGTGTATGGAGAATGAGTGCTCATCCCACGTCACGCCACCACGCAGTCACACTCCCTAAATATGTCCAGGCCATATGGTTGAACTCCACACTGCCACAATCACCTCGTCAGGATGTTTCTGTCCTGTGACTAGTGGCTTCAGATGTCCTCATCCATCTTCTTGTCCTATTACATTCTGTGTGACTGATGTCCTGTACCCATTAAAATTGATGGGAGAGAACAAAGAAGGGGAAAATGTGCCCTCCAATTGATTATCTCTCTGAAAGAGCAAATGAGATTTTTCTAGTACCAACAGGAGATTTAGGGGTTGGGTCCCCATTTGTTAAGTACTTTAATTAGCCTGGTTTACCAAACAATCTCTAACTCACAGGGTCGTCGGTCTATTGGCTTTAAAATCAGTGCCCTGGAATGTTTGATCTTTGTGCAATGACTTGAGTAGCTCTACATCTGACTACACTATAGTCAGGATATTTTGGCCAAGTCTTAGGATAGAACCAACAAGGTCAGGCGCCTTCATCTTAGGTCCCTCCCCCTTTGGAGAGCTGTCAGACGGGCTCATTTTATGTTCTCTGATAGCTGATAATTGAAATGACCATTATTGTAAACTGAAGCCAAAACTATAGTGATTTTTGGAAGGCCTCGTCTTCCAAGGTTTTTCTTGGATCCGTTGAATATTGTATTTGTGTTCAACAAATTTCGGAACAGCAAGCTATTTCTGAAATGCTCAAACCATTTGCTTAATCATGTTATTTTATAGGACAGTGAATCCTGCACAGTAGCAGCAGCGGCCATGGGCTTTGGCCTCTGCCCCTCTCTTCCCCATGAGGTCCTTGTGCTTTTCCTTAAAGGAACAATGAGGACTTCTGTCTTTAATGATGTGATAGAGTCACATACTTTAAGTGTGTGCACCCACGTGTGCAGGCACACACATGCATGTGTGGTGCCGTTTACAAAGTTCAAGCAGAAATAAACTTGAACAAATAACACGGACTAGATTGGAGTGAATTCCCTTGAGGGAATTGGCTGCCAGGGATCTATGGGATAATTTCAATACAGGGGATAATATGGCCTCATGGGACTGAGGGCAGGAAAGTAAAAGACACTCTCCCCTATTGACCTTGGTCACAAGGATGACAGAAGCTATTCTTGGGCTTTGACCATAGGGTGTATCTGTGAACAGCTGTTCAATTGACTTAGCCCTGGCTGGTCCGCATTTTCAGCAGTATTAATGATCATATGCCATACAAACACTTGGACTGACTGCGAGGCAAATGAAAATGACCAGGCTGGAGGCAAGTCCTTTCACTTATATAAAACAATGGTGTTAAACAGCACTGTATGCTATAGCTTTCTTGTGGTCAAATTAACAGTCAGTATCTGTGCAGTCAAATACAACAGAGGGCCACTCAGCAGTTGCAATGTGGCCCATGGATCTGAGGACATGAATTTATGATTTGGCTAATTCTAGTCATTTTAAATTGTCATAGTCACATGTGGTCAAAGGGTAGCACACTGAGCCACACAGGACTGCACATTCTTAAGGAGTTATACTCAGTGCTATCAAAATCATGTCTAAGCCTACAAGTCTATAACGCAGCTTTTTTTATTCCCCACATTTACAGTTGTCTCTGTGACTTTTTTGTTCATGAATTAGATTAAAATTTCAAACAGTAGGAGATGAATCTTTACAGGGCTGAAATAAAAAATAAATTTCAAAAACAAGCATTAAAAATGCCACCTGCACAAAAATCAAAGGAGTTTAAGACCCTAGAAGAAGTTGATTGGACAACAGGGTTAATAGACAATCTGGACTCAATTCCACAGAAAAGACAATCGTATCACTTTATAACTTGCCAGAACACAAAAGCCAGAAATTTCAGCCGTACTGTCACCAGGAGACAAAGCATGGCTTCGTAAAGTCTATGTAGGGGACCACTGCTATTCCAGGCCTCAGAAAAACTGCCACCACTTTTTTGGATCATTGTGAGAAATTCATGTTCCCTTTCAGTTGTCTCATTAAAACAAAAGAAAATAGTACAATAGCAATAAACATCCTAAGAGCAGGACAGGGATAGCAGCTCTCATTGTCTTCTTTAAGCACGACTGTGGTGTTAGGGCTCTATCCACCAGTCATGCACGCTAACCTGGAGAATCTTCATGAACTGCTATCTCTCCAAAACTCTGTGCATTCTTCCTTTAAAATTTGCTTGTTGACTCATATTGTTTCACATATATTCAGTATATGTACCAAGATATATGTACTGTGGACTCATGGAGTTCATTTTATTCGAATGGAAAAGCACTGTCTTCCTCGGCTTTCCGCTGCAGTTCTAATGAAGGCCCCACTTTTTCCCCATCTGAATCCTTCACTTCTCCTACCCCACTACTCTACGGAAGTGGCCAAGCCTGCAGCATTTCTTTTACCAATCTCCCTCGCTCACATCTCCTCTCCTTTCCTTTCATACCAGTCATCTGGTCTATTGAGGCTGTGCTTTCTCACAGCTTGTCCATCCCCCATCCATCCCTGATCTCCTTGTTTCCATTTTCTACACTTCCAGGCTTTTCTGTCCCATTGACACCATCTTGCTTTTCTAGGTTCTTTGCCCCAGAGTCTTCCGTGTTAGGTTGTCAATATCTGCGGAACAATGTCATTTACTCCTTACTCAGACAATACTGTTCTCCAAAAGCCTTCCCTTATTACCCAATTGGAACTAACTACTCTCTTCTGTAGGCCAGTTGACTTCACTTTTACCCAGGATATTTTAAAAACTTATCAAGGAATTAATGATTGCATCTTTAGCTGTTGCAAAGCCTTTCCAGTCTTCTTCCCTATGCTAGATTTCCTGGAGGGGATGATGAAGGCATTTCCCCATTTTATAAAGACTAAAACCAGCTGAAGGTAGACAATTGAACTATCCCTCACAATCCAGGTAGTAGTGACTCAATCCTGTGGTCCTTTTGATAGTAACAAAATAAAAGAAATCAGAGAAGACATTATGTGTAAAAGAATCCCTGACATCAGGCAATTAAGAAATTAAATGTCAATTGAGTCAATAATAAATTAACAAAGTAAGACATTGTGGGGAGTGAGAGAGCAAGCAAACAAAGAAGTGATAATTATTACTTTTTAGCACACTGAATGTAGAAGCCAAAGGAAAAGGCAGAGCAAGACATTGTGTAAGGAAAGGGTGGCATTTGTGCCAATCAGAGGCAAGAACAGAGGAGTCATTTCCTTTGAATACAGATGAGCTTTTATCTGTGTGAAACCCTTCGGATCTGATTATACTGAATATAGTCTCGTGTTCTTCGGTGGATCTGTGTCTAATTATTCTCCTGTGAACAGGACGATTTCCTCTCTTTTAATTCTTATAATTCTCATTGAGGCCAAAACCCACTCACAGGTAGGCACTTCAAGAAGTATGGAGTTCAGCTAATCTGAACACATCATGAAGTGTGTGCCTCTGATTGCTGTCCTCCTCCATCAATGTATAATACGCAGGCTGTACACCTCAAAATCTGACTTCTGGGAAAACGATCCCACAAGTTCAGACTACCCATTCCTCCAGTGCCTTCTACTTCCAGTGTTTTCAAGTGGGATGGGTGAGCGCTGACCACATATGCTGTTTCCCAAGTTGTAAAGATGCTATCAGTTCAGCCCTTCTAGTGGAGGCTAAAATAGATACTTACCCTGCCCCTCCCACTTAATAACAGAGACCTGCTCAAGCCAAGGTGGTGAAGAGCACATTCTCTGCTTCCCCATTTTTACCAAAGAGAGTAAAGGGTTGGGTTTCTCTACCCATTTGAGTCATATATTTATAACTAATTTCTAGGAACCCAGGCTCCGTACTTATTTTGATTTTCTGGATACCTGCACTATGGTATTTGTTTTAAACAAACAAACAAAAAAAACCCTAATTGAATTTATGAGTTTTGAATAGAGGTCTTATAAATAATTAAAAATCATCAGTAACTTTTCGGTAACCCAGGAAATAAATATTTATCCACTGCGTGGTAGCGGCCATCCAGTTACACACCTACATTTACTGAATATTTTCTAGATGCAAGGAATGGAGATAAGAAGACCATGGGGCTTAAGGCCCGAGCAAGACTCTATGGGGGACTTATCTTTACAGTGTGTCATTATACTGCGAGACAAAATGCAATTAATTGCTAATATGGACAGGGAAGAGAATGGTAATGGAGGAGGTACAGGGAACCAGGGGAAAACGTCTAGCCCAGTATCCTTTGAACATCCAGCAGCAACCTGTGGGGCAGCGTGAGGACCTCGTGTTCTCATTCCTCTAAAATGAGAAGCTTGATGATGTATTCTGAAGCATTATGATTTATAAGTGGCTGCAGGATGCCTCCCCAAAAGCTTATTGTGTTAGACACTTCCTTTCCAGTGTGGACAGGTTGAGGAACTCTATGAGGTGGGCCTGATAGAATGGGTCATGTCACAGGCCACCCTCAGACGTGATTTATGAGGGTCTAGCAGAGAAGGAGTTCTTAGGAGATTGTACTGTTAAAGGGCAAGATGACACTGAGTGCTGTGACCCTTCTGCACCTGGCTGATTCCTCTTCTGCTTCTTTGGCTTCTTCTGATGTATCCAAAGGGAGTATTAGAAAACAGGGATGTGACTTGACTCCGTCTCCAAAGCTATAAGTGAACCTCTTATCTGTATTAATTAACAAATATCAGATATCTTATAATAGTGACAACAACAACAACAGGTTAAGGATTAGGTGATGGCTCATCAGAAAAGTATCAACTGCCCAAGCATGAGGACCTAACTTCAGATCCCTACCACCCATATAAAATCTGGGCATAGGGATGTAGGCAGATCCCTAGAACTTGTTGGCCAACCAGCCTAGTTAAATCTTGAGCTCCAGATTCCGTAAGACACTTTGTCTCAAAAAATAAGATGTAGAAGGACTTAGGCAAAATGATCTTTGGCCTCCACATGCATGAGCACACACGTACATGTGCATTTGCACGTGCACATGCACATAGCCACAGATAAGCTTGTCTGGGAAGTATGTACTACCTTGATGATCAAGGAAGGGCAGATGATTTTTACCCTGGATTTTAGGACTAGAACTATCTTGTTTTCATTCAAATGACACAAGGAGCTTCAAGATACAAAGCAGAGTTGTCTGGAGTAATCTGGAAAGCTACAGAAGATAAACCAGGTCCTATGTATCCAAGGTATCTTCTGGGATGTACTCCTAAGGATGCTAAGAAAAAGATCAGATTCACAGAAAATCTCAGTAGCTAAGCAAGAAAAACAAGAATGGGGGCAGGGAGTTGGCTTGGAAAGGAAGCTGTGAAGGGACCTGAACATCTGCTCCAAGCTGACGCAGTCTTTTTATGCTTCTTTTTTACATGTAAGTTAGAAATGTGCAACATGGAGAGTTGTTGAAACTCCATATGCCTCTTTTGGCGAACAGAGTAATGCAATTTTCAGAAATAGAAATGAACATTCAGAAATTGGAAGCATGCCTTGGTCTAAAATCTGGGATGTATTTCAACCCTCTCACACGGGGCAACCTTTCAGCCAGCGGCTACCAGACGTAGCCATCACAGTATTTCTGCCGCTTGATGCTTCATCCTGCCTATGGCTGGATCAGATTCTATAGCCTGTGGATACAGGGTTTTCAGTAGCATCCATGAATAGACTACACTACAGGACTCTGCTATTCCAGAAGGCTGCTATGAATGAGACTCTGAATTCTGAATTCTTACTAGACACTATAAATCATTTTGCCTTGCAACACACATCAATTAACTGTAGTTCACAGACCACAACTCATGAAGCAGATTGATTGGGGGGGGGGCAGTATAGCTCTGCAGCACCGACATTCAGAGATGTTGGAGAAAGTCACCCATTAAATGAACATTAGTTTAAGAAAAATGGAAATTTCTGGAACAATTACAATCTCACTGTTTTGACTGAAGGGAGGAAAAATAAAATGGTCTTTGTTCCAGACAATGTGACTTAAACAGTTCTATTCTGCACGAAATTGGGAAATCGGTGGTGTTCTTAGCCTGATGGATGGGATGTGTGAGATCTTAGCTCTGCTTCATTAGGCACTGGTGAGTGAGTGGTAAATTTTCCTTATTTATACATTTTCTGTCAGAAGATCATAAACATAGCCTGCCTTGCACATGTTTTTACTGCTGACTTTTCTGTTGTTGTTGTTTATAAATTAGCTGCAGCCTTGACAAGAACTTATTCAGGGATTCAATAAATACCCTGGTGTTCAAATATCTAAGTCAGAATTAAGAACAAGGAAATGACCCGCTTACTACTGTCTGTGTTGCTGCAAATCACACACATGTTTTGGGTTAGAATTCCCCAATGATGAAAGTAAACACATTCAACTGTTCTTGAGCTTCCCAATTGCCTGCTTTTGATGTACTGAAGATGAAACTCAATAGAGAAGCAGTCCTTAAACCAAACATTTGATCCTTCTTCAACTGTAACAAAACAATCCAGAGGAAAGGTTTTCAACTTGGGGGCCACAACCCCAAAGGGGGCACCTTAAGACTATCAGAAAACACAGATATTTGCATTATGATTCGTAACAGTAGCAAACATACAGTTATAAAGTAGTAATGAAATAATTCTATGGTGGGGCAGGAGAGGTCACCACAACATGAGGAACTGTATTAAAGGGTTGAAGCATTAAAAATTTATCTAGAGTGAAGATAACTTCACTTGTATTTTATGATCAGAAAAAAATTTAGAGCAAGGCGATCAATCTACACTAATCTTACAAACTCACCTACCTGCAAAAAACGGTGGCCAGGTGACAATCTGGAGCACTTCCAAACTTCATCAATATATTTAGTTTTTAATTTTTTTATTCTTGGTATGTGTGAGTATCTTACACACATGGATATTTGTGCAACAAGTATGTTCTGTGCCCATGGAGGCCAGAGGAGGGAAACCACCATTACAGATGGTTGTGAGCCATCATTTGGGTACTAGGAGTAGAACCAAGGTCCTCTGAAGGAGCCTTCAGTGCCCTTAGTCATTGATCCTTCTCTCTAGTGTCTGAATTTAAATTTTGACATATGTTGTTGTTGTGTCATAAAAATTTCGAAGTATTGAACAAGTAATGTGTCACTCATTGTAGGGGAGCTAAGATGGGAGGAGTTAGGAGAGGAAGAGGAAAAAGGAAGAGGAGGAGCAAGAGAGAGCAGAGATGTAGGAAGATAGAAAGCCACACAGGTATGGAGAGCAGTGCGGGTAACTACTTTTATTTAGGTTAGCTAATTGGGAAACAACTCTCTTTTTATGGGCACATTGTTATTGAGCTTTACCAAACATATAAAGCCTTTGATTAATCTTTAAGCATTAGAGTTTCATTTTTTCTATCAGGCCCACATGGATGGTGAGATGGTCTGGGCAATGCCCAGCCTCGTGGAGACAGCGTGGAAGATTGGCAGAGCCATCTCCACACTGGTGTCTCGTGGGTGGCAGGGCTGGTGTTTCTGGTGGGCCATTTGTAGCTACGGCGCACATGTGGCCTCTGGCCACAGAACATAGTGGCTGAGCTAGGCAGTTTGACCAGCGGCCTTCTATTAAATAATTATTTCAACAACTCATAATCTCATAAAAGTACTTACTAGTGTGGTATGTGTGTGTGTGTGTGTATGTGTGTGTTAAGAAAGAGACTGATTCATCCTATGTCCATCACTGGTATGCTATTCTTTATGAGGAGAAAGAGAAAACAGAGCAGTGTCGAGCTATAGAGTTGCACATATATCTAATGGAATTAGTTCAGGGAGATGTGCTGCTCATCAATGGAGTAGCCAGTTCTATAGTCTTAGCTAAGGGATATAGACCCATTGAAATTTCAAGTGGTCCATTTGATTCCTTCATATAGATAAGGGCTCTTCGACTTCTGTAGCTGTCCTCTGCAGAGCAGTTGCTTCGCCTATATAGTAGGTGGTGTTCTACGGAGCTTCCCTATGGAAAATGGAGTGCGCAATTGGGTCATGACTATTACAAAAAGGACCTGGTATTCTGATCAGGGCTAGAGAGAGTCAGTGTGCCCACTTATGCCATCTGCTGCATGGGACAACCATTGTGGAGCACAGTGAGCAACTTCCCGATACCCTCCATCACACGGGATTCCATAGTGATTCCTTTCTGCAATGTTCGCATGTTCTGGCCAGATTTTGTCCATATAACAACCGTTTTTTTTTTTTTTTAATTCTGATTGTGATTATTATGGTTGTTCCCTTCTCCATCCACCTTAAAAATCCTATTTTCAAACACAATTAAAATGCTGTCTACTTATGTTGTTATCACAAAGCTCTAAGGAGAATAAATGGAGTGTCTTTGAAAAGTCCTCTTATTCAACTATCCACGGTTATTTTGCATTCTTACAGAATATGTGGCAAGCTCTGTACACACAGTAAGACCTCTCTCATATGGGCTTCCCTCCCTCATGACAGCCCTGACCCCCTAGAACAGTGTTTTGCAGTCATGTTCACCTTCAAAATCAGCCTCCTGTTAGCTGGTTTCCGTGCATTTAAGGGATACAACACTGACTGCGTTTAGCCTATATGAGTGTGCAGCCTACCTTTCCTCCCAGTTGGTCAAGTTAAAGTAACCCTTTTGGACTTACTTTTTTATATGCTTGGTATTAAAACAAGTAAATTAATAACTATATTAGAGACTCCTTGAGGAAAATATCTATATAATCATCTATATAATTTGTGTATCTCACAGAGTTTTGCTTAACACAGGGCTTTCAACAAAATAGAAATTCAGTGTTTGCAGAACTGAATTGTTAAGTCAGGAATGCCTATAAAACTCAGACGGAGTCACCCAAGTGCTGAGCGTGCATTTCTTATGTATATTTCTCATAGGAAGTTAATGTACCAGGAAGCCTTCATTAAGTTTCCATTATCCTTTAACTATAAAAAGGTATTGACATGGCTTAGAAGTCATTGATCATTAGTCACAAGATGCTGCTAATCTCTACTGAGTTGAACAGATGAAGCTGTCCAGGTGGAGAGCCGGCCACCATTTAGCCACCCTTCAGAGCAGTTACACTGCTCTAAAGATGAGTATGCAGTGATAAAGGGAGTCCCCAGCCTGGATCCCAACCTCTGAGAAAAACCCAAATATCAGCTACTGTTCACTTGGACATAACAGGACAAAGAATCTTAATTTTAGGAAAGCATGTTTCATTGCTATAAAGATAATAATAAGCCACAAGAAATGATGAATACAATTATGAATCAATAATTCTGACCAACATTCCAGAAAACCATCCTACAGAAAAATAAAGACTAACAGTAACTCATCAGGGCCATTGGTATTGGCTAGGACAATTGTCTAGATATACAGGTATTTAAGGCCTATCTTCTGTCAGATTCTAGACATATGTCAGATTCCTCAAGGCCAAGATGAAGGAATAGAATATGTGACTTCTGAGATCACTTTGCCAGTGACAGGAACAGACCCCATTCCCACCCCCAGAAAATACGTGTTCCTAAGGAATATCTAAGCAAGTCATCCCCTGGTTACAAAATCTTCAGTAACTCATAGTTGTTTGTGAAATCACAAAACAATTATGATTGGCATTTGCTGTAAGTCTTGTAACCAAAGTTACCTGTTTCTCAAAACATTCCTTCTTTTCTCTCAAACACCAAACTGGCAAAGTCTGTGATTTTGAACTCAGTCCATTTTGTGTTCCCTCCTAGAAACACTCTTCCCCTAGAAGGCTTTCCTGAGTTCTTCTAAGTCTGTGCTATTTCTGTCAATCTACCCAGAGTTCCGATGCTTTGCCTGGATGACAGCTGCACAGGTCGTTTGCTCTCTTCTTCTTTTGCAAGGCCACATTCAACAGCTTATTTATTGTGGCTAGAAATGATTTAACCACACATCATCAAACGGGAACCCACGGCACGTTTTAGAGTAGAGTGTACATAAAAGGTATGCAGAACCAAAGAGAAGCAAATCATGACTCCTTTGGTAATTCAGACAAAAGTCTAAACAGACATTGTAGATAACATAACCTATTTAGTATCAAAGTTAATTTTGTTTCTTCTTGATGTTAGACTTATCATCATCAGGTGCTTAGAGGCAGTTGAGATGGCTCAGGAGGTTAAGGATACTTGCTACTAAACCTGATTACATGAGTTCAAACCCCTAGTGTCCAAATGGTGAAAGACATAACTGACTCCTTCAACTTGTCCTTTGACCTCCTTGTAGCTGACCTGAGTATCACCACAGCTCAGGGATCAAAGGACAGCAGAACTCTTGATCATGAAGGGAGTATCTGTATCCTCAAGAATGTCATGAGAACAGAATTTAGCGACTTCCAGAAACTGCTGCTCTTTGACTTGCCACAACTACAGCCATGATCACCAAGAACAGCTAAGTGGTCTGTGTCTACACAGCCTTGGATGAACACAGGTTAACCAGCCAGCCGAATTTAGGGAACACTCAGAATGTTCAGCAAGAGACAGGGCTCCTATTAGATGGAAGGACACCCATCCTGCACACCCAACAACACACTCAATGACACAAGTGCCACTTCAGAAATACAGCAGAATGACAATGCACTTAGTCCCATTCCATGTTGTCTCTCTGCTTGTAGAAACAAACAAATAAAAGCCATGCATAACATGTGTTGGTCAATTCTTTGAGACTAGAGAACTCAAGTCTGAATGAACAAAATGACCACCTGGGCTGGCACCTGGCTGGCACCTGGGCTGGCTTGCCATTTCCATTTTGATGCCACTTGATGGGAACATGAGTTCCATTCAGCAGTATTTAGCAAAGCCACAGTCTAGGTATAAGAACAGAAACAGAAATTCTAAATGTAATTTGGTGTGGATTCAGAACCTCCGAGTGGCATGCTTGTGTTAGCTTACGTTTTATGTATTGCTACTTTCAAATTTAAAACACCTTTTTTGCAACAAAGTTTATATATTAGAATTTATTTTGTTTTGTTTTCTGGGTTTGTTTTTTTTGGGGGGGGTTGTTTGTTGATTTGTTTGTTTGTGATAAAAACTCCTTCTCTATGTCATGCCAGCCTCAACGTTTCATTACAATTCTTCTTGTCCAACCTCCTAAGTGCTGAGATTATAGGCATAAGCTACCACATCAGCTTACATATGAATATTCATGAAGAAAACTATCAACACTCAAACTCACTGTCACCAATTACTGTCTGATTCACTGTCTACCTATATACTCTACTCTTGATTCACTTGGTCTACCCTATATACTCTACTCTTGATTCACTTGGTCTACCCTATATACTCTACTCTTGATTCACTTGGTCTACCCTATATACTCTGCTCATGATTCACTTGACTCATGAATTCATGTCACGTGAATTCATGTTGGAGTGAAGGTTTGCAACAACAGGAAACTACTTAGAATCATTTGGGCTAATGTTGTTTAAAAGAACGTTGTGGTGCCCTTTTACTTCTAGAGTTAGAGGGAAGGGGCATGTGTGTACTTACCCTAGAATTCTGCTTCTTATTTGTTGGGAGCATGAGAGTGACCCACAGTTTGATTTCCATGGAGTGACAGGGACTTATATCCTAGTATACTACTGAGTCCAGAGAAAAGATATAAGAACGTTTTAACTACGGTGTTCAAGAGTCTCAGTAAGCAGCCACAAACATTTAACTTCAATTTGCCTTTCTATATATCAAATTATCGCTTTTAGCCTCTCCATGTCTCTCTCTGTCTCTGTGTCTCTTTCTATGTCTCTTCCCCCCCTCTCAGAGGGCAGGGAGGTTGATTTGTTTCTTCTGAGATAAATTGTCCTATATCTCATTATGTCTCCTAGGCCAGCCTCAACTCACAATCCTCCTGCCTCAGCCTTCCCGTGTGCTAAGGCATGTGCCACCACACTCAGAGTTTTGTTCAGTCTAATCTTTGTCCTAAACTAAGAAGCATAAGAAAATACACATTTCTGAAAGATTTGTTAACCAAGAGAAAGCCATAAAGAGAGTGTGCTAACAAAATTTCCTTATAAAAGGAAAAATTGAAAAACTATAAAATCTCCTCAAATGCTTTGGTTTAGATTAACATTGACACCAGTTATAGGCTTTGTTGGGTTCTCACGGCCCTGTGTCTAGCTTGGCTCCCTTTTCCCTCCTTCCTTGTCTCCTATAGTCTCACGTTGTATCTGAACAACTATAGACCTAACTATCCCCTCTTCTTTTCCCCGAATTCATTGTACCAGTAGGTGAAGAACAGGGAAGGGGAGTGAGAAGGGTTTGCCCACAGTTTCTTAATTCTCTCCAATGTGTTGTGTGTGGAATCTCACCGGGTGATTCTGATATAGCTTAAGTTATAACGTTGCCGAGCCTTTAAGAAATAGTGAGTGATTTAGTGTTCTTCCACTGGCCCTGGTTTCAGTACATTGTTTCTCTTCCTTGTCCAGCACAACTGTCTGATAAAAATCCCTAATTATTAAGCATCTGATAATACTATCTAGCCTGTTTTAATTACCGCACGCTCTTGCCTGGGTTTATTACATTTCATGCTAGAATGAACCTAGCCAGGATCTTTAATAAGGCCATATTAAATCCAGGCAAGAGGTTAAAACTCAGGAGGCTGCCTTGATTCTCTGCCTGTTGTGTCTGGAATCTCATCAGAAAAGCCCCAAACTTCATTAAAGACGGCTGGATGTGGGCGCTCCTATATTGCCATTTACTTTAAGGGCTATCACTCAGGGCAATTATTGGTGTGCTCCTCATGATCCCTGTTATATTAAGGCAATTTCTACACCCAGGTTAGACATTAATACCACCATTATCTCCAACACAAATCCCCTGGCAGTTGGAAAAGCAGGAGAAATTACAGGCAGATTAATCTGTAGTGCCCATCGAGAAAGGAAAACCTTTCCCCAGAGGCTAGAGGAAGGTATGTTGAACTCAGTTAAGCTGTGTTAGTTGTAATGAAAAAGAGCCCCCTGTGCCCAACTTTGCTGGCCATGTCAGATGACCCTTTTCTCAACTTGTCAATATCCCTTTTGGGCTTCTCCCAACCACTTTACGTATGCTCCTTTGAGTTTTATGACATCTTTAAATAATTGTTTGCATTAGAAAGCAAATTAAAATGGGGGGGGGCTTTCCAAGTATAAAGACCAGAGAAAGTAATCCATAACATATCAAAAGAAAGGAAGAAAGAGCCAGTGATTTCGGAAGTCCTTTGTACTTGGAGTATGTCTGTGGGTCTCACACTATGAAGCTCTACTGAGAAAGGCAGATCATAGAATAAGGACAAAGAATCCCACTATGCACAAAGGAAATAGAGAGGATGCATCACTTGGCAGGTCATTCCCAGCACACCCTGCTTTGCCTGATAAGGAACCTTTGACGGAGTCTGAGACAGCTGTTGACGTTCCTCTGCGCTTGCTGCAGAGTCGCTGGGCTCTGCCGAAAGGAATGATAAGAGACACAATGAATAACTAACAAAGCTCCTTTGATGAATGCAGTCATTTGCAGCACAGCACAAAATAGCTTTGCTCCTGACGGAGCTGTGCATACCTAACCACAAATATTGCTTGCATCCTTTCAATGACATCTAAGGGCATCTAAGGGTGGACTGGGTGTGACTCTGGAGTGTTAGAAGGTCCAGCTTAATGTGTTGTAATATTGCAAACAAGGTTGAATCACTGATAAGTTTCTCATGATATTGGCTTTAACAACTAAAGAGATTTTGTTGGTTTTGAGGAAAACTCTTGTAATTAAATAGTATGTTATTTCTTGACCCATCATACTTGAAATTGATATGGTCTTTACATAAACTTGTTAAGGAATAATTAACGAGTGAACGGTTGGCCTCAGTGTGTCAGAACTTCATTCCCTGAATTCCACTCCCATCCTACAAAGGAAAATGAGGTGGAGAAGAGTCTGACATGTCTGAAGTTGGATGTGAGAAATTGCTGAGCAAATTCCTTCCTTTGAATCTGCCATGTTTTGTCATTAGCATGTCTCTGCTACTTTTCTAGAATATAGAGATTTGCTGGATGAATTGATCCAGAAGCACAAAACTGTGACCCAGAGCTCATTATGGCTTCTCCTTACTTTTAATCTACTGCCAGATAATATCCAATGACTCCCAAGTTATGACATAGAGAGCCCCAAGGAGGTTCAATATATTTTTGACAAAAGCTAAAGCTAACCTAAAGCAGGAAATCTCTTATTCTACAAGGCATCTCTAGGTTGTGGTGCAGTCTCTGTTCTGTGGACAAGCTAGTTGCTGTTTTGACTGAAAGGCACACACCCCGTTTAGATTCTGTGACTAGTGAACACCAGTTGTAGTGTGATCTAAGCATCCCGCATTGTACCTTGTTGATGGAAAAAAGAGAGCAGTAGCTGGAGCATCAGGATTTATGCTCCTCCCCCTCCTGTTGAGGAGGAAACAGCGTGCAAATATTTGCAGCCTATTTTGAGGGATGCAATCTTTGAATAGAGGAAGACTCCCCAACTTCACTCTTGTTTGAAATGAGTGACTGCATTCTGAGGAGTACTCAGAAACAATGTCCAGGCACTCACAGAGGAATGTTTGTCCTTTCAAAGGACTCTGAATATTTTTGCTCTGTGTACCATGCCCCAAATACCGAGTTGATTATGAACTAGCTTCATGTGAAAGACATATACTCTTTGCTGAAGTTCAACCAAGAGGGAAACCTAGAAAAACCAACTTGTTGGTTTCTTTGACTAAACAGACTTCTTTGCTTGCTTCCATCTACACACTGCAAATACACAGCCACCAACTCCACACACGTGCAGTCACCACTACACACATGCAGTCACCCACTACACACATGCAGTCACCCACTACACAGGTAGGTTCACCTACTGCTAATCCCAAAAATGGGAGGAGAAAAACTACCAATCCAAATCATCATGGCCAAATTAATTAAAGGAAACAATCAACTGAAACACGTTTCTTATTCGTGCACACAGGCTGCCTCCTCCTAAAGCAGAGTTCTTCAGGAGGTCAGCATTAGATGTGAAGACGACAAGGCTCAGGGGTACGGGGTTTCCAAATGGGAGATATGGTGGGCAAAATAGGTGGGGTTTGTAGAAGCAGAACATACACATAAGAAGTTTCTCCCTCCTGAAACAAAGACATGGTTGAAAGGTGGGCATAACAAGGCAGTCATAACAACACAAGGTAGCCATGGGTAGTCATATAACCTTTGGAAACAAAAGTAGGGTTGCAAGATGGTTATAAATAACTTTTTGAAACAAAGGCACGGTTGCCATTCCTGGAACAGGCAGTACAGAGCCATTTGCAGTTAAGGTTACAGGTGGGACCTAGCCCAATCCTTTGAGAAACAGAGGTTTATTCATAAACAGGAATGATCCTAGTTTGTCTTTACTATAAGGTGGCTTCTATGCCTAAAATGGAGGCAGCCTGGGTTTTCACTACCACACGTATACATCCATTCTCCACACATATCCATCCATCCTCCACACATATACATCCATCTTCCACACATAGACTTCCATTCAACACACATATCCCTCCACCCAACACATATATACATCCATCCACCACACATATCCATCCATCCAACACACATATACATCCATCACCACACATAGACATCCATCTTCCACACATAGACTTCCATCCAACACATATCCCTCCATCCAACACATATATACATCCATCCACCACACATATCCATCCATCCAACACACATATACATCCATCGCCACACATAGACATCAGCACATATAGACATCCTCCACCACACATAGACATCCATCCACTACACCTATACAGCCATCAACTACACATATATATCTACCCACTACAAATATACACACTTAGATAATAGCCATACATAAATTCTTGTGCTGCTATCATCTGAATTGTAGGAACTGGGTGGAAACTTCCTTTAAATTTCTGGGTCTTCTCCTCACAAACTTGCTCGACTAGTCCTTGTATAAATACATAAAACAGAAACAAAATCCTCTCCAGACCCTCTTCCCATCCACAGTGTCTAGTTAGAAATAATAAGAATCAATTCCTCACAGTCAACTGAATAAATCCCATTGTCTCCTTTTCCCTTTCTCTGTGTTGGTTGCTCAAGTAGTCTGACACTGTGTGCCCCACACTCCTCATTTCATGGTGAGTCTGAGACATTTGGTCTCCTGAATGTCATAGCAAAGGCACAGTAGGCAGGGAAATACTTTCTCTTTAGAATTTGAAAAATTACAGAGAAAAAGTACATTTTCTTCTAAATACCTTGTGTATATAGTTTTTATTTTTTTTTTTTTTTATTTTTTTTTTTATTTTTTTTTTTTTTGCCTAAGTATCTACCTAAAGATACTGAATGAATGATAAAGATTAATATCACTGAAACAGGTTCTGTTTGAATTCTTAAAAGATGACTACATTCAGTGAATAACTGGATGAGTTCATAAACAAAGGTGTAACTAAAGAACTACATACCCTGTGGCTGCTGGCTTCCTGTGTGTGCACCTTATTCTGTATTTGTGTAATTATTTTCTGAACTCAAACTTGGTTGTAACAAGAAATGTCTGTTAAATTTAACAGCAGCTTACATAGTTGTTTGAGCGCACACACACACACACACAGTACACTCATCATTTCTGACTTTTTTTTCATGTTAATTTTTGGAGTTTACTTTTCCTAAACAGTAGTAAGACCAGCTCCATTTCTTGCAGCAAGCAATGGGTGTTTCTTTTCACTCCTGTGACCTCACTCTGAAGATCAGGAACCTCTGAAGCTAGATTATAAAATAGCAAGAGACTCAACTTTGGGTGTTTAATTCTATCTAGAGAAGGCCCTGTTACTTGAAGAACTTAAAAAACAAAAACAAAAAAAAAACTTATTCCAGAATGTTTGCCAAAAAAATTATTCATTTTTTAGGATTTCTGATTTCAACTGACATTTATACCTGTAATCTTTCAGCAATGTACACAGTCTTGATAAATTTATGATAACTGTGACAAGAATGTGTAGAGATTATTTTGTTGATGTGGGCGTGGCCACTTCAGGGAGCCCAGTACCTCGGCCCCCTGGGAGTGGCAAAGCCTTCCTCTTAGTTTAAGTGCAGATATCGACAGTGTGCAGAAAATGCCCACCATAGATTTCTCCCCGTGGATATTTACAGCCTGAAGACCGCTCCCCACAGAAACTGCTCCTGTGGAGGTTAACTAAACCTGCCTCCATGATCCAGCTCTAAACCATAAAGCCTGCCTCTCATTTATCTGTATACAGTATACTATGCCTCGCTATTCAAATACGAACTTCTGGGGTTCTGTGGCTTCTCTCTCCATTAGAGAGCCAAGCCTCCCACTCCCGCTTTTCTGTGTGTCTGTGTCTGTTTTCCTTATTCCTCTGCTGCCCCAGTCAGGTCAGTCACTGACACCATTCAGGACTCAGGAGAACACGCAGACACTATAGTAAGGGCTGTTCCTCCATCTGAGACAGGGCCAATCTCCTCTAATCCCCTGCCCACCTTCTGTTTTCCTAGTCCTGTGCTTCCAGCCTGCAGAAGAGTAAAACAGGAGGAAATGTCTCAGGCTCTTCTTATGAGGCCTCCAAGGAATGTTACTCTTCTCTCTTGTTCCTTTGGAAAGAATGAGCCACACGGTCGGTCACATTTTACACAGTGGGAGGTGAGGGGAGGTCAAAGGTCAAGTTTGGAACACCTTCGCCTCAATCTTACACTAGCCCAGCACAAATTTATGGTGTATAACTAACAGTCTTGGCATAGGCATTTTGGAAAATTCTAGAAGGCCGAGACATTCTGGAAAATTGGGGAAAGTGTCAGTTGTATACCACACAAAGGTAGAGGGAGGGGGAAGGGCAGGGGGATTCCTCCCCCTCTCCCAAGGTGACAGAACCTGTCTAAGTGACAAAGTGTACCTGTGTGACACCCTAAATCAAACAACTCAGATTTCGTGAAAACCAGTGAAAAGCCAAAGGGTCCGAGGAACCTGGTGAAGCAATACTGCGGCTGCGCATCTCCTCCCACCCTCACCAGAGGTCATGAGCGCCTGAGAGCAGGTTACTAGTTTATTTGTGTTTGCTATTTCTAGTAACATCTCAAGAGTAAAATGCAAGATGCAGTGAATTCCACAGCTGAAATGTGCTAGGCTGGCTCCTTAGCCCTTTGGGAAGGTTTACTCTTTGCTAGGCCAGAAATGAGGATTGTATTGGTCGCTATTTGACTCATTGCTCTGTAGCTAGCAGGTATTTGGGAAACACTGAGGAATTTAAATTGAACGTCGATGGTGTTGGTGACAGTGACTCACAATTTTTATACAGAAATTCAGAAACAGTTTATGATTTAGTGAATACGCATCGAAATTAGTTTAGCTGTTATGATGGACTGTTGTGATTAAAAACTCATTATTAGCAGGATAATTATAAACTTAAATTATTGACAAAATGATGATGAAAATAATATTTCACTTAAAATAGGACATATGTCTGCAGCCATACCACCGCACATGTACCTGATCTCCTCTAATACAAAACACACACCCTTTTATGAAGGTTTCTTCTTACAGATCAGTTTGTTATTTTAAAACTGTATTTTATAACTTAAGATTCCTTTGATCATGATTAATTGTACTTCTAATAATCTCGAATGCAAGTGATACGTGGCAAATAATACAAAGTCAGATCAACGAATAAACACCTGTATCAAATACATGGCTTAAAGGATCCAAATACACTTGAAATATTTCATTTCACATAATGGTATCTGTTGATTGACATGTTTGGCAGTGACCAAAGAGAATAAGTACTTTTTGTGGATGTTTTATTTTTGTGCCCACAACCCTTCTCCCACAGCTGTGTTAATGTGCATATAGTCAGCCTCAACTTAAGGAACAAAAGTAATTCTACAGGTTTTATGCATATTAATGAAGTTAGTCTTCTCAGTAGAGATATTAGGTGGTGGATATATTACTTCCATTGTAACTGTGAAACCCTTTGATGTCATATACCTAACCAAGCCACTCACGCTTATCTCCCAGTAACTAGTGGAATAAGATTAAAGTCAAGGGATTAAATGATAGATGCTTTTGGAGCATTGGCCCACACAGGACATAAGCTGTTCCCCTGTCCTCTAGAAGCAACACCCATGTTGCTTGTAAGGTACTGCACTGCTGCTACATATAAGCATACCCACTGCTCCCCAGCAGGTGAACGGAATGCCTGTGCCCTCCACACACACAGAGATATGGAGATGAGCTGCACAGAAAAAAAAAAAAAAAAACCCTCTATAGATCAGCCTTCTCATGCACTTAGCTAATAGCTGTAACAATGGTTGGGGAGATGGGGCTAACCACAGAGACTCAAGGTAAGTAAGTCCCTATCGCTGAAGATACTATGCACTTCTGACCCGGGGCCTAGAGAATCTTGAGCTGGAACTGACCTGAAAGCCTCCTTCCTGAAGACCAGCTTTCATGGTACCAGAAGGTTCCATGCAAGGTTTCAAGGCAGAGAGGCAATGGACAGTCCTAGCCCGTTCTGACATATGGACCGCACCATGAACAGCACGGCATGATAACTGTAAGGATGCAGTAGTGGCATGCATATCTTGGCAGCAACCAACACCTTTCTAATTGGACTTAAGACCTCCTCAACTTGAGGGAAAACATGCCTGGTGCTATAAACCTACCCACCTACCCAGGACTAGTGAAATCATGGATCTGGGACGAGAACCTACAACCACCACTTTTTTAAAACAGCATAATTCCTAACTGCATCTAAACATTTGCTCACAGATAAGTGTAGCTCTCACATGTCACCAGGAGAAATATCTCTTTGCAATAAATGGACACCATTGCAGAACACCACAACCCAATGGACGAGTTGTGAAAAGTGTCAGCTGATATACTTATAATCTAGCTGCTACACCGAAAGCTCAGAGATCACTGTAGAAGAGGAAGCAAGCAGGAAAGATTCTACAAGCCAAGAGAATGGGGAGTTTGCTGTGAGATTGTGTCTTCTATAATGTGAGAAGCAGCACTCACAATATCTCGCCAACATAAGCTGAAGCAGGAGGACATTAGTCGTCATGCTGATTTAGGAAGAAAGACACCAAGAGGGATGCTAACACAGAAGGGGGAAACCTCATGAGGCTTCAATCCTACACAAAGAACTACAGGAGACTTAAGTTCCCGACAGTAGAACAGAGAGTCTTCCTCAGTGAGAAGCACCCTGATTGGTTCTCCAGTATCAAATGTTCAGCCCAGAAAACATGTACATTCAAGTAACATTACTGAATAATACTAAGTAACGTAGACTGAGCAGGTTGTATTTATATATTCAGGAATATACTCACTTAAGTATGTACATATGAATGTGTGTGTGTGTGTATTTGTGTGTGTAAGTACATGTGTATGCTTACATAGGAGTGCATGCCTAATAACAAAGAAAAAGAGACTATAAATTTGAATGAGAGCAAAATGGGTACGTGTGTGAGGCTGAGTTAAAAGAAAGGGGGAAAGTGATGTAGTCATACCATAATCTTAAATTGTAAATATTGAAAAAGTTGGAAGCTGAGGGACACTAAGAACTGTGCATAGAACAATTAATTACCATAATGACTTGTGTTAGTAAGTAGTCACGCAAAAGATCATGTCTAAAATTGTAATCTGGGATGCCCAAGAGTTGAGTTAGAGCCTCATTCCTGAAGAGAGGAGAGTTAGGAATATTATTAAGGAAAATAGATGTGGATATAAGGAGGTGTGGAAGTGAGCGTGAAGGAACAAAATACCCCTTTAAGATTGTAGCCCTGAGTGTCTGGAGTCATGGTGCCATGGTATGAAGTTTAAAAAAAAAAAAAAAAAACTTGGAAGAAGCATTTAGAGGCAAACTTTATACACAGTATGGAAAATCCAAATGCAAGTAGTCATGTGTGCTGACGATATATGTGGCTATAGATAGTTACAATACCCATTGTGAGTCAGATGTACTTGTATCTTTGATAGTGTGTTCCTGTACCTATTTCTCCTCATTAGACATAATTTCTAACCTCTCTTTCCCTTTGGAATCCTTAGTGCCCAGTGCAGGACCATGTTGTCTAGTAGGTGTTCAATAAACAGGACGGACTGCATAAAATCAGTTTGGCTGGCATTGTTGAGTCTCTCAGGAAGAAAGTGAAGAAATCAGTTCCCTCTGAAATCGATTTTTCTTTCTCTTGGAGAGACTGGAGCTTTCAACTCCATCTTCTCCTAATAGAATCTGGACTTTCCACCCCAAGAAACTGCAGCGTGAAATAAATCACCAGATGCTTAGCAAAATATTACCTTAGAATTCTCTTAATGGTTTAGTAACTGGAATCAATATATGTCTATTACTTCTGTGTCTTTAATGTGTTTTTATCTGGAATACCTGATAGTGAGCCTGAAAGTGGTGTGGGAAACACATTCTTCACTGTTTTAAATGGCACCGCGGGAAGTTCTCAAGAGAACACTTAGTGCAGAGAGACACTTCTAATCCTTGACGATAAGGAGCAGTTTGACCTTTTTCCACAAGAATCTAAACCATCCTAAAAGGAACATATTGATGGCAAATTATTGGTTGGAGTTTTGTTTGTTCATCTGCATTTATGCAGGTCATAATGTTTGTGGCCACAGTGTTTGGGATATATTTAAAAGGTGGCACGCTGTATATACCCGAAACAATGCTTCCAGAGCTCCTTGTGATTATCCTGTGTGCTTTCTTCTCCCTGATTTCTTCTGGCTTCCACAGGTTCACATTATAAGTACCATCTTTTTTGGCTCTTACAACTTGATGCTTCGAGCTAGAGATTCATACTTCAAAGATTTTTAGCTGTGAGTAAGTTGGGTCTCAGACTTCTGAAGGTCCCTCTCAGATCCTTACAGCCCCTTCTCCATCCCACAAGCTCACACTGTGGCTGTCTCCAAAGTACCAGGAAGCCAGTCTTTCTGGCATTTTGACTCTAAAACTGTGAATAGGAAGAAACAAATATTGAAATGAAATTAGGTATAGAAATGGGGCTAGAAAAACAAACCTTCCAGAAGTTTCTCCAACACACTCTCTAGTTCTACTTTGTTTCACCTTAGTGGACCAACTTATTTTGTAATAGTTGCTGCTGTGAAATTTTTGCATGACATATGTACCCATAAAGAACCAGCATAGCAAAGTGGGAGTACAGTTACAAGTTCAAAATTAAAGATTTATTCTAAGTGGAGGTCACAAAATGAACTGTTTGAATCCTATGCTTCACAAAGTCTCAACGGAGGTGACCAGTCAGATATGAAACACAAAACTATTCAATAGTTCCTTCATTCATATGAGCCTGTTCTAATAATACTTTTGACACCTGGCCATAAGGTCTCAACTTCGTTTTAATTGTAAGGAGCTGTCTTGATACTTCCTTTATCCAGGTGTGTCTTTCAGGAAGGTACCACCCTGCTGTCAGCCCTGAGAGTGGCAGGTAATTTGACACTCCTGAGCACAGTGTCCTCAGACCACCTACTAATGATTGTGGTACCCATGCCTGCTTGGCAGCCTCAGTCTCCAATTAAGCATCTGTGGACGCTGGAAAACAGCCTCTTAATTGGGGAGCTGCGGATACAAAGCAGGTTGCAATTTCTGCCAAGACATTTATCAGTCAGGCCAGGCAAGCCCCCTTCCCTATTCCTGACTCTCATACTTGTGTTGTGGCTTCTCTGCTGCACCCCTCCCGTCCCCTGTAAGACAAGGAGGCTATTTGGCAAGTGTCTGAAGCCAGCAAAGTCATTTTAGTTCCATAAATAACATCCTACCGAACCAGGACCCGTGACGAATTCCGTCCTAATTACACTTCTTCTCACCCTTCCCCCAACCTCCCATTAAGATATATTGTCTAGGACACATGCAGGAGATCTGTTTGCAGCTATCTTTTACATAGAACTGATTGTTTAATTGCAGATTAAAGATTAATGCAAGTATAATGATTCCATGAGGACACTTCAGACAAAAGCATCCTGCATCAGGCTGCCTGCCTCCATTTTTCAATTTGACCATAAATTTGGCTGGGAATTAAATAGTAAGTAGCCGTGATTGCAACTCTGGTCTCTGAAGGCACTCACGGGAATGAAAATAAATGAACAGGCTCTCACACAAAGCATGTTTCATTATGGTCATTAGTGGGCAGATTCTCAGCAGTATTGAAGGTGAAATTGTCTAGGAGAGTTGTTGGCACATCTGTTAGGAAGAGCCAGAAGCAGGGTACAAAGGATGGAAGTGGTATTGGCTGGAAAACAAATGCTATATACTTTTGAAACTTTAGCGCCTTTGTGTCTTTCCATTGTTTTAAAGGTGTCGAGCATTAGCAGTAGGACAGAAGCATGGATATTTGCTTCTTTAGTATGAATTTAAAATTAGCACAATGTAGAATACACATGTGGGTGTACATGATCTCAATGAGATCAACCTGCTCTAAAACTGCCAAGGTAAATAGGGCACAATCTCACACACACTTCAAAAGGGCCTTCTCTAGACATGGAATGATGACTGTTAACATGAAATTTTTACTTTCTTTTGTGTTTTTGAAGGAAGAGACAGTTTTTCCACACTCCTTTGGCCTTGTGTTGATATGTTAGCCATCAGTTACAAGTGTGAAATTAAATTTGCTTCATCATTTATTGTTACCAATGTGCAAATCAGTCTTCATAGCTAATAAAAGGACAAGTTTGGCTGCTAAGATCACTATTCTTGACCACTGGTTCCATGCCCTACATAAATGTATTTCTCCTATATTTACATATATGATAGTACACTATTAAATGTGTTAGTATGTATACTAACTTGAATCTGCTGTAACCTAAGAAGCTTATTTCTAGTTCCCTTTAGAAGTCTGCACACTAGTCTTATTATATATAAACATGTTACAGAACACGTTACCTATTGATAATTTGAATGAAGCCAAGGTAAAATGCTGAGTAATGCCCATTCATTCTCCACAGCCTTGTGCTCCTATGCTCTTCATCCATAAAGGTAAACACAATCCAACTGTGATAGCAGCAGCGACACAATTATATTATAGACACATTTAAAAACTATAAATCTAATTTTATATAATCACAGGGAATGTGATCCCTTCAACATTGGAAGTGAAAATGACACAGTATTGTTCATGAGAGAAGCAGGGTCTTTTGAAAAAAAAAAATCAAACGGAACTACGCAAACTATGCTAACATTTGACAAACACTTGATTGAAGTCAGGCTGTGTAATGAACTCACATTGGTGGGCAAAGTGTAGGTACATGTAAAGATGTTCCAAGTCGGTTCCACAGACATTACAAGGTCCTGGTCATAAATTAAGAAAACAAAGAATAAACTAATCCCTATCTCTCCCACATTTCTTCTAACAAAAGCAAGCACTCATGGAAAAAATAAATTATGAAAAATACATTCCAATGGTGAATGTCATAATTAATACATATATTTCAGGATACGAATCAATAGCTTTTGCTGATGGATATGAATGAGATAGTTAGGGAGCACAGCAAAAAAAGGGGATTTGATGACATCCTGACTTGGATTTTGGTTTGAATTATTCATACAAGGAAGAGGTGGCTTCCTCCTGAGGAGGAGGTGATGATAATTTTTCAGGAAACTTAAGTAGACATCACAGTGTCTCTCTCCCTCTCTTTTTTTTTCCTGTTTGTAAAATCCCTTAGATCAGCATTGGGCAGAGTTGTGATAGTTACATGATAAATATCCATCCACTTTCATTGCGTATTTAAATTTCTACTAGGGCTGAAAAAATGCTGAATACTACCCGTGTATAAGAAATTGTTTTATCAAAAAGGTTAACTAGCTGCTATCTATGATTACTGAAGAGTGAGCAAGGAGAAATAACAATTAAAGCGGCAGGTCTCAGAATTGGATTGGAGTCAGGATGATGAAGATCGACCTTTACTTCATTCAAAACTTCTCAACATCCAAGTTCTCTGCCACCAAGAACAAGGCCTCCTTCCTGGGGAGGAGACAAGATACAAGCAGGCACAACACAAGAAGTCAAGAGGACTCTCTCATTGACGACTGCAGAAAGTACAGGCATGGACAAGTTCTTAATCAAAGCATCTTATATTAAAGAATGGGAGGTGTGAAGGAATGTCATGACTCATTCAAACACAACAGAAGATACTTTTCCACACTTAAAACCATTCATTCGACCCATCAAGTTATCATCCTTTCTGTTAAATGTAAGTGGGCATCACTTATCCATGATTATAAAAACAAATAGAAATGAAATAGCGTCCTAGACGTGAACAAGGACCATTCTTCCTCTGTGGTTATGTAATTTCTGAACACCAAATCTGCATATTTTACGCTCGTGGTCCACTGGTGCAGAACTCCTTCTCTTTTGACACTAAGATTAGAAATTTAAGGGCATAATTTTGGATATGTCAACAATTTCTTAACTTACAATAGCCACACCCGCTACTAGCACCTGTTGAGATAGCAGCTAAGCTTGCCCCTCCCTTAAATATCTTTGGTGTCCTTTATTAATGAAGCTGTTTTTAATCCTATTCTCGCAATGATACTACTCATAAGACTTGTAGGACTGACTGACAATAGCTCACTTGTAGGTCACCACATAGCTTGGATGTTTAAAGAATTAGGTCAAATTAGTTGGTATTTGAAATTCTTCAGTAAAAGATATTCAAAATCTTAGGTGTATGAGAGATGGTGTGTGTTTGTATGTGTGTGAGTGTGTGTGTGTGTGTGTTTATAGTATAGTAAAGATATAAATTTTCAACAAAGTAAGAAATCTTGTTGAGATTTTTGTTTCGCTGACACTAGACTAACATTGAATGCTTAGATATGATATGCTCCAAAGATAACAAGTTACTCCTTGTAGTGTTTTGTATATGCTTGGCCCATGGGAAGTGGCACTGTTAGGTGGTGTGGCCTTATTTGAGGAGTTGTGACCTTGTAAGAGGAAGTGTGTCACTGTGGAGTCAGGGCTTTGAGGTCTCATATATATGTTCAAGTCTGACCACTGTGACACTGTTTCCTCCTGACTGCCTTCAAATCAAGATGTAGAACTCTGCTCCTCCAGCCCCATGTCTGCCTGGATACCGTCATGCTTCCCACCATGATGATAATGGACTGAACTTCTGAAACTGTATGCCAGCCCTAAGTAAATGCTGTCCTTTATAAGAGTAGCGTTGGTCATGACATCTCTTCAGATCAATGAAACCCAAACTAAGACACTCCCCACTACTAGGCTTTACATTATGGCATGTGCAGGGAGACAAGTGATGTCCACATGAGCGTAGGTTTGTGAATGTGAATCCAAACGTAAAGCAACATTGCTACTTAACATTTCCAATGCCAGCCTTAGATGACAAATAGACATCTATATATTTTCTGGGAGTCAAACATAGTAATAGCCCAGACAGGACAGAGACACTGTAGCTCAAGTCAATGGGAGCTCCAGGATGATGATGCTGGTCCCCTATACAATGGGAAACAGAAGAGCTTTCAGCAGAAAATGGAGCGGAGAAGATGAGAAGTGGTACTGTAGAAATATCTAATTAAAATATAGTTGGGATGATAAACTGAGAAGCTCTGACTTCAGGTATAAAACATAAAAGTCATATTGTGGATATTATACTTCCCAGTATTGTATTTGTATGGGATGCCCGTGTGTGTGGAACATGTATGTCTCTGTGACTATATATGGTTCTTGTGCTTTTAAATGGGCTTTTTTTTTCTGTTTCTTTGTCCTATTCTAATTTTTTTATTTTATCTTATCTTATTTACTTTATTATATTATTAGATACCTATTTGTATTCTAATGAGGGAAAACAAGCAAGCAAGCAAGGGTATAGATTTGGATGGGAGGATCTGAGAAGAAATGGGGGAAAGTAAACAGAATATATTGTATTATATACATTATATATATATATATATATCACTTAAAATAAGATACTAATTTTTTATTAATAATCATTCTAGTAGGTAGTATTTCAAAACTAACTCTTATCCCTCGTTGTACAAATGAAATTCTGGTGCACATAAACATATATATGGTATTGAAAAGACGTTCCCAATCAGATGTCCCCCAAACATATATCCACAGTTTCCCAAGGGCCTCAAGGGCACTTGCTCTGTGTTAAGCAAGTCATGGTGTCTCATCATTACCAATATCACCCACGAGAGGAGTACCTTTTGGTCATCTCTTCCCTCTCCCTCCTTGAACTACCCATCTCTGGACATTAAGTCAGTGACTCACTAACAATCACGTTTTCCTTTCCAGAGCTACCAACGCACTCTCTCTCAGGCGTGTGCTAACTGATGTTTCTATTCCCAAATCCATCTAGCCAACACAGCACAAGGCCAATTCATTAGCTTGGATTTCCAACCTCCCTTGTGCAATTCTTCAATATGAAAATGAATCTGGCAATCTGTTCTCATCCCACCATGCCTACAGCCTTCCTTCCAGCATGCCATGGATCTAGCCATGTTTTACTAGCTCCACTTAGTTTCTGTTTGGAATTATGTTCCTTCAAGCTTCTTTCAAAACAAATTCAGGTCCAAAGCTTCTGTAGAGTTTTCCACAATCATCAGTAATGCTGACAGTTCTTTGTATTCTCCTGGCAGTGATTGTTTGCAATGCCAGAATAGCAACTGGTGAAAGCTATGTACAGTATGGTTTAGCTTTTGTGTATACATGCTCTGTCTTTATGACTAAAGTCAGAGAGCCTCTCTATACAGAAACCATACCCCATACCTTGTACCCATTTACAAATCTAACTCCTACTGCATCACTTTACAGAGGCTAGACATCTGTGCATGATCAGAATGTCTCATTAAAAGTATGATAATATGGTAATAATTTATACAGGAATTTTTAGATTTATAAAAAACCATTTGGATACATGTAAATACAGTAGCCACAGGGAAATAGATTAAATATGTGATGTGAACTTCATTAGAATCCTATGAAAACATTACAAAAAGTGGGCAAGGTGGCACAGACTTCCAGTCCCTATACTTGGCAGGCAGAGGAAGGAGGGTTATGAGTCTCAGATCAGCCTAGGTTGAATAAAACCTTGTTTCAAAATACTCCCAGTGTAGCTCAGTTGATACAGTATTCCCAGTACTGGATAAGCTGGGTGTAGTGGTACATGCCTATAATCCCAGCAGCCAGGAGGTGGAAGTGTGAAGATCAAGAGTTCAAGGGTTGTCCTACACACTTAGCAAGTTCAATGC
Organism: Mastomys natalensis; assembly: GCA_021653895.1. Lineage (NCBI taxonomy): Eukaryota > Metazoa > Chordata > Mammalia > Rodentia > Muridae > Mastomys > Mastomys natalensis. The sequence continues at coordinate 3,186,217 of JAJTUV010000381.1, forward strand.
CAGACTAGGATATATGACACACTGTCAAAAAAAAATTGTTTATTAAGACATAGCATCACTAGGCAAGTTTCAAATTCAGTTAAGGGTCCTTGTGCTTGCTACTCTTTGTCAGCTTGACACAAATCAAACATATCTGGATATAGGGATTATTAGTTAAGAATATGCATCCATAAGACTTGCCCATAGGCAAGTCTGGGGCCTTGATTAATGACTGATGTGAGTTGGTCCAGCACCATTCCTGGGCAGGTGACCCTGGGTTACATAAGAGCAGGCTGAGCAAGCTAAGCAGTATTCCTCTGACTTCTGTTTCAGTTCCTGCCTCTAGGTTCCTGCTGCTTGAGTTCCTGCCATAACTTCCTGTCAGTGATGGGCATGTAGGAGGAAATAAACCCTTTCCTGCCCAAGTTGCTTTGTTTGATCAGTGTTTTATCACAGCAATAGAAACTCTAATTCAGATAGTCTTTCATCACATAAATGCCCTAATCCTCGATAGTTGCTATCATATGCATCGAGTAACTTACTAGTCATAGCATCCTGGGAGCTTGACAGAATTTTCCCATTTTGAAAACGATGAAAACTGGATCTTACAATAGTATCAGAATTTACTGAGAAGGCTGACTGAAGTCCAGCTTATAAGGTTACAACTTCAATCATTTTTTTTTTATAAATTTGGATTAGCACTGTACCTTTAGATTTTTTTCATCCTGCTTTAGGGTTTAATTTATTTGTTCAAAAGATGAGAACTGAAATGTAAATATATCTTGATAAACATTTTGGAACTGATTTAGTGATTGAAAACTCTTACATAACATCTGATCAAATGTTTTCTTTATTTCTTTTCTTCTTCCTTAAATCTTAAACAATCTTTTAAGTTGTCAGAAAAATTGAGTAGTGATTTTTAAAAAGTATCATTTTAATTAGCATGCAAAGTTTTGGGTTTCATTATGACATTTCAGGCATAATCTGTTTTTAATGAGTATCTTTCGCCCTCCATCCCCCGTCTCCTGGACCTTTCTAACCAAAGAGGTCTTTCCCTTGCAGGTCACATTTGTTCTCTAGGCCTCCTCACCTCCCTCAGCAACACATTTTCCTTATATGTTTCTGGATTGATATAATTAATATGAAAACAGTCACGTTTCTCAATTGAGGCAGTTAATGTGAAAAGCCATGGGCAGATTCAGTAATTCTCATCAAAACTCCAAGGACACTCTTCAGAGAACCTGAAACATGAATCCAAATATCCATAAGATAACACAAAAGACCTAAGCAGGAAAAAATTAAACCACTGGTGGTATCCTAAATAAAGTAGAATTATACTACAAAGTTATAGTCACAAGGTCAGCATAGAGGACCAAAATAAAACTCATGCAGGTATAGCCACTTGATATTTGATAAATGTGTCAAAAACCTACAATGGATAAAAACGGCTGACTCAATAGATTGTGCTGACGAACCTGGGTATTTGGGTGTAAAAGAATGAAAATCGATTCATTGTATTTCACCTTGCACAAAAATAGGTTCAAAATAGATAAAGACCTAAATTTAAAATTAGAGGCACATATGAGAGGCTCAACTCAGTGTTAAAGGGCTTACTCTCACAGAAGACCTGCGTTCAATTCCCAGTATACACTTGGTGATTCACGGTCATCCGCCATTCCAGTTCCAAGGAATCCAACATCGTCTTCTGACCTCTGTGGGCATTGAACACACACGTTGCACATATATGCATGAAGGTAAAACATTCCTATACATAAAATTTTAAAGTCTAAAAAAGAACTTGGCAATAAAAACGAATTTTTTGTTGTAGAGGTCTCTTTGTAAAGTTTATTCTAAGATACTTAGGTTTTTGGAGTTGCTGTGAATGATGTACTCTCCTTCTTTCCTTCTTAGAAAGTTAATTATTGGTTCATAGGAAAGCTGCTGATCTTCTTAGGTTCAGTTTATAGCAGCTTTACTGAGAGTGTCTGAGAGGTCTCTAGTGGAGTCCGTAGGGTATTTTAAGTACAGAATAATGTCATCTGTAAATAGAAATAATCTGGATTCTTCTTTTCCTATCTAACCCTTTTATATCTTTCCATTGTTTTTATTGCTGTACCTAAGAGTTTGAACCCAATACTGAACAAAAGTGGACAGCTTGGGACTCTTACCTCAGTCCAAATTTTAGAGGAAATGCTCTCACTATTTCCCTATTTAGTAAAATGTTAGGTATAGTTTTCTCATATTGTGCCTTTATTATTTTAAGGTACATTTTTGTGAGTATATTTTTTTTTATTTAAGACTATTATCCTGGAATCACATTAAACTTTGTCAAAGCTCTTTCTGCATCTATCAAGATGACATGACTTTTATCCTTAAGTTTATTTATGGTGTATTATGTTTATTGGTTTGCATATGTTTCATTACTACATTAAAAAAAAAGACTTACTCGTGGAGTACCATCTCAATGTGTTCTTGTATTTGGCTGGAAAATGTTTACTGCATTTGTGGTCAACAAGAGTATTGGTCTGTAACTTCTTTAGTTATGTCCATATCTTATTTTTGTTTCAGAACAACGCTAGCCTTAAAGAGTGAGTTTGGTAGTGTGTCTTCCTTTTCTGTTTTGTGAAGCAGCTTGTGCAACGATGATTTTAGATCACCCTTTAAAAGCTTATAGCATTTACTGGTAAATTTATCCAGTTCTGGGCTTGTCTTTGTGGAGAGATTTTTAGCTTAATCTCTTGTTCTTACAGGTATATTCATGTTTTGTAAAAAATAGTTTCTGTATTTAAGTTTTGTCGTCATGCAAGTTTAGAGATTTATCCAATTCTTTTTGCTTTACCAGGCGTAGGAAACGCACATTCTTAAAGTATTCCCTAATAGTTTTCTGGAGTTCATTGGAATCTGTTGTAACATCTCTCTTCTCATCTATATTTATTAAATTAAGTCTTCTCTCTCTTCTTAAGCGTTTAGCTATAGGTTTGTTAGTCTTTTGAAAGAACCAATTATTTGATTAATTTTGTGCATTTTTGTCTAATTTCTTTTGGCTAATTTTGTTTAATTCTACCAATATTCATTCTTTCTTGCCACTTAATTAGTATTATTTTATCTGCTTGTTTTTCTAAAGCCTTGAGGCTTGTCATTAGGTTTCTTAGTTGAGTGTTCTCTGATACTTTAATATAAGCTATAAATTTTCCTTTTAGGACTTATTTGACTGAACCACAGAGGTGGTGCTTTTCTTCCTATTTATTTCAAGGAATTTTTAAAATCCCCACATTCCTTCAATGATCCACTATTTATTCAAACATGTTTTGTTTCATTCCCAAATATTTGTGTGATTTTGGGGGTCAATTCTATTTTTATTTCATTGTGTTTTGAGACTTTTGAAAATTATTTCAATATTGTCCAAGTGTGTGTGTATCTGTATGTGTGTCTTTGTGTGTGTCTGTTTCTCTGTGTATATGTGTGTGTCTGTGTGTGCTTGCCTCTCTGTCTCTATGTCTGTTTTTCTGTCTCTCTGTGTATATATCTGTGTGTTTCTGTCTCTCTGTCTCTTTAGTCAGTCTCTCTGTTTCTGTCTCTCTTTGTGTGTGTATGTGTCTGTCTGTCTCTTGTATGTGTGTGTCTGTGTCTCTGTCTGTGTCTCTGTCTGTTTCTCTCTCTCTCTGTCTCTCTGTTTGTCTGTCTCTCTGTCTCTCTCTGTCTCTGTGTGTGTGTGTGTGTGTGTGTGTGTGTGTGTGTATGTGTGTGCGTGTTAAGGCTTGCTTTATTACCTATTATGACCTCATCTGTAGAAGGTATTGTGTGTTGCTGAAAGGAATATATAGTCCCCTAACTGTAGGATGTTATATTTTGTAGATATTTTTAAACACAATTAATTTGTGGTATAATTTATTTCTGTAGTGCTTTTGCTTATTGTTGATTTGAAACACCTATGAAAAAAGGAGTGAGGTATTGAAGCCCTCTAGTATAGTTGTGTCTGGGCTTGTGACTTTTTATGTCTTTTAATGTTTATGAAATTGGGAGACCCAAGATTGGATGCATAAATATTTACAATTATTGTATTTACTTGATGATTTATTTCCTATATGCATATATAGTGGCCTTCTTTATTTCTTACAATTAGCTTTGGTTTGACATTTATTAGACATAAGAATTGCTACATCTACTTGTTTATACTTCTGTTTGCTTAGTCTATTAATTTACAACCTTTTGCATTCTGTTTCTCGAAATCTTGGTTAGGTAAATGATCTTTTGGAGGAAACAGACAATTGGATCTCATTTTTCATCTGGTCACATTTTTGGTATAAAATAAATTGAATTAAAAATTATTTATTGTTAAGTTTAAGCTATTTTCATATATATATTCATATTGAGAGGGACTTGCTATCTCCAATGATTTTGTTAGTTGATATTCTGGTTGATTTGGCTTTTTTGTATTTCTCTTCCTCGTCCGCTATTTGTAGAAGAGGTTTTCAAGTTTGAGGTGTTGGAGATTATCAGTTCCTTCCTAGCACATTCCCATTCATCTGATCCTCTTAGGGAACATATTCCTTCCTATGTTTTCATGAATGAGCCATGAACATCCATATGCTCTTCTAATGGACTGCATTCCTTCCTATGTCTTCATGAATGAGACTGTCATCCTCCCTCCATGCACAGTATTGCTTTAAGAACTTTCTGCAGGAGTTTTCATGTATTGGCTTCATTTGTTGTCTTTGGTTGGAAATGTCCCCATTTCTACTTCAGTTTCTAGGCATAGCTCTGCTAGGTACAGACATTTGGGTTGTTTTGTTTTGTTGTTTTACTTTCTGGGCTTGAAACACATCATAACCTGCTTTCCTGACTTTTATGGTTGTTGAGAAAAGATATAATGCTATTCTGATATTTCTTTTGCTGTGCATGAGTTGTCCCTTACAGGGTTTAGCTTTGGTTCTTTGCTTTGGCATCTTTACTATGATATGTTACTGAGAAATTCTTCTCTGATTATCTCTCTTTGGGGTTCAAATAACTTGTGCTTCTCAATTTATTTCTCGTATTGTTTTGTTTTTGTTGTTGTTGGTTTTTGTTGTTGTTTTGTTTGTTTGTTTGATGATCTACTACAGTTTTGTTAAATGGTATGTCTCTTCTTCTATACCATGGAGTTTTAGGTTTGGTCTTTTGACTATATACTTCTTGGAAGTCTTGGTTATGTTCAATACTTTTCTTTATATGTCTTGAATATATTCTGTCTCAACTTTTCTCTTCATCCCTGAAGTTTGTTCTTCTGCTTGATCTGACTGTTGGTGATGTTTGCTGCTGTGTTTTTTCCTTTGATTTATTATTTGTGACACTTCTATAACTTACGTTTGGCACTTTTTCAATGTTTCTATTTGCTTCTTAAATTTTTCTTCATATTTTTAAATTTTTTTTCTCTCATACTGTTTTTTGTTCATTTGATAACTCTTGCTTAGGGGCTTCCTTTGATGGTCTTAGCCCATTAATCTGCCTATTTGAATCATTGATCAGTTTTAAAAAGAGAAATGGACTCTGAATTCTTTCTCAGTGATTTAGTTTTCCATTACTGACAGGTCGAGAAGCTAGAGTGTTTTGTGGTGAGCCTGGCATTGCTGGTGTTTCTTTGTCCTGTTTGGGTATTTGTTGTAAGCCTATGCATCCTGTTAACCTTTCTCCTTTTACCTACTCTTTGGCTGTCACATTTTTGTGAGTCCCCTTAGGGATGTTTTCACCAGAAACTGTATTTCCTGCTGTTGCTTGGGATGGAAAGAGACAACAATGGTGCTCCTCACTAACCAGCAGTCTAGGCTTGGCTTTTCTCTTAGACATACTTGCCAGCTTCATGTCTGTTTAGAGTTCCTCAGCATTGGGATTCTGGTTAGAGGAAGATTACTTTATGGATACTTTTGGTGGAATGAAGAATACCAATATTTTAGTGGTGAAAGAAGGAAGGATTGGGGAAAGGAAGAAAAAGATTTCAAGTATGAATGAAAAATGAAGTACATGGGTTGGATATATGAGAGGTGGTAAAGAAAATACTGGGAAAATATATGTAGCAAAGGTTTTATTTTTAGGTGTAGAAAAGTAAGGGGGACTCACAAAAGTCTTCTCTAGGGAGGTGGAAGCTGTAATCCAGTAGCGTTAACAACCTATAATAGTGTAATTAGTAATGTGATATTTTAGAAAAAACCTAAAGAAGTAAAACACTTTATAGAATTTAAAGAGGCAGTAACATAAAATACAAAGTATTATGTTCTCAGTCCAGATTCCCCTCATTAAGACAAGGCAGCTTTCATCTCCCCTGGTCTTGTCATTCGTAACTGTCTCCACAGGTGGAGAAGTGATATTTGTCCATGTGTTTCCCTGTACCCGTTTCCCCATGAATACAGATTACTTTCTTCCTGAGTTTACTCCAATTGCTCCTTAGCAAGATACAACCCCACTCCTTGTGAATTAAGTGTCAGACTTTCCACAGCAGGAGTTTCTGAGACTCACCTCTGAGAGGATATGGGACATGGCAGCTCTCCCATCTAAGTACATTTGTGTGCTTGCTCTGGGCTCCTCCTCACAATGCTCTCTTGTGGTCAATCCACCAGCAAAAGAGGATGGAGCGACATTTTCTCTCACGGCAGTGTCATGCTCAGGGTCCCTGTTCACCTTCTGTGCATGCACACCCTTGTACTTACCCTGTTCCCTGCAGATCTTTCTGCGTGGAGTTCATTGGCAGAGACCATCAACATTGCTTTATGGTGTTATCATTGGGGTCTCGTCATGGTTCATCAACTGTGCCCCATCCACAGGCACTTCACCAGTAGAGATATTTAAGGGCCATCAGAAGAGTGTGTACGGCATCCCTGCTGCTGAATCAAAGGTAGTAGCAAGGACAAATGCTCGGGCCCATTTATGGGAGATGTTTGCTGGAGTGTAGAGAATATTCTGCTTGGTCAGTACATTAGGGAGTCAGAGGAAGCAATTTGGGTCACAGTACAACAGGTTTTGCATTTCTTCTTCCCTTGCTTGCCCAGATATGGGCTATAGTCCACCATCTTAGCAGGAAGGCCAGTGTTATCTTTGCACCTCAGCTGAGTCATGAACTTCAATATTTGAGCAGCTACAAAGAAGAGAGAGACCTGTCGGTAGGCTGAGGAGACACCTGGTACTTAGCAAGGAAACAGTGTAACGCATGCACCTTGACCTCTGACATGTGAGGTTGTGCACAAGGACCCATAGGAGCAGGAGTGTTCAGTGGAGTTCAGTCCAAGATTAGCTCTATTTGATAAGTTCCTTATTTCTCTGAATTATATGTTGCTTTTTATTTATACAAACAGGAAAAAAGACCTCCTTGAGAAAACTCACATTGATGTTAAAAATGTGTGTATTTTAAGGAATGGAACGTCTCAGGAGAGGTGATATATGCAACAGCAAGAAGTAACCTTTACTTCTGCTGGCCTTTAGACATTCCCAATCCTTTCTATTTTGTCCCCTTTGTTATGCAATTGGTCATAAGTATATTTGGTGACCAAAATTGTTGGTTTTTTTTTTCCTCATCAATGTTTTTTTGTTTAATGTGTGTTTGCCTGCACGCACACACATGCAGGCATGATAGAGAGGTTATGAAGGCTAAAGGATTCTACAGAGTCAATCCTCTGCCTCTGTCTTTGCGTGGGTTCCAGTGGTTACACTCAGGTCATCAGACTTCTGTAGCAAATGGCAAATGATTTTCCCTGCTGAGCCATCTCTCTTGCCCCTTGTCTTCATCTCTATGTTCCCCTTTTAAGGAAAAATACCAATGTATTTTTTTTTTTTACTAAGCTCACAAAGACTTCAAAGGCAAACTATCAAGAAGAGGGAAAAAATGGTATATGTCTCTTCTGAGGCTGTCTTGATTCTTCTGGCACCTCAGGACTTTGGAGAGCAGGATATTAAATATTTCTTTTCCTTTATCAAAGCGGTTGGAGAGAAGAGTGAGTAGCCAGGCTTTCTCCCACCCCTATGTGGGAGTTTGAGATAACAAGTGGCGTTGATGTGTGACATGCTGCTTCTTTCTAAGTGCATCAGGAATATTAAAACACTCCTATAATCTGTGCTTAGCCTCAAGCCTCCTTTAATGATCCTCCCAGATCTTGCAAGAGCTCAAACTAAATCGACTCTATGAGTTCAAATAGTGGAGACACGGTGTCAATTAATGGTTCTTGTCAGAACCCATAAATTATAGCACCTGTTAGCCATTTTTATATCTCCTAACGGTACTTGGGTAGCTCATTAAAGCATCTTGCCTTTGCGCTGATGTGCTCCTCAGAAGAAAAATCACCCAATGAGATAGGTCTCTGTGGCTGAACTCAGAGTCCAGGAGCACACACATTACATTTCCATGGGCAAAGTCTTCTCTGACATTTGAATGTATGTTTTTTTAATCTAAAATTTTTATATTCATTCTTCCCTATACCCTAATCTTAAAAGATACACTTTACATAAAGTTAGATTAAAATGCAAGAAAACTTTGTCTGTAAAATCCCACTTTCTCTTTTGTTCAGATATCAATAAAGTTTAGCTTATGTTACGTAAGGGAATACTGACCAGCATAATTGAGAGAATTCATAAGGTTTTTTTTCCCCATTAAACGGGACTTAAATGCCAGTTGGAGATAAGCATTCCTAAAAACATGGGATAAGAGTAAACCTTGGGTATTTCTCAAATCTGAATCATCCTTCCTCAGAATCACAGCCTTAAAACAGTTCATTTTCAGGAGAACGGACCAACTAGCTTAATATTACTAACAAATATGCTACTTCTTATTTTAGTCCAGTAGTCACAAACCTGGGGTCAAATCTTGCCATCCGTGAACAAGCTATCTATTTGCTATATGACATTTAAGATCATTGCCCTATTGCTCATCTACTCACAAAACACTGTAGAGAGAACTTTCGGCCACAGTAGACATGAACGTGTACGGGGAACTTACCAAACACTTTATAGTATGTGTGTGCTACATAAATGTCAAATAGAATTGTTTCCTAGATTTTCTTCTCATATGATATCAGCCTGACTGACTGAGAAATATGAAGACCAAGCAGTTCATAGCAGATACGATGAGGCATCTGTCTGCATTGTCAGGTCTTGGCACATGACTGTGGGCCCTACTCATCCGGAAATGACAAGACCTTAGAAGCTGACTGTTCCTGTGAGCTAAATCTGGTATGGAAATGAAAGCTCAGGACATTCCCAGCATGCCATGACTCATTAAAAAAAAAGTGTTACTATTCTTTCTATCACCTGTTAGGCTACAGTCAGCCATTTAAGTCGAGACCACCCCACGTCATTTTATTTACATATAAAAAAATGTGTGGAAAAGGGAAATAAAAATATCTTCTTCCTGCAAAAACAACCGACTCAGTGCTTATGAGGTTATAAAACCACAATAATTGTAGCAACTATTAAAGTAAAAAGTAAACTATCTAAGGGAAGGACAAATCAGCCTTGTGTAATATAAAAAAAAAAAAAACAAAAAAACAAAAAACCAGAAACCGTTTCATGGATGGGAAGTTATTTATGGTTTGTCCTAGTCTCATAGTGGAACTTGAGGCAAGGCAGATAACCTATGTCAGCATCTGTCTTTGCTGTGATTAAATCCCAACAGCAACGTGTAACCCGAAATATACCTGAAGGTGTGCTAGCTATTGAACTTTAAGATGTAATACTTGAACTATTTCCAACTGAGAAAAGGGACTGGGCAATGACTTCGACAGTGAAATGTGTTCTGGGAAAGCATGAAGGCTCAAGTTTGGATTCCTACAGGTCACACAAAAGGCCAGGCATGTTGACATGCACCTGAAATCACAGTGTTATGGAAACAAAGACGGAAAGCTCCCCTAGAGCTCACCGAGCAGCTACTATTATTGAATCAGTGATATCCAGGAGCAGTGAGAGTCTCTACCTTGAAAAAGAAGGTGCAAAATGATTAAGCAAGACATTCCACATTGAACTTTGTTCTCCCCACATGCACATAGACATTTATACATGTGCGTTCACACATGCACACACATCCATGCATGCACACATGATTGTGCAAGCACACACACAAACATATTTGCACACACGTACAAATACACTTGCACATATACACACACACACATATATGTATACATACATACACATATCAAAAAACCCTTAGACACAATTCTATTTGGAAGATAAACCTGAAAAATCAATCAATAGTTTCTAGGTTTACATAAAACGAAACAACTGAATGTCGTAGACCTGGGTTATAATACTGTTCTACTTTTAAAGAAAATTTTTATTTTAGATTTCTCATACTGGAAAATTTCAACTACAATTTTGGTGACCACTTGGCAGAGACATTGCATAAGACATTCAAAAATAGGAACAGGGTCAATAGAATTTCTTCCAAGTCCCTTTCTTCTTTTTTACAGTGTAAAAGAAAAGAAATATGTGATTAGCTTCATTAAATACAATGTTTAAAGTCCTTCTTTAGTGAGGTGGAGAGATGCTTCAGTGGTTAAGAACACTCATTTGATGCTCTTGCAGAAGATCTAGGTTATGTTCTCAGTACCATATAGTAGTTCTCAACTTTCTGCTACCTCAAGTTATGGGGGTTCTGATGCTCTCTCCTGGTTTCTGTAGGTACGGCATGCATATGATGCATATTCATACATGCAGGCAAAACACCATACATGTAAAATAAAGACAAATGCATCAATTAAAACTATGCTTTAATTTATATTGATGCAGTGGTTTGAATGAGAATGGCCCCAATAGGCTCATATAATAGAATACTTGGTCCCAAACTGGTGGAATTGCTCTGAAGGATTAGGACGTTTGGCCTTGTTGGAGGATGTGTATCACAGGAAGCCAACTTGGAGATTTCAAAGAGTTGTGGATTCACAGTGATCTCTCTGCCTTGTGCTTGTGGATCAGGATACGCATTCTTACCTTCTCCTCGATTCTGCTATTATAGACTCTAGCCCTCTGAAATCATAAGCCAAGTTAAATATTTTCTTGGTCATGGTGTTTTATCACAGTAATAGAAAAATAACTATGACAGTTGCTAATTCTGTCACAAAATTCTATTAAAAATTTGGGAACACACTCCACACAGCGCTAGGTTTATTGTCAACCCAACTGTTTTCTCATGGCATGTAGATAGTCACAGACTAACACAGAAATTCTTAACTATTAGTAATGCCTTTAACAATGATATTGTTGCAAGAATGGATTAGACTAGGTTGTTTGCATTTGTTTATTAGGGGTTGTTTTATGGTTTGTGTTAATTAATGCATGAGAAATAGAAATTGTTCGTATAGTTAACCACTGAGGTTATAACAGAGGGAATAACAGAAGGAATGGGGAAGTTTGAACAAATTAGAATGAAGATATAAAAAAATAACCTGCATGAAAATATAGAAGAAGGCTTTATTGAAAAATTGTGTTCCTTAGAAAGGCCGGTAGGAGTAAAAGCCCGAGCTGCCTAGTAGGCATGTCGTCATGTGTGGTCATAAAGCCCCTTAGAGGGAGAGTCACTGCGAAGAGTTCATAGAGCCATTTAGCAGGAGCTTGGTCACTGTGAGGTCGGAACTCAGCATAGAGAGTTCACTGTGAGTTCACAAAGCTGCCTAGCAAGCATGGGTCACTGTGGTGAGTGAGTTTCCTGCTCATTTCTGAAAACTCACATAATCTGTCGCCCCTGTCCTGGCTGTCCCCAAAGCCATCTCAAATGCTTCTACAATGGACCTTTGCAATGACTTGTCCAGATGGACATCGGAACATCCCGTTTTCTCCTAATTAAATCATTGCTTACATTTACTTAATTACATCTTTACCTACTGAGTACCAAGAGAGAAAGGGTACTCTCCTCTCAAGCCCTTTCATGATCACTGTTTGTCATAGCATTTGACACATAATTATGTTCCAAGGAAATGAAGAGGAATTGAATGTTCCTGTTCTCTTTACAGTCTTTCTCACTCAATTGTGAATGCCATGAGGTCAGGGATTTAGTCTGATTCACTCTCTGATACTTCCTTAGTATGTAAAATAATACCTGGCACAGAGCTGGTAATGTATGAATGAATGAAAACTGAATAGGAGGGAAGGGGGTGGCTAATCTTAGGCTCAGGAAAACTATTTTCTAATTTTCCATTTTAATTAGTATTTTAGGTGTTCTGACAGAACCATAATATTATACAAGAGAAAGATCTTAGTGTCTAATTATGTTTTAAATTATAACAATTTTAATAACATCATTTGTCTTCTATTCTTTTGTAACCAACTCTAAAATAGTCTAGGACTAAAACTACCAGAGAATTCCAGCTTTGCATTTCAAAATGCTTAATATTGTTGACTCTAAAAATAAAATTTACAAATAGAATGTCAAAAATTAGGTATTATGCAAAATACATATTTACATATTTAACAATGTATTTACATATTTAACTCATAAGACTCATCTCTTGACAGTTGGATTAGCCAAAGACTTTATGCTTAGCAATTAAAACTGTGGAAACAGAACAGACAAGGCTCAGTTTGTGTTGGGTTCCCATTTCCTCACCGAGCAAATCCTTTTAACAAGGTGAGACAATGTCTCATAGGCAGGAAGTGAAGGTGTTCTCAACTGGAAGTTTGAAAGCAGTTTTCATTGGGTAAACATAGTAACTGACTTCTGTGGCCCTTTAAGGCAACAGGTGTACATTCATTCTTTTTAAATCTAGAAAAAAAAATCCCTTATGCATAAGTAAGAAATAAGTCTGATGGTGTTTGTTTGTTTGCTTTTACATCAACATCCAATTTAGAACCTGTGACAGATTCAGCTGCTCTTAAACTGAAACCCTATTTCCAAGGCGTTTGTGTCAGCTTGGCAAGGTTCACAGCTTAATTATCTCTTAAAGCCCATCCTCTCTCTTAGAACCTTACCTAGTCATAGGAGTCAGCAACACAGTAAGGTGCTCACCAGCTAATCAGCACAGAGCAAGGCACATCTGGAGAGAGTGTAGAACCTCAGACATTTTAAAAACAATTCCTAGGCTGATATTCATTTCAGAGCTTACAATAGCTATACCCAGGCTTCTCTATGTAAGGAGGGGGTATGGAGTAAGTAACAGTGTCTAGTGATAATTTTAAGGGTTGAATAAAAACAGAAAATACTAGCTGTGAGGGAAAGTTATTGAACCAATGTTTATTTGAATAACAGAGTGGTGGTGATCTAGAATTCAGAAATCTCTGTTTTCTCAATTTTTTCCCTTATAGTATACCATCAAATCATGATATTAATCTCCTTATTGATAAATCAGGACATCTCAAGTCTAGTACCTAATAGACTTCCTTTGTGAAGGAACAAACATGCACTCAGTCTTTTATGACTGGTGGGAAAGAAAGTATTAAGTAACATTCATTATTTTATTCAAATGTGTTCCAAGATCGTCTCCCATATAATGTGAGTGTACACAGTTATAAAGTATGACCTATTTTACCTGGACTAGAGTTAACTTCTGCTTTTCTATTTCTGTCTTAGGCATTATTCTCATCCCAAGTTAGGTTTGTGTTAGACCCAGCATTTTTCAACCAAAATGAAGCAAAAAAATACTTGATTAACAAGAGGCCTGATGTAGTGGTTCTAGACTGGGCAGAGTCTTGCCTTGTGGTTCGATCATGTCTGGGGACATGTGGTCACAACTTGTGGGAGAGGCCTTCTACTCCTCCAATTTACTGGGTGGAAGTGCTGTGGTATGGCCATAGTACCTAGCACTGTTCCCCATTTAAAAAAATAAAAAGACTATCTAGCACCAAATGCTGCTAACGCAGAGCAGCTGATGAACTGACGCCCATATCCGGAGCCCAGGCAATGTGTTCAGTGTTGGATGTAGACACTGAGAAGAACCCATCATTCTCTAAACTAAAGTTATCACTTTATTTTCAGAGTTCAGATGTCATCCATTTTGAAAGTCTTTTTGAGATTTCCAATTCTCTGTTTCAATATAGGAATCTTACCTTGTTATTTGATGAGTATAGGACATTGGTGAAACTTTGATTGGCATCAGAGCTGGTAATGTATGAATGAATTACCCATACTTCTCAGCACCTTTAATACTTCTAAACTGAACATTTCACAGGGACCAATTGTTCTGTGCTCTGGCTTCTAACAGACTCAGGCATACGTATCAAAGCCTGAAAATCAGTAAAAGTTTCTGTCCCACTACCATTGATTTTGGCAATAAGTGTCTTCCCCCCTCAGAATATAAATTGAATTTAAATTAACAATTATTTTGTATATGTTGTACAATGATTAATGAACTAATCCCGGTATTACTTGGAGGACAAAGGAGAGATGCTTCCTGGTGGCATCAGGAGAGTGCCGGGAGCCAGTCAGGACTTTTAATCCAGCTTTACCCCTTGCAGTATGACCTTGGTAAAAAAAAAAAAAAATCAATTAAACCAATATTTATCTCTTATTGAAGATGTGGATAATACTTAAATCTCCTGTGAGCAGTGAGATAAATGCCGGCGAACTAATTAATTTACAAATTATGGGATAGATTTAGAGTACGAAGCACCGATTCCCCTCATCTGTAATGACATCACATAAATCTGAGATACTGTGGACTGTGGGTTCCAGACTGAGAATCCAAATTTAATTTTTGAGAAAATTGTGGGACTAAACTAAAGACCCAAGTCCTCAGACCACTATGTCGATGCTCCTTTTAGTGTGCTGTAAATGTGATTTACATTTGTACGATCACAACATAAAAAGCTAGCAAGCTTTCTCCACATGTGTAAATTTTCCATAGTTGTTCACAGAAGCACTGACAGTCATCAAAGAGAATCCTTTGGAGTTTGTGTTGATTACAAAGCTGAAAAACAGCTCCCATAGTTTATTAGTTTATAATGCTTTGGGCTGACATATTTATTCTTTATATATGGTTTTTATATCATTATTTTATAAATGCCAATATATATAGTTATATAGATAATGATAGATAGAGATATAGATGATAGATGGGTGAATGGACAGATGATAGGTAGATAATAGATGGATGAATAGATGATGGATGAATAGATGATAAATAGATGGATAGATAGATGATAGATAGATAGATAGATAGATAGATAGATAGATAGATAGATAGATAGAATACAAGAATTTAAATTTAGGTGTATTTTCTATCACCCTGTCCCCTTATGGGACCACCATCTCATGAGCTCAGTGCTATGCAGATTCTCCTTTCTTCAGGTTTGTCATATCACTAGGATTCTGAACTTCTACCATGCAAATCTCCACACATATTTCTAGATATTTTTACCATGTGCACAGTGGTGGCATCTTACCTCTCCTAACCCATCTTCTCAATGCCAGCAGTAGACCCCAGGCTCCTAAATTATCAGAGAACTCATCTCAGAGTTTGAAAAGAAGGAGGCAGAATAGGGTTCTGCACTCAAAGTGGCAAGATATAGTTCAGAGAAGGTATGGTCACTGCCAGGTTCTTTAACATGTCCCTATATAGTGTCTCCACACATACCAGCTTTCTATTCGAAGTTCAAACACACTGCACACACATACACACACACACACACACAATTGAAAGAGAAAAGGCTACCTTGTGTTTTAATTTCTACTAACACCTTTTGTTCTCTCTGGAAATTGCATGCTGTGGTCTAGAAATGTAAGCACCAAACATATCAACATGTATTTCATAAGAGAAATGTTTGATTGTGTAAGAATCCCTTAAAACTTTTTCTATGTTTTGTTCTATTCTCTGGTTCCTAGACCTTCATAATGCCCACCAGCATAGGCTGAATAAAATCTTTTCACTTGATATAATTTTAATGACCTGATTCATATCTATTGCTTTCATACATATTCATATGAAGACCACATAACCCCCAGAAAAATGGAACTTATGCTGTGAATTGATTAGCGTATTAAGCAATCATATCAGATGCATACAAAGTAATATGTACTCCATTATCTGCAATGACTTTTTTCAGGCTAAAGCTTTATTTATTCAACATACTGTATCATGCATAACAGCCTTAAAAATATTAAAGCTAACTTGCTAGTTAAGGTTCACATGATGAAACCCCTGTGCAAGATAGGGAAGCTTACAACCTAAAAGTAATGTATTAGACTCCCTCTTTTCTATGAAAATTCTTAGAATTTAAATCCTGCTTTCAGGACAATGCAGAAAAGGAAGCCTTAAATCATCTGAAACATGTAACTACAAAGGGATCTGAAGCATGTGACTACTTCCCAATACATAGTCTCTCTCACAAAATTTAATCAATGACTCTGAAGAGCAAACATGAACTGTGCTATGTATGAATTCTTGAAAATAAGAAGTGTGTGTATATGTACACATATGTGATGTATGTGGAGGGGGATGGCTATGCATGTACATGTATATGGGCATGTATGTATCTACGTCCATGTATATATGTGGATGGGGTGGCCATGTACATATATGTTTGTGTATGTGTATGCATGTGTGTGTGGGCATGCATGTATGTGGGTGGGGTGGGTATATGCATGTATGTAGGTGGAGTAGGCATGTGTATGTATGTATGTATGTGTGTGGACAAATATGTGTGTGCATGTACATTGTATGTGTGTAAATGTATGTGTGCATGTGTGAGCATAATGTAAGTTTACCCCTCATGCAAAAGCTATTTTGCTTCAAGGAAGTGAACCGTTTTCACCCTGTGATTTCAAGTTGAAATCCCTGAGTCTCACTCTATTCTTTAAAGGAGAAGTGGAAAAAGGAACTGTTTAATGCCAAGTCTAACCATCTCAGTAGTCTTTTCAAGATAGGACTACTTAAACCTCTTTAAAGTATGAGATTCCTGCCGCTACCCTCACCACAAAAGAGATGAGAATTCACTTAGCATTCTATCTGCCACCTCCTTTGGATTGTTCTTTTACCTTTGAAATGTTCGAGTCATTCTGGCTAGCTCCTTATAAGCTGCCACTGTGAGATGACATTTAAAGCGAGTGAAGGAGATATAGATAGCACGCTCTGTAAACAAACAGAGCCAGTCTTGCCTAGAACACTGCCCTGGGATGCTGTGCTCTGTCTTGCTCTTCTGTGCATGAGGCAACCCCCAAATCATAAATTCTGTTTCACAGAACCACAATATTTACTACCAGAGGAAAATAGATTATTAATTACAGCCAAAGGCTGCTTTGATTAAATATACAATTAATTAGCTATGCTAAGCCCATCCATCCCAGAGCTCCTAATATTTTCAGCCGGATGATTCTTCTAGTACTTTTAATTAAAATTGTTCTAAAAAGCCACAAGTTAGCTGCGTGTGCACTTAAACTGAAGTTCTCTCGGCAGTGTTTCCCTGCTTTCCGTATGCCACATAATTAATCTTTAGTGATTAAATGTACATAAAATCATCAGAGATGCAAAGCAATTTGTGCAGACATGGAACAATGGAGAGCTTTTACCGGGCCTTTGCAGGATGATCGTTTTATCTGCTGAAAATTATTTCAAAAGCCTAAAGATGTTAATTGTTTGGAGGAAGGAAGTTTACACAATTTACCCTTTTCCACGTTCTTCCAAACAGAGCAAAATAAAGTAAACAGTATTAGTACTGAGACATGGTGTGGCAATTCAGGAACATGATGACTCTATTTGCCAGTACAACCATTGTTTTGCCCTGTTCGGTTGGCTTCCTAAGGCATCCATAGAACCTATTAAGACACTGTCTTCACAAAGACAAAGTACGTGTAACAATCCCATAAGGATTCTCTTTCTATTGCATACTACATGGACACAAAGTAGCAGGGAAAGGAAGTCTTGTGTTCACAAAGTGCTGCTCCCAATACCCTTTGCAGCCTAACTGTCCCTGTACAACCCCGAGAGACCCAGAGCCTTGAGTGGCTGCAGATCTGCATACAGCCCAGCTGATGTCTCATGGACAGTCTTCCTGTTCTCATGCCTCAGTGACTGTCTACTTCAGAGAAAGAATGAACACCCAGATAGTATTTTCCTATGCACTTTATCCCATCTCCAAGGCTGTCCCTGCTAACAATGTCATGTCACATATGTTTTAAAATGGGCCTTAAACAGAGTATCACAAGGTAGAAGATATTTTAATATCTTATACAAAATAGCGTAAGTTGGTTTTAAATAAATTTCACTTTTGTCTTCCACAGCATTCTATCTTTTTAAAAGATGTATTCCTTTTTATGTGTATGTGCTTAAACGTGTGTGTGTGTGTGTGTGTGTGTTGTGTGTGTGTGTGTGTGCATGCACACATGTGTTCAGTACTCACAAAGTCCAGAAGGAAAGGCCAGATTTCCTGAACTAGACTTATAGGAAGTTGAGAACTGTGAATAGAACCCAGGGTCCTCTGGAAGAGAAGCAAGCATTTTAAACTGCTGAGCCATCTCTCCAGCGCCTCCATCTTTTAGTGTATAAACTATTTCTTTTGCACACCTATGAGTTTGAGAAAGTTGGAAGGAGGACTTTGAGAAGGTCTGACCTGTGTCTGTCAATGCTTTGGAGCAGTGGCCCTATGGAGCTGGCCTTTCTGTGGTGGCTTTACATCATAGACTGAGCTCTACCAAGTAGCAGAATATATTCACATTTTAGAATTGATTGTTGAAGATGATTTAAACTTCCTGCCTCTTCTAGGATCATGACAATTTGTTCAGATTCTGACTTATCCTTTCAAATTAGTGTGAAATCCCTTTCCTTCTGTAGACTCTAGGCTGGAAATGCCCCTGGTGAGCAGACCATGCTAGCCCTTTCTAGTGATATATATATATGTGTGTGTGTGTGTGTATGTGTATGTATTTCTAAAGCTCTTACATATCCCATATAGTACAGTTTATATCCCATATGATGTATATTACTTTGGAAGTTATGTGAAGAGAATGGGGGAGAGAGGGAGAGATAGGTAGGTGGTTAGATAGATGATAGATAGATAGATAGATAGATAGATAGATAGATGATAGATAGATACATACATAGATAGATAGATAGATAGATAATACATAGATAGATACATAGATAGATACATAGATTTATAGTGAGACAATTTTCTACATAGGTGGATTATCTTCAAAAGAGCATAGGTTTAGGCTACTAGAGGTAAGTATTTTCCAGAAGTAGGTATTTTCTAAAACAACCACTAAAGTTGGAAGCCTACAAAAGATGCACTTTTATACAGACTGCATGTATGATTTTAGGCTCAGTCCTTAACTTCTACAGCTCACATTCTGCCCAATGTAGACTTAATTGGTCAGAGTACAAAGTGTAGAAAGGTTGCTTGGTGAGGCTGCTGATGCGGTGTGACCCTTAAGAACAAGATGAACAACGGAAGCATCCAGGTGCCATTTCACAGCCCTTTCAATGTCCCCTTCCACTTGGACTTTGCTCTACTGCCCAGCCTTAGCCCAGGCACACACACCATGTCTCCCTATTTCCTTCCTAGTGATTTCTCTGCTTCCATTCAGCTACTTCTCATCACAGCCTTCAGGGTTATTTACCTAAACTTAATGGAAACCAAGGGACTTTCAGAGGAAATTTGTTGAAATTGAATCCCTCGACATAACCCATAGAAGACCATGGGAGCCTTGTAAGTCTCCTCTCCTGTCTTCCCCATATTCAAACCATCCACACAAGGGATCTCGCACAAGTCCTCAGAAGACTTGCACCTCCACATCTTTACACTTCAATTCCTTTCTTATCAATGAAGTCTATACATCTCTTTACTGTTCAGGACTCACCTTCCCTGTCATAGAAATGGAGTGACCCGCACAGCACAGCCAGCCATCTCCTCATCTCTCTGAGCTATGCATCAAAACTCATGAATTTCTTGAAAAGGATCCAAAGATAAGACAGAAACTAGGCATGATCTTAGACAGAATTTATCTATGTAAATAACATATTTTGCTTATATTCTCCCCTCTCCATTATCTTCTCCTCTATCTCCACAACCTTCTCTTCTTCACGGCAAGTTTATTTCCAACTTTCAAGTCTTTTTTCCCCTTTAATGGGCCAATGTAGGTTGTCTACCTGAACCTGGGGGAAAGGGTCTTGAATAAGAATAACTTACCAGTGGCCTTTAAGGAATATGACTCACCTTCCCTCAGCAATGACTAACCACCTGTAGTTTCCCATAGAATGGGAAAGCCTCATGAACCCCTCCTTCCTCACGGTAGCATGTTCATGGTCATACTCTTATGCAGGTCTTGTCTAGGTAGTCAGTCACCATCGGTGTAAGTTTTGAACACAAGGATGTTGGATTTTGGTGTGGTGGTTGCTTTTGCTGTTCTTTGGGTGTTTTTGTTTGTTTATTTGTTTGTTTGTTTTTTACACAACTATTTGTGTTCTGATTACAAAGATTCCTTTTCTTTAGCACAATGAAAAAAATGAATGGTCCTGTTAAAACATTTGACTTCTCACAGCTTTTTATGGGCTGTTTAATTGCCAATGACATTTTGTTCTTCATGAAAACTTTGAGTTGATTTTAGTACCATTTACCTTGCTTGTGCCTTCTGCCTTTTCATCCTCAAACCTGTTCCATACCATGCTGTGTCTCCAGTAGAATGTCTCATTAAGTTAGAGAGAGTTGCACCAGATATGCCAAAGACTCAACAGATAGGTTATTAATGACCACCTTTATGAAGTGTACATTATCTTAGGAAGTGAAAGGTCAGGCAAAGTGGTTATCCTACCATTTCATCGGCAGACTCCTCTCCTTGGGTGTTCAGCTATTACTCATTGCTTATAGAGCCACTTGAGATACAAAATGTCTTTTTGTAGGAGAGAGAACTCCTACAATTAGCCAGGAGGCAGCCATTTATCTTTTTAAACAGCTTAGCTTGGAGAAGAATAAGATGCTCAATGATATTCACCAAATGAATTATTATGACAGTGATAAAGCTATTGATGCCAATTTGGGATTTTTGCCTTTAGGGATGTGTGTTTGTGCGTGTGTGTGAATGCCCTCGTGCACACAAGAGGGAAGGTAGCAATTACAGGAGCGAGGATGCATTCCTCTAAAGGTATACAAAAATAGGGCTGTAGACCGCTCAAGCAGTTAAGAGTACTCTCTACTCTTCCAGAGGACCTGAGGTGGGTTCTCAGCATCCATTTGGTAGCTTTATAACCTCTTGTAAACTCTGGCTTCAGGGAATTCCATGCCCTTCTCTGGCCTCAGTTGGCACCTACACATATATGGTGAATGTTCTCTCTTCTCTCTCTCTCTCTCTCTCTCTCTCTCTCTCTCTCTCACACACACACACACACACACACACACTCACACACACATACACACACTCACACACACATACACACTCTTTCGTGTGCGTCGACCCTCCCCCCCAACTACTTTAAATCTTATAAAAATGATATGTGAAAACAGAAACAAATTTGGCAGGAGCACTTCACCAGCCAATTTCTAATAATTATTTGGGAAATCTAATTGATTACAGCATAAATCCACTTTTAATTATCAACAAAGCAATATTTTTGGAACAGTTCAAACTGACAAAATTTTTACTCATCAAAAAATTCCAGGATGGCAGTTAATTCAGAGATTCATGATTGGTTGGTGTGTAACAAATCGGTGGCTGTTCTGTGCTCAGCGGAACGGCCCATGTTCTAGTGAATGGCCCCACAATCATGTGCATACAGCAGCACTAGAAGAACTCAGGATATTGTTTCTAAATGGGACATCTACATAATGCCCTCACTTTCCAAGGCACAGGGGACAGTGGAAAGTAGGAGACAGAAAAACTGGACAAGCCATTGGTTGGGACAGACTGCTACAAAGTAGTGCACTCATGAACTTACAGCATCTGTGGCTACCTACACAAAAACATTACAAACCAAGCCAGTCAGCACCAGGACAGCCATAGGAGGGATGTATGAGGTCTCACCCCAAGCTATGGTGGTTAATAGATGCTAAAGGAAGGAGAGTCAAGTTTTCCTCAAGAGTCTTGTTTTGTTTTGCTTTTCAAGACAGAGTTTCTTTGTGTAGCCCTGGCTATCCTGGCACTAGCTCTGTAGACCAGGCAGGCCTCTCAAGTGCTCGAATTAAAGGTATGTACCACTACAACCACCAGCAGTGGCAGTCTTAGGCATCATTGGCTTCCCATGCTCTAGGGGATGGTCCCATGGCTATGCACATAGGGTCAGAATTAATTCAACTCAGTAGTGTTGTTTCACAAAAAAGGCATGAAGTTGGAGGAGAAAGTATGGGGTGAACACGATCTAAACATATGGTATACATGTATGAAATTTTTTTAAAAGTTCCAGGAAGCACACAAAGAATTCCTAAATATCATTCACTTATATTCCCAAACTTTTGACATTAGTTAATGCTGGCCTTAGCTCCCTCGTCAGGTCATAAAGGTGGACTCCCAGTAGCAAACAAATGTGACATTGTAAGTAGATACTGAAAGAACTCACTACCCAAAACCAAATGCATCCCACAACTGATATGTTAGCTAGCTCGGAATCATTTTTCCCTACAGTGCAGGTGTATACTAATGCACCACGTTGTATCCCATAAATATGTATCATATTAAGCAGATAAAGATTTCCATCTATTGCTCTTCCCTAGTTATTTTTCTCTCAAATTTGCCAACATCTCTTTATTTTTTTTCCTACTATTAAATCATATTCCACTTATTATTTGTGCCTTGGTTTGGGCTAGTGAGTCACCTGTTTCTATCAAGTGTGCCCCATATTGTCAGATAGACTTGGAGAAGGTGATGGGAATGGGGATCTGCTCAGACCTGTTGACCTGGAAGGTGAGCCAGGGCTATGAGCAATATGTAGCAAATGCTGTTAAGCTGAAAGTCACACATGTAGAAGAATGTCTCGTTATTACTGGTGAGCAAGCCACATACAGGAAGTGGGAAGATTGCAACAGAGGCTATGTATAGTACTCAGGATGTGTTAGATCCCAAATATGGCTTCATGGAGCTGTGACAACGGAATAGGAAAAGGACAGAATAAAGTATTCAAACATATACCAAAGAAAAGACAACAGAGGAAATGCAACCTGAAAGGTGAGGCCCCAAAACCATGCTTATAAATCGATTCCTAAACAACCTAAAAAAGATCCATGCATCTGAAAATTACTCCTTACATCTGAAAATTAAACAAAGGAGTGAGCATCGCTTCTATGTGAGAAATTCTGTCAAAGTGAACTGTGGATAGATCAAGGAGCAGCAGGCTGGACCATTGTTGTGATATTGTGACCCCAGGTACCACAATAGGTTCCTAGGATTGTCTGTTTGAGGAATTTTGGGACTAGGTCTTACTAAGTAGCCTAGGCTGACCTAGAACCTGCCACCTTCCTCCATCCTGATTCATATAAGTCTTCCTGAATTGCAGGGAGTCTTCAGTAGGACTACATACACAATTTATTTTAACTTACTCAGTTCTGTAGGGTTATGGATGTATAATATGCCTGTCTAAGTCAGTGTTCTATTGCTGTGAAGAGACACCATGGCCACAGCAACTCTCACAAAGGAAAGCATTTAATTGGGGCTAGCTTACAGTTCAGTGGTTGAGTCCATTATTGTCATGCTGGGAAGTATGGTGACATGCAAGCAGACATGGTACTGCAAAAGAAGCTAAGAGTTTTATGACAGGAGGAAGAAGAGAGAGCCCCTGGGTCTAGCTTGGGTTTCTGAAACCTCAAAGTCCCACTCCCAGTGACACACTTTCTCCAGCAAAACCACACCTACTCCACCATGGCCACACCTCCTAATCTCCGTCAAGTAGTGTCACTCTCTAACAACCAAGCATTCAAATATATGAGCCCATGGGATTTATTCCTATCAAACCACCACAGTGTTATACAAGGCACATAGCAAGGGAGGATCCCAAAATGTCACATTATAATTTAAGTAATGGTATTAATAAGGATGGCATACACATCCAGAGTAGGCAGCACACATGCAGACATACAAGAGGCCAACAACTATTGGGTTGGTAAGGGGTCTGCACCCAGCAGACTGTTGCTTTTTATCTGCACAGAAATGCTGCAGGTCAATGGACAGAGGTGAAGGTTCCAATGTCAGGAATCTCCATTGTCTGTGACAACCATGTGCCTGAAACCTGGGAGTTTCAGAGCTCTCAGGAATCTGGCACACTCATACACAATAAAATGAAGCCACCTTTCTCTCATTGTCCAGACAAGACAGAAAATTATTCAGGTCTACTCCTAGATAAGCCTGATCATTTTGTCACACAGATAATTACTATATCAACCTACAAAAGGAAGACCACTGGACTGTCTCCTCAAGAAGGATACAGGGCACAACAGATGTGGCAGTCAATGCAATCTATGATGTACTCGTTAAATGAATATTAAATACACACATACCCAGCACAAATCATTTTTCTTACTGATAATTTTTTAAAAATTATTTTTCTTACTGATAATTTTTTAAAAATTATCTTACTGATAATTTTTTAATTTCAGTCAATGTCTTAGTAAGGGTTTCCACTGCTATGAAGAGACACCATGACCACGGCAACTCTTATAAGGACAACATTTAAATGGGGCCGGCTTACAGGTTCAGAGGTTCAGTCCATTATCATCATCAAGGCAGGAATACATGCCAGTATCAGGCAGACATGGTGATAGAGATAGAGCTGAGAGTTCTACATCTTGTTCTGAAGGCAAACAGGAGAAAGTTTGGCTTCCAGATAACTAGGAGGAAGGTGTCATTTCCCAACCCCACAGTGACACATCCTCCAACAAGGCCACACCTCCTAATAGTGCCACTCCCTGGGCCATATTCAAACCACCACAGTCAATCTCTCATGAGGTTTTCTTCATTATTAAGATGTATTTTACAAAACATCTTGCTATATATCCACGGCTGGCTTCAGACTCACAATCTTGCCTCAGTCTCCATAGATTGCAAGCATACCCAGCTGTCTTGGATATGTTTGTACATTCTGACTTCTGAGTTACTTTCACTATGCTTTTCCCCAAATGCTGCACTCAATTCATATGACAGATGTCCTCGTGGAATCAACATATCTAAGTTTGGGGGAGGAAAATAGATGCTGAAATTCTTTCAAACCAACTTGAAAATTATGTCAGAAGTGTTTTAACGAATATAGATTTAGAGTTATTTTTTAATGATTTCATATCAAACATTTAATAGGAATTTAAATATCACTTCCTATGTCCATGACATGTTGTCTGACCGGTATCATCTCTCTAGTTAGCAAGTAGAGAATTTAATATCAATAGAATTAAGTACTTTCACATTTTAGCCTTAGGAAAATAATTAATGAACTCAAGCTATGAGTGATTGTAAAAGGTCCCATAGGTTAACCAGGCAAAGTATCATGACCAAACAAAATTATAATACTCTGGCCTTTTATATTTCAACCTGAAATTGGGTCATAGCTGTACAAAATTTTGGGGAACTATACTTCCCTTATTAAGTATTCTGGGTTTGTTGTTGTTTCCTTTGTTTGTTTGTTTTCTTTTTGAATCAGGGCTTCTCTAAGTTGCTTTGGCTGTCCTGATATATAAAATCTCAAATTTATAGAGATCCACCTGTCTTTGCCTTCCAAGTGCTGGCATCAAATAGTCTGCTACCATGTCCAGCTTATTAACTCTTCTTACATTTGCTCTCTCTTGGAAGAGGTAGATACTTAGAAATCTTTATTTTTCTTAAGAGGCATTGAAACTCTTATCAGCCCTAGGAAGCAGTGCTAGAACTGGCCTCTCACCTGAGTAACTTCTTGGGACTCCAAAATAGCAGGCCTGTTGTTTTCCTGATCTTCAGGAGAATTGTGTATATAGTTGGATATGGAGGAACAATCGAAAAGGGGCAGCTTGTATCCAAGTGGAGGTCACTGAATCCTGGGAAGGGTGACCAATTTTTGCAGTATATCTCTAAGGGTAGATGATCCCATTAAACAGAAGCTTTGTCAAACGTTGTCCTAATGTGGTTTACGTAGGAAAAGCTTCTTTCTTTACTCAAATTCACAGGTTGTTATAGATTAATTAGCCCATCTGCCATAACAAACGGATTCTCACATCGTTTGCACTGACTGCCGAAAAGTGAATTTTTTTATCCTCTTAAGATTGTGCCACCAATATAATGAAAAAAAAAAAAACCCAATTACTGTTAAAAACATGACTTATTTGTTTCAGACATCTAAAAGCGTGTACATGTTAATTACAAGCCATCAATCAGATATATAACCTTGGATCTATTTCTCAGTGTTGAATGGACTGAGGAAGAATGTCATGCAATTAGGCATTAGCATCCCACCATCATGTGTGCTCACTGGGTAATCAGAATATACACTTGATTCAGTTGAGAATTCTCAGTTGCTTCCAGGCCCCAAATTAGTCTGCATTAGCAGAACCCCATGCCAGTATATAGTCTGCCACCATTTAATCTGTATGAGCATAGCCTATCGACAGCTCTCTAAGGATACCCTGCCTAAGGATAGCCCCATTCTACTCTTCAGTGTACATGAAGATAGCCCCATGCCACTGTCTGTCCTGAAACTTCTATGTTTTGCATCTCTCCCTCTTCCTTGCCTTGGCCCCTCTGGTACCCTATTTTTGTACAATATGCTTTCCCACTTCCCTTAGTCAGGTGCCTTACTTTTCTGGTCACAGTCTTCCCCCTATGCAATAGGCAGCCTGTTATCCAGGGTCAACCAAGCAGATATTTGCAGTTGTAGGTAGTTGAATTGTATTTACTTCATTGAAATAAATGTAGAACCATAGTAGAACCATAGTAGGTAGAACCATAGTAGAACCATAGTAGGCTTGTGATTCCTTAACAAGCTTCCAGTTATTATAGGGACAGGTGCAATTGTCCTGTTTGCTTTATAGCACTTTACCTCTTACTCATTCTGTCTCAAAACTCCTTCAGCAGAAATCCCCTTTCCTGCAGTCTGCCTGACTCAAATCGCAACTCCTTATGAAACTCCCTTGCATGAGGACTTTGAGTTCTAGCCTGTGACTTAGCATTTTTTTTTCTTAAATAATGTATTTCCATTAGTTTTGCTTCCAAGAGTCTCTTCCTACTTCTGTCTTTCCCAAAATCAACTTTCCTATTTTAGCAATGAAACAATTATCGTGTTTATATTGAGGATACATTACACATATCTAGGTACCTTTCCTGGAGGGCTTCTTTACTTCTACTCTCAAATTAAAAGACAAATAAGCACTGTGCATTGTCCATACAAAATCATATTTAAGACTGAACCACAGAAGGATCTAGAAAAAAAAAAAAAGAAGGCGGCAATACAATGAGGAATCAAATCCATAAGACAGGCTCCATGAGACACCAGATCCCCTGATGGTTTAAATACTTGGAAAAAAACTGTTTACAACTAATTATTTGTTGATTTGCTGCACATTTTTTTAAAATAGAATTAATGTTAAATATTTTTCCAATGTTCTTCCTCCTGGCCATACCTGCAGATAACTGAGCAAGGCAACTGCCAGGAAAGTCCTAATTAATCTATTCTTTCTTCTGTTGTGAAAGCCGTAATTTATAAACTGCTGACCTTTTGGAAGGCTAACAATATGTTGATGAACTTCAAGTGAAGTGAAAACACAGTGTTTAGTATTAGTAGTCCTCACATTTTCGAGGAAATCACGTGGAGTATCGGAGCCTTTAAAGGTCAGAGACTTCCTTACTTTGAGAGATATTAAATGGCTTATGAAATAGAGGTCACCCATATGGTAACTGACAGAAAAGAGCATTGCCCAACAGGGAAGTAAAAGACTTGAGATTACATTGACAGTCCTTTTTAAAGATTATATTTGACTGTCCTTAGAACAAAGAATCAAATTTGCATATAAATGCCATGATTGTGAGTGAATAGGTATACAGGTCATAGACTCAACAGTGAATGATCTTACTGTATAAAGATTAATATTATTGGTATACACTGGATGTTGCCATGAGTCGCCATGAGAACTTGTACGCTCTTTTCTTTTGTATCTTAAAACACTTTTCAGTAAATTTTGCATTTCTGTAGTTTTTATTATAAAGACTAGAATTGTCAAAATTAATGTTAGCAAAGAGGTAACACAAGGAATGGGTATGGAAAGAAACATTTTAATGTAACATTTATTTGTTTTTAGAGAGTTTTATACATGTATGAAGTGGATTTTGACCAATCCACTCCCTCTTGCCTCTATCCAACATCCCTGGAATCTCTATAATATAGCCCTTCTGCAATCTCATGTCTTCTTCTGTCTTGGTTTTAACTCACCAAGACCATTTGTTGCCCATATGCACACATGTGAGGAGTCACCTGTGGAGCATCGGAAGCCTACCAGTGACCACATCCCCAAAGAAAACTGACTCACCATCCCCAACAGCCATGCAAGGCCAATAGCTTCTCAGCTGCGGGTGGGCCACCTGAGTCTCTGCTCTATCCATGCCAGAATTTTGATTGGCTTAATCTTACAAAGGTCTGCTGCTGGTATTAAGCACAGCTACTTGAGTTGTGATACAATGGCCGTGTTGCATCCAAGAGGACAGCATTTTACATTGTTCCTCCCCTCTTTTGGCTCTTACACTGTTTATGTCCCTCCTTCCGGGATGTTTCACAAGCCTTGTGATGGGGGTAGCAGTTATAGTGAAGCATTCAGGCATTTATTCTCAGCACTATGAACAGTTATGTGTCTCTTATTAAGTGGTGCTCAGTGTAAAAGGAAGCCTCTCTAACCAAGACTGGGAACAGCCCAGTTCTATGGGTCCAAATATAAATATTTAGATGGCAGTTTGACAACCAATACTATTTAGCAGCACAATAATATATTCCTTTCAGGGCCTATGACCTCCCCATCCATTTATAGATCTTGTCTCTTTGCAGAGCAAGAACTTAATGTGTTTTAAATTTGTTGGTTTTGTGTTTTTCTCTTTCACAAGTTTCAACTGTACGGTTCCTAGTCTGCAACCTTACATCACACATCCCGTGATTTCTGGAAACTCAATTTTTAAAGTCATTTTTGCTTTGAAGGTCACTAAAACAAATATGAATACTGAACATAAAAATTAGGTTGACACATAGGCAAGACACCCAGCCACGTCAGGGAAAAACTAGATTAATGACATCGTCTGTTCTCTGCTTGCTGACAGACACACTTTCTACACCAGTAGACTCTAATGTGTTTCTGAGTCAATCCTGGCCACACATTTCCTTTCCATAGATATTGCTTAAAGCTCCTTCAAAAGGACAAGAGTGCCTGTCTTCACCCTGCTACTGTCAGGTAGAGATTGTTTTTGACGTAAGATTGTCCTAGAGGTAACATAGCAACTCAGTTCCAGGAGAAGGTAAATAGAGAGGAATACACTGAGAGTTCTTTGAGAAGGAAATGGCGTGGAACATGGCAAGAGAGACTTCACTAAATTGAAGGATAAAGGGTGGAAGTGAGTGGGCAGTTCTCACCTCTGTCCAGGCCCTTGAAGCGTCTTACTAATGGTTGCTCATCTCCATAATCTGAAACTCATGAATCCTGACCACACCAAGACACATGGAGGATGGCAATGGACTATTACATTCCAGCCTCTGTTTATGATTCTTTAACTATCAGTCCTCAGGGAGATGGTGATGGCCCTAGCCTTGGGGTACAGTCATCCAGAACGAGCTCAAGGAATGAATTACTGTGTACATAAATGTCCTGTGTCCACCTATCCTATATGCCCAAGTTAAATACCCAAAGTTGTGTCAATGAAATTTTAGGGTCATTTTTCAAGTTTGGTCCATAGAGACAAGAATCAGACCGTGAATGTGCAGCTTGGTAAATGTGTGCATACTGCTAAGTACCACCCAGACCTCCATCTGAGAGTCTCCCTAGCGATCCAACAACTGAACTAGGATGTGTTTTGCTGGTGTGGAACCTTAATTGCTCATTTTTGAGGGCACATTAACTCTTTCAGGGTCCATTGAGAAAATAGGTCATTAAGCTTTTCTCTGGATACCATGACACTTTCATCTGGCATCGTGTCATTTACCCTTTGCCCTACACGTGTTCTGAGCACACACGCTTTCTTTGTCTACTTGGGGAGAGAGAATTTTGCTCATTTGAGTGTCAACAATTATTCCACAGCCAATGTGACTTCCTCTCCCTATTGGACACTCAGGGCTTGTTAAGAGTTTGCCAGTTCACGGTAATTATCACTGTTTCACCAACATGCTGGTGATTTAGATAGATGTCTAGAGATGACACCATTTCCAGGGTGTTTGGGACAGGATTTTGCTACTAAATGCATCTTCATATCTGCAAGAGCCAAGATTAATTAATTTTGGATAATTCTGCACTCTAGAGATATTCATTAAAAGAACCTCCATTCATCAAGTGTGTTATCAGGACATAGTTGAGGGCAATAGTTTGACACCATTTGAAAGCAGTTTAAGAAAGAGTTAGGTAAATGTTTGGGTGCTACAAACACTGGGGGATGTTGCTGGCCTTTAGAAAAAAAGAACGCTTTTTCCCATTTGTAAATGCAAATGGTTCTGTCACTGTTGAGAAATTACAATGGAAAAGGGAAGACAGTTCACCCATGTTCTATGTCTGAAGCTACCTTAAAGACTTAGACATTGAAATGAGTGAGGCTCCAGAAGGGTATGGTATCCTCTTTCAAGGGGATTTAGATTAGTATTCATTCCAAGCATGGATAGGTCACCTGGAACTCTGTCAAAATCCTAGTTCTGACTCATCAGGTCCAAGGTAGATCCAGTGGCTCTGCATGTTAACAAACTTGCTGGTGATGTTGATGCTACTGGTTGATTTATCATGCTGAATTGTGATGGTTTTATATGATGCATGCATTCAATAACATGGTCTTGAATAAAGATGAATATAAAGAAATTAGACAATATCCCGAAACAGTAAACTTTGGATTTTTAGTTAAGAACTAAAATATCACAAAAGATTGATAACTCTTTAAGTGTTATGTGAATACATATGCAATATTTCTACCTACCTGAAGATTTGGGGCAACATTTTCTAATGCAGTGTTAAACGATTAAAACTCTATTAATAATTCTGATGGTGTTTTGTTAATCAATTCCAGATACTTCATAATAATGCAAAAGTGGTTTTTTTTTTAACTAGGCTGTTGCTTCCTTATCTTGGCAGATAATTCAACAAATGTAATGACTTACTAAATATTCATACAAACAATTTATATGAGAGCTGGTCAGTCTGTCCCGGTACTTTTCTGTTCTTTACTCTGACATATGCACTACCCTTGTGTCTTCATAGGTCAATGGCAAGGATCTCTCAAAAGCCACCCATGAAGAGGCAGTGGAAGCTTTTCGAACTGCCAAGGAGCCCATAGTGGTACAGGTATTAAGGCGGACTCCCCTCAGCCGACCAACATATGGCATGGCCCCGGAAGTACAGCTAATGAATGCCAGCACGCAGACTGACATCACTTTTGAACACATCATGGCCCTGGCGAAGCTTCGACCACTCACCCCTCCAGTGCCAGACACCTGTCCATTTTTGCTTTCAGACAGGTATGTCTCTCTCCTTTCTCCTAAAGCCCTTTTTGTTTGTCTGTTCTTCACTATTGAAAGTAGGCATTAGAAAGAGCCAGATACCCCAGAAGTTGGCAGTTTCGGGGACACGCTCCCAGTTCTGTTTGGAAATATTTCCCACACCGTGTGTGCTTTCAATTAGTTCTCAGCTGTCCCTGCTGCTACCCTCCTGGCTATACAGTTAGCTGAACTCTGGAATCAGACTTTCCAAGGTACAATAAAAAGCTTGGCCCTATTCAGGTACCCTTCTTCTCTCTACCCTTCGAAGCTCAGAATAACTAGTCAGGGAAATAACTTTTCTCACCAAAGCTGCCAAAAAGCCTCATTAAGACCCAGGGGAAGGGGACTTGCTGGCACCATGTACTCCGATGTGAGTTACCTCTCTCTCTCTCTCCCTTGCTTTTCCTGTCTTTACAAAAGAATCTAGGAAATTGATTTAATTCAACTACAGTTCTCCAAAGAAACCAATTACCAGCTTTAGTGAGATGCAAACAAAGGGTGCTAGCTTTCACAGAGTAAACATGGCACTCTGAAATAAGCAACAGTTAAAGGAGTTTTCCTCCCAATTTTACAAAATATAAAGGTGGAGTATTTTATTTAAATAACATTACCTGTCTGGTTTTGGCCCCACGCAGTTTGTTCTCTGTGTTGAGTAATTTTCCCACATTGTGTAGAGTTTGCTTCATAAAAGCAATGGTCCCCTTAGCCTTCATTTTCACAGCTATTTCTACTCCAGCTTCTATTTGTAGGACACCTATGTTATTATGCCTGGTCTCAGACTATTAGTTACCTCCATAGGTTCTTTCAAAGGGTCACAGGTACACAGTGGACTCACCTGGGCACCCCTAAGGAACACTAGAAGAGCCTCAGTTGGGCCTCTAGCCAATTAATTTAAGAAATTTTAGAGTGGACTAAAGCAAGAACAATTTCTCAAACATTCCCCAAGGCAATTCTAATGCACAAGCGAGATTCCATAAGTCCCTCTTGAGCCCTATCTTAGTTAGGGTTTTACTGCTGTGAGCAGACACCATCACCAAGGCAACTCTTGTAAGGAAAACATTTAACTGGGGCTGCCTTACAGATTCAGAGGCTCAGACCATTACCATCAATGCAGGAGCATAGGAATGTCCAGGAAGGTATGATGCAGGAGGAGCTGAGAGTTCTACATCTTCATTTGAAGGCTACTAGCAGAATACTGACTTCCAGGCAGCTATGATGAGGGTCTTAAAAGCCCACACCCACAGTGACACACCTACTCCAACAAGGCCACATCCTCCTAATAGTGCTACTCCCTAACCCAAGCATATACAAACCATCACAAGACCTCAGCCTGAAACAGGGCATACACAGCGCGTTTGTTATCATGTGTTCATTCCCCCACTATGCAATGAGTTGCTCTTATATCAGACACAGGAGTAGGTTTGAGAAATGAAAGTATGAACAGATATAAAGCCAGCAGCCCCTAGTGTTTATATTCTGGAATGGGAATGAGCAATGAGTAGACAAACATATCAGTGAAATTCATAAGTACATCCTGACTCAGAGTAGCCTTGCAGAAAATGCTTTCTTGAATGAGCAGAAAGTTAACCTCTACTGTCTAACATTTTGGGTAATATCCCAGTGGTTTTACATTACTGCCTCATTGAGACTTCCCAGCAGCCTTAGGACACAGTGCCTTTACTATCATCCTGGCATTGCAGATGAGGAGACAGACACATGCAAAGGTCCTTAGCTGGAAGGTTAGAGTCTGGCTTCTAAGATTAGCATCTGTTAATTCATGGGCAGAGATGCTTTACTCAAGTTCCATACCCTCATCTTTCCTGCAGCATCTCTTTCTACACCCTGTGACCCCACAGTGTCCATATTTTCCTGTTAATTATTTTCTTATACTAGAATTGCCACTCTGTTGCTTTCCTCATTTAATAATGCAAGAATTGGATTTTGTGCATGAGCATGTTTCCAGCACTTGGCACAGAGCCTGGCATTCAGTAGGCACTCAGGAAATGTTTGTGGCAATGACTAAGGTTTTTCTTATGGCAATGTTCCCTTCTTACAACCAGAAGGGCAAGGGGAATACATCAATGCCCAGACATAGAGTTGTCACCTTCTCCTTAATTGTTTGCAATGCGAGGTGTACCTACCTGGTGGACAATCAGCCAGGATGTTACATCACACTTCTTTTGCTATTTGGCTCCTATTACTTGATGTTAGCGGACCAGCAGGCATAGCCGTAATAAAAAGATGCAGGCAAGCACTTAACTCTTACCTTCTGAGAGGACACATCAGCATAGGACTCACCTTTTAGGAGAGGAGAACTAGTCTATACTAATGGAACTTACTAAATGTCTACAATGCCAGAGGGCTGTCACCAGGAATGCTTGCTGGTTACACTATTTATGTGTATGCCCTTTATCAAAGGGGAGGGTTGGGTTATGAGAGAGAATGGTGGGATAGAGTCTTGGGAAACAGCCAGCAGTATGTGGATATTATAGTTTGAAAAATATGTGCTTCTGAAAATGCCAACGAGCAGCCAGTTTGGATCTGTGTGGTCTTGCACCATAGCGCACCCCTGTGAGGTAGGTTGCAACCTAAATACAATACACAGGTGCTGGCACACTTGGTAGAATGGAAGCAGACCAGAGAGTGTCTGGGAAGCATCATGGACCACAGGAAAATTCTCATCGGTCCCATTACAAAATCGAACTGGGAGCCAGAGCCTTCCCTTAGCCTTCAGAGCATTGAGGGGCTTCACCCATGAAGAGAAAGAAAAGCAAGTGCTTCTGTTGGATGCAGAATCCCTTAACAGACTGAAAGCAGAAAGGGGTACGGTGAAATTCTAAACTCCACTTTAATCATGAAAGCAGTCCTTGTGATCCATTGTTACCTGTATTCCCCACAGCTGCCATTCCCTTCATCCGATGGAGCACGGATTTTATGAAGACCATGAGTACGTTTCCAGCTTGCCTGCTGACGCAGACAGAGCGGAAGACTTTGAATATGAGGCAGACCATTTCCTTTCACGTTTCTTCATGAAGTTATGGTTGAGTAGTTTTGCATAACAAAGAAAGTTATTTATTCTCCAAAATAGCATGTCTAGTATATGCCCATGACAAGATCTTTTGAGTAGTTTAGCATTGGTTATTTGTCTCATATTTTAAGAGATTTGCAAAATATTTGTGCAGTATCAGGTTGAAAACAATTTGTTTACAACTTTGTGATATATATATATATATATATATATACACACACACACACACACAACACACACACACACACACACTTTATAGCAGCTACACTTACCCTTTTTAATTTAAGTGTGGTTTCTAGAGTTTAAAAAGGAAGTTATTATTTCCTTTATGTAGCCTGGTATTAATTGGTAGAATTAATTTAACTATATTTTCCTTCACAACTCTATTTTCTCTGTATTATGATTCAGCTGTGACCTGGAAAGAGCAGTTTCTTGACTGTTTTAGAAACAGAGAAAGACTGTTCAACAATAAACTGTTTTGTCTTCGTATTGCATATTAGGCAGTCCATGTGCAGCCTGCAACACTTCACAAAGCCCATATAATGATCACTTAAAACATTTCACAAAAGTTAGAGGACTTATCCTGATATTTTTTCACTTCTGCAGTCTATAAATCTTGGATTTGGTGTGCGTTGACATTTGGAAACGCAGTAGATTGAGGAGGAGAAGACGCTGGCAAACAGGCAGAGCACCCGCGATTTTCTGCCCTTTAATGCCTCCGATGATGTCATACAAGTTCAGCAAAGTGTTTTTTCCATTTTACAAGCAGGAAATCCTGCAGTCTTCGCCCTTAGGAGGCTCTGAAATCAAATAAGGCCAACTCAGTGAAGCTCACCTAAAGCAAACAGACGTTTATTTGAAATCTTCCCTCCGCAAAAGTCATCGCTGGTGGTTGTGGAAGTCATTATTTCCCTGCACCTGGGGTTCAGAAGATGTGCAGTGACACCTAAATACCGAGTTTTGTCATTGTCGTTTGTGTTGAATTTTTATCTCCTCCTCTCCTTTAAGAACAATTTTAAACTTATTCACATAAAGGCATGCACTAAGGCATCCAATATATTCACCTAGTTACAAAGAAAAAATGACAGCATTGCATCACCTATTCGAATAATTTAGTAAAACTGTTTTCAGTTAATGCATAGGGGTTTAGGAGTTGGAATTCCTACATGGTTTTAGATTTTCACTTAGTATGTGTCTTACAGCTTTATAAAAATAAGACAGTATTTTGGGTAGGTCTGGGAGGAAGCTAAGTGAGTTAATAGCAAAAAATCTTTTAGTAAATCAGTGTGTCATTGATGTCCCAGAATAGGGACACATCCTTCAGTTCTATAGGGCTCAGTGGGGCTGGACTATACCCTCATTTTGGTCAGTATCTATTCTTAGTTGATGCCAATATCAAGACAATGTCATTGCTAAATGTTCAGAAGAGCTCTCCATAGTCTTATAATCTCAATGAATCACATCATCATCATCATCAATTTGCTGTCAACTGTGATTTTTGTTGCCAAAAGTACCTTTCTAAATGATTGAAGTAAAGAGTGTTCTTATGGAACTCAAACAAGGAAGCAAAACATCTGCTGTGACAGTCTTCATCCCTGAAACACACACACACACACACACACACACACACATACACGAGAGCATCATGTATGGTTAAAAGACACAGGCAAATTCCTGAAGGATAAGTCACCTAATTCAGCAGAAAATAGGTGTTCTACCCAGAACTCTTCAGTTTGCTATGCTAACACACAAGAGTGGAACACAGCAGCTCTCCAAAATCTACTTTATGTTCTGCCATTACCAGAGCCTGTCCGGCACACAGCTTTCAAGGGAGAGGGGGTAGATGGACAGATGCTAAACATGTTTTGCATGTTCAACATGAAAGCTGACACGTGCTGTGTTTCTGTTACCAGCTGAGATGAGCAAAGTTTCTCTAAGGTTTCATTATCCTAGATACATCTATATATGTATGCATATATGTATATACATACATCTATATGAATTTATACACCCTATACATCTGAGAGTGAGATGGATATTATCTACAGGAATGAGCTCCATTTGCCATTTTACAGAAGACACATTCAGTGGTCAGAGAGAAGGTTCCAGCTCAGAATGAGAGTGTTGTTCATTTTCTCCCTTAACAGGCATACACGTCAGTCTGGCAGTCAAAGAAGCAGAGAGAGACCATACACACCACACAGAAAGACACACACACACAAATATAGACTCACATAAACACACACACGTATGCATACATACATACACACACACACCACACACACACACACACACACACACACACTCATTTGTCCTAAGGAATTCAACCCAGCTAAGTATGAACTTGGTGGATGCTCCTGTCCTTCTGTCCCAGCATAATTTCTAGGGAAGAAAGTTGGACAATGAACACAACACTTGAATACGTGCATTCTAGTGAAGGCTGAGAGAAGCAAGTAATGACCAGTAAAAGTGAATCACTGAGGAGGGAGACTCATGAGATTGGATAGGTTGTTCCTACATCATGCATGGTGGTCAGGAAGTTCTCTCTCAGGTGATACCCAGAGAAAAGGAGAGATGGAGCCACATGGAAAAAAACTTTAAAGAAAGAGAAATGGAAATCAAAGGCCAAGCAGATTCCTTTAACTACTTTTATATGTCTGTGATAAAATATCACAACCAAGCTTGAGATTACCGAGGGACAATTGTCCAGGATGGTAGACTGGAGGCATGGTAGCTAGGGCAGAGTCTGAGACCTCACTCTCTACACTATCAGCAGGAAGCTGAGAGACAGATTGAACTAGGAACGGCAAAATGCTTAAACTCTGAAAGCCCAGACCCAGTGACACACTTGATACAGAGCTCAGTAAATAGTTAAAAAGGGAGGCAGGTTCTCCTGCTGAAGGCTTGAATAGGAAGAGGTTAGGCAAAGTAAGAAGATGCTGTCTGGAGTGGCCTTATACATTGACTCTGAGATGAAATTGCTGGAGCAGAGCATAGTCTTGTGATACTGCACGCAAGAACGCTCTGGATGTGGGATGGGCATGGCAAGGGAGGAGCAAAGCATTCAGCAGGGAAGCCAGTTGAAAGGGAGAGGTGGCCTACTTATGGTTAGCTGGAGATGGGGCGGGGCACAATTTGAAGATAAGGTCTAAGCAGCACTGAGGCTATATCTGTGTCTCTGTGTAGCCATGCCTTACCTCAGAGCTCTCAAACAATTTGCAATGTATTTTTTTTCTCCTGCCTTTTAAAAAACAGGATAAGGTAAAAAACCTGCTGAGACATAGCTGTTGGCCTCTCTTGGAAGGATGATAAGAGATGCACTCTCTAAAGTTCTAAGGACTGCATTCTGTGCTGGCCCCAGCACTGAGCATGCAAGTCTTTAGGCATGGTTTTACATTCCAACTTATGACTGACACAGAACCAGAGATGATTATATATCTAATCAGTACATATGTAGAGATTTTAGTACATGATTTATTGGCCCAAGAGAACAGAACTCATCTAACTATTTTACGAACACACATATGGGCTATTTTAAACATGCAGATCTTTAAATATGATAGACTCACAGCTTCCCTTAGAGCCTTGATGGATAGTGAATGGGTTTTTTGAAGATGTTATGGACCATGTGTCAAATTATGGTGACCCTAGTGTGTTAGGGATCTCTATAAAACGTTAATGACACCCACACCTCACCATAACATATCACTACTTTCTCCCAAAAAAATATTTGACTGGGTTTAAGATTCCTGCACTGTACTTGAGAACATCTCCTTGGAGGACCAGTCTACAGCAACAGATTCAGACCTTCACATTTGTTTTATCTATCTATCTATCATCTATCTATCTATCTATCTATCTATCTACTACCTACCTATCTACCTACCTACCTATCTATCTACCTATCTACCTATTCATCCATCCATCCATCTGTGTGTGTGCACATGTGTGTGTACACATGTATGCATGTGTGTATGCCTGTAACAAACAAACAACAAAAACCCATGGCACTTGCCCTCTAATTAAAATATATACATGATTTTAATTTAATTTTAAGGGAATGAATTTTAACATTGTACCTATTTTAAGAGTTTAGGGGCGTCCTGACAGAATACCACAGAGGTAGATGCTTCTGTTCTTTATTTTCCTGTTCATTTTCTCCCCTAGAGCAAGCCAAGGTTGAAATAAATCATAAATAGCCCTTAGCAAGTCAGTAGCAGGTCTCAAATCTAGCCTCCACCAGAAATAATTTACAGGATAGCCTCCAAGACATATAGCGTTCTCCCTCTCACTCCTAACAAAGATGTGTTCGCCTCTGCCTGCTGCAGGGAGGAAGCCGCTTTGCATTGTTCTTTCATCGTGTTTTGGTTTTGTGGGACTCGTCGTTAAATCTCAAAAGTCAGGGCTTGTGGGAGAGTTGGAAATACATAAAATCTTAGTAATACTACACATCTCATTGCAACAACACAAAAAATTAATCAACAGTTTTGGACTTTCAGGCATTTATGATTTTGCTGTGCTAATGGAAACCACTTATACCTTCCCTCTATGATCAAGTAACATGTACACAAGCCTGAGAAAAGTGCTCTCCCCGTGAATGTCATAAAATGGATGCAAGAGGAATTGTAAAATTTATTTAAACTGAGATTGAAAGTGGAAAGGAGATGCCACATGTCTATGTACATGATAACTGAGAGTTGAAACACCTTGGCTACTGTATAAAAATAAGAATAGGCATTTAGCATATTAATTAGCTTCCCCTTGGCAAGACTTACACAAAGCAAAAGGAAACCTTTGTGCTTGGTGTCATTTTGCAAAATGTGATTCTTGGTGCTAGATAGATGCAGAATATTTGAGAGAATTTAAATTTCTCACATTTCTCTCATGGTTAAATAGAGTTATGAGGTATGCAGAATTCTCTCAAACACTCAAGACAAACACACACAGACAAGCTCACAGTGATACATACATACACCCATATACATACATACATACATACATACACACACACACACACTCCTACAAAACAGTAGTATAATTTATTAGATACCAGTCATACTTCTGAATAGTTTCATGATTTACAAGATTGCCTCAGAGAAGTCTCCCCAGTTTACTGTGTAGAGCACTGAGTGTTT
This sequence comes from Mastomys natalensis, assembly GCA_021653895.1. Taxonomy (NCBI): domain Eukaryota; kingdom Metazoa; phylum Chordata; class Mammalia; order Rodentia; family Muridae; genus Mastomys; species Mastomys natalensis. The sequence continues at coordinate 3,225,882 of JAJTUV010000381.1, forward strand.
TTCTAAGTGAAAGCGGAACTCTGTCCTATTTGTCCATCACATCATAGCTTCTGTGCCATAGTGGAGCCTCAGTAAACATTTCATGATGGAATCAAAGACAATTCTGAAGGCCCATAGCTGTTTTTATGGACAGCTTAGGAGGGGCTGAGACCCTTTCTCTTCTTCTGTTTGTAAGAGAGATTTAGGGAAGCAGGGCCATGGTGCGATGATAAGAATGCCCTCCCCCTTTCCAGCACATGTTCTTAGAGTCATTTGTTTTCATACTAATATCAGTTCTGTTTCAGTAAGTATTCCTAAGGAGGGGACAAAATGGAGAAAAAAATAAAGTTAAAAATATAGGTCTTATCGATATTAAATATCATTATGTAAAGTTATAAAACTTATACTTGGTATGAATTTCAAATTTTTTTCCATGTGTATGTGTATATGGATTGTAGACATCTGGTCACCCGTGTGGGGTTCCATGTGCATGACGGTGTGTGTTCCTGCATGTAGAAGTGTGTGGTTGTTATTGGGAGTCATGGTTTTTCTCTCTACATTGTTATTTGAGGCAAAGTCTCTCGGTTTAACTCAGAGCTTGTAAAGCGGCTAGTCTGGCTAGTCAGCTTGAGCCTATGGTCTTCTGTCTCCACCTTCCATGTAATAGAATTATAGGTGGGCAACTATGCTTATCTGACATTTACAAGGATTCTGGGGATCTGAACTTGGGTCTTCACACTTGAACAGTAAGCACTTTAACCCCTATCACTTTAACCCCATGTCACCTTTCATACACATGCAAGAAATATCCAAAATAATTTTAAACCACTGACTATACAGACAGGAAAAAAACCGATCTTTTAGAGAAGTACCCTTAGTAAAAGTCAGGGTATAGAAATGGTTTTGATTTGAACTGTGATCTAGAAGAAGTATGAAAATGATTTTATGACTTGAATATGAAAGGCAGTTATATTAGTGTGTCCATGTGGAGTTGGCTCATACGGGTACCTATTAATGGTATTCTGTGCCTGCCATTTTCTTAATTATGTCCACTGAAATCTTGAAGGCCAGTAACTTGTCATGTGACTTGTCATATATCAGAACTTGTACTTCCAGGCTCTGTGACACATCTTTCCTTCCTACAACTGCAGTTCCTTGCCCTGAGACATTATTCTGTCTCTAGATGAGGCTCTGGTCTAAGACAGTGAGTCCTTTGTCTCTGTGATCATCAGCAAAGTTGTCAGACCAAATGTAATTTCTGTGTACTTTTGTTGGATTGTTGGCTATTCACCATCTTGACCAAACACCCAACTTTGTTTGAAATCTGTCCCACTGAACATTCTAAGAACACTGGCATGATCCTGTCTCTCTAGGATTGAGGAACACAAGACTCCTCAGCTCAGAAGTACTCAAAGAAAGGTGTGGACTTTCCATACTCCATATCTTTGTTCATGTCATTCTTCATCTCTGGATTCCCCTTCTGATAGTCTCTGCCATTGACTCAAGATGGCGCCAACAATCATTCCTTGAGGGGCACTCCACAATGTCCTCCTCACTTAGAAGTCCATCTTTCCTACCAGAGCTTTGGTACTTCATTCTGTAATTGGTTTCTGCTCTTTATGTTATGCCCTGAGTTCCAGCCATATGTAATTATTTTTGTTTGTTGTTTTGTGAGACCGTGTCTCAGTCTAGCTAGATACTGTTGGCCTCAAATTCTTAATTCTCCTGCTTCAACCCTTTGAGTTCTATAATTACAGGCACATACCACATGGTTGTATTTTTCTTGAATAATCTTGTCTTTAGATAAATTCTGGTGGTTTTATTCTATATTAATTTATTTTAGTTTGTGCTATGTATGTGTGTGTGTGTGTGTGCCTGAGTGTGTGTGTGTGTGTGTGTGTGTGTGTGTGTGTGTGTGTATGTTTGATGGAAGATTCCATCAAACAGTGTGGAGTCTAGCAGGAGGAGGACTAATAGTATGAAATACAATAGGACAGAGAGTAGCAATTTGAAATACAATGAGAAAGGCTTTGTTTTCCTCACAACACTTCAACTAATCTAACAATATAAGTAAACATAATTAAGCATGGGCCTTTGCCAGATAGTAACTGAAGAACGATTGTCACCATCTTCATGAGAAAGGTAGTTTCACACAAGACACTTTTAAGATGGAAAGTTGTGCTAAATCTATGTTCCAGTTCATACAGGTGATAAAAGATGGAGTCCAGTGTCACTAGGAGCACATGCCCTGGTTTATCCTGCATAGCCCTGGAATGTGGCTATCTTTTATATCCAGACATATCCTAGTTGACCAATACCTTGTAAGACTGCTTTAATTTTCATGTCTGTCAAACTTTAATTAGGGCTGACAGTTTAGAATCACGTGTAACGCAGTCTTAATATTTCAGACAGAGGCAAGTCAGCGCTTTGTAATTTTAACACCCATGTTTATTAAATTGAATCATTTTTCTAAATTGTGAGAGCCTACTAGGAACAAGAAGTCTTCCTTCAAGCGTGATTATAAAATGAGGCCACAGGTTGAGAAGTCATCAAAGTTATTGTAATTCTTTGAGCTTTCTTGCAGAATAAAATGAGATTAGTATTGCTGTTGATTGGGTTATATTATTTTATAAAACAAACATGAAGCAAATCTGCGTTTCACCTCACTGATTATAACAGCGCTCAGCCTTATTTGAAAAGCAAACAGCGAAAGCAAATTGAACCTTCCAAGTTAGTTATTCAACAAGGTAACCATGGACAAACACACTACACCAGGAGTCTAGCTATAAAATGAAGATTCTGTACACCACCTGTATAAATGATATCTAAGTGCCAACATGCTCTTTGTGTTTGATGACACTCACATACACTCACAGAGGATTGGCTTGCATTTGTTATAGGTACCTGTGAAAGGTTGTGTTTAAGGTGAATATTTGTATGTCACTTTTTTTCCCAACTGACTTCTTAAATGCTCCACAACGGTGGAAAGATGAAAATTGCCTTCCCTAATGTGTGAAGTAAATGTACCGGGAATCCAGTTTTCCTCTGAGACACCATTGGATCTGTCTGTAGAAGGGAAGTAACAAGTGGTATGGACATAGTCTGACTCCATTTCTTAAATAGACCTTGGGAACTGTGTCATCCATTGCCGTGTCCCACACGGAAGCTTCTCAGGGACACCCAGGGTTGACTGTGGACTTATTTGTCAGCTTCTGCTTCTCAGTCGTCAACTGCAGCTGCCATAAGCAACATGAGACAGATGCATGGTCAAATCGTTTCCATTTTTACAGGATCTTAACATCACTAGCATACCAGTTTATACTGTATGGGCATGCCACTCACAGGAATGCACACTGTGTGTTCAGTACTATACCACTTCAACTGGGAATAAACTGCATTTCTCTCCATGGTATGTCTAATTTTAGCTTTAGGTCCAGAGGACCTTTATGCATAATTCATATACATTTGCTAATTTCTATTTGGTATAGGCGGTAAAGAATACAAAGCAACATTTATCTATATACAACACTTGGATATTTAACTAAAAAATATATAGAAAACAAATTTAGTTTGGATTCTTTTTTCCTACCATACTACATTGTCTTTAAAAATGGATATTGAAATCCTCAAGGCAGTGTGACTTGCCTGGGAATCTCACCTCCTTCCTGGAGAATAAAAGCTGCTGATTAAGGCACTGGTTTGTGTTTGGTTAGCAGTGTTCACTGGGTATTAAGTAAAGATGTATAATGCATTCTATACAAATGAAAGGTGTGTCGTTAGCTGAATATTATACTGACTATCTTGTGTTCAGTAGAGGCCTCAAATACAAATTATTAGTCCTATCATCTACACTTGTGCCACCTGAGACACACGTAGAATCCTACGTGTGACATGGGCTCTTATGTGTGACATACATACTGTGTGTGACATAGCATCCTGTGTGTGACTATCATCCTATGTGTGACTATCATCCTATGTGTGACATAGCATGCTATCTATGTCCCTCTTCTGTGTGCATGACCTTCTTGTTACTATAGTTACTATTGTGTTGGGTATTTATCTTATTCCTACTTAATGTATAAAGCTTTGTCTATGTTTCAGAATTGTCTTCACGGGAAGAAGTTTTTCTAAGCTGAAATTTCATATATCAGTGTTAATTATTAGCTAACTCTTCAAAATATACATATTGGAAAGATGTTTTCAAAATATATTGGGTTCTATTCTCACAAGTAACATTTGAGAGCAGTCTCACTAATAGTCAGCGGCTTTCTCTTTTGTCATGTAATCTTTGTTTAATAAGTTTTAAGAGGATGACGAGAAAATATTGGCTGAAGGAAATGAGCTGAGGTGGCTTGGAAGAACTGGTGGTCTGTTGCACACTGGAGGACGACAGATGTCATGCATGGTATAGTTCAAGAAGCTAGAAGAAACTGTTTTAAAATTTTTTAACACAAGAAATGAAATACCAGAGGAGATAAGTATGATTACCCTATTTGACTATCACACAGCATGTCCGTATAATTGAAACAGTACATGGTACTCCAAAATGTGTAAAATCTGTGTCAACTAAACATTAAAATTAAATTTTAATGATTCTTGAATTAAATATTAACTTTATGAAACTAATACTCCTATCAGTGTAGCAAGTGGGAGTAACATTATAGATAATGTTTTCTTGTACCTTCTTCCAAATTAGCTGTAAATGAAAATTTGAGCCCACAATGCATGGCTGATTATAACCCTGTGATGAATAGAAATGGCCTCTTATTTTCAAAATATGAAGGCATTGCAAGTAAAACCAAGGGTTGCTGCCAGATTAAACTCGTTTGCTTCCCCAGTCTACACACCTACCAGGTAGTTATTTAGTGATTCCTTTAATAGGTCAGATCTGTATCTTGGTTCCAGCATTTACTAGTTTGCTAGACTCCCTGGGTACATCAAGATCTCTTGTCCTAAGAATAATAATAATAAATATTTCCAGGTAAAGTAGCCCAGGCCAGAGAGTTGACTGTAGCTCTGATTTCTTTCTGCCTTTCACTTCACTGTTGAGAAGGCATCTCAGTTCTGTCTGGAGCATCTTTGCAGGCAGCTCACATGCTTCCTGTGAGGTGGCAGCCTCCTGCCCTCTTCCTGCTTTGTCTCTATCTCATACCATCATCCCAGGCTGCTGAGAACTCTCCTACAATTCTCTTTCTTCTTAGCAGCACTGCTTGGTGTTTTCTGCTACAGGAATAATGAGGACCATGTGGTGGTTGCCCAGCATCTGTGTGTACACCCTGAAGAGCAATTCTATGCTTCTTTCAGTCTTATTTGTTTACAGTCTTATTTTATTTGCATTTCATTCTTTAGCAGATGCATTGTAGTTTTGTATAACCACAAGTATAAATCATCATCTGTATCATTTTATTTCAATCCTAGTCCCCACTTCTACAAACTGGTACCCAAGAAGGTAGACATAGCTTTTGCTGCAGCCTTTTGAATCCTTAAATGTTTTATTTTGAGAAAGCCTTTGGGGAATGTAAAGTTCAGGGCACACAGAGGCTCTTTCTCTCTTCTTCTTGTGCTCACCTCCCACTGACCCAGCACAATTTAGGATGTTATGAATGTATACATACATTGCATGGTGTTCACCAAGCAAGTTGTTGGCCTTGATCACTTTTGTGAATTTGTTTTTCTTTGAATGGGAGAGTCCTTATCCTCTGTTCTGGTCTTAATTCTCTGTTTCAAGCTATCTCCCACTTGGTGCAGGTAGAAATAGGAAGACAGAGAGTAAAATATTTTTACCTGTTAAATATTAACAAGCTACAGTTGAAGCAGCCCTGGATCTTGCCCTCCAGCTTCTATACCTCTTCTACTTGGTAGCATTGTGACTTTGCTTTGCTCCACTTTAAGTCCCTGTCCCTCTTCAGCTCAAGGGACATTGTCCTATGCATCTTTCTTCCATGGGTGAAGTACATGCTAGAATGATTTGTATGGCTAAATCTTAAATGCACTTGCAAGCAAACAAATCAAGGGTATACATCTTAAAGGAATCATATGAGAGAAGAATCTATTTTCAATAAAAAATTAGCATAATGAAAAAGTAAAGCTGCATCCCTTAGATGTCCTCATTTTTTTCTAAAAGTCATTTGCTCTTCAAACTAACTATGAATGAAAATATGATCATAGTTTTCTACTTGAAATTTGAAATTATGGTTGAGTGTTTCATTAAATAAATATGTCAAAACATAACACAAACATATTTGCAAAGCTATGACTGCCTCTGTCAGATAATAGGGTGGAAATGGAGCAAACAGTCCCCCTACCCTCCCTTTTAAGCTCATTTTTAAAACCAGAGAAGGATGTTTGTGGCCATAATGAAGTGGATAGATGAAGCACTGGGCAGTGCTATTTTGAAATATAACAAGACATATTCTATACTAGAACCAAGTTGATCATCACTTTTATGCATTTTCAATCTATATGTAATCTATATGGATCACTATATTCTAAATAACAAGCCTCATTCCTGAAGATAACACACTTAAGGTAGCATGTCTATATTTGGTAATTTACTACAGAGGATACTATTGGACACTCAACCCTTACTGCGAGATGGAGTTCTACAGAAAAGTCACGCAACAGCCCTTCTGCACCCTTGCCTGGGGTTTCATATCATTTTGCCCAGCCCCAGTCCCATCAATATTCACTTTCCATATTTCTATTTGTTTTCCAGAAGCCATTGATTCTTCCCCTCTCCTGAGTGAGGTGACCAATTTTGTGTATTTTTGGTTGTTATCCTAGCCTTTAACGGCTGAGCCATCTTTCCATCTCAGAAGACCACATTTTTCAAATACAAATTTTTAAAGACAAAATTCCAAGTTCTCTGATTCTAACATTGTCCATTTGCAGGTCTTTGTCTTTGTTCCCATTTACTGCAGGAAGAATCTTCTCTGATGATGGCTGAACAGGACACTGATGTAAGCACATTGGAGAATGTCATTAGGAGTCATTTTATTCCTCTGTTCCTTTAGCAGAATAATGGTATTTGGTTTTCCTCTAGACCCATGGCTATTTTAGTCTCAGGTTCTTGACCACTGTCTTAGGGTTTTACTGCTGTGAACAGACACCATGACCAAGGCAAGTCTTATAAAGGACATTTAACTAGGGCTGGCTTTCAGATTCAGAGGTCCAGTCCATTATCATCAAGGTAGGAACATGGCAGCATTCAGGCAGATATGGAACTGGAGGAGCTAGGAGTTCTACATCTTCATCCAAAGACAGACAGGAGAAGACTGACTTTTCCACACAGGGTAGAGCTTCAAAGCCCCACCCCTACAGTGACACACTTCCTCCAACAAGGCCACACCTCCAAATAGTGCCACTCCCTGGACTGGGCATATTCAAACCACCACAGCCACCCAAGCAGTGACTGAAATGGGTTCCATCTTGTGGAATAGACCTTAAAACCTATCAGATAGTGATCGGATACTCTCATAACAGTTGTGCCACTGTTGATTCAGAGAATCTTGCAGATGTGTCACCATTGTAGACTGAAGGTTTTCTGGCTAGGTTAATGTTTATTTATCTCCTCTGGTAGCATGCAGATGGTACCTTCTAATACCATTAACACTAGTTAGTAGGCTAAAGGTCCTAGTTAGGTACTACTTCTTGTTTGTTGAGATATGTGTCTTGTCTTCAGCAATAAGGTCTTACCATCAGTTTACAGAGGAGGATCAGTAACCTTGAAAATAGCCTAGGCTTTTTTTGGGGGGGAGTTCCATGAGGCCTCTTTGTCCAACAACTCAATTAGATGTAACTCATTCACAGCACAGGAAGTTTCATTTACTGATAAAATATGTCTAATTGAGGCCTTGTTGCGGGTCTGCACACTGGGCACTGTCCGAGGGAATCCACAGGGCTCTGGCTTGTCCAAAGCAGCCAAAGAGTTACAGCACTCTTGAGGGAAGACTGGAGCAAGACCAGGAAGTGGCTGCGGTCAGGCTTGCCCATCCAGATAGTTGGGCTATTCAAAGTCCAGAGAGGAAAGCTTTGGGAGACAAAACTCTTCCCTAGAGTGTTACAGCTCAATAAGGCAGGCACTCTCAGAGGATCTTTGTTGGAATAAACTCATGCACTTTATTCCTTGTGGGAAGGACCTTGTAAACATTTGGAGGTGGGTTGGGATCTAGAGGCACATGCTTTTTATTGGCTTGGTCTGAGATTTTGGGATGTCTCATCTGCATGTGGAAGGACTTCAGGTGTTATCCCTAGGTGACTGGTTGTCACTGTCCTCTCAGTATGGGTGTAATGATCATGGGTTCCAGGACAGGAATGTGGTCAGGAACAGATTAAAATCTTACCATTCTCAATTATGAGAATTACTGAGGTTCCTGAACCCACTTGACTTTATCAAGTTTTCTGTCTGGTGGCACAGTCCACTGCCTCATACCTTGTCTCTTCCATTATATGGCAATTCTATATAGATTTCTTTCATTTATGTATTTATTTTAATAAGGCTTTACTACAGTAAGTTTCAAATGACCCTTCGAATGATCCTTAGTTTTAGGAGTCCATTCCTGAATTCACTCCTTCTCTCTCTCTCTCTCTCTCTTTCTCTCTCTCTCTGATCCCTTCCTCTATATATAATCTCTGTGTTATAAAGACTGTAAAGACTGTAGCCTGCTCATTGAATACTAAAGCACTAAAGGACATGTTTTTCAAGGGAAACTATAGGATGGAAGGGACTTGCCTCTCAAATGAAAAAGTTTCTTTCCAGAAATGGAGAATAGAGGCTGAACAAAAATGTGAATATGGACTTTAGGATAATAGCAAATTAAATTGAATTTGGTCAGAAGAAAATCCAAGTAGAGCTCTTGGCAAGCTGAAAGGTGAACAGTTAAAAGTAGATAGATGTTTATCTGAATGCTTGACAAAGGAATCTGAAGCCCATGTAGTTCAAAGCTGACCTAGCTGAGGTCAATGGCAGATGCTGGGTGAGGGTGTTTTCCTCTGTTAAACACTTACAGTTTTAAACATAATAGAGGCACATCATTGGTGTTTCTTTCTTCCAGTTTCCCGGTAGCATGCATTTGAGCGCATATTCTTTCAGAGTGTAATTGTCAAGGGTATGTATTTCTCCTTTATAAAACAAACTAAAACTAATGTATCCTACCAACTGTGGTTTCTTCTTACCCACCCACCTTCTGAGAGAGGTCTAAAACATAAACAGACCCTGGAAGGGCACTGTGCTTGCAAGCATTTGTGAGTAACTGGAAGAGCCACTGACAGCTGTTGAGCCTTTTCAAAGCCAGGAAGTTCATGATCATTAAAGGATTTCTTTCCTTCCTTCCTTTGACTTGTCTGTGGATATCTGCCAAATAAACACAGTTGTGGATCCTTTTGGCAAAAGTTGTAAATATGCCTTAAGAATAAAGGGGCAATTTAACTGAAATTTTCAAAAGAAAATTGACTCCCTAAATAGAGGGCCCATTAAGTGTTTTTCTTTAGATTCTTTAGAAAAAAAAATCAAGTCTCCTGCTTTGTAATGTGCAGAGAATATAATCAAAGCTCATCCTCCAGAGAAAGCAAGAAGGTTTTCAAGCTTCTGTCCCTCTCCTGCCAGCAACCCCAAGGACCAGCTGTTTGCAGCATCTACCGCTGAGTGTGTTCACTTAAAGTTCTAATTTTTCAGATGAGATGATTTGGGGTTTTTCTTCCTACTTTTTTTTTTTTTTAAAGTAAAGTCATCTCAGGCAATGAAACACAATGTAGCATGGTTCTCAACCTGTGGGTTGTAAAACGTTGGGAGTCGAATGACTCTTTCACAGAGGTTATCTAAGACCATTGGAGAACACAGATATTTACATCATGATTGATAACAGTAGCAAAATTACAGTCATGAAGTAACAAAAATAATTTTATGGCTGGGGCTTATCACCATGGGAGAAACTGTATTAAAGGATCACCGCATTAGGAAGGTTGAGAATCACTGAAGTTAGACTAGGGAAACAAATCTCACAGAGTTAGAGTACCTCATCCAGGTGGCAACATTGAGCAATCGGCTCCCTTTGCTCTCTGCATCTCTGAAGAGGACAGATAAAAGCATCAGAACAGCCTGGCCACTCCATAGGCAGACTATGTTCTTCATGTTTGCCAAAAGCTGATACAATGAAATATTCTCTTGGGATTTCTCTCCATTGTGTAAAACTGTCTTAGAGCCATTTGCCATGACTTTGCTTGGTAATCTGAACTGTTTGAATAAAGTAGCAACACAGTATAAGCTTCCTTATAAAGTATTTCAATGTGGCCAATAACCTGACTGCTAATAGATCAATCCTACAAAAAAAATTCTAGATTTTCTCACACTTCATTACTTTGCTTACATTTCAAGCATATGAAATAAATGTCTTCCATTAAGGCCTCATTTATCATCCTTTATGAATGACTGAGTCATTGATTTTTCACAACACTTCTTCAGCAAGTCACTCCCTCAAAATAAATATCAAACTATATCATTTTTACCAAGAGAAAAAGCTGTGTCTGGATAGATCCAGAATCAACCACAAGAAGCTTCAAATTGTATTCTACAGCCTAGTGATATGTACGCTCCTTCTGAGCCTCAAGTTTCTCACCTGTAGAAAGAAGATACTGTTGATAATATTTATTTAAGTTGATAATATACAAGGGATTATTATGGTGTCATACAACTTATATTTTCAAGTAAAGCTATAATTTAATATCCCTGGATGGCTTCTAGACTCCATACCTGGTTAGAAGATGGCTCTTCTGTGACTGAGATGAAACACTGAGAACAGAGCGTATTTATAGCTCTGTTTGTAGAGAGTTTGATACCTGAAAACATTGACATAGACAAAACTGAAAAGCTGGTGGAAACAGAGTTGACAAAAGTGTAATTCATTGACATTGGAGAAACCATTACCACTTCGGTGCCAGCCAGAGCCTGTAAGTGGGCACGTTGCTCAGCAAATGTTTATATTAGAGATGAGAACGGAAAGGCCTTAGCACCGATCCTTGGACCCACAAGGAGAAAATAACACTTTTTTAAGTAAGAAAATCTCAAATGAAGATAGATGTTAGAAAGAAGTGTGTGAAGAATCTGTTTAAAACACATACATCAGGGTCATAGAAGCCTGCCCTGGAGGCTGAGAAACGTGGCACACCATTACCTCAGGTTAAGAATTACCAGCAATAGACAAACATGCCTTTCTGTGAAGCACTTGTAGATGTGAGCTGACCTTTAAATCACTCTGCACAAGCGTGACTGACAAATGGGGTATGCATATTCAAGGAGGGCAACCTGATGAATTTAGAAAGACACATGAAACTGTCACCATAATTATATCAAAAGCAACTACAACATCAAAGAGATTAAAGTGTCACCTAAACTTACCCAAGGTGAAAGGCTTACCGCTGAAAATTTTAAAACACCAGTTAAATGAAGAAAAATAGACACAGACGATGATGCAGGATCTTGCCAATCACAAAGCTGATGAGTTTTATTTAAAGTTCAATAGAGATATTTTAAACATTTTAAAGACAAGACTGGCATTTAAGAGAGGGCTGGCATAATCCCACTAATGACTTTTTTAAGTTTTTAAAGATTTTTAAATTATTCATAATTATGTGTATGTATGGGAGGAAGACTGTGCATATCAACATAGAGGTCCATGGAGGTCAGACACATTGGATCCCTTGGAGCTGGAGTTACAGACAATTGTGAACAGCTTGATGTGGTGTTGGGACCCAAACTCAGGTCCCATAAAGAGCTGTTAGATGATTTAATCCACTGACCCACCTCTCAGGTCCCCTATCTTCTGTCTTCAAGTATTACTTCAGGGTTTGATAGATGGATTCATGGTCAAACAAACTTGCTGCTCTTGAAGAAGACCTGGGTTTAATTCCTATCACTCACATAACTGGCTCCCAACCATCTGTAACTCAAGTTCCGAGGATTTAACTCCCATGGTACCCCTTACATACATGCAAGTGGAATACACATAAAATAAACATGAAAATGAATAACTCTAAAAAACCCTAAATATTACTTTGGCTTCTATTCAGATAATAGTTTGATAAGGATATAGAAAAGGGTAGCAGTAGATAGTTCTGCTAATCCAGGTGAAAGTAATGGTTATGTGGTTAGTTTGTAGGGAAGCTTTTTGAAATAAAGCAGACACTTCAAATAGGTAGCCTAGTTGAAGAATCAGTTTAAGGGAATCCAAAAGATTGCTTCCATTTTATAAAGGTTAATATGACCCAATGCAAAATAACCTGGAAAGGGAGTCCCAGTGAGGAATTATCTAGATTACAGTGGCTTGTGGGCATGAAGTTTATCTTGATTGCCTCAATCATGCTTAATTGACTTGCCACCGTGGGTGGAACAATCCCCTGAGTAGTGGATCCTGTGTTTTATAAAGGGGAAGATGGTAAGCTAAGCACTAGTGTGTGTTCCTCCATTTCTCTTCTTGATGTGTTGCCTTGTCTTCCCCACAGTGACGACTATAACCTGGAACCAAGAACCCAATAACCCCTTCTGTGTCAGGATGCCTTAGTCAGGGTATTCTGCCACAGCAACCGAAATGAAACTAAGATACCTTTTAAGAATCTGAGCTACTGAATGGAGAATACATCACCTACTAAGGTTAGGACTGTGGGGAAGGAGAACAGTGTGGCAAAACCAGGACGTTAAGCATTAGGGCATGTTAAGTTTAAGAACTTCATGAGCATTCATGTACAGATACTAGACAGGGCATTGTTTCGGTCCAGTATTCAAAGAGGAATCAGTTCGGGATGAGCTACCCCTAAATGGACTCAATGGTATTTTAAAAAGAAATGGTCAGAGATAAACTTTCTTCGAAAAAATGTATCTCCAACAAACTTGGGGTGTACTTGAACTATTGACATGGTACCTATGGATCTGCTAAGTATGTGTAAAAGGGAGGATGGAGAGAGGAAAGTGTATCAATCAGTATTCCATCATTTGACCGTTACTACGCTCAATTCCGTTTCAGGCTCATAGAATATTTATGGAAAAGGTAAAATGAATTTTAGGAAAAGAAACTTCACACTGTGTGGATAATAGGAGCTGTGGCTCCTCAAACATGGGATTTGAGCTACACACAGAAAGACTTAAAGGTCCCAAAAGGCCAAATATAGTCAAGTGGCTTGGGCTTTTAAAAGATACCTTGAGTTAAGCTCATTTAGATCTCTTATTCCCACCTTCTCTGGTCTCCCCTTCCCTGGACATCTTAAAAGAACAACATGATTCCCTCTCACTTTCCACGTGTTCCTCAGGCTGCTGAGAACTGAATTAAGAAAGCAGCATGGTGACCGACCTCCTCCAGTTGGCCCCTGCATCCTTATCGTCTCCACAGTGTTTGGTTTCTGTGCTGCTGTCTCACTGTACCCTGCTGTCCTAACACCACACTGCCCTTCTAATCATAGGGCAGCTCTTCCTTGACTCAGCCATGGGGCCACTAAACCATGTGTCTCTGGGCTGCAGAGAGCTGCCTTATAGCTCCCAGTGTTGTGAGTAGGCAGCCACCAAAGCTGGAGGAAGCCTCAGGGTGCACACCTTCACTGTCCTCTTAGGGGCTGGAAGATGCTAGCCCTGTACTTGGATTATTGTTGCTATAGAATGAACCACTTAGTTCTCTGTTTGAGCTTCAAACTTTAACACAATCCTTTCTGCACAGAATCACTCAGGAATCTCTGAGTCTCCAATACATGAAGAGTTCTTATTTTGAAACATGACTGTGAATCTTTTCCAGTATATATTTGTCTTACATATTCAGGTTTTGGACCTTGATAAGGATCTGTATGACACTCAGGGCACAAACATCCTTCCCTTTTGGGTTTCATTCACCCCCCCCCCTTTTTATATTCCCTCTGTGAGGTATATATTAGTCTGTGTCCATTGAATGACTGTCTTGTATTTAACAGTCAAGTAAGGAGTTCATCTTTGTCAAGGCCAGCAGGGGCAACTCCAGTGGTGGCACAGCAGTGGGCCTGAAAGACAGAAGCAATTCTAGAGCACATGTTTAAGAGGCAAAGATGTTGGAATGTTGAGGCTAAGATCTTTCCTGAAGACAAAATGTTGCTATTAAATATGAGTTGCTAAAGGTTAAGAGTAAGAGACTCAAGTATTAACTGTAGTATGTAAGCCTTTCACCATTTTGAAAATTTCATACATACAAATATCACCATGAGCTTTCAGGCTGTAACTTTATCCATTGGGTAGTTAGAGGTTAAACCTGCAGTCTGCAGTCTCATTCTTAGAAGTATCAGAGATTATAAGAATCCCATACAATGGTATTAAATTTACATCTTGTAAATTTTTCATTTCTCATACCACACTCAATTCAGCTTTCGATCTAAAAATTTAAAAATGGCTTCCATGTCTCCAGTGACACAATTCTGCCTTCCTTTCAACTAGATGAAAAGCATAATCATACAGTTGAGTTGGGAAACAAACTTTTTTCAACACAGTGAGTAAGAAATAAATGGAACGCTGTCTCCCTTAGGTGCTCACAGTGTAAATGTGGGCACGGGGTAGTGCGCAGGGAATGCCATTCCACCAGTAAAAAACCACACAGAATTTAAAATAGCGTCTAAAGCAAGAGCAAATGTGAAGGTTGAAGGCACCAACAGGACAGCAAGGTTGATGAGCTGCAGATGGGTCTATCTAACTGGAGACTGGGTTGGAATAATCGGGAAGGGAGATGGGTCAAATAAGGATAAGCCTTTTGTGTCAAATGAGAAATTTGGATTTTATACTTCAATTTGTAGGAAGACAATTCCATGTCAGAAAAGAATTGATGGAGGTCAAACTGATATTCCAAAGACAGCTCCTCCTCTTTTGTAGACAAAGTTAAAAGGACAAAACCCAAAGAAGACAGACATATCGGGGCCATTTTTAGAATCAATACGTGATACACACAGAATTAAGATTAGCAAAATGGAAATGGAAAGAGGTGGGCTAAATTTAATGAATAGATGACTGTTAAAGATAAGCAAAAATTATTTATGTGGACGACCAACTTTCCCCCTACACGATAGCTAGTTATGAGCCATTTTTTCTCTATAGTCAACTGCTAACCGCAGTCATTCTGAAAAGCTGACATTCAATGTGATTTGTCTCCTTTGATAAATGTTCAGGAAGTCAGGACATCACATGTCAAAACTGATGAGTGAGACAAGAACAGGGACATGGTCTCATTTGTCACTCTGCAACTGCCAGCATCTGGACCGGTTCACCTCTGGGATGTGTGTCTGTTGTCCCAAGTCTCCTCTGTTCCCATCCAGATAACTTCCAGCACAAAGTGAGCTATTTGCAGGCTGGTCTGCTTGAGCAGGAGGCTAAAGAGGCAACATTCATTTGGTTGTTTTCACAACTGAAGGCTTCCAATAGCTTTCCATGGGAAAGCATGAACCTGACCAATTCTCCAAAAGCATCTAGCAAAAGTTCTGTGAAACAGAAAGGCTCTTGGGATTGCAGGGAAGTGTACTTCTAAAGTCCCACAATATTCATTATCTCATGCAAGGAAGGCATCTGGGGATAAGAAGCCATTTTGTTTCTTTCTTTCTTCTTTCTTAATTTTTTAATGAAAGGATTTACTTCTGAACAATAGAGAGGCTGTTATCTTTAAATTCAATACACAGGAAAGCACTCACGCTCCATCTTCTGCTTTTGTGAAGGGAAGAAACAGAAGCCTCAGAGGACTGCCCTTGCTGAAGTGCAAACTTTTCCTTTCTAAAGGAATTATGCTTACCCAAGGAAGGAGAAGGACACAGGGTTGGCAAAACCTGAGAAGGATGAAGCTACAATGTAAATAGCATCACAGTCGGTGTCAGGTCTACCTACTATGTGCTCACTAACGAAACTTCCACTCACAGTGGGAGCTCAAAACATTCTGGAATGGTTTCTTTAATTGAGAATCTTGGAACAGTTAGATGAATTCTAATTACAACAGACCTACACCCATTGCTTTTCAGCGCTGAATCCTCCTCCTTCCTCGTGTTGGTCCCTGTAGGAAGCCATATTCTTGAAGATTAAATTGATTCTTTTTTCTTGGAAAGCAAACCAATTCTTTGAAGCTATACTTTCAGCACACAGCAGTGGACTGGAAGGTTTCCTCTTTCATAGCTTTTCAGCGATTGTTAGAACCTGGTAATGTTCCCAAGGCCTCGGCCTTCATCTGCTGCCAACATTTGTCTTGTTTATGGTTTAAACCAAAATTTTCACTAAGGTTTAAAGTCTCTCCTTGAATACAGACAGCCTTTGCCTTCTCCTGCAGAGATTACTCCATGACCTAATAGACCCAGCATTAGAAAACATTTCTGGTACTCCAATTGACTTTTGCTGTGTTGACTTCCATCCAGTTTTGCTCTGTTGCCTATTACAGAAATGATTTGCAGAGAGTCTGCACTGGAGCTCAGGGAGCTCAGAAAGACGAACTTCCTGCGGTGCTGGCTGCCAGCATCTTTCCAAGCTGAAAAAGCCTATTCCCTTAGGCTGGTATATGGTCGTGTGTGTGTGTGTGTGTGTGTGTGTGTATTTGTGTGTTGTATGCATGTGTGTGCTCATGTATACATTTGTGTGTGGCAGAGAGGAGAAGAGAAACAGAAAGATGAGTTTTTCTTGTGTGTAATGCACGTCATCTTTATTTTGGGAGGTTGGGGCTTGCTTGCTTGCCCTAACCTTTTTCACACAAACATTCTTGTCCTAGAGTAGGTACTGAGTTCAATTTTCAGGGGCTTAGTGGAAACGGGAAATAAGCAGAAGGCTCCTTCTATGTTACAATGCATTATGCACCTTCTTTTGTTTTTAAAACACTGTCCCCATGTCTCCACTAAGGCTCTCTTAAAGTTTGTTCCTAAGGAGATTTTTTGGGTGGAAGTGTTTATGGATCATTGACGAAACATCTTTACACCATGTAAGCTACAAATCAGCACAAAGAGTAACTACCCAGTTTTCCTAGAAAATACCTATCTTTTACAATGAAACAGAGAAATAGGATCACAGCATTTCTGGCTCTATCATCTGTATTTGGAGGAAGAATTTCCTCAAACCACTCCTCAAAACCTTTCAGAATAGTCTAGAACTCCTCATCTAGAGCCTCCCATGCGTGATTACAGAATTCCTATGAAACTCGTGCTTTCTTTCTTCTTTTTCTTCTGAACTTTATGTACTGATGTCTGTTCTTTCCCCCTGCTTGTTTCTGAGCTGCTCGCATCCACGGCTCAGGTCACTGTATATAAACACACAAAGCTCCAATAGTTACCTCAGGGAAGGAGGGGACCTTTGTCTAATGGAGCTATCCACCTCAGAAGGATCCAGACTCGGTCTTTGGTTTCTTATGTTCTCTGGTATATTCCTCCCCCTGCCCCCGCTTTTTTTTTTTTTTTTTTTTTTTTTTTTTTGAGACGGGGTCTCTCTATGTAGCTGGCTGGCCTGGAACTTGCTATGTGAACCAGGTTGGCCTTGAACTCATGGAGATCCTACTGCCTCTGCCTTCTGAGTGCTGGAATTAAAGGTGTGTGCCACCATGCATGGATACTTTAAAAACAATGGCCTATGTCTCTGGTTATAGGTCTAAAATAGTCTGAGATGGCAATCATGGTCTAGTACTTCAAATAAAGGCAGAAAGAATATATTTGTAGCCAATCCCCAGTTTCATGAGAAGCATTCCTCTGACGGGAGGCATTGAACATGCTCTCCCTAAGCCTAGAACTCACAGAGCTCTGCCTCGCTCTGCCTCCTGAGTGCTGGGATTAAAGGTGTGTGTCACCACGCCTGACAGAGATTCTTCATTGAATGTAATAACATATATTGGAAACTCCTTTACAGTTCATGAGTCCAGTTTAAGAAATCCTTCCCACTCAAATAAAACCTGTGGTACCTATTTGTATTCTAATTTTTAAAGATAATTTTACCTTTGATGTTAGACTTTAATGTACACAGTTGACTTTTCTTATAGTTGGAATTTGGGAGCTAAATCAATTTATTTTTACTGTTTGTCATATGCTTCAGGACCGCTGACTGAAAGTCAGCATTTTGCCTGATGGGTAAAGATGACTCCATCATAAATCACGGTTCCACACATAGGCATCTGTCCCTGGTCACTGGTCATTGAAGCTGTTTTGTTGCTTTAGAAGTCACAGCATCTACCTGGGTCATCATCTACCTTTTCCTGACAAGCATGTTCCTATCCTGAGTCTTCTGCAAGCGCTGCCAGCCTGCAGCAGCCAATATTCAGGAGATTTTCCATCTATACAATAACCTGGAAAGAATAATGTCTTCGTGTCATTGGCTGCTCCAGTTTTGCACACAAGCTCTCCATCTCTGGATGACCTTGTTCATGTTTGCCCAGAGAGCTCGTGCTTTTCTTCATAAGAACACCTACACACCTTCTCATCAGCTGCATTCCTATGCAGTGCACAGTTTTCTTCAGGATTACCCAGGAGCTAAGGACATGGATTTTCATTTAGACTTGATGTTCCTGGGAAAATAATTTCACCCTCTGTGTCTCAGTTTTCTCATATGTAAATGGCGATCCATAGACACCAAGCTCTTAAAATTGTTGTAAATATTAAATATATTAAAATAGATAAACAATAATCATAGAGTAGATATAGTAAAATATTACATATTAACTCTACATTTCCAAGTTTGTAAATATACTGTGACTAACACAAATGAAGTCAGTTGGCCGTCAGGATGATGATGAGAGCAGCTCATAAGTGATAGTTTACAGCCTATCATGGTTTATATGGCAGACAACTATAATCCCAGAATTGGGGAGGGAAGTCAGGGAGATCATGAGTTTGAGGCCAATTTAAACAATGTAAAGGCCCCCTGTTGGAAGGAAGGAAAGAAGGAAGGAAGGAAGGAAGGAAGGAAGGAAGGAAGGAAGGAAGGAAGGAGGCACTCAATTTCTGTTTGAAGGTAACCTATGTAGTTGACATTCATTGGTGATAATATTCAATAACTGTGATTCAGACCAAACTTCTCAGTCATATGTTCAAACTCTGCTTGATTTTTCTGTTATCAAAGCACAGTCCTGTGAGATTCTGCCTCTGTGTTTTTATTTTCTACACTTTGAAATCATGATTTCTGATGTGCCAAAGTCTAAGATGTGTGCATTTCTTTTTCCTATATATAAAATATTTTATTTATATACATATATATATGAAAATATATAAATTATTATATATATATATTATTTCTAGTGGTACTTCTTATTCAAACGTTGATTTTGTTTGATAACAGATCTACAGCCCAGTTTATCTTAATACCCTGTGACTTGTCTTTGCCTTATAATGTTCTCCATTGATGTGGGTAAGACGTGTTTCTTATGCTTTCCTCTTGCTTGCGTTTGTTTCTTTTGTCCTTTAGTTGAGTTGCATATTTTTCTGTCAGGAGTTTGTATTTCTGTGCTGTCTAGTCAGCATAATTACTTATGTTTGGATTTAAATTATTTCGATTGGCTTCATATGTTTTTTTTTTTCCTTTTCTATGTCTCTTCCTTCTTACTGTTTGTGAACAGATTATTTTTCTCTACTATTTTTACTAAGAGAAAAACATGTATGCTACTTCTATTCCTTTAGTGGTGTATTAGAAATTTTAGTTGGTTATCTATAATTGATTATTATCCTTTCCTTAAGCAATACAGGGAATCAAAAGCATTTAAATTGACTTCTCCTGTATACTACCTTTATAGATACTTAGATTTTGTTCTGTATCTCTTTTAACTCTTTAAGTCACTGTGCACTTTGAGCTGTCACCCCATATACATTTCCTTTTCAGTATTTCTGCTTGAATCTCCTACTGTCCATCCGATTTTAATTTCTGTACTTGAAGCTCAAATTTTAAAGTTTTTATTGGTCACGAACTGCTCTTACCAATACTCTTTTTGATTTTTTTTTCATTTTGTTCAAAAAAATTCTTATTTTATCCTTGTTCTAGAAGACATTTTTGCTAGGAGCAGATGATAGGTAGGCAAGTTTTACAGCAGTACATTAAAGAAACTTCTAGACTGTCTCTCTTTGACCTATCAGGTGCTGTGTGCAACAGAGTCCCCAGTGAGTAGGCGATGCTCTTCAGATCCTGTCAGACTCTAAGCCTTCTCCTGCTTTCAAGTTCACTGGCTTCCATTCCATGTTCTGTGTACATTCTGAGCCACTTTTGTCAAGCTTGCCTTGTAGTTAAGTTCTTCCGGGTCATTCTATCCTCCAGCCTGCCTCATAGTTCAGTACTTCCGGGTCATTCTATCCTCCAGCCTGCCTCATAGTTCAGTACTTCCAGGTCATTCTATCCTCCAGCACGTCTACCTGCTCTTTAAAACATACTCCATCCCTATAACCTTCATTTCTGCGAACTCGTACATTTCAGTGGCTGCTTCCATGTCCATTCGTATTCACTGTGATTTCTTATATGCCTTTAGGTGGAGTGTATATTCCTGTTGGCTTCACAGTCATGATGTTTGTTTTCTTACTTGTTTTTTCTCTTGGATCTCACTCACAGTCCACCATTTTGTATATTCTAACAGTATCGCTGGGGTGCTTTGAGTACTAAGTTTCTCTAGTCAGATACAATAAGTTTCTCTCTGCCAGACAAACAGAACAGAGACTATCACCATCTGAGGACTAGCTCAAGCTCACTTGTCAGCTACCGTGGTTTAGAATCAGTACACAGGTGATATGACTTGAGCTACAAGTATGAGGACCACCCTCACTATTACACATTCTCAAATGAGGCTCATCTATTGTACTTGGCCTAAAAAGCCATGGGTAATGTTCTTTACAGTCCCCAGGGACAGAGCTCCTCTGTCAGTCTCCTCACAAGGATTTCTCTAACTCTACTTTCTATGATGCTGTCAGTCCTGTAGCTAAGTTTTCTTACATCACCACAGAACTGTGAAGATGAAAACTTGCTTGAAAATGAATGAAATATGGAATATGAGATGCCACTCAGTAAATGGCTGAATCTGCTGTGGTCCATCTACACAACTATTCTGTATCACAACAGGTGACTGAGCAAGTCTTGAAAGCACAAAGAGGAGTCAGAGCTCTAACCTCCTGAGTCTGAGATGGGCAGAACTCAGTTCCCACCAAATGAAAAGACAAAACTGATGTGGATAGAAAGATAAATTGGTAGAGCTTAAGGCAGTGAAAATACTCTCATCTGTACTCTTGTAATGATGAATAAAGGTCCTTGTACTTTTTTTTAACACACAGAATGAGCAGCAAGAATAAATCCTGATGGCAACTACAGGGTTTGGATGTTGGTATGTGATTAGAGGCTCCTGTAAATATCCTGCTATGGTAGCAGATACTGATATTGGACAAGGCTAGGTATGCATAGGGAAAGGGTTGATTATATGAAAATATCTATATCATCAGATCAAATTTTTTTTATCAACATGAAACTGCTCTATCTGCTTCCTAAGTATTCTCTCTCCAATTTCTCTGATTTTTGTCTTCTTAGTGATATGTGTGTGTGTGTGTGTGTGTGTGTGTGTGTGTGTGTGTGAGAGAGAGAGAAGAGAGAGAGAGAGAGAGAGAGAGAGAGAGCACTATCTTAGTAATATCAAAGTTTATCACCAGCAATTGCTGTTTTCAGCAGTTTTTAGCATACATACCTTTATGTATAGCCGAACCCTCCCTATAGAGACCTCTGCATCAAACTTCCAGACAGGCTCAGATATCCCAGATCCTACTGGGAAAGCACAGAGCATGAAGATCTCCCTGCCCTCCATGAGAGGTCAATGTCGGCTCATGGGTGAGTTAGAGAGGCAGAGAGTTGTTTCCTCACTGGGCTCCCAAGCTCTTCTGCAGGAGTCTGGGGAAGCTATAGCTACAGTGTGTGTGCTAATTCAACCAATGGGCCCTGGGCAGTTACTCCAAGCAAGGTTCCAGAGCTACATAGGTACAGCATCCTTCCCTCACCATCTGCAGCCTTTGGAAGCCCGTGGTTTACTAATTGTCAATCCTGAAGAGAGTTTTGGTTCAGATGGGAGCTGAAGTGACAAGGTCTATTGTAAGGAGGAAGCTGGCTTGGGAGATTTGGGGGATGTGTTCTAATTCCGTGTTCTGCATCAGTCGATCTCAGAGTGGGAACGAAACAGGGGCCATGTAAGTGTTAGGGGTGACATTCAAGTAGGACAACTGGATCAGTCTTGGGCTTCGTTCACCCACAGAAAGTGTTCATCGCAGCATGGTCTGATGTGTTAAGCTGTTTATTAGGAAGAGTAATTAGACAGACCTGCAGGTATAGAGCAGTCTGTGGAGAACTATCACAGACCCGGAATACAGTAATGGCAGATGGGATAAGAATGGGAGATAGGAGAACCATTTCATAGGCAAAGGTCACTTCCTAAAGATATTTAAGTTGGAGAATAAAGAAATAACCATGAAAACCTAGATGTGGCTGGCAAAATCATAAAAGCAAAGGAGGCAGAGGGGGTGGAATGGGGCGCGGGGCTGCAAGAGGATGTACTGGGAGGGGAGAGGGGCTGATATTGGCATGTAAAGTGAATAAACACATTTAATAATTTAAAAAAATAAGCATGAATGAGCTTGGGAAGATCAGACTTAGGGCACTTGTGATGTAAGCAAGGCCCCTCCACCAGTGACGACCCCAGCTCTGCTGTTGGCACAGAAACGTGTAGAGCTGAAGAGCAGGGCTGCCCTCTGAGAAAATGGAAGTCAGAGCATGCCTCTCCTCTTTCGCTGAAGGTGGGGTCACCTGCTTTGGTTTGCTTATCTCTGCGACATTTTGAAATGGCAGGTCCTCACAAGCTGAGCAGACATCCGGCTCTTCCCCTTAGGAGCCACAGGTCACATTTCCTTGTGTCCCCACAGTTCCTTCTATTTCTTTTATGGGCCACATGCTGTTGTCCCCTCTAAGCTCTTGCCTTGGGCATGGTTGGAGTGAGGTTCTTGTTTGACTTTGCCCCACTGGATCAAATTATATCCTTATATTTTCTCTCTCTCTCTCTCTCTCATCTATCTCTCTCTCTCTCTCTATCTATCTATCTCTATCTCTCATAGTGTTTTCCAATAAACATACTAATGAGATTTAAAAATAAAGGGATGGACATTGGTAGACTCCCATGATGTCTGTGGTATCCAATATTTTACTTTTCCAATAGCAAATAATTACTATTTATATTTTAAAATATTTATGATCTGAAATACATATCTACGCCAGAGCAAAGACACTGGAAATGTAAGAAAGCATTCAATAGA
Source organism: Mastomys natalensis (assembly GCA_021653895.1). Classification (NCBI taxonomy): domain Eukaryota; kingdom Metazoa; phylum Chordata; class Mammalia; order Rodentia; family Muridae; genus Mastomys; species Mastomys natalensis. Next base: position 3,249,114 of record JAJTUV010000381.1, read on the forward strand.
ACGTAGTAATAATAACAGTAGTATATGCCAACTACTGTTATATTGACATTATAAGAATTTTCCTTTGAATATGAACCCTTTTAATGGGCTACAGAAATAGTTCAGAGATTAGGAGCAGTTGCTGCTCTTCCATAAGTTACCCACATCAGCCAGCCCCATGGCTACCCCTACTCAAGTGACATCACCCACATACCACACATACACACATACTCATATACTCATGCACACTCATACACACACACAAACACACACAGAAATTCACATGCACATACGTTAAAGTACTCACATAAACACAAACACACACACACACATACATAAAAACAAAATCGAAAAAAACTATAAAAACTTAAAACCAGCTTCATGTGTTATATAAATTTGTGGACTGTTTTACTATTTAATATTTTATCAGGATCATTTCCCCTTTAATAAGTGCTCCTTAGCATCATTGTTTAGGATACTGAAGACTGTTAGAAAATTTGGCAGCTAAAAATTATATGGGGCTGGCGGTGAACCTCCAAAGGATGTGCTGAGCATGTGTGAAGTTCTGGGTTCAATTTTCCAAAATTATAAAAAAAAAAAAAAAAAAGTGGATAGATATATACAGAGAGAGATAATAATATATGGTAGTGAAAAATGCTGATAAAATTTCAATTAACTTTGATGGTCCATGCTTAATAAAAAAAAAAATGAAGACTAGATAATGCGATGCTTGAAATTAATTTCCAAATGACCAAAGTGATCAGATTAACTCATCACCGAGTAGAGACTCATGCTGACTAATCAGAAGCCTAATGCAAAAGCAATTTATTGTACACTTGGGCAAATAACCATGAAAGAATCTTAGTAAATGAAGAGTTAGGTGAAAACTAGCTTTAAATTAATCAGATAATTCATTTAGTTTGTCTGTTCAAATATTTTTAAACACTACTAAAATTTCCTCAAGTTGCTAATAACAGACACTGTTTGACAATATTTAATAGAATTTTAAAATTGTGATTGTATGTGTATATATAAGTACTTCCACATGAAACGCTACTAGTTCACAGAAGTCTAGACCATCGCTTAGTTTTCTGTGTTTAAAAAATAGATGGTAACATGATGTCAGTGTTAATCTTTAGCTTTTTAAACTTATAGTTAACTTGTTTAAACTAGTTTAGCTTCTTTAACTATTCACTGGGGGGTGTATGAGTGCAGGCAACTAGCTTTGACCTAACTCAGAAAATCCCCATTCATGACATCTTGCTGTAAATAAGGCATGCACATTTTGTAGGAGCTCCGCTGGAAACTGGGAATGTGTGAACTTCCCAGCTTGTTCCCTTTTGGAAGATTATGTCTGAAATGAACACCTTTCTGCCTGGGGTCCAACTCCAGTGCCTTGCAGGGTGCTGCTGTTTTATTTGCTCTTGTTTATGAGTAAAGAAAAGTCTATGAATGACGCAAACGTGTTAGCATTAGCATTATTTGACCTTTTGGTATGCTTCTTAATAAATATCTTTTTAGAGTTTAACTTTCTTTTTTACATTTGAAGTCTATGTTTGCTATGTTAAGAATCTGTAACTAGGCACAGTGGCTCAGGTTAGTTAGCACAGCGCTGTTAAGACTGACACTAGACCATTACAAGTTCAAGGCCAGACTGAGCTACAAAGTTGATCCTATTTAAAAAAAAAAAAAAAAAAAAAAAAACCTAAACAATAATCACAACAAAAACCCAAACAAGCAAACAGAAGTAAAAACCTTATTTCATCAAATAAGGAAACTAACTGAAAAGTTGGTCAGTTACTGTTACATTGGTAGGATCTTGACTGCGGTCAATGTCTGATGTCTTTTCCTGTTATGACAACCAGGGGAAAACCTGCAATTCATGGTGTAAAATAGAAGAAAGTAATAGGATCTCATTGCTACATTAAAAAGCCTATTTCCAGCTCTAGAAACCGGCCAAGGGAAGGAGAGTACATCTGTCAACAGGTTTATTTATTTTCCTATTTCTTCCCTGTTAATCTTCCTTTTATGTTTCCTTAATAATTCATGCTGAAGAACTTCCTGAATTCTTTTCAAACAAAGAGATGCTCCGGGTGAGCACTGACAAATTTCTGTTGTGTCAACACAGACCTGGGGCGTCTTCCAGTCTGAAACTTAATGTATAAGATGTGAAATAGATAAATGTACACCCTGCTTTCTCATTCATCAGATCTGCAGGTCCACTGATGCTTTTTAGTGTATGTCATTAGATCTTTTTTTGCCGGTAATATAAAGATGGGATGCGCTTTGTATGTATGATAGATTAGCTTTAAAAAAAATTAAAAGTACAAGTGCCAGCTGCAGAAGGAAGGAACAGGAAGGAACATCTAGAATATTCCACCAAATGGCAATCTCACCGAGATCCTACTCAGGATCTAATATAGAAACAGTAGATATGAAATTCTGTACAAATATAGGATCAGCCCATCTCTGTATCATTAATTAGTGTATAGTTATTGGAAAAATTGTTATTATTCACTGTGGTGCTAAGCTAAAAGAAAGAACAGCAAAGCTCTTTTAATAATTAGTTTTATGGATTATATTTTCTACTGACCATTATATTTTATAATAAAATATTAGTTTTAGACTTTCACTGAAAAGGCTAGGGAGATTTTTTTAAATCATTACATGGTCATACTCTTAACCAATGCCTAAAAAGATGAGTGTGAAAATAGAATATGAAAATTATAATAATATAAATTCTGAAACATAGTTTTATTCGATATAATGTTCACAAAATAAAAGCTTTTACTCTTGCTGTGACATTTATAGCTAATCTGAACTCCCTGTGGCAGCAGTTCTCAACATTGCAAACTCTCGACCCCTTCAACAGTTCCTAATGCTGTGGTCACTCCCAACCATAAGATTCTTTTTGTTCTTACTTCATAATGTAATCGTTGCTGCTGTTACGAATCATCATGTAGATGCCTGATATGGACCCCCACAGAGGGGTCACGACCCACATGCTGAGAACCAATGACCTATGGAAAACTCCGAGTTTGTAGAATATAGCTTGTCAGTATGGAGCTCCAACACAAAGCACTATGTGGACTGGTGGACTGAGATCAACATCTCCATTTAAGTTCAAGAAGTCGATTAACAGGCTCCTGTTTCCTTTCATTAACACATAGCCCGAGTTAATAGTAGTAACTGCTACATCTGTGCTATCTAGGTCAGAGTTTCACAGGTCTAGCTCCAACCAAAGCTATTCCCTGGCTTTATTTTAAATGTGGCACTAGAACTTTTAACCCTTCCCCCTTATCTCTTTATCCCTCTCTGCCTGCCCTACCTTCTGGGTTTTGTTTGTTTGTTTGTTTGTTTGTTTGTTTTTTGTTTTTTGTAACTTTTGTCCCCTTGCTTAGCATGGTTTCCTGTGTGTCAAAGACTGACAGCCAGTGTTGTTTTCCACCTGGGAAAACCATCATAAAAGTAACCATTCAACCCCATTTCTACAATCCCATAGTTCAGTTCTCTTGCTCCTGAGGCCATCCCGCGACGGCTCAGATCTCCCTCTGACTTCTGCACAATGCTCACTCTGCACAATGGAGAGCTACGCGTTGTCTCCCTGCCTGTTCGACAGAGTAAAGACCTCTCTCAGGAGAACGCCTAAAGCCTTTCAACATTGATTGGATGTGTGGCTATAAAGCTGACCCTGAACTATGGGTCTCATTGCTTTAGCTAGTCTCCTTTACAGAAAACATGGCCAGAACAAATGAAACTAAGAACTGCAATAAAGTCAGAGGCAACCATTCCCTGACCTTTCTGATTAGTGACTTCACAGAACACACACAGCTAGTACCAAAGAAGCGTTGTTCACTCTTCCTATTGGAAAAAAAAAAAAATCCCTTTTCAGTGATTTAAAGAAAACAGCTTACAAATGTGGGGATGAAGGAACAGTAAGGACAGCAGGCAACAGAACAGCAGTGTCCTGTTGAAGGGACAGCAGGGATGGAATGTCTCCTCAGAGGCAGGGCTCAATATAGAAGTTTAGCCAGCTCTTTCTTCTTCTAACATTCCTACAGACACTGAGGGCTGAAAGAGTCCAAAGCTGTTTTCAGTTCAAGTCTTTTTTCTGACCATCACCCTGACAAGGTTGGTATGACAGCAAACACTATGTTCTGAGTGGTGGCTCTGTCTCTCCATCTCTCACCTGTGCAGTAGGTGTCCTCTAGTACTGTTCAATCCCTTCAAGCATATTATCACACCTAATGCCCCCCAGTACCCTTACTCCAAGCTCCTATGTTGTAATTAGGAATAATAGGTGAGCAAGCAAAAGGGAGTTAATACCAAGCAGTTCAGTTGAATGACATCCGGAAAGCCTTTGGACTTTTTTACTCTGAGCTCTGCCACTAAGCCACCAGCTCAATATGAAAAAGTCACTTCCACTTATGACAGATAGAAATACAGATAAATTACCTTAAGTTAATTTGAAATAATTGCAGAGAATATATAATAATGTTAATTTCCTAGAAAAATTCAACCAATACTGATGTTTAAATATAAGGAATTTTTGAGTCCGTCTGAGCTAAATGCTAGAAAAAGAAGCCTTTGCTTGCTCTCAATAGCCCTAATTTATAATTTGTAGTTTATGTAAAATGAAAATCTATGCCTTTGTATGTATCTTGAACACCTTCTCCCTCCTCTGACGAGGGCTTTGGTTGAGTCCTTCCCACGCCTGCACCTTTTGCTACGGCCACACTGGGCTGTCCCCCGACACACGGTGCTCTCACCGGAGCCCTTCCTCTCCTGGCTCCGCTCATCTGACTTTACCAAATGCCTCACTGAAGCCCACTGAGTTCTTCCTGTCTTTCAGTCCCCACGTACACACTGAGCTTTTCAGTGACCATCAGAGCAGAAATGTATTCATCGAAAAGAATTAAGCCTTGGAATTCAAAGAAGCAAAGAAAAGACATGTGTTTCATTTCTGCTTCTGATTATTACTGCCCAGGAGTGGCCATAAAATAAATACCCATGTTTGTTTTGGGTTCTCCTGTCTCCAAAACAAAGCTTGCAGTAGATATGAGAATCAACTAAAATTGACCCAAGAAAGAAAAGACCCATACAAGTACAAAAATCAAACAACAAATAAAACAAAACAAAACACCAGGAACTTTTCTCTTTCCCAACTAGAAGTGGCGAAAGGGGTACTGATCTAACCCAAGCTAGGGACGATGGCTATGTCCCTGCACCTCTGGTCTTCTTCTGCTTTTTTGGCATTTATTTGCCCTTTTCAGAACCTCTCCTCCGACTACATATTGTGGCAATATTAATTTTGAGCTATTCCTGATCTATATTCTTGCAAGTTCAAGTGCGAAAGGAAAGACAAATGGTTTATTCTGTGTTAGTGAAAGCCATGGTCCTGTTTTCAATGAGCTTGAATGAGACCCTCGACAGGGTCAATAGTGCTCGGAACCACAGTGGACTCATATCTGGGGTGTGAGTCCATTCTTCAAGTTAAAAATTGTCCCTAAACATACTCATAGACTGTGAAAGAAACTGTAATCTGTTAAAAAGGAATACTGTACAGTCCACAAAAACATTACTGTGTACACTATTGCTCTCCTAGGTTCCAAATTAAAGAAGGCATTGTTTTCAAATATTTTTGGCATAGTGTTTGATTTACATGAACTTTCTAAAGTCAAGGGGGGATATGAGTGTTTAAAGAGGATGTGGGGGAGGACAAAAGGGCATACACCTGTGACATGAATAAAGAGAGATACTGTTTACAGAGTCAGGGCTAGTGAGGAAAGTTGGGCAGCTGGAGGCATATCTTTGAAGGAGTTCTTGAGACCTCAGATCTTTCCTGTCACACATTTCTTTCAAACTGCCAGGAAGCAAATAGTCTCTGCCAATCACTCCAACCAGAATATCTGATGTAGCCAAAGATCCAAAAGAAGAGATGTCAAATAATTATGGACTTAAAGCCCTCCAATCTTGAGCCAAATTAACATCTGTTTTAAAAGTTGATTAGCTGAGGCATTTGTCAAAGTGCTAGAATATTATCTAACACAGAAGAGAGTTCACATCACCTAACATACTGCAGTTGGTTGTCTTATATAACAAGCATCTCTGGCCATTGCCTGTCTTTGCAGTCTCTTCCTCACCATGACCCCTCATCCAGGTCAATTTTAAACTCTTCATTCACAACACACTAACTACCGCAAGTTTCTCTGACATGGAATATTGTTCTCTGTCTCTGTGCCTCTGCATGGTCAATATTTGAAAACTCAATCTGTTTAATTCCAAGATATTTTGCTGGGTTCCTCTAGTCCCCCACCACCATACACCCCACCATCTCAAGGTGACCAGCATTTCTTTGGGAGTTCCTTTTCTGCCCTACTCAGTAAGAGTAAAAATAATTGTGTATGCATGTGTGCACATCTCTCTCTTCTTCTCTATCTATCTATCTATCTATCTATCTATCTATCTATCTTGTGGTGTGTGTGTGTTGTACACCTATGTCAAAGGAAATGATTTCATAAAGAGGGAGTCATGACAAAGATAGAGGAGTAAGTTAAACAATGGGAATCTTAGGAATAATTTAGTCCTGGTTTACAAGACAGACAGATAGACAGACAAGACAAAGGAAGCATTTTTCTCTGATGGAGCTGTGCTCTTCCATCAACAGAAAAGTGGTAGAGAGGGTAGATATGATTCATGTTGACAAACTCACTGGCTGAAGAGATGAAGCGGTAGTTTGCATCTTGTGGCTTCCTTGTCTCTCATAAAGAATGGACAGAGATGACTGGTAATCAGGAGGAGAGAATAGGTACCCTAGTAGAGCTGCAGGAACGGGGTATGAAATGACAGCTTGGGAGAGTAGAAAGTTGGGATGTGCCTAACAATAACCTAATAGTCTGAGATGAGATATCAACTAATGGTGAGACATTCCTATTAGAATTTTGAGAAAGAAGGAAATGCACATCTTTTAAGAAAGTTGGTAAGCAATCCCTTAACCACTTATCCACCTTGGAGCATGGAGGTAGACAAAAAGTTCCACTCCTAGGTGAGGAGCTACTGAGAAATTATAGATTCTGCAGGGCAGGGATTGGTTTTCTTTAAGAGTATAGTCCCTGGCAGTTGGACCATACTCCACTGGAAGGCCACACATCTTGATATAGACAAGATGTCTAGTAGACATTACAGATAGTGTGTGTGAGTGTGTGCTGGCACGCTGCAACACATATTGGACATGATAGACTTAAGGGGAGAAGACACAAAGTTGAGTGAGTTAGGTAAGGGAGGATAGACCTTGGAGGAGTTGAGGGAGGAGTATACATAACTAAAACACATTGTACAACATTCTCAAAGAGCAAATTTACTGGGAAATACAGAAGAGAACAGAAAAGTAACCTGACACAGAAGGCGCAGTGATTTCAAGCAGCTCCAACTGAGATTTGTGGACTGGATCTTCACAGAGCCCCCAGGCCACTGGGGTGTATGCACTTATCCAAAACTGCTCAGTTCCTCAGACGGGAGTACAAGGAAACAAATACATAGACTTAACAATTGAACTTGTGCTACAGAATACAATGCAGTGAACAAGGGAAGTGTGAATTTCCACTAAGCATCATTTTACCTACCTGTGGATTGAAAGCTATATAAGGGTAGAGGCAAAAGCATGAATTATTCATAGAGACAAGTAGAAAGGCCTGAGACTAAATGTTTAGTGTGAGAACAAAGGTGCTAAAGGGAGAATCTGAAAACCGGACAGTGTTGGATCTCCTTAGTGCAATGCTTAAATCATTACTTAAACTAAAACACATGGCTGATGGCCTAGACTTAAAGATGGTCAAACTGTAATTTATACTCACGTGAAATGTCTATATGGAGCCCAGCATGACACAATGTGTAGGTGCTAATAACAAGATTACTTAAAAATCCTAAACATTAGAAGAGTAAATAACCCAATCAATAAATGAACAATGACTGAACAGACAATTCCCAAGTGCACAACAAATACAATGAAAAAATATTCACCATCCTCAAACCATAGAGAAATGTAAAACTATACTGAGATTTCATTCTTACATCACATCAGAATTGCTGTACATCAAGAAAAGCTTTTAAATGCTGGCAAGGATATAGGATAAGTAGAAACTTTATACACTACTGGTGGGGTTGTAAATATTATAGTCACTATGGAAATCCATATGGCAATTCTTCCAAATCCTAAAAATAGAACTACATATAATCTAGTTAGATTTCTGCCAGACATTTACCCAAAGGATTCTAAGTCAGTATACTGAAGAGCTATCGCCTGCCCATTCTTCACTGTAGCCAAGTCATGGAATGAGCCTCAGTGCCCAATTGTATGAATGAATAAAGGCCATTGGTGAATACACTCACTGAGAAACGTAAAATTATGCCTTAAGAACAAAGAATGGAGCTAGAGAACATCCTGTTAAGTGAGAAAAGTCAGACTCGTGAGAATAAATAGGGTATATCTCCCATGTGTGGAATCAAACAGCAACAAAGTGACTTGAGATCCAGAAGGGGTGACAAGTGGTAGCGGATGAGTGTGGGCAATGGAAATGAAAATATGACGAATACCTTACATGGATATCAAGGTATATAGAAAGCAAGAGTCCTATAGATGCACATACATCTTATAAATACATTATAAATATACGTGTTATGAAGCCTTTTCTTGTATACAATGAGTAGTGCTAATAAAACTACTTTTAGAATGACATTTGCAAGTCTTTCTTTTTGTACACTGTGTTGGCATTTTAAGTTGTTCTGATGGAAAACTCCCAAGAAGTAATCATCACAAATGACTGTGATAATTGGCAATGCCATTAGAAAGATAATCAGTCATTTCAATCTTCACTCAACGCTCAAGACTCAACACTTAAACCCTTGGATCCCTAGATTCTTAAACAATTACCTACCAGTAGTTACAGTCTCCTCAATAAAAAAAAAAAAAAAAAAAAAAAAAAACCAAAAACAAAACAGCAAACATGATCTGCTGCACACAGATTCTCTGTGGTTTTCATGTATACCCTGTGATTACTGTAGATAGCATGAGGTTTTTCAAAGCCTATCATATGGCCTAGCTATAATGGCTAAATGTCCAAAAGGAAATGAAATCAGTATGTCGTAAGAGACATCTACCTCCCATGTTTATAACAGCACTCATCATTATTGCTAAGATATAGAATCAACCTAGGTGGACTCCGTGTTCCATAAAGTCACCTGTTCCAGTAGACTTTAGAGCAGAAGTTTATGTTCTTATATCTTGGTTTTCCAATTCTACTTGTATTCCTACTCTAGAATTCCAGTTACCAGCCTCTCCCTCAGTTTTCACACAGGTGGAATTCGTGTTCTTCTTTAGCATAAAACCCTCATCAAAATAAGCATTTTTTTGAGTCAAGAGAATTCACAGCCCACAATGAGGAGCAGATAACTTGGGTCTATTTCTCAAAGAATTCATAAGGTCTGCACTCAAATAGTAAATTGAGGAATAATCTCAATGGAAAAGAAGTTGCTGATAAGGCCCAGAAGTGAAGATATTGTCAGGGGACTTTGCTGTCTGCCTTATCTCTTACACTAATGTGCTGAGAAATGAGACTTACTTGCTGTTGAATTATGAATCGCAATGAATGTCTTTCACTGGGCTAAGGATTTTGTTACTTATATTTTTGTAAGTGTGATGTGGGTTTCCATTGCCTGGAAGATAGTAGTCTCTTAACCTAGTAAGAGGCTTCCCTTGTCTGCAGGGGTTAAACTTTTCAGTTTCAACAGACTTTTTTCAATAATTTTCAAGGCATTTCCTTAGTTATTATCAATATACAACACTAACTGAAGACAGTGATGTGAAAGGCCCTCCTCTCTCACGTCTTCTTTGAGATGACTGCCCTCTCTGGTCCCAGATTATTCCAGCTTGAGTAATAATATTTTCTCACTCAGTGCCTGCAAACCACTATGCTTTGAGTCTTACCTACAGAACAAAAGTTTGATTAGTTTTCTTTGTAAGTTCTTAATTCCTTCCTAGACTCAATCATGATAGATAATTTTTCCTAATACAACTCATTTCTGTTTTCTCAATAAGATAAATATATACTTTTCAGAATAAATATATTCTGACTAAATATATTCTAATTAAATGTATTATTATGTTAACATACTATTTGTATATATTTCTGGAGGAAATGTAATTGTTAAGACTTATATAATATGTAGTGATTGCATCAATTTAATTACCAAATTCAATGCGTCAGACATTTGTAATTTCGATATTTTGAGACGCATTCCAAATCCTTCCTACTAGCTACTTGGGAATATTCAGTCAGTTCCTGGTAATCACAGGTATCAGCAGCACCATGGGAGTTATTCCCCCTAACCCAGGGTGGCACCCTTGTGTCTGAGCTTTTCACTCTGTCTCTCTCCCCACACCCTTGACAGGCTCAGGGAATGACCCTTCTAAGTCTTCCTTCCAAGGGATCCATTTGTTATTCCCATATAAATAAGAACACTCAGTATTTGTTTTAGTGAGGCCGTTTCATCTGACCTAATGGCCTCCATCCTTGCTGCTGCAAATGATAGAAGGCTGTTTTGACGGCTGAACTATATTCCATGGTGTATATAAGCAACATTTCCTTTGTCCATTCATTTGTTTTAGATCATGGTTGTTCCCATACCTTGACAATTATGATTAGTGCTGCAATAAGCATGAGATTCAGGTGCCTCATGACGCACTGGATATTTACTGTGTGGCGGGATAACTGGATCATATGGGGCCATAGAGAACCCTCCGTACTGATTTCTAAATGCCTGTATTTGTTTGCGTTCTCAATACTGTACTATCTTCCTTCTTCACTCGTGGTCTCTCCCTCTCTTTTTAATGAAAATATAGTGAATCTAAGTAAGTGAGAAGATCATTTTTTAAACGGCTCATTCTTGTCCCAAGCGTAGGATACTTTACAGAAAGCTCTTCTGACGCCAATCTTTTCCATGCCCCATCTCCATACAAACTAATTCTCACAGGAATGGATGCCACGGCTTGATTTTTTTTTTTTTTTAAATGAAACTTTATCCATTCCCCGGACAGGGCATTTTGAAGCGCGTTTATGACCAAGTGAATGTGGCTGCGCCAGGTGTGCGAAGCATCCATCTGCAGTCACAATGACGTATGTGGCATTAGCACTGCGGTCTGCATCAGGGCAGGAGGCCTGAAGCTTGCACATGACCTGAATTGTCTCTGTGAAGGAGCCAGTAGCTTTTCGATTTTATGGTTTTCTAATGAATTCCTGATAGACAGAGGGCTGAGCGTGAAGACGCAGGCAGGATGATATGTTGCTTCAGGCACTTTTTCAGAAGCCAGCCTGGGACCTACAAAGGAGTGCTGGATGCAACTTCTGCTGCAGATCCATCTCACGGTGTCTGCACAGCTACCCTTGGCCTCAAACCAGCATATTCTAGAAGCTGCTTCTCAGCAACTTTATCATACAGCTACAAGAACCTCCACTCTAACCTGTGTGCTTCCGTGAACCTGTGTGAATTGTGTAACCACCACAGGAAGCATTGTAGGCCCACCCTGGTGCTGGGTTCCCTGGCTTGTGAATTGTGAGATCTAAATCATCATACCCAGACCTTCCTCGGTGCCTGAAGTTCTAACCCTGGAAGATCAGCCCATGCATTAAAACTGTGTGTGACTGAGGAGCCGGTGTGGTAGAGAACGGGCTTATCATGTAAATTCAAAGACCTGACTTCGGCATTCCAGCCCTCATGTAAACAAAAAGCACTGCACATTGAGACCTGCCTGTAATTCCAGTGCTGAGGAGAACAAGACTGGAACATTCCTGGAGCTTACGTCCCAGTCAGTCTTGACAGTCAATAAACTCCTAGCTCCATAACAGTCCCTGTCTCAAAAAGATGGGGCTGGAAACATGGCTCAGGAGGCAAAGGCCGTGAACTGCATGCCCAACTACCTACATTCATCCCCTAAAACTACATGGCAGAAGGAGAGAACTGACTACTACAAGTTGTACTTTGACCAATACTCACAGATTTAATAAATAAATATAAATAAAAATGTTTTTCAATGGAAGAATATGACTGAGCAACAAACTGACCTTCATCCTTGGTTTCTGAGCACCCATGTACACATATGAACGTATGTATGCACACACAGGAAGCTGTGAATTTTCTGCCTGTGGTGATATGAACCAACCCCTTTATTATTTTGTGTGTATAAGTATTGTCTGCATGTTGGACTGCCCACAGAGTTCAGAAGAAAGTGCCAGATCCACCCACATCTTCAACTACAGACAGTGGTAAGCCACCAAGTGGATGCTGGGAATCAAAAAAGGGTGCTCTGGAAGAGAAGTCAGCATCCTGAACCAACCTTCAGTCCCCAGTTTGTCTAGTGAATGCATTAAAGATCACCCCAGAGACATCAACATGTTATGATGTTGTATCAAGGGATGAAAACATAGCATCGTGTCTTGGATTAATCTGAGCCCAAGCCTGAATTTTGTACTTTCTCCCCTTGTCTTCCTGTCTTCCATCTGTCCATCCATCATGGTTTATTGGCCTATCTGTGATTTGTCTACTGTGTGTGCCTCTCTGATATCATGCTGTCCCTAGTTCTACCTCTAACAGTAGGCTCTTCTCTGAATTTACTGAACAGCACAGAAAATATGACATGGGAAAGGAATGAGGGATTTGTTATGGAATTTCTTAAAGTTTTACAGAGAAAAATATATAGTAAGCATAGAAAAAGAATAGTAAACAACAGTGTACATGTTATCAACTATACCCACGTTGTTTACAACATTGATGGTAGGTGTTTATTTTGAGTTTGCTTTCAACTGTTGGCTGCCTCTAGCAAATGATTATCATCATACACAGACACACACACACCACACACACACACACACACAGAGTCAGGGTTGGGGGCATGGGAGAATGTACAACCTAAGATTAAAGCCAAGTGTTAGCTTAGGTTATAAAAGATGATTGTATAGGTAGTCCAAGGCACAGTAAGGTTGGTTGTTCCATGATTCTCTCAAAGGATGGTTGGCTTTAACCAGGCTAAGTACACAGTAGGACAGCAGGTTATTATATGTATGGACTTATTATGTGCATAGTGTATTATGGATTGCTGTAAACTGCTGAAAGTTCAATCTTTTAGAGGTCAGGAGATAATTTTCCTAAACTTGTATCATTATACCACATTTTGCATGCATGATAATGATGAGGTTTTTAAAGAAGGTTTAGTCATCAGTTTCTTCTCAAGTACACCTGTAAGAGAACAGAAACTCAGAGCAAACACCAGATTTCCATGATGGGATACTTAAATGGGAAGCCTGAAACACCTGTGCAGAAAGTCTGACGCAGGCAGCTAGACATGGGAGGGTGTGTGCCGTCTCAGAAAGTGGTGTCTTGGAAACCAAAATAGGTAGACAATTTTAATACTCTTCACATAAGTTCAAAGGTATGAAAATATTGAAATAAATACCTCAAGATCTTAGTGGTTTTTTTTTCTTCGAATACTTGTGTAGCTACTTATGGGTAGCTCTAGGGATTCTGTTGTTAATAGATTCACTCAGTCTTATTACACAGCACTCTGCTATGCTTTCCTAGACAGACCCTCAAAAGTGGACAGATAACTCTAGGAATTCTGTGAAAATACTGTGAAGTATATCTGTATGCAAATGCCTTCCCTGGCGTGAGACATCCTTCTGGCTCTGGGGAGACAGTTGAAGTTCTTCTTGAGAACCTTTGACAGCCGTGATTTAAGAGCTGCAAAGGCAGCTCTCTGCAATGTATTCACGTTTCCTTGGAGACCTCTTGGGCAGCAGGTTGTTTGCTCAGTGTACTCTTCCTAGAAGAGGCAGATCTGTGGCTGTGACTCCTTCCTGGCAGTTCAGGTTTAGTTAGGGACTATCAGCCTCCAGAGCTAGGAGCAAGCTGTCAGTTTGGAGGAGACCCTTGCTTGGTGTATGTGTTTCCCCTTCAGGTGAAAAATGAAGTCCTGTCTCCTGTTCTGCCCTGAGACAGATGGATTTCCCACCTTTTTCTGCTCCCCAGATAGCTTAGTTGGTTTGTTGTAGTCATTGTTTATTTTTGAGATTGGAATTTAATTACTTTCTCCCTTCTCTTTTTTCCTTTCAAACCCTCTCACATACCTCTGCTTCAAATCCATGGCTTTGTTTTACCACACACACACACACACACACACACACACCCCACACCACACACACGTTATGGATAGCCTCAGCCTTGTATTTTGATCCTAGTTCCCAGTGGATAGCCCCAGGCTTGTATTTTGATCCTAGTTCGACCCTCCTGGGAGGGGCTGCAGAGGAGGATTGAATCTGTACACAGGTGACGCCTTGTAAACCTTCTGTCCAATTAAAACCTGTAAAATAAAGACTAGAGCCAGAGATTGGGCAGAAGAAGGGGAGGCGGAGAAAAAGGCTTAGGGAGGAGAGAGTGAGAGGAATTCGATATAAAAGGAGGAAAAAGCAGAAGGAGAAGAACAGAAGAAGAAGGAGGAGGGGCAGGAGGAAGCAGGCAGAAGGAAGTCAGTGGTGGAAGGAAGCCGACAACGACATATATATGTATATATATACATATGTGTGTATATGTATGTATAATATATATTGTATTATACATACATTATATATATGTATATATAAATATATCTCAAATATAGCCCAATCATTGTTAATGTTCCATATAATGTTACTTGCATTTATATCTACTTTTGTTTTTGTTGTTTTGTTTTGTTTTTCTTGACATAGTGCCTCACCATATAGCTCTGGCCATCCTGGAACTAACAATGTAGACTAGGCTGCCTAGACTGACTAGGCTGACCTCAGACTTACAGAGATTCACCTGCTTCTGCCTCTCCAGTACTGGTATTAAAGACGTGTGCCACCATACCAAACTAAAGTTTGGCACTGAACAACCAATTGGTATGCTTTTTTCCTGGGAACCGTCTCTCCTGTTCCCAGTTGCCAGTACCTCTTTGTGTAGGTTGAGCCCTCGTGGCCTTTTCAACATCCAGTTTGGCACGTTTGCCAGTGTTCTCATTCAACTCGATTTTAAAAGCTTTCACAGTAGCTTACAATTCCTCTGCACACGTACATCCTGTGGTTTCATTCTGTAGTCATTTACAACACTTGTCTCAGGGACGAAGGCTACATTTTGTTTTTATATTTGCCATTGGCTATGAAATCATTGGTCATTGGAGTTTATGATAGTAAATATCCTCATTAAGAATTTACCCAGTGTTTATAGCACATCATTTAAACAAACAGTTTTTACTCAGTGACCGGGGCATCTCTGATATGCTAAGCTGAAGGGAGGGAATTTCTCCAGATGTTGCAGAAGGTTGTAGGAAGCATCCTCTTGTTTGCAGCCAAGTGAACGCTTCTGTATTTAGCACTAGTACTTCAGCTCTTGGGTAGCTATGCTGGGCCTTGCTGTCTTCGTCTATTGTGTGTACTATAGCAGGACAGCAAGCATCAGGTGAGTCAGTAAGTACAGACACGTTTCTCAGAGCTGGAGCTGGGAGCTTCAGGATGAAAGCAGAAGCAGTTTGGTCTCTCAGTGGGCCTACTTTCTCATCAAGGGCACCATCTCCCCGTGACCTACATGCCTCAGAGCAACTGTGCACTCTGCCCCTTTCTTGACAGGCATGCTAATTTCTTCCACAGTCTTACCTAACTACCTTCCAAAGGTCTCGCCTCCTAATCAGACAGTCATCTCAAGGGTTAGGATTTCAACATTCACTTTGGGAGCACAGACCTATATGTCCATACCATCATGTTATTCAACTTCATAATCATTTGATATATACATGCACACACATACACACATGTCCCATCAAAAAGGAAAGACTTCTTAAATATGGGTTCGCTTTTACAAAATCTATGCAGGCGAGGAAAGATTGGGAAGAAATGAGAACATCCTTCCTGGCAGCGGCTAAGCTCACGATGACAATGACACTCCCATTTATTGAAGTGGCTGCACCGACAGCACGGAGAAGGACCCAGCTCCACAGGGCTGAAGCCAAGAGCCAGGCTTCCCCTCCAAATCCCACCCTCATCCCTCCTCGGACTACTTAGTGGTAGATCTTACCTTCTCCACAATAGGAACAAGTTTCCCAAGATTACAGCTGCTGTTTTTAACACTTGGAATTGTGTGATTTATCCCAGTCAGCATCTGAGAATGGCACAAGACCATTTCATTAGAGGAAACTGAAATTTATTATTATTTTACCAAACATAAATCAGGAAGCAGATCCAGTACACATTACCTGGAGCTGCCATTCCCAGCCCCTCAGTAGGGCCTGTCACTGAATGTATTTTCTTGTTCACTCACTGCTGTGTTCGGAATCATTGCCTCTGCCCTGTGTGGCGGTTGATGTCTCTCCCTTCAGCTAGATGAACCCATTTCTTTCCAAGGTTAGGGGTTTCTGCAGGATAATAGAAAAATCTGACCTGACCTACACAAACTCTTGCTTCTTATCACAATGTATAAAACTCAGAGGAAGAACTAACAGAACGATTCAGTATAGCCTTGTTGTTGTTGCTCAAACTTATATCATTTTATCACATTACAGACAAAAATTCCGTACCAATGTTTGCGAAGATTTTTTTTTCTACTTTCTTTGATAGTCTCAAATACTTCATATCCCAACTTAATAATCTATGCAGTTTGGTGTGCAGATTCTCGTGATTCTACATATTTCCGACTACAGAATGAACATTTGAAATGCTAATTTAAGTCTCGAAAAATTTTGATGAAAGCAAATTTCAATGCTTTTGGTCACAAAAGTTAATTTCAGATGTAAGACAGATGATGATGTTTAAAACCCCTCACAGTGAACAAAAATGCATCTTTTGAGTTTCCACTCTGAAATTAACGTCTCAATATTCATGCACGTTCCTCAGGAGGTCGAGCTGTGTCGTGTTAACAGTCAAGAGAAGCTGGGCCTGACAGTCTGCTACCGAACCGATGATGAAGAAGACACAGGCATTTATGTCAGCGAGGTAAGAGATGCTGTGGCAAGGACCTGACAGGAAGGAGAAGGGAAGGAGGACTTGAAAGGCTCAGGAGGAGGGAAGCCTCTTTTCCAAGGCCTGAGTGTGAAGAACTGGCTGCCTTCCAACTCTTGCCACTTTCAATTAGGGAAGCAAATTATGCTGCCCAAGTAACGCAATTATCATCAGCGTGTTTAGCGAGGAGGCTTTCCCTGCAGAATCCCAGCAAGGAAAAAGTGTGAAAGTGGTAACATTGTATCAATTTGAATAAATTCCCATAAGACAGCAGCAGGCTGAGCCTAGCCCTGCTCCCCAAACATTTGTCCTTCCATTCCATTGCATCCTTTATACACTGCTAACAACAGTATTGGCTAATTATTTTAAACTAGCAGGCATAATAATCACCTCTTTTACTCCGTGGGTGGGGTTAATAGATTTAAATACCCAAGAAGTACATCTGCCCATTTCTTTTATTCAACCACAAGATCATTTTCAAGAGACAAAAAACAAAACAAACAAAACCCTACATTTTCGTCACCATTTTAGTGTTAGCTTGAAAGATTATCAAGCACAATTTATTACAACAGATTCAGGAAAAGTAGATCATATTAGAAAAAGCAAATAAAGTATGTGGGTGCTTTTTTAATTTTAAAAATTCTCATATAATACTTCCAAACTATAGCTCTCCATTCCCTCTACCCTCCTTCTACCTCTCTCTCCCCAGATCTACTTTCTCTTCTGCTTCCCTTCAGAAAAGAGCAGGCCTACCAGGGATATCAACCAAACACAGCATAACAAAATGCCAAAAGACTAGTCCCAAACCTCATGCCAAGGCTGGATGAGGCAACTCAGTAGGAGGAAAAGGGTCCCAAGGACACCCTTCCACTCCCACTGTAAGAATTTCCACAAACACCCCAAGATGTACAACCACAGCATGTATGTAGAGGACCTATACATATTATTTAAAACTACACCTGTAGTCAACATGAAGGTGTGCATATTACATAGCTTAATTCCTGCAGATATGTCTGTAAGGGCTAGGCAAAGTAGATGCTAGTGTTCTCTGCAGTCTACATTTTCATGGCTATAGTGTTAAAACAGCACCTTAGAAGAGACTAGATACAGTAGTTTTCTACAGAGTTGATTAGAATATTCAAGAGATTGGCCATGAACACACTTAGAGAGCAGCACAACTCTGAAAATATGGAAGGGTAGTTTTCTTTTTCACTTTACTCTGAAACTATATGATGCTATATTTCTTTATCTTTTTTTCTCTGGCCTCTTCCCACATGAAAAACTCTCCAGATGGGGAAAAAAAAAAGTAATTTGGCTATTTCTTTAAAATGAAGGATTCCAGTGATCCCTCTGACAAAGGGATGGAGGGGTCAAGCAATACTTTACTAAACTTTTTCTGTAATGTACACAGAGACAGGCAGTTTTATGGGTGGTTTGATTTAGTTTTAAGCTTGAAAAACAAAGTTTCATGTATTGGATGGATTTTTAAAGGGACACAAATCAATAGTATAATCATCTGCATTCTGGCAAGTCTGTGTTTGGTATTTAAAAACTGTCGGACTTGCGACCCCTCTTTTTAGAGGTGGTAAAGAGGCCATGGGAACCGAACACGTGCAGTTGGAAAGATTTGTCCTTATACTGTCATGACCATGGGGCCTTTTGGGCTGGACTCCTCCTCTTACTCTCAGTGTTTGACTGGGACTCCTAATAAGGAAATTAACACGAGAGTTTAGAACTGATCAGATCAACCTCATGCAGAACTTGAAACGCTTAACTCAGAAAAGAAGCTCAGACAGAACAAGCCTATACCAATGATTTGGAACTATGATAGGAATGCAATAGATGAAATCGCCTCGAGGAACTGAAAGCCATCACTCAAGTTTGGTCTGTTAAAATGTTGGGATACTCTTAGCAGAGCTTTAAGTCTCTGTTCTAATAATGCAAAGTTGATGTAATTACCACTCTACGTAGAGTGGTAACCGAGTAACAGGATGGACAGATAGATTTTTATTTTTTAATTCTTGAACAATATAACTTTTAAAACTCTCTTTAAATATAATACGCCTGTGAGACCAAAATCCCATTAATAAGTATGGGCTTAAGAGATCTGTCAGCTTTCCTAAGAGATCTCCAGTATTACTTACAGGTCACATTACATACTGTAAATTTCCTGGGTCCAGAAAAGTCCTGGTATTAACATCATCACAGCTTCCTGACAGGTAAAGACTGTCTGACAACTGGGCTTCAAAAATGACTAAAATTATATGAAAAGGAAAGGCAGGGGTAGAGGAGAAAGGGATGGAAAAATGTCCTGCAATTGTAGCTCTGCCAAGTCCATTTTATTATTGTTAACTTTAAAGTGGTTCATTTACAGCTTTAGAATCCGTGATTTTTTTTTTTTTTTTTTTGACAGAAAAAAAAATGGCTCATACCCTGTCATGAATCAATCGAGAATTCTGAGCCAATACAGTCAAAAACTACAATATCTTAATATATTTTAAAACTACATTGTAAGCTCTCAGAAAGATATTGTATGGCCCTGAAGATATATGCCTTCTCTATTACAGGTTGACCCAAATAGCATCGCTGCCAAGGATGGCCGGATTCGAGAAGGGGATCGTATTTTACAAGTACGTGACATGTTTATTTCCTCAAGTTTCCCACAGGCCATCTAACGGCTTTCATTTTATCTTGTTTCTCGTAAAAACCTTGGGGGGAAAGAGCTTGTCACTGTTTTTGCATATTATCATCTATAAAACAAAATACTATCATTTTAAGCACTTTGAAAGTAAAAGCAGTACCATCTCTCTAGAGTTATTAGGTGACAGTTATTGAGATACAGCTCCTGGAAGGAGGCTTTGACTTCCGACTCCTCTATTGGTTTCTGCACACTGTTTACCTTCCTCCATTGCATGCCCATTTTCATATCTTGAGTTATAACCTGCTATTGTTACAAAGCTTCCATGAGATGTGGAGTGTGCTAGCACAGTGCTAATAAATGACTGGTACACAGCCTCCGCTCCTAAGAGTCCTGATGGCTGTCCTTTTCAGAATAAACTACTTGAACATAGTTCCATATGTTCCCTTACTATACAAAAGTCTAGAAATCCATACCAGCAGTAGCCCATGACTAGAGAGTGAGCTGCCAAGGCCAGATGGAAGGGCTCTGGTTTCTTCTCCATAGAGAGATATGAAAACAGATAGGCATTTACATTCCAGTTGAATGAGAAATATAAAATGGTAGGAGATCATAGGAAGTACAGGGCTGGAACGAGAGTCTCACAACCTCATGGTGGTTAACAGGAAGCTACTGAACTCTGCTCTAAACTTGCCTCAGCTCCTGACATCCCTACTGGATCCTTGCCTTAAAGTGTGACTAGAAGACTCCAGAAAGTCTAATGTCCAGATCAACCCCCAAGTGAAACTGCTCAGTAGCGTTTGTAGTCACTGCTGTGAAATAGAGGGGTGCTAGTGTAGGCAACTGAGTGGGTGCACACTTAACTTCTAGATGTACTAGCAGACCCAGAGTTCCCACGTCTTCCCAGGGATCCCAGGGAATTCTTCTCCAGACATTCTGCTACAATTCTGAGCTTCAGAAAATATACAAGATACACTTGGGGAACCCTGTCTTGTCTAAGTGGGAAGACGGCAGCCCACACAGAAGACCACAGAACAGCATAGCAGAATGGAGGAGTCCTTAAGGTACTTGGTATGGTACCTGTCGGCACCCAGGGCCACCTTACTAACTCTATCATGCTCCACCTCTTCTCTTGCTTAGTTTGATACCACAGATCCTTTCTTCCCATGATCCTCTACGAAGGTTAGGAAAGAATAAAAAGTAAGGGTTGCTGATGATTTAGGTCCAGCCGTTTCCGGAAAAACCTCAAGAGTATGCAGTACAGTAAGAGTTATGAGTGGTGGTCTGCAGTTAAGCAAATGGAACTGTGACCATTGTTGGGTACATCACAGGGAATAAAATGGCTCTCTGGAAATCTAGACAGGGATTTTTTGAGACATGTAATCAGCATCTTCACACAAACAACACACACACACACACACACACAGAGTCAATGAATGAAGCAGGCATTCAGGACAAAGTAATGAAGCTCTGCTAGGGTAGCCTACTTAAGTTGATATTTAATATAGATATCGGAAGGGTCAGATGCTGTATTTTTCAAATGCAATAAATATTAACTGTGTCACGCCTTTATTAATATCTACAACACACGGAAGTAGTGTGACTTCTTGGCTGTCTGTGATCATTAAGTGCTAACACACAATAAGGTGTTCATCAATCAAGCAGCTGGGAAGGTTTTGTACCCTCAGAGTAACCACCCTACTCAGCCATGCTTTGATGTAGTAAATGTACCCATTATCATTTTTCTTGGCTGCTTCTCTGTCAGCTCTCAGTCCTTCTTCTCACCATATACCTCCACAAATACAGCACCCAATGTACCATCACCTGGCTCCCTTCCAACTTCCAAGCTAACCATGGTCCCCTAGACAAGCACAGCTTTAAAAATTACATTTAGAAAAAATTACACCCTTAAGTTCTCTGGCTAACTGGATAGAAATGGGGTACATGTGTTTCCATGAGACTGCGTATTTTGAAGCTTCTAGGTTCTTAGCTATTTTGTATGCAGATTTATTTGTGAAGAAAAAAATGCCTAGAGAATAATAAAGAATTCTTTAATGGAATTAGTTCACTGAAGAGGCAATGGCAGGGTTGATAAATGGTGTTTTTGCCAGATTGCTTTATATTCTGTGACAAATACAGCAAACTAAATGAATACACACACATCACATTTAAAAAAAAAAAAAAGCCTAGAATTCAATTTTGTCTCACACACATAAGAATCAAAGTGTCTTAAGGGTAGTGGTGAAATTCTATTAAATAAAACTGTGACAAAAATTATACCCATAGACAAATAGTTCCCATCTGTCTGGTGGGAGATTATGGGATACCTGGTAATGAACAATTAATGACTCCTTTCCCAGGGAGAGGGCAATGGGATAAACAGAAGAACTGCTTCTTAGCCATAAGGTTGGTTCTATTTAAATAAACCTCTCTGGGTCAACTATGACTTTAATTATCCATTATGATGAGCTAAGTTGAATTTATTTATGAACCTGCTCTCATTACAGAGCTAATATTTTCTTCCTTTAGCATACCACAGATTTGTCAGATGCTTCCTGATGGCACACATTTACACACACACACACACACACACACACACACACACACACACACTACACTCACTCAGGTGGTAGACATCACCAAGGGACTATGCACAAGGAAAAACCACGACACAACTTCTCCAGAGGTTTTTAATTTCCAGTTTCTCATATGTCTCCAGCAAAGTGTTTGTTGGTTCTATCCACTATGTTACTGACAAGAACTTAGATCCAATTTGTCCCAGGAATTCACTTTAAAAATGTATAGCGTCAATGAAGGTATATCTATTTGGAAATGCAAGGGTTAAATGTTACACCAATAACCAGCTCCTGGAAGGAAAACATACTATGTCCCACTGTCTGCATGGAGTAAGAAACATAGAAGACTCCCTGAAAGCAGGCTGATACCATGCTGGCCAAAGAGCCAGCCATGTGCCTGTGGATTCTTCCTGTGAAGGCTCTGCTAGAAGGCATGGTGGGGATGAGAGCATTGGAGTGAGCTGTCTGCATTCCCTGTACTGTATGTGAACTGCTACATGGCATGTCTTCCTAGATGTTCATTTTCTCTCCTTGAATGGTAGTTTTCTCTGATTCTTTTTCTAGCCCCAGCTACCCTTCTCCTCCCTTTGTTATTAAATACATACAAAATACAGTATTCTTTGTTTGCCCAAAATACTTAGGTTTTTGCCTTAGAAATGCCATAGGTTGGATGCCAACATTTCAGGTGTCTGTCCATCTCAGGTGTAATATTATTGAACCCTAAATATTGGTACATTGAAACAGAAAAATAAAAAACAGTATTATGCCATGCATAGATGTTTGGGCATGCTCCTCTACATACCTCCTCTCCTAGGAGATCAGGCCTAAGGTGAAATATTTGATTCATTTATCTCCCCAGGATGAAGACAATACCTACTTTCCACCAATAATACCCATTTTGAACTGAATATTTGCATATGTTGATTCAGGTCTACATCTAATTATCTACAAAGATTAACTTCATTTCAAACACAACCTACATACTCTTTCCCCCCCCCCCCAGACTCTCATTCATTCTTTCTTAAGCCAAATGTCCTTCAGGAGGCTGAGGGGGACAGGGCTGGCCATCCGTCTTCTCTCTATGATGTTTTATGTCTTCCTGGTGTCCTCCAGAAGAGCAAGCTTCTTTCCCACTAGCAGCCCCGTAACCACAAGCCATTATTTCAGGAACAAAGGCAGCTGAAGGTTGAAAGCTCTATCTGATTCCCTGCCTCAGATCTTTCATTCTTTGAGAGGACTCTTTGCTGAAATACATGGCCGCATTTCTTGCTTTATATCAGTTTGAGCATCAAACTAAAATCCTGAGTACACCACGCTGAAATCTACCAACCAGTTGGCTGAAGTGGCCCCTCTTTTGAAAAAAAAAGAATAAAAGTGAATAATATTTTAATCGCAAATTTCTGTGGTGGCATCATTATCCCACAGGTGACCCTGAAGGTGAGTAGCTTCCACAACAAATAATTTGTGTTAACTGGCAATCCTAGAAACCAAAACTCAGACTGCTGTAAGTTTACAGAGAAGAAAGCAGAGTGCCAGCCAGAGGGACTGAAAAACAAACATGACACAGTATTGGTGGCTTCTTAAGAGTTAGAACTACATCTAAAATAAATATATGTCTAGACAGAGCCAAAGCTACTACTATGGATTTGAGTGTTTACAGATTTTACTCTGTTTTCTTTTCTTAGTAGGATAGAGTTTGCCATCACAGGGGATTAAAAGTATAAATAGTGAGTGTAATAACGCAACATTGGGCATTCATAGGGGCATGAGGTGCTACCGTGGTAGGAGCGTGGTCAAGCCCTTTACCACAACCCTCTGGAAAGGCCACTATGAGCATCTAATCGAAATCAGCAAATGTGAGGCAACATTAGGATCATGGAGGTGAAGAGCAGGATCAATAGCAGGTGAAATTGGGTAAGAAAGGCAAAGTACACATATGTTTGAGTTAACGCTAGACAGGAAAGTAGTGAGCGGTAAACCCAGGCCAAAAAAAAAAAAAAAAAAAAAAAAAGATGAAGATTAGTCGTGTCAGAAATCATAGAACATTTGCCATCAAATATGTCCAGGATGAGACAAGTGAGTCTGACAGGTGGACTGATAAGTTGCACAGGAACTAAGAAGTGCATGAAATGTCTAAAAGTCCTTAGCTCAAAGGAAGTAAAGGTCATAGTCTTTAAAAACCACAGTCCTAGTTGGACAAGGTTTGAGAATTGGGCATAAGAAATGCACATGAAACCCATGAGCATATGGTCTCTGATCTACAACAAGCAAGAAATGAAGGATGAAGGATGGTACTTATTTAGTGAAGAGCCCTGAAAGGCCTGTAGGTTATATGATATTTTTTTTTCCATTTGAACTCTACTCTCCCAAGTATCTATAGTAAGAGTTTAGGAATAAGGATTATTAGCTGTTTTCCAAAGTTGAGTGAGATTCTTTGACTAGTTTTGTTTTGTTGTTTTGCTTTTCGTTTGCTTTGGTTTGATTTTCTGTTTTTCATAAACCTGTTTGTCCTTGTGGACCAGCCAAAATCCCAGAGACCCGAAAATGAAAACTCTGAGTGAAAATATAAAATTACTGGAAGAAAAAAAAAAAAAAAAAAAACCTTGGCTAGCATGGCCATATCTTTTCTCTGTTTAACTTACATAATTAGAATTCATTTAGGCAGAATTGCTTCTGTGTTTGAAATTTCCACATATTTTGATACTCGGCTAGTGGTAGAAAAATATTGTCTCTATGGATTTGAGAAATCAATAAAACAGAATGATTTTTAAGCCTCCAAAAAAAAAATATGCTAACTTAAAAACCATATGCATCTGGACACAAAAATGTAGCTGAAGGATGCTCACTCTATTTTTAGAACCTAAGAAAGTCTGAGTGCTATAGGATTTTTTTTTCCCTGCACAAGCAAAAGATCGCTGAAGGTTGCTCTCTTTCTCTCCTTTCGTAAAGTCAATTTTGCTTAATGACAATCTTTAAATATTCCAAGTATATCGGTAATATTGCATGTGTTTCGTTGAAAGAGGAAATGGACAACCGTTAGGAGGAGTCAGTGCTGGGAACAGGGTCCTAAAGAGCTGCTGTTCTCCCTTTGGATTAGACTCATTTGGGAGATAGCCGGAGTGATGTTCGGACAACTGAGTCAGACCCCCACACCAATATGAAGTGATTAGCCGAGCCCAGGTCAGCAGCAGTCTGGGAGAGCAGCCTGCTCAGAGGCAGTCTGCAGCTCTCTAATTGGCTCCCGGGAGCGTGCAGGATGACGGATTTCAGTTGTGGAACTGCTGGCCGCTTCCCCAGCGCTATTATCTCAGAGTGACACTTCCATTACTCTGAGCGAAGAAAGATGAACGTCACCTGTCAGGGGCTGGTTAATTGTGTTGCTAGATGTATGTTTCCAGGGCGCAGGTTGGACATTTATGAACATAACTGCTTCCTGTGATGTCCACCATCCTTCAGGGATCGATACGGCTCTTACAGCACGCGTGTAATTGAGTGAAGGCACTTTCCACGGAGGGGTGACGAGGAGGCCCATTGTGGGAGCTTCGTTGTCCATACATTCACCATAAATGAGCTGATATTTGCCATTTATTGTGTGCAGCATTGTGGAAATAGAAACTAATGTACCACTTTCATTTGTTCTCTAGATAAATGGGGAAGACATCCAGAACCGGGAAGAGGCCGTGGCTCTGCTCTCGAGTGATGAGTGTAAGAGGATTGTGCTACTGATCGCCAGGCCCGACATGCAGGTCCGAGCAAAGAGCGGGATCTTGAGGCTGTACTTTATAGTCACGGAGCTTGTGCATGAGTGCGCATGCGTCCCTGCTAGGCGGCATCCAATCGCTTTCAAGGGTGTTTGTATAACCCATGAAACAATATAAAATTCTGCAAAGTCTGATCCTCACTGCCCAACCTAACCCAAAAAAAGTCTGTTAAAGACTCCACAGAAAGGCAGCTAAGGACCCAATTTTAGGGGGAATATTTAAAATACACGAAATGAAACTCCCTCCCGCTCTGAGACATAGTTGACTGCAGATTATTTTAAATTCTGTGTAGACCCTCCCTTTAGGCTTCCATCTAAAATACATAATTGGCATATTAAGGCATCATGAAGGATTCACTAATGAGAATGATATTAGCATATGTAGCTATCATCTTAAATCTTCCTAAAATAATTCTATCAGATGAAGTATCTATGGTGCAGTCCCGTGAAGGACGTGAGTTCTTTGCCATGCCTAACGTGAGAAAAAAAACATTTATCTGCACCCCTCCCCCCTAAAAAAGATGCTTCAAAGGGAGTACTTTTATATCATGACAGAGGACAACGTCATCAGAATACAGTCGAGGTCATGATGGGAGAATGGTGCTTTACTGGTGTCTCCCTTCACATCCTTCTTCTGTCCCATCAAATGCAGAAAGGACAGTAGGCTGTCACTGTCCCGTCCACCTGTCAGTCGCGTGAGGGAAGTTAGCTGTGTCACCATTTGTCTCCTAGGTTATTGATCTGATATTTCTCAGACTCAGTAACTACATTCTCTCTATAAATTACCCTGAGTAAGTAGAGTTCACTGTCAGGCTGGGTCCAGACTTGGATATAGTGGTTATAAAAGACCGTTCTTTCCGCATATATTTCCTTTATGCCCTTGACCATGCTAAATGGTTCTCATAAAGTCTGCTATAGCCCGGAGGGAAGTAATGCTACACACCTGAGTCTTCGTAGTGGGAAGAAATGAGCCCATATGACAGGCTGGAGTGAATTCTTGCTAGGAAGGAATGTTTAAAAATGCATTGGGAATTGTACCAGTTATCTAGAATGTTCTTGAGCCAATTATCTCACCAATGCCATTTCCTTAAGGAAAGAAATATTAAAGGGATATATATCAGCAAAGTGCATAGTAAGTTGAAATGAATTGAGTGGCCATCCATGTTGTAGGAAGGTATAAGTCAATTTCCTGCCTCTGTCCGTGTAGCTGCTGGGGAAAGCCATGAATTTAGAGCTGAGGCATTTCCAGCCTGGCCGTAATGGGCAAGAGAAAAAATAGATATTCATGGCTTTTAAGACTGGTCCCTGCTAGTGTTTGGATAGACAGGGCCTGGCAGAAAGAAGGTGACTATCTGGCTCACCCTCCTGAACTATGACCTGAAAGAGTCAATGTCGGAGAAGAATCATCAAATCAGACTGTTTCCACACTTGATAACAGACATCACAGATGTCACAGAACAGTGTGCTCCCTACTCAAACCACGATTTGCCTTCACCCTTGGTCATGAAAGAAAAAAAAAAAAAAGCTCCGTGCAACTAGAAAAGACACAATTGCTTTGAAAAATTGGATTTCCAGCGAAATCATCCAAGAAAACTCATCTTAACACCATACTTTAAAAATAGAATTTACACGGTACATGCTAAGGTTGAAAAAAAAAAGAAAAAACAGACAACAAATCCTGTTTTTCCATCTGCTATCTTTGTCTATCAAATTCAGTATGTCTTTTGTATTGTGGGCATGTGTACTTCACGCAGGGAGAACGGGGAAGCTTTTTGTGTGCTTTTCCTAACGTGTTTAAAAATGTTTCGAACACTTTCCAGATTCTTGGAAATGATCTATGTGCTTGCCGGAGGCAGTATTGTGCATCTGTGAAATATTTTTAAATAACTCATTTCCTTCATTCCATGTCACCTTTCTTTCATTTCCTGCCCGTTTTCTTCCTCAGACCATTAAAGATATTGCTTTTCTATCCCATTCCCTCAGGGAGATGGGGGCAGAGAGGGCTCTCAGAGACTGTTGGAGCCACTACCTTTGAGTCGCTGTTCTCTGTTCTTTCTCCACAATGCTATGTATGACCTACATTGTGCAGACACAGTGTCCTGTGAAGGTGATCCCTCCTTCCTGGCAGCTCAGCTCAGGTAGCACATGGACTGAAGTCTAATGAGTGATGTGGAGGTACATCAGGGGGAGAGGGAGCAATGAGGAGACCTCCACTCCTGCGCTACATGCTCCAGCCTCCAACATAGACATATGCCTATGGATGGCCAATTAGTCAGAGAATCATTTCCACTTTGTTCTGAGCTTTCCTGCCACTTTACTTAGCCCTCAGAAGACTGCTTCTATATAATTATCATGAAGATTCTAGCTTTGACCTGATCAAAAGCAAACAAACAAACAAAAACAAAAAACAAAAACAAAAAAAAACAGTTCGTGCCAAATTTATAAAAAGTAAACATACTTAGCTTGAAAAATTTTGTTTAGAGTTAAATTGTACAGCTTCATGGCTCAAAATAAAGTATTAAAGAATAAAAATAAAGAATTAAAGAATTCTTAGTTAGCATAGTCATTTGAACATCCTACTTGGGCTACATTAAGAAAAATGAGGACAGAAAATTGTATCCACACTTCTGGTATACAGTTGTGTCTCAGGTGATATAAGTTCTGTGTGAGCTTTAACTGGACACCAGGAAATCTGCATGTTCTGGTTTGCTTTTTGTTGCTGTGATAAACACTAGGACCAAAGGCAATTTGGAGAGGAAAGGAGTGTTCGTCTGTCTGTCTGTCTGTCTGGTTGGTTGGTTTAGCTTATCATTACAGCCCATTATTGAGACACGCCATGGAATGCGTTCAAGGCAGATTCCTGGAGGTAGGAGTTGCTGCGGAGACCACAGAGGATACCCCTTGCTGGCTTGCTCAGTTACCTTCCCCAAATCAACCTATGCCCACCTACCCAGGGATGGCACCACTTACAGTGTGCTGGACCCTCTTACATCAATTAAAATCTAAAACAATGCCCATGGGCCAGTCTCATTGAGGGAATTTCTCCATGGAGATTCCCTCTTCCCGGTGTGTCAAAACAATTGTTACATATGACACCCTGATCTGCCTTCTATTAATGAGTGTTATGCATGAATATGAATGCTTGTGGTTCCATTTAATGTCCTGTTTTCAAGAATGTGGGGTTGTTTTTTTTCTGTTTGTCTTATTTGTTTTGCTTTGTTTTAAGACATTCATTTGTCTTTAAAAGTTTCTTATTGAAAACATCTCCAACTACTGCTCCTTTGTGCTTATTAGAAACAGGTTTTCTTTGTAGCGCAGAGTAAAGCAGAGTTTTGATGGCAGTTCAGGTCATTTAATGAGCACAACAGTTAATTTGTATACTCCAGCTCCAGAAATCCACTTGGAGGCCAATTATCTGCATTGGCTGTCAACAGCAATCATATTGTGAAAATAATCTCCAGCTTTCCACTTCCCTTTGTATGGAGACACCAACAGGATCTGTTCAGCTAAGTGTTGAAAGAGCCCCACGTGAGCATGTGCATCCATCACTCACAAGCAAAGCTGTGCACCGTTCTAGTTCTACTGCCTTTAAATACCATATCAGCCATGACTCCTCATACTAACAGGCATGACAGGAGCTGGGTGTTCTCCATGGGACTTCATGTGCTTCAGAACACGCTTAAGGCCTTGAATAATTCTCAGAACCCTGTGAATAAACAAGTATGACTAGGAATGCTTCCCCCATATCAAGAATGTAGGTGCCAGTGAGATGGTTCAGTGGATAATGGCACTGACCACCAAGCATGATAACCTGAGTTCAATTCCTAGAAGTCACCTGGTGCAAAGAAAGGAACCACACATTATCCTCTGACCTTCATATGGGTCCCATGGCATGTGGACACATACAGGCATAAAACACACACACTCACACTCACACATACATGCACAGACACATATGGAGATAGAGATAGATTGATGAGAGATAGATTGATTGATTGATGATAGATAAGTAGAGATAGATAGATAGATAGATAGATAGATAGATAGATAGATAGATAGAACAAATAAATAAATAGATGTTGTTTGGGTATTTGGTTTTTAGTTTTATGTTTTTGCGTTGTTTTAGGTTTTTTTTATCAATTTTCCTTTTCTTTTTTTACAGACAAAATCAATGTTGTCTGTCAATTCTTTTATGACAAGGTTCCACCTTGCTAGCTTGAGTCGCCCAACTAAAAATGAAAAAGGAGGACAAGAGTAAAATCTGCTGGTTGGCAGCGCATTGTACACACTCTCACTGGGGCATGTTGTTAAGGGTAAAGGCCCAATTGTCTCATAGCCCTATCAGAACCAACTGCAGTTCTTTTAACCCGGGGCTGTGGGAGATAAAGAGCACACCAGCTGTGGATTATGCAGTATGCTTTTCATAGGTTTTGAAAGAAGGTAATGTTCTGTGCTGTGGGATTTACTCAGTTACAAGGGAAAATCTAAAGCTGTTTCAGGAGAGCATAAAAGGCTTAAAAATCTTCTATCTTTCTTTTTTTTGTCTCACCTTTTCTTCTTTCTGAGAGGTGACCAGAGGGGGCTGCGGTTCTGAAGAGAATCCCTGACAAAGAGAGCTGGTTGGCGGCAGTCAGCGTTGAGGCTTACTGTATATTTTAGCACGAGTCTCACTAACATAACGTAATGGACTAATGTGTTCTCCTTTGCAGCTGGATGAAGGCTGGCTGGAAGATGAAAGGAACGAATTCCTAGAGGAGTTAAACTCGGAGATGCTGGAGGAGGAGCATAATGAGGGAGCACAGCGCACAGCCAGTGAGCTGCAGCAGGTATGGCCACCAACCTGAGCTGCGTCACTGGAAACGCCGTCAGTGTTCTATAATGGAAAAGAAGGCACAAACAAAGGGTTTGATCAAACATCTCTGTAATCCTAATCTTTGGGGGCAAAAGGTCTTCTCAAATGAAGTAGAGGGAATATGTATCTTTTCTATTAAGAATATGTTCAGCTTGGAAAGCCAGAAGACTATTCATATAACACAGTCGCATTCAGATGTCGAAATGGGTAGTCTTCAACGTGATTTGCAGACACTTAAAGAGTAAACGTGTGCTGTGTGCATTGGTTATAGACAGGCTAGCTAGGGACAACTGACAATCATCCATGAGGTAACGTCAAAACAAACATTTGAGCTTTAAAATATAAATGTTATAATTTGAATAGTTAAATTGTAAATAGAATGGTGACATGGGGTAAGGTTTTACGTATGTCATGGGTTAATCACACCTGTGTACTCCTGAACAACCACTAAGGTGATCTTTGGCCCAGTGGTTGCTATACGCTGGCATAAATTGAGGTGATTGACAGCATGGTATCTTTTTTTTTTACAGTCCAGTCATTATCCCCCGCCTGGTCTACCCTCCAACTGTTCCTCATCCTATTCATCCTCCCCTGTCTCCAAGAGGACATCCCCATCCCCCATCTCCTCCCCACCAAACCTCCCCACTCCCTGGGCTCAAGTCTCTCAAGAGTTAGGTGCACCTTCTCTCATGGTGGCCACACCAGGCAGTCCTCTGCTGAATGTGTATCAAGGGCCTCATATCAGCTGGTGTATGCTGCCTGGTTGATAGTTCAATGTCTGAGAGATCTCAGGGTTCCAGGTTAGTTGAGACTGCTGGTCTTCCTATGGGGTCATCCTCCTTCTCAGCTTCTTCAAGCTTTTCCCTAATTCAACCACAGGGGTCCCTGGCTTCTGTTCATTGGTTGGGTGTAAGTATCTGCAACTTACTCTTTCAGTTGCTTATTGGGCCTCTTGGAGGACAGCCATGCTAGGCTCCTGTCTGTGACATCATGTTATCTTATGGTCACATATTCATTCAACAAAAATTTGAACTCTTAATATGTTTTAAGTACAATGCTTGATGGTGGGAATGTTTTAAAACCAGAGTTCCTGACCTTTAAGAGTTCATAATGACGGAAGATCACAGCCTGGGCTAAGGCAAAGTGAGTCTAATAGTCTCCTTATTTCTGTTATTTTCACAGCACATAAAAACAAGACTAGATGACCTAGACTTTTATGTCTAATTCATACCCTTCGTCTGCCTGACATAATCTCATTAACAGTTCTCTGACAGTTTACTAATTCATTTAATTATCATCCCATTCTCAACTTTAATTGTTACCTTGTCACAAAGATGTCTGTTTAAAAAAAAAAAAAGAATCCTGAGAGGTTTAATCACATGAAACATAGACATTCTACCACCTCGCCAAACTGAATAATGAAATATGTTTACCTCAAACAAAATGTAGTAAATAAACCGTAAGACTGCCAGCTATGCCATCAGCACAGCCACATGCCACGTGGAACATGATTGTCACTGGCCACTCCACTAGTGATAGTTTGTGTTCAGAAACACTACTGCTGGGTGGTGGGGTTTTTGGAGGATAGATAGGGTTGGAATTTTTATATATAGCTTCAATACTGGCTGCAAATAAAGATATCTTTTGTTGGCAGTCGCCTCTTACAAGCAAGAAAGTCCTTGCTCCGGGCTTTTTCTTTCTTAGATACAAAATGTGACCTGATACAAAATTGACAGGGGGCTGCTGGAATAAAGAAGTAAGAGATGCTGTCTAGGTTAAGTGATACAGTACCAAATGCTGTCTACTCATCAGATATAATACAGATGCGAGGGCGTGTGAAGGAACACCTAATGTCCCTGAGGTTAGACACTCGTTATGTGGAAATTTTTCTCCACCGCAAGACTGAAAACTGATGACAAGTACAGAAATCTTTAAAACGTCTTTTGCTCTTATAAACAATAACATTGCATTAGAAATGTCCTGTCAGGTATGCCTCTTGTCAGAGTCATAATCCCAGGAGGGCAGGGAAAATGACACCAAGGTATGTTAACAGCAAGGCACTCTGGGATTGGAATGGAGGTTTTCATTTCCACATTTTTTCATTGACCAGTGACAGTGATTTCAAGGTCAACTTAGCAACTCAAATTTGTAGGCATATGGATGATGGCTTTATACACAAGGTTAACTTTCTACACTGTCTTGGGTTGGACAGCTGTTGTGGACTCAACGTGCAGTTGTATGGAAAGAAAAACAGTAGCCTTTCTGCATTGTCTCAAGTTTGATACATAGAAACTCAAAGTGCCCAAAGTAGTGAGACCATCAGGAATATGGTGGGCAAGGCACATCATGCAGCACTGGTTGGACAGAGCCAGACATGGAGCTGTGAACAGCTTTCATTACTAGTTACATACAATATTATTTATCACTGAGACATTGGAAACTAATCATTGTGTTCATAACAAGTAAGGGGATGTATTGTAGCGATAGCTTGAGTATCCTAGAATTAAATAGCACATGGCTATATTTTCTTTATTATTTATGTGACATTACTTTGGGGGAACAACACAGTGATTATTTAGAGAGAGTTTTATTTTTTCATTTATTTTTATTTCTCCATCCAAAATTTCTTGTCCCCAGGTTTAATTGTTTTTACTGATGAAATAGAACTTGCTAGAGTAAGGAAATAGATCTAGCAGTGAGTAAATTTACATGTGAGGGAAAACAAGGCAGAAAGTGCAACAGGGAACACAGATGCTCTGTGATGAGGAAAGAAAGTAAATTTACATATTCATCCCATTGGGCCATTGGTAAATTGTTCTATATGAAAGTAAATAATGTATGTATATTCATACCATATGTGCTATTAAATATGTGCACATGTGTCAAAACATGTATTGATATTATGTGTATGCCCGCGAATCAGCATTGCTCAAATTTTCCTGGGAACTATCATTTGCCTTCGTGTTTTGGGAGAAGGGATCACTGTTTAGTGGGTGCAGAAAACAACGTTATGGCTTCAGACTATTACAGAATCCAAAAGCTGTATCGTATAGGCAACCAGAAAGGAGGCCAGAAGCTAAGACAGCCCAAACTTGCTTCTGTGATGGGTTAATTCAGGAGTACAGAAGGAGGACCTTCATGACCATCCTAGCTAAGGTTACTATTGCTGTGATAAATTACCATGACCAAAGCAACTTGAGGAGAAAAGGGTTGATTTGATTTACACTTCCACATCACAGTTCATCATCAAAGGAAGTCAGGACACAAACTCAAACAGGGCAGAACGTGGAGGCAGGAGATGAGGCAGAGGCCATGGAGGGATGCTGCTTACTGGCTATGGCTTCCTCAGCCTGCTTTCTTATAGAACCCAATACTACCACCCTAGGGATGCCACCACCCACAATAGGCTGGGCCTTCCTACATTAATCATTTAAAAAACTGCACTACAGCTAGATTTTATTGTGGCATTTAAAACATCCTAAATTCTTTCGCTCAAAGATACCCTCAGAGCTTTATTAAGAAAATTAGACCCAGATGTATCCAGGTCAGGGGTGATTTCAATCCTTTGTCTTTATTCATTCTTCCATTTAGAAAGTTCGGTGATAACTACTATTGCTACTTCCTGCTGAATTAGGATGTAGTTAGGGTTTAGATTCGGGGTTGAGGAGTAAGTCTTGTGTGTTGGGAAAGAATCGTAAGTACAAAGTTACCATTGTGTCTAGTCAGTCCAAACAAATTATGAACTTTAAGAGAAGTCAGGTGCTTTCTCCTAGAGATAGAATCATCAGGAAAGAGCACAGAAAGGAACTTAGCAGAACAAGACATCAAATCACAACAACCTGATGCTCCAAGCACACCTGTAACCTCAGCTCATGGGTCAGTGAGACATCCTGTCTCAACCAGATGCTCCAAGGACACCTGTAACCTCAGCTTCAGGTTCCAGAAGACATCCTGTCTCCAAGAATAAGGAAGAGAATGATAAATCAGGCCACCCCACAGTCTTGCTCCTCTGGTCTCCCATCTCCCCAGCGTACCCTTTCCCATATCCAAAGAGGAAGACCTGGTGCTTGGGGCATGGCACAAGAGCACTAGAAGCTGGAAGCCAACCCTGCTCAAGGAATAGAGTCACCTTTTGTGGCTATATTAGCTTTAAAACCTTGGCTTTTCTAATTCCATTTGTTCAGATCTGCTAATATCCATGTAAATGCTAATGTTCACTATATCATAGATTAAAGGCTAACCATGCAGCCAGTGAGAAGTATAGCAAAATTGCTATCAACGGACAACCTCCATTGGACTTGCCCTCAGTGAGAGTTAAGACATGGGTGCAGAAGTTCTTATTTTTCCTGAGAAGCAATTTGGCCCAGTGAGTAATTCACACTAGTATTTCGAATGGCAGATTCCTTTCCAGTTTCTAAAACCATGTGTTGTTTGATGACGATACTTAGTAGAGGTGGGTTTGTTGTTGTTATTGTTGTTGTTTGTTTGTTGTTTGTTTTCCCTGAGGTGTTACTAGAAGAGCTGAGTGGTGTGTGTCAAGGTACAAGCTCTTCTGGCTTTGCTCTTGGGTAGTCAAGAGTAAACAGCTTAACAGTAACTTGGTGGGCAAGGGGAAGTTTACAGACAAACTGAGGTGGATTGTATCAGGTATTCTAAATGAGGATCCTCACCACACCACGTGACTAAAACAAAAATAGCATCAGTCTGAGGTGAAAATGCAGAGAAACGACTTCATAGAAGCACTTTCTACACAGGCCCGTGGTGGGTGCACTGTGATCTGGCAGCCTCCTGTGGTAGCTAACTTCTTCCCAGCATACCGGCTTCATTCCTTCTTCAGTAAACTTAACACAAATGACTCTTTCACGATTATAATAACTGTCTTGGTTCTTCTTTGTGTCCCCCTGTCTCTGTAGCACCACTGACTGACCATCCTGTAGCTAGGTAGTCACCAGCCTGACTGGCCCACACTGGAAGGGAAGTGACTGATGGTAGAGTTACCTCCATAATCATTTTAGTCACATTTGGGCAAAAAGAGGTTTAGAAGAAATTCTCTCAAGCCAAAGATGGGTGGTATTCCTTGTTAAGTCCTATTCGCTCTTCTTTTCTGTTGATAACAGGCATTATGTCAAGGTACTGAGCAGGCATCACTGTGTAATGTCACTATGTATGGAGGCTTCATATGCACAGCTATAAAGTTTTAAAGGGAAAATATTGGAGTAAATAAACAAAACACTCCATATTATAGTCTAGCTTTAAACAAAGAAACATAACACTCTGTAGCCATGCCAATTTTTATCAAAGAAAAAACAACTTACTTAAGAGCTTAGTTATCCCTAAAAATTGTATTTAAAAGGAATCCTATACCTAAAGGTATAGTCCTATACCTATATCTACAGGGAGCCTTGTAGAAAGAGGAGCACAAAGAGACAGGGGGGTTGAACACTTCTGTGAGATAGCATATATGACGAGGAAGCTGTACCCAGGAATATACAGAAACACACATACACAAAGGTTGTCTATCTTTCAGCTAGTCAGGAGACTGTAATACAAATTGCTAGGCTATAAAGTAGAAAGTTAAAACTGACTCATATTCGTGAGCAAATAGAAAGGTCAAGGTCATCTAATCTTAAGGCTTGTATTTGCAAGTCTTCTCTAGTCTTCAGATGGACTTTTAAATGAAGCCATGTCCAAAGCACCTGGTAGAGGGGTTGTTGTTATTGCTGCTGTTGTTGTTGTTGTTCTGTTTTGATTTTGGTTGGTTGGTTTTGGTTTTATTATTGTTGTTTCTTGTTTGCTTGCTTGCTTGTTTCTCCTGGACTTAGTTTCCAATGTCTATAGACTTAACTCTCAGCTATGTCGCTGTTAGCCAGACCCGGCTTAAATAGCAATCTTACACGTAACATGAAACAATCAACAGATTTGCTGTTAGCTAGACCTAGCTTAAATAGCAATCTTACACATAACCTGGAACAATCAACAGATTTAAAAATAGCAGAGCAATAACTTAAAGAGCTAAAGATCTTTACACAGCAGCTCATTGCCTGCTGTTTAAGAACTATCTGAAAGATGGATACAAGAAAATATAAGAAGCTATGCCAGTCATAGAAACTAGAGTGACTCACAAAGCCAAAGAGAATTCACCAGAGAAAGGCCATCAGGTACTGGCATGAGCTCAGTCATAGAAAAGGATACAGGAAAGTCTCCAGTCACCAAGGAGAGACTGAAGCACTCACTTCCACCATCATCAGTCTGAGGAATTCTAGAGGCAGTTCACCTTGATGAGATTGAACTCCTGCTCAGTGTGTCTCTGGGACCCCTTTAGTGAGAGGCTTATCTGGTGGCTGAAGGACAAGTCACTGCTCAGGAAATGTTTCAAGCCAGATATGCTGTTTAAGGGACATTATCTTCCAGAATCACCAATCTGCCAGACACCCCACTAGTGTCTCAGAACACCATGAACTCCCAAGAAGTGAGGGTAGCTCAGGATAAGGGCTGACCACTCTCAGTCGCACCTTCCAGATGAGCCAAGTTCCTTCTACACCAGGAATGGGGTACATTCTTCTGAGGTGTTTCCATGTGTTACTCTAGCAAGTTGTTCTAGCACCCCTCTCAAGAGTTTTGGCATCTGGATTATCTAGGGTAGGCTAGAGGAAGTGTTTGTTCTTCAGAACGAGTCCCTTATATACAGAAAGTTTTTAGAAGAATCTTGCTAAAGCCACAAAATCCCTTAGCCTTTGTCAAACCAATTGTCACCAACATGGATTCACAAAATGCAGAAAAATAAATTAATACGTAGGGAAAACATAAAGCAGTTAATCAAGGATACACATCCAGATTGGGTCACGCCAAACAGCTATGCCATGTCCCTCAAGTGGAGCCTTATGATTCTGCTACCACACCCAGATTCCAAAGACAGGAAGAGCTCAGAACCCCTGAAGGAACTGCTACATCCCCAGAAGTCTGTCCCTTAAGCAAAGACTTAACTTATACCCCTAAACCAGGAAGAAAGGCCAAGGTAGTAGCCTATCATAGGCCTACTCATACAGAGACACCTTGTGTCTACCCATGCAGAGAAGTTTCCTCTTGCAAAATTGAAGTGGACATGGAGGGTAGGCAGCCCTGCTATGGAGATACTCGTTCAGGCATCTGAGCATTGCAGACTTGTTGTAAGTAACATTTAATAATCAGCGCCCAGTCCAGGCTGTCCCCAGACAGCCACCATTTTCCTGTGACTCTGGCTCTGGGCTGAGGCTCCAGCTATCTAGAAACACTGGTCCTGGTACCCACAAGACGCCAGTGTGGTGGCTGGCTCTGCCAACCCACCACGCTATCCACAATGCTTGGCTGATCCCAGACCATCCCTATATGACCTCGATATCCAGTAGAAACGAGACTCTTGATGCTTAAAGATTATCCAATATTTATATATTTGGAAATGTTCAATTAACAAGATGCCCACACAATTAGAGTTGTTACCCAATACCTAACCTAGATATAAATTGTTACCCAGGACTGCTCTTGATCCATCGGTAGTTCTCCATGGCTGCTACCTCTCTACTCTCCCTTCTAGCTCCTCCTCTTCCTTTCCTTCTTCTTCACTCCTCCCAACTCCACACTCTGCCTGCCTCTCACACAGCCCAATCACGAAGCTTTATGCAAATGTAGTGGGACTATATACCACCACACAGACTGACATCAATTCAGATGGCCAGCCAGCTGGAGCTGCAGCCTCCTGAAGGGCTAAAGAGCATGCTTCTTCACAAGTTACAAGTTTGCTTTTGGGGAGGGTTGGTCATTCACAGGAGCTTGAGTTTATGGTGTCATTCACAAGTCATCCTGACTGCTTCTGCTCATGTCTGTTCTTAAGCTGGCTCTCCACCACCAGGGACCATTGCTGAAGAATGTTGTTATTTAATGAACATATGCTCAGATGTGTCTAGTCCTTAACCAAACTGAATCTGTCCCAAACTGAATCTCATCTTTTCAGGAAATTAGTGGCTAAGAGTACTTTGTATGTGATCTATCTCTGGGGCATTGTGCTTACTTCTGAGATGCATGATGCAGAGATGCATTGTGGCCATGTATCCAGGAACACGATATGCTGACCATCAGTAATGTAGACCATAGGAGGAGAGCTTTGCCTTCCAGCCTACTCTGCCACTAACAGCCTAGATCTGTGTGGCGTGGAGCATCCTCCTCTGCAGAGGAGTATGTGCTGGAGGTTTGCAGTTCCAATACAGCATGTTGACATTGGCCTGCTGCTTTGTGATATCAACTTTACTATATTCATCACATTCCTGATCATAAAGCTCCCCTGAATTTATGTTGTGGGAATCCTTCTGAAATAAGTACTCTGCTATACCAATACTTGGAGTGACAAAAGGAGATGTCACTGGTGAGCCAAAGCCAGGACAGCTCCTGGAAGACTTCAATTCAGGTTCAGTCAGTATTTTCATTTTATACCCTAAAACCACAATGTGGGGTGGGCAACCAAGCAGTATTTTACAGAAGCATACAGGGCAATCAGCAGGTTGTTAGTGACAACAGACCATTATTTTCAGCGGTTTTTCCATGTCC
Organism: Mastomys natalensis; assembly: GCA_021653895.1. Lineage (NCBI taxonomy): Eukaryota > Metazoa > Chordata > Mammalia > Rodentia > Muridae > Mastomys > Mastomys natalensis. The sequence continues at coordinate 3,288,550 of JAJTUV010000381.1, forward strand.
TTCTATTTCAGGTAACAAGTAAAGTTGTGGCTGGCAAATAGGCAGTACAGTCAGTACGTTTGGTAGATCACTAAATGGATCAATAATACATCAGTATTGTATAGGTGGTTATTTATGCCTTATTCTACTTCATTTAAAGAAAGTTAAGAAGCAGCAATAGTTAGTTAAATGTTAGACCTCCAAATTGCTGAAGAGGATGTAGATATTTTGTCTTCACTACTCCTCTGTGTGTTTCTACCTGAGAAGTTATCACTTTGTATCTATCCTTCACCTTGGTGTCCCAAGCAGAAAAGCTGAACTTAACGGTCCTTCATTTCCAGGTTCCATGTCTCATTTATATCCAGTGAGTGCTACAGCTATAACGAAACTTATTTCCTCTAGTTTGCTGCACACAAGGCTATCCTGAGCTAATTGTCTCTATTTCTACAGTTTGTATGTAAACAACAGCTAGAGCTGGTTCTAGGAGCTGCATCCTAGCCAGGAAACATTTTTTTTTTCCAATCAAGTTTACAACAGCTTTTCAAAATAATATCTTGTGTTCTGTTTTCCCAGCCAAAAAAGCAGGAGGAAGAAGAAGGCACAACAGACACGGCCACCTCCTCCTCCAACAACCAGGAGAAGGACAGTGGTGTGGGGCGCACAGACGAGAGCTTGCGGAACGATGAGAGCTCAGAGCAGGAGAATGCAGTGGAGGAGCCCCACAGCACACCACTGAAGAGCAAGAGAGCGCTGGGGCAGAGCCAAGACACCCTCGGCAGCATTGAGCTTCCATGCAATGAGAGCTGTGCTGGGGTGAATGCGTGGACTCCGACTGTGTCAGCAACCGGGAGGTCTGTGAAGGATTCCAGCAGCTGTTGGAGCTTAAGATTCGAAACCACGGAGACTATGACCTGTACTACTCAAGCAGTACGATCGAATGCAATCGAGGGGAACAGGAAGGGGTGGAGCATGAGCTGCAGCTGCTTAACGAGGAGCTACGAAACATCGAGCTAGAGTGCCAGAATATCATGCAGGCTCACAGGCTCCAGAAAGTGACGGATCAATATGGAGACATCTGGGCACTACACGACGGAGGATTCCGAAATTACAACACCAGCCTAGATGTGCAAAGGGGGAAACTGGATGACATCATAGAACATCCAGAAAAGTCAGACAAGGACAGCTCAAGTGCGTACAATACAGCAGAGAGCTGCAGAAGCACCCCGCTGACTGTAGACAGGTCCCCGGACAGTTCCCTTCCGAGAGTGATCAACCTCACCAATAAGAAAAATCTTAGGAGCATGATGACAGCCCATCAGTCCCCTTCCAGACAGGCGCCAGGGAATACACATCTACCAAAGTCAAAACCACCGAAGAAGGTTGTAGCGTCGAAAGCCTGGAGAAGAGTCTAGAAAACAGCCAGCTTCCAGATCAGGAGCACACAGTCAGTGAGCATACCCCATACCTCTCTCCTTACCACAGTTCCTCCTACAGATACGCCAACATTCCGGCGCATGCCCGGCATTATCAAAGCTACATGCAGTTAATTCAACAGAAATCTGCCGTGGAGTATGCCCAGAGTCAGCTCAGCTTGGTGAGCATGTGCAAGGAATCGCAAAGGGGCTCAGAACCCAAGATGGAATGGAAGGTAAAAATTAGGAGTGATGGGACCCGGTACATAACCAAGAGGCCAGTGCGAGACCGACTTCTGAAGGAACGTGCCTTAAAGATCAAGGAGGAGCGGAGTGGCATGACCACAGATGACGACACCATGAGTGAGATGAAAATGGGGCGCTACTGGAGCAAGGAGGAGAGAAAGCAACACCTGGTCCGGGCCAAGGAGCAAAGGCGGCGCAGGGAGTTTATGATGCGGAGTCGGCTGGAGAGCCTCAAAGAAAGCCCTCAGAGCAGTGGTGAAGGCAAGAAGGAGCTGAGCATCATTGAACTGAGCCACAAAAAGATGATGAAAAAAAGAAACAAGAAAATTTTGGATAACTGGATGACAATCCAAGAACTGATGACCCATGGGGCCAAATCCCCAGATGGCACTAGGGTCCACAATGCCTTTCTGTCGGTGACCACCGTATGACCAGACACATGGGGACAACTGGCTTAGAAAGCGCGCTACCAGTTTCGGTAGAGTATCATTGCCTCGTTCAATGTGGCATTTTTATATATATTTTGTGACTTTACAGTTTAAAGTTTTTGTAAGCAAAAATACCTGGTACTTTTTAATTTGTTTTTCATATGCTGGTACCTTCTTTGGCTAATATCTTTCCTTAACTTGTGATATATTCATAGCACACATTTATAGAAAAAAATAAAACAATGAAAAAACAAAAGGAAAGAAAAAATGAACAAAAATACTAAGGACCTAATTAATTTCCTATTTTAATGTATCTATTGTAAGTTTAAAAATCTGGATTTCTTTCTCTAATTTTCTTATTTCCTATTTTAATAATTCAATGCCAAAACGCATCTATGCTTACCTCCCGGCATAGTGTATGCTAAATCAGATCTGCTAATAAACTACATGCCGCATCTTGTCTTATACATGAAGTAGCACCCCCTTTTAACATGCTCCTGTACATTTAACACATAAATGGCAATGTCTTTGTCTCAGTAAAGTGTGGGTGGACAATCTTCCTGTGATATGTAGTGACACTGGTCATGTAGCTAGGTAATTGTGGTAATTTGTGACAATAAAAAAATAAATTATTGATTATCCTTATGAAAAGTTAACCAAGGATGTTATTTTCTTTGCCCATTGTGGTTAACCTGTTTGGTTGTACGTGTACTATTAGAAGAATCTTAATTGTGAATTATAAATTGTGCAGTTTTTCTATCACCTTTTTTTTCCCAATAAAGTTGGTTTGAAACACTACTTCAGGTCATTGTGTCACATATCCCGAATCACATATTCCTACTGGGAACAAATTAGATAATAAACGTAGTATTTCAATGATGATAAATTACCCTTCCTGAGCCTCTAGCCAGCCTGTCACAGGTGAGATGCAGAAGAATGGAGAAAGAGTTTAGTGAAGGGTCTCCTCTCGACATCTCTACAACTATTTACACATCCTATTTAACTCTACAACCCACATGCCTGAGAGGCCTCAGCAATGGGAACTGATCACCCACAGCTTTGGAGACAGCTAAATCATTCAATTTGGGTAGGACACAATCCAGTCTACAACACAGCAGGTTTATTTGATTGATCATCTAAAAGTACACAATGGGAAGCCATCCGTCTTTGTACTGATTTTCAGCATATTCAATTAAATGCCTTATATGTCTTTATTAAAGGGTATATTGTTAACTGGCTAGGCAGATTTTTATTAATCTAGCCTTTCATTGCTTAAACATTTAACCATATCATGTGTCAACCCTAATGCCTACGGAATAGAAGACACTGCTAACTATGTATGTAAAATTGATTTAACCCAACAGATTATTTGTCATAATGAGGACACTCACCTAACTATTTTGAAGCTGGTGTCCTGTGTGAAAACCTACAGTAGCTTTGTACAGTGCCAGTTAGCTCTCCTATCAGTTTCAGGCCCCAGTACTATACTCAAGTCTACCCGTAGCTTGCCCAGGTCACCTATCCTGCCAGTTCTCACTGAAGTTAGTACCTGTTACTTACCTGAGATTTCTGAAACAAATCTTAGACCTTATTAGAACAAAGCAACAGACAGAGTTTTGAGGAGAAACTATATTGATGAAAACACATTTTCTTAGCTCTTTAGCATATATTGGTATGCACATTGTTTTTTCTTGGCAATTTATTCATAATTAAATCATAAGCATTTCTCCCTTCATAGATTTTAGGTTCATGAAGGGACAGTCTTGAATCCCCTGCCTTGTTTCAATTCCATTTGAACAATAACAAATACTATTTACCCTAAATTACTTTATGAAGCTGCATTTTCCTCTCTGATTCTGTTGCTCTCATCCCATTGCCATGATTAAACATTCTGACCAAGAGAACCTTGGGGGATGAAAGGGTTTATTTCACCTTCCACTTCCAAGTCACAGCCCATCAGTGAAGGAAGTCTTTGTATTAACTAGCTTGTGGCCTTGCTCTCTGGCTTACTCACTTGCTCAGCTAACTTAACCCTGGACCACTTGCTCAGGGAATTGTAACACCCACAGTAGGCTTGGCCCTCCTACATGAATTATCATTATCGGTCAAGACAATCTGTCAAAGACGTGCCCCACAGACCAACCAGATAAAAAGAATTACTCAATTGAGAGTGTGTCAAGTTGGCAAGTGATACTAACTAGGCCAACCCTATATATGGCCCTTTTGTATGGTCCTCCTCCTCCTCCTCCTCCTCCCTCCTCCTCTACTCCTCCTTCTCCCATGATTGCATCTTTTGAAGGACTATTCACATAGTAAAATAAACTTTTTTATTTGCCTAGAGTAAAAAGCTGGATGCAAATTTTTAAATAGTCATAATATCAAAGTAAGGCAACTGAAGATTTTCATGGTTCTCAGTGTTAGCCATTGTAAATGGACTTGCTAAACTACTCCGTGTATATACTCCAGTGATTCTTCCTTTCTTTCTTTTGAGAGCTTGCACATATTAGGTAAGCAGCCTACTAAGCCAGTGTCCAGTCCGAGAGTCTTGTCTTACAGTTCCCTGTAAGAACATTTGACTATCTTGAGTTCAGTTTCTCTCCAATTCAGTTCTAACTATGGCTGACCCTTCTCCTCTACTGCATGCATGAACCAACATGTACATTTTCCAGGTGAAACATGTGCACATTTCTAAGAATTTAATATTTTTCAAATGACTCATTTCATTTTCCTTTCATTAAAGACTTCTTATGCTTACCAGATTTCTAAAACTGTGAGACATTTTCACATATGTGTTTATATAGTTCCATGATTGAGCTACCTCCCCGAAACTGTGGTGAGAATCTGAAAAGTATCATGCTCTATGTATATGATGAAGCTTTGTGATAAGCTTGTTTTTAGTGAATAATAAATCTGTTGACCACTAAATATTTTCTTGGTAATATGTGGAATATTTTATTTCCATTCAAAAGAGATGCCTGGATATAAAGGCAGAAATATTTTACTTCGGTTTATCTTGAAATTGTTTTTATTCTTGGTTTTTGTTTGTTTGTTTGTTTTTGATGTTGATGTGACAGGATTGGTATTAGGATCCATATGACAGGGGCCTAAGGAGGTAAAAAGGAGTCTAGGCACAAAGGCTATTTCTTCATCATATTCCAGGAAGAAGCTTTGTTGCTCTCCTGGTTTCTCACACTGTCCTTTTATGAATACTTGCTATGCATTCAACATTAACTTTCAGTAGGTAGCTACATCTTGGCTTGATCGGTGTACTGCTGGTTTGGTTTGGTTTGGTTTGGTTTTTGGTTTGGTTTGGTTTGGTTTGGTTTGATTTTGCCTGTTGTGAGCATTCGCTCTCTGCCTCATATTCTTTATTACTTGTTCTCTTGCTGCCTTACCTGTTCATTTATAATGCACTATTATTTCTTTTTCCAAAATGCATAGATTGCTTCCAGTGGTCTCAAGACTTCCAGAGATGAGAATGTCATTGTCCCATGACTGGTTACTCAGGCATGAGCTTGGTCTCCAGATGCCTCCTCTCTATCCTATCCTGCCTATGGCAGCAACCTCTGCTCTCCTAAACACCATTTTCCAAAGTGTACTTAGGTACATTTAAAATCTGAGTGCTTGAGACTCTTCTTTAGGGATGTCTGTATCTTTCCACCTATTCTCTCATGACTCTCTATGGAGTTTCCAATTCAAACTTTGAGAAGCTTATGCCTTTGGTAAATGGTTTTTCTGATGGTCCCTTAAACTAACAGTCTTTAAATTTTAATGAATATGTAATGAAATGTTTGCTCTATTGTTTTCTAGTAATTAATCCATACATTACTTCTGTGAATCATTATCAATGCAATTAACTACGTATATGATAATAACTGAATAACTTCTATTATTTCTCAATAAAGTTTAACATTATATCAGACTCATTGACTAATTTACTTCTTCCAAGAAAAAAAAAAAGGAAATTCCCTAGAAATTTTTTGACCTCGCCATTTACAGATCTGTAGAAGTACCCAGACTTTATCCAGCAAAGCAACAGCTACACAGAGGCATTTGACTGGAATGTCTGTGGGAGAACACTGGACATATACAGACGAGAAACTGGAATATGATAAAATACAGAGATAAGAGACAGCAATGTACAAGGAGAAAATGAAATACCCTTTCCTTTGGTACCCAGCTCCGCAGACTGAGAGACGGTGTCTCCCCTCTGCAGGGGTAAGAGTTGAATGGGGCAGATTCATAAATGCTGTCAGTGTGAATGCAAACAGTCCTAGGTGAAGAAAAGTTACACAATTCTCTGGTGTCTGCATCCTACTATTGCAAATAAGCTGGGATTTTTTCATAGGTGTCCTAGAGTCCCAAAGCTCGGAACTATCCCTAAGACAGGACAACTTTTCTCAAGTCATTCTTCTCCGTGGATGGGAAGCCTGCATATTCCCATCCTCGGGCCCAACAGACATTCCAATGCACTAGTAACATCAGGGTACAGGGAGGCTCACAAACCAAGCTTGGCATTGAAGCTCAACTCTGAATCAAATCTACAAGATGCCTTGTGCTACAGAGAATAGCATCTGAGAGGGTAGTAAAAGGGAGATGCTTTCTCAAGACACAGGCTATGGAGCTCATCTGCTGGCCAGTCACATACAGAGACATGGCAGTGACAGGAGGAGCATGCAGTCCATCCCAAGATGCTAACACTCCATTTCATTGTTGTTGCACACAGGGCATCCTGGGATATCTTTGAGCAACACTGGAACTCCATCTGTTACCATCTTGCAGGCACACAGCCTAAGAGAGTCTGGCAAGAAACTTTGCTAGTACTTGTTGAAATAGTTATTTAAAAATGGCCACTGTCAAGCTGCCATCTAAGTTGCAGTGGCTCTGCCTAGCTCAGCCACCATGTTCTGTGGCCAGAGACCACATGTGCACCGCAGCTAGAATGGCCACAGAACACCAGCTGCACCCACGACGTCAGTGTGAGATGGCTCTGCCAATCTTCCACACTGTCTCCGCAAGGCTGGCATTGCCCAGTCCATTCCACCATGCATGTGGGCCCAGTAAGAGAATGAGACTCTAATGCTTAAAGATTAATCAAAGGCTTTATGTTTGATAAAGCTCAATAACCATATGCCCATACAGAGAGTTGTTTCCCAATTAGCTAACCTAAATATAAGTAGTTACCCTCACTGCTCTCCATACCTGCATGGTTTTCCATCCTCCTACATCTCTGCTCCCTCTAGCTATCTCCTCATCCTTTTTCCTCTTCCTCTCCTAACTCCTCCCACCTTAGCTCCTCCTACAAGTACTGGCCCTGCCCCTTGACCTCCTCACTCTCTGGACACTAAGCCTAAAAGAATAAGAGAAAGAAAAACCTAACCACCACTCTACCCAGCTAATAGAGGCTCAAGAGGAATCTTGCTCACCTGTCACCAACACTTTTCCATTTACCGGTAAGAAGACACAGTGTTTCAGCCCCACAGGACTAGGGCTATTAGCAAAAACCAGAGAGGTCAATGAATAAAACAATCAACAGTGCCTAAAATACCCCTATCACCTGACTAGAAATCATGCCACTGTTGGAGGTATAGACACGCAGTATGGATTTCACATACAAAGCTGTCCACATCACGCCTGCCTGAGCTCCTATCACATTCCCACTCTTGGATGGCCTGAGAAAGACAAACTCACCATCCAAGGCAAAGAAACCCCAGGAGACTGTACTTCATGCCAACATAGCCTAATGCACCCATGCCATCAGACACATGGAAAAATTCACTTGCTCAGAAGACCCTAAAATGGTACTGATAGCTCATCCATGTTGTGCACAACTTGATCACAGGAACACAGAAAATATATTTTAATTGGGTCATATGATATCATCAAAAGATCAAAACTTTCTGGTAACAGCAAAGAAGTCTAGATGAATGAGAAGCCTAAAAGAGAATTCAAAGAATTTTTTTTTAAGTCATTGAATAAGATCTAAGTAACTAAAAATAAACCATTTGCTGAAATTGAGAATAAAATGCAGGAAATACATGTGAAATTCAACAGCAAAAAAAAAAAAAAAAAAAAATGCATGTTTTGAAACAGAGCCATAGAGAAATTGAAAGTTCAATAAATCAAATGAAAAACTCACTTGAGAGCCTGAGGATGTATTAGATCAAACGGAATACAGAATATCTGAGAGTAAAGACGAGACTTTTAAAATTTCTTATTCACAGAGAGGGGAAAATACAGGAAAAGAAAGAAGAGATAGGGAAAGCTCTCAGTAACTTTGTGACACTACCATTCAGTGATCAAACACCAGGACCATCCAAAGGCTGAGAAATAAAGGTTAGAGCATAAGAAAAGAAGAAGGAAAAAAACTAGTCAGTGAAGTAACAGCAGAGGATTCTGTCATCCCGGGAACTACACAGACAGCAGCATGCTGGGGCCCATTGAACCCCAAATATATATGACCAGAAAAGAATCTCATCGCAGCATATAAAATCAAAGCACAGGACAAAGACATCATCGTAAACTCTGAGAGGGTGGTCTTAAGACATATTGAAGGATAATTCCATCAACAAATGACTCCACTACAAACACCCTCCAGGCCGAGGACACAAAATGATATATTCTAACACCAGAAGGAAAATAGCTGCCAAACAAGACTCCTGTATCCAGAATTGAAGGAGGAGCAAAGACGGAAGATTGGTGAAAATGGAACTGGTTTATGACCATCAGAGTAGCCTTACCACATGTGCTGAAGGGAAACCTGCAGACAGAAGAAAATGAATGAAAATTATAACAATGTATGAGTATCACGGCTGCTCCCAGCTGTCATAGGAGATCAAATGGGATTTCAAAACGTGGGTTGTCTCCCCACAAGCTGTTCATCAGGCATCAGGGGGTCTCCAAAGGCCCATGGAACAACACAGGCTATACTATTGCTCTTGGTCACCCAGAACTAGATGGTGTAATGTACATGACTTTTAGTAAATTGTCATAGGCAGTTCCAGTTCACTGAGAAGGTAGCTTTAGAAGCAAGGTTTCCGCTCCCCACCACTTCAGAGCCAACCGTGTTTGTCTCGAAGTGTCCTCAATGCTCCTTGTCTGGAGATCACCCCTTCCGCAATAACAGAGAACAGCAAAATAGCCCAAAGGACAAACAGCCACACCCTTAAAATCAGGCTGATGGTAACCCGTTTCCAACAGACTCTGTTATTATTTATCCAATGATATAAAAGTTTCTACAGCAAGAGAAAGAAAAGCTCATTCATGAAGAGGAAGTTCAATTTAGAACTACAGCCGACTGCCTCAACTTCTCCAGTTGCTTTCCTGCAGATGTTTATAAGCCCGATTTGATGGTATTAACTCTCTACTGTTATTTGTTCGTGTGTGTGTGTGTGTGTGTGTGTGTGTGTGTGTGAGAGAGAGAGAGAGAGAGAGAGAGAGAGAGAGAGAGATTTCTTTTTTTTTTAATTGGAAATTTTATTTACATTTCAGATGTTCTCTCCTTACCCCATTTCCCCCCTCCCGCCCAGGAACTCACTATCCCTTCCCCCTCCTCCTGCCTCCACGTTGGTGTACCCCATCCACCTTCCCCCATACCTCACCTCCCCACCCTCGAATATCCCCCCCCCCACGACGTCCAGCCTTCATGGGACCAAGGATCTCTTCTCCCACTTATATATAGCTCCCTTGCACATATAGCTGGAGCCATGGGTCCCTCCCTAAGCCCTCTCAGGCTGGTGGTTTAGACCCTGGGGGCTCTGGTTGGTTGGTATTGTTGCTTTCCTCATGGTGTTGTGAATCCTTTCAACTCCTTCAGCCTTCACTCTATCTTCTCCATTGGGAACCCCATGATCAGTTTGATGGTTAGCTGTGAGCATCTGCCTCTGAGTATGTCAGACTCTTGCAGACTTCTAAGGAGACAGCTATATCAGGCTCCTGTCAGCATGTACATCCTGGTATCCACATCAACCTCTACTTTTGGTGACTGCATATGGGATGGATATCCAGGTGGAATGGTCTGCAGACGGCCCCTCCTTCAGTTTCTGTCCTACACTTTGTATCCATATTTGCTCCCTTGAGTATTTTGTTACTCCTTCTAAGAAGGACTGAAGCCCCCCCGACTTGGTTGTCATTCTTCATGAGCTTTATGTGGTCTGTGAGTTGAATCTTGAGTATTTCAAGCTTCTGGGCTAAAATCCAATGATCAGTGAGTGAATACCGTGTATGTTCTTTTGTGACTGAGTTACTTCACTCAGGATGATATTTTCTAGTTCCACCCATTTACATAAGAATTTACCAAATTCATTGTTTTTAATAGCTGAGTAATATTCCATTGTATAAATGTATCACATTTTTTGTATCCATTCCTCTGTTGAAGGGCATCTGGGTTCTTTCCAGTTTCTGGCTATTATAAATAAAGCTGCTATGAACATAGTGGAGCTTATGTCCTTGTTATGTGTTAGAGCATCTTCTGGGTATATGCCCAGGAGTGGTATAGCTGGGTCCTCGGGTAGTGATATGTCCAATTATCTGAGGAACCGCCAGACTGTTTTCCATAGTGGTTGCACCATCTTGCAATCCCACCAACAATGGAGGAGTGTTCCTCTTTCTCCACATCCTCGCCAGCATCTGCTATCACCTGAGTTTTTGATTTTAGCCATTCTGACTGGTGTGAGGTGGAATCTCAGGGTTGTTTTGATTTGCATTTCCCTGATGACCAAGGATGCTGAACATTTCTTTAGGTGCTTCTTGGCCATTCACATTTCCTCAGTTGAGAATTCTTTGTTTAGCTCTGTACCCCATTTTTAATAGGGTTATTTGGTTGTCTAGAGTCTAGTTTCTTGAGTTCTTTGTATATATTGGATATTAGTCCTCTATCAGATGTGGGATTGGTAAAGATCTTTTCCCAATCTGTTGGTTGCCGTTTTGTCCTATTGACAGTGTCCTTTGCCTTACAGAAACTTTGCAATTTTATGAAGTCCCATTTGTCAATTCTTGATCTTAGAGCATAGGCCATTGGTGTTCTGTTCAGGAACTTTTCCCTGTGCCAAGGTATTCGAGTGTCTTCCACACCTTCTCTTCTATTAGTTTCAGTGTGTCTGGTTTTATGTGAAGGTCCTTTATCCACTTGCACTTGAGCTTTGTACAAGGAGATAAGAATGGATCGATTTGCATTCTTCTGCGTGCTGTCCTCCAGTTGAACAAGCACCATTTGTTGAAAATGCTGTCCTTGTTCCACTGGATGGTTTTAGCTCCTTTGTCAAAGATTAAATGACCATAGTTGTTTGGGTTCATTTCTGGGTCTTCAACTCTATTCCACTGATCTTCCTGCCTGTCTCTGTACCAATACCAGGCCATTTTTATCACTATTGCTCTGTAGTACAGCTTGAGGTCAGGGATTGTGATTCCTCCAGAAGTTCTTTTATTGTTGAGAATGGTTTTCGCTATCCTGGGTTTTTTGTTGTTCCAAATAAATTTGAGAATTTCTCTTTCTAGTTCCGTAAAGAATTGAGTTGGTATTTTAATGGGGATTGCATTGAATCTGTAGATTGCTTTTGGCAAGATGGCCATTTTTACTATATTAATCCTGCTGATCCATGAGCATGGGAGATCTTTCCATTTTCTGAGATCTTCTTCAATTTCTTTCTTCAGAGACTTGAAGTTCTTGTCATACAGATCTTTCACTTGCTTGGTTAGATTCACCCCGAGGTATTTTATATTATTTGTGACTATTGTGAAGGGTGTCATTTCCCTAATTTCTTTTTCAGTCTGTTTATCTTTCATGTAGCTGAAGGTTACTGATTTGTTTGAGTTGATTTTATAACCTGCCAATTTGCTGAAGTTGTTTATCAGGTTTAGGAGTTCTCTGGTGGAGTTTTTGGTGTCACTTAAGTATACTATCATATCATCTGCAAATAGTGATATTTTGACTTCTTCCTTTCCTATTTGTATTCCTTTGACTTCTTTTTGTTGTCTAATTGCTCTGGCTAGGACTTCCAGTACTATACTGAATAGATAGGGAGAGAGTGGGCAGTCTTGTCTAGTCCCTGATCTTAGTGGGAATGCTTCAAGTTTCTCTCCATTTAGTTTGATGTTGGCTACTGGTTTGCTGTATATTGCTTTTACTATGTTTAGGTATGGGCCTTGAATTCCTGGTCTTTCCAAGACTTTTACCATGAAGGGATGTTGGATTTTGTCAAATGCTTTCTCAGCATCTAGTGAGATGATCATGTGGTTTTTTTCTTTGAGTTTGTTTATATAGTGGATTACATTGATGGATTTCCGAATATTGAACTATCCCTGCATTCTGGGATAAAGCTCACTTGATCATAATGGATGATTGTTTTGATGTATTCTTGGATTTGGTTTGCTAGAATTTTATTGAGTATTTTTGCATCAATACTCATAAGAGAGATTGGTCTGAAGTTCTCTTTCTTTGTTGGGTCTTTGTGAGGTTTAGGTATGAGTGTGATTGTAGCTTCATAGAATGAATTGGGTAGTCTTCCTTCTGTTTCTATTTGTGGAATAGTTTGAAGAGAATTGGTATTAGGTCTTCCTTGAAGTTCTGATAGAATTCTCCACTAAAACCATCTGGTCCTGGGCTTTTTTTGGTGGGGAGACTTTTAATGACTGCTGCTATTTCTTTAGGGGTTATGGGACTGTTTAGATGGTTTATTTGCTCCTCATTTAACTTTGGTACCTGGTATCTGTCTAGAAAATTGTCCATTTCATCCAGATTTTCCAGTTTTGTTGAGTATAGGCCTGTGTAGTAGGATCTGATGATTTTTTGAATTTCCTCAGTTTCTGTTGTTATGTCTCCCTTTTCAGATCTGATTTTATTAATTTGAATACTGTCTCTGTGCCCTCTGGTTAATCTGGCTAAAGGTTTATCTATCTTGTTGATTTTCTCAAAGAACTAATTCCTGGTTTTGTTGATATTTTGTATAGTTCTTTCTGTTTCTACTCGGTTGATTTCAGCCCTGAGTTTGATTATTTCCTGACACCTACTCCTCTTGGGTGTATTTGCTTCTTTTTGTTCTAGAGCTTTCAGGTGTGCTGTCAAGTTGTTAATGTGTGCTCTCTCCAATTTCTTTTTGTAGGCACTTAGAGCTATGAGTTTTCCTCTTAGCACTGTTTTTATGGAGTCTCACAAGTTCTGGTATGATGTTTCCTCATTTTCATTAAATTCTAGGAAGTCTTTAATTTCTTTCTTTATTTCTTCCTTGACAAAGTCATCATTGAGTAGAGCATTGTTCAGTTTCCACATTCATGTGGGTTTTCCCTTGGTTTTGTCATTATTGAAGACCAGCCTTAGTCCGTGGTGATCTGATAAGATGCAAGGGATTATTTCAATCTTTTTGTATCTGTTGAGGACTGTTTTTTGACCAATTATATGGTCTATTTTGGAGAAGGTACCATGAGGTGCTGAGAAGAAGGTATATTCTTTTGCTTTAGGATGAAATGTTCTATAGATATCTGTTAAATCCATTTGGTTCATAACTTCTATTAGTTTCAATGTGTCTTTGTTTAGTTTCTGTTTCCACGATCTGTCCATTGGAGAGAGCAGGGTGTTAAAATCCCCCACTATTATTGTGTGAGGTGCAATGTGTGCTTTGAACTTCAGTAAAGTTTCTTTTATGTATGTGGGTGCCCTTGCATTTGGAGCATAGATGTTCAGAATTGAGAGTCCTTCTTGGTAGATTTTTCCTTTGATGAGTATGAAGTGTCCTTCCTTATCTTTTTGATTACTTTTGGTTGAAAGTCGATTTTATTTGATATTAGAATGGCTACTCCAGCTTGTTTCTTGGGTCCATTTGCTTGGAAAATTGTTTTCCAGCCTTTTACTCTGAGGTAATATCTGTCTTTGTCACTGAGGTGCGTTTCTTGTATGCAGCAAAATTCTGGGTCCTGTTTATGTATCCAGTCTGATAGTCTACGTCTTTTTATTGGAGAATTGAGTCCATTGATGTTGAGGGATATTAAGGAAAAATGATTGTTGTTTCCGATTATTTTTGTTATTAGAGGTGGAATTATGTTTGTGTAGTTATCTTTCTGGGGTTGTTGGAAGATTACCTCCATGCTTTTTCTAGGTTGTAGTTTCCTTCCTTGTGTTGGCATTTTCCATCAATTATCCTTTGAAGTGCTGGGTTTGTGGGAAGATATTGTGCAAATTTGGTTTTGTCATGGAATATCTTGGTTTCTCCATCTATAGTGATTGAGAGTTTTGCTGGGTATAGCAGTCTGGGCTGGCAGTTGTGTTCCCTTAAGGTCTGTATGATATCAGACCGGGATCTTCTGGCTTTTATAGTCTCTGGTGAAAAGTCTGGTGTAATTCTTATAGGTCTGCCTTTATATGTTACTTGACCTTTTTCCCTTACTGCTTTTAGTATTTTTTCTTTGTTTTATGTATTTGGTGTTTTGATTATTATGTGACGGGAGGTATTCTTTTCTGGTCTAGTCTGTTTGGTGTTCTGTAGGCTTCTTGTATGTTTATGGGTATCTCGTTCTTTAGGTTGGGGAAGTTTTCCTTTATAATTTTGTTGAAGATATTTACTGGCCCTTTAGATTGGGAATCTTCACTCTCATCTATACCTATTATCCTTAGGTTTGGTCTTCTCATTGCGTCTTGGATTTCCTGGATGTTCTGGGTTAGGAGCTTTTTGCATTTTGCATTTTCTTTGACTGTTGTGTCAATGTTTTCCATGGTATCTTCTGCGCATGAGATTCTCTCTTCTATCTCTTGTATTCTGTTGGTGATGCTTGCATCTATGACTCCTGATCTCTTTCCTACGTTTTCTATCTCCAGAGTAGTCTCCCTTTGAGATTTCTTTAATGTTTCTATTTCCATTTTTAGATCCTGGACAGTTTTGTTCAATTCCTTCACCTGTTTGGTTGTGTTTTCTTGAAATTCTTTAAAGGAATTTTGTGTTTCTTCTTTAAGGGCTTCAACCTGTTTACCTGTGTTCTCTTTCAATTCTTTAAAGGATTTTTGTGTTTCCTCTTTAAGGGCTTCTACCTGTTTACCTGTGTTCTCTTTCAATTCTTTAAAGGATTTTTGTGTTTCCTCTTTAAGGGCTTCTACCTGTTTATCTGTGTTCTCCTGTATTTCTTTAAGGGAGTTACTTATGTCCTTCTTAAAATCCTCTATCATCATCATGAGAAGTGATTTTAATTCTGAGTCCTGTTTTTCCTGTGTGATGGGGTATCCAGGGCTTGCTATGGTGGGAGAACTGGGTTCTGATGATGTCAGGTAACTTTGGTTTCTGTTGCTTGTGTTCTTGCGCTTGCCTTTTGCCATCTGGTTGACTCTAGTGTTACCTGTGCTCACTGTGTCTGACTGGAGTCTGTCTTTCCAGTTATCTTGCTTGTGTCAGATCTCCTCCGATTCCAGATGTCTCTGTGTTCCTGTGATCCTAAGCTCCCTCTGCTCTGGATGCAGTAGGTCTTCTAGGATGTCTCAGCATCAGATGTTTCCACAGGCGCAGATCAGCTAAGTGTCCTCTGCTCTGGATGCAGTAGGTCCTCTAGGTTGTCTCAGGATCAGGTGTTTCCTCTGCTCTGGGTGCAGTAGGTCCCTCTAGGATGTCTCAGGATCAGGTGTTTCCACAGGAGCAGACTAGCTAAGGGTCTGCCCCAGGCAAAAGATCAGGGTCCGGGCAGAAGGGAGGTGGTATTCCGGAGGGGCGGGGTTTGGGTGCCTGCTTGTTCCTTAAGCCCCACCTGGCTCCCAGTTGTAACTCTGGGGCATGGGGTAGTGGGCAAGGTGTCTTACCCTCTGCTCTAGGTTCAGTAGGTCCTCTAGGGTATCTCAGGATCCAGTGTTTCCACAGGAGCAGACCAGCTAAGGGTCTGCCCCAGGCAAAAGTGTGTGTGTGATTTCTAGCTGACTACTTTAGTGGGGGTTTCCCTGGTTGATTTCTGTTGCTATGTTTTGAGTATCTGATTTAATGTTGTTTTATTATCTATCTGTTGCTTCTCTCTACCTTCCAGTTGCTATTTATTCTATAACTTTCACTTGCTATGTGTTCAATAAACAAACTCATTTAAAACTGAAAGTCTGGCTATCATAGACCATTCTCTAGACTGTACAAAACAAATGGTGATACTTCATTGCTGAAGACAACATAGACTTTGCTGCAGAACACAGAGAAATAGACGTTGAACCATATGAACTATTGTAATGCCCTGCCAGGCAGAATGTAGCTAGACGTACAATTGTGGGATGATTTTTAAGAGGATAACCTACAATATTCTGATTGATTTTGAGGCTTATTATACAGGAAGGAACTCATGGCTGGTGATATAAACCTGTCAAAACCTCATGGATAAGATGGTCACAAGCCCTAAGGGTGAATCTACTATTGCATTTTGCTAAGTGGGAATGTTGTCCAATTGTCCTCTAAACACCCATGTTTATCACTATAGATTGATGGGGCTCCCAGCCTCCATCAGAGAAACTTCTTCCTATAGTGGCTGGTAGTCAATACAGACATCCATAACTGGTCCAAATATTGATAATACATGAATATTGAGTATTTGGCTCTAAGTGGAACATCTATACCATTCCTTCCAAGGCTGAAAGAACATCACAAAAGAGAGGACAGAAGGAATGTAAGAGCCATCAGAGGGGAATGGGTGTTAAGAAATTTATTGAGAATGATGGAGTGAAATTAAATTTTTCTTTAAATATATAATATTGGATAAAAGAATAGAAACAACATATATTTCCAATGAGAAGAATGAAAAGCAGTATTCATTGGAAATTCACACTTATTACTTCCTACATCAGAAAATTAAAAAAGATTTAAAGGCTCTGGAGGTAGCTCAGTGATGGCATGTGGCCTAGCATGTTCAATGCTGCTAACATATACAGTCTCCCCACCCCCATCTCCCCCTCAAATAATCTGACAATACACCTCAAGGATCTATAATATAAGAAGAAACCAAACCCCCAAATAGTATAAAGAAAAATATAATAAACAAGATATCAGAGAAAAACAAATACAGAATAAAACTACATAAAGCAAGTTTTATATACCTTTTGCTAGAGTAGCCAATAGAAAAGGAGAGGGGGCTCAGTTAATGTTGAGATAAATAAAGAAAAATTATAGTTAATGGTACAGAGACACTAAATATCATTAGGAATTACTATGAACAACTATTGGAAGATATAAAAATAGACAAATTTCTTAACATGTGGTATACCATAATTGAATCAAGATATATTAAGCAATAAATAGACCAGTAACAAAAAAATAGATTGATTCTTTAAAAATAAAGAATCTTTCCCCAATAAAAATATGATGGTCAATGTTTTACTGATGAGTTTTATCAAATTTTCAATGAACTAATGGCAATGAACTGCTTCTCAAACTGTTCCACAGAAGTTACAGGAAGTTATAATTCTCTAGAACTCATTCTATGAGACTATTACTTTACTACCAGAGTGTATACTATTACTTTATTGCCAGATGAATGTGCACATATATGTGTATACATGTGGGTGTGCACACACACACGCACAGACGTTTTAAAGAAAGAAAGAAAGAAAGAAAGAAAGAGAGAGAGAGAGAAAGAGAGAGAGAAAGAGAGAAAGAAAGAAAAACATAAGCCAACATCCCTTTCCTAGTTTCTTTTTATTACTAAGATGATACCATAATCAAAAGAAAGCATTTAATTTGGAGATCACCATTCCAGAGAGTAGTAGAACTCAAGACCATTTTGTTAGGCAGCATAACAGCATGCATGCAGGTATGGCACTCAAGCAGTAGCTAAGAGGTATATCTGAGCTACTTGCAGAAGGCAGAAAAAGAGAACTATCTAGGATAGGATAGGTTTTTGAAACTTCAAAGCCTGCTCTCAGTGTCATACTTCTATCAACAAAGCCATGTGTCCCAGTCCTTCTCAAACAATTCCACCAACTGAGGACAAAGAAATCAAATATATGAGCCTCTGGAGTGATTCTCGTTCAAACCACCACATTCTATTTCATAGACTCTATAATTTCATGCTCATATCATAATGTAAAAATATATATAGTCTAACTTTGAAAGTCCCCCATAGTTAGTCATTGTCTCAACATTGTTCCAAAGTCCAAGGTCTCTTCTGAGACTCAAAGCAGTATCTTAATATAGTAGTCTGCTATAAGATACAAAAGAAAACTACATAATTTCTATAAACAACTGTACAGAATATACATTGCCATTCTAAAAGGGAAGAAAGGGAGCATAATGAGAAAATACTATAGCAAAGCAAGACAGAAATCCAACAGGGAAAGTCCAAATCCTGTAACTCCACATCCAATGTTAAAAGGCTTAAAATTGTGTATGTATTATTTCTGTTTGTCCCGTTTGCTTTTTTCGCTGTAGAGCTGTATAAGAAGCATCACTAATAACCATGTGACAGGATCAATACTAGGTTGTTTCGAAATCTCCTCTGTCAATGAAATCAATCCAAAACTCTTCAATTTACCCTCAGGCAGATTTATAGGACCAAGGCTAAAACCATCACATTCTTTGTCAAAATATCACAACAATGTTCTCTAACCTAACTGATAATATTGCTTACCTCTAAAACCTCCTAAGCTGGACCCCTATAGTCCCACTGCTCTCAGCACTACAATCTTCCAGGATTTTAATGGGATGACCCATTAAGCCAGCCCAACTTATAGCATGCAACTACTTTTATACTCAAAAATCCCCAAGTTTTCCATATTTTTCCAACAAACATTATGGTTAGGCCTGTCACAGCAGTATCCCACTCCTGGTAGCAACTTCTGGATAAATTAATTTTCTATTGATGTGACAAGACACATGGTCAAAGCAACTTTAAAAAGAAGCTAAACTGTAAGTCAATATCCCTAATGAATGCAAGTGCAAAAATGCTCACAAAATAGTATCTGTCTTAGTTACTTTTCTACTGATGTGTTAGACATCATAACTAAGGCATTTTATAGAAGAAGGAGCTTATTTGCTGGTTATGGTTTCAAGGGTTAGAGTTCATGACCGTGATGGTGAGGACCATAGCCACAGACAGGGAGGAAAGGTGCTAGAGGAATCATTTAGAGCTCAGATCTTGAGACACAACCACAAGACAAAGAGAGCTAACTGGAAATGGTATGGGATTTTGAAATCAAAAGTCGTTCCCCAGTTACACACTTCTTCCAATGAGGCCACACTTTCTAATCCTTGTCAAATAGCTCTACCAATTAGGGACCAGTCATTCCAACATATGAACCTATTGGCACCGTTCGCACTCATACCACCACATTATACTAGCAAACCAAATTCAGCAGCAGCACTTCAGGGTTCATATACCTTGATCAAGTTGGTTCCATTGCAGGGACGCAAGGATGCTCACACATCTACAAATCAGCACACATCATATAAACAGAATAAAGGATATCAATCATCATCTCAAAAGTTACAGAAAAAGCATTTGATAAAACCCCTCACCCACTCATGACAAAAGGCCTGAAGAAATTAGGTACAACTCATAGGTCGATAGTACTTATCAGAGCTTGAAATTCCAAAATGGTTCTTTCGGGGATGTCTTGGGGTCTGGTAGGGGGCCTTTATAGAGACTTTGTAGAACCCCATGATGACTTGTGATGTTTACAAAGGAGGAGAGGTTCTGGCCGATCTGAATGATGTAGCAAACAAGTCAATTGAGTTTGTAAAATTCTAAAGTAATCAAGTAGAGGGCCAAGCTGACAACAGGTCTATTTGCATCACTCAAAGGGAAATAGGGCAAGATGGTGGCAGAGTTCCTAGAGGAAAAACTTAACACAGTGAGCTGCTACATCTAGGGAAGTTGAGGAAGGCTTAAAACCCAAGCAGGAGTTCCTGAAAAACATCAACAACGAATGATACAGGGAAAAGAACTCATCCTGTCCCCGTGCAGGCAGTTATTCCTGCCGAGCAAATAGTGTACTTTTCTTCCCTGCGTGAAATTACCTGGGGATGAGAGGTGAGGATCCTTCACTTAGCCCATAGAATTTTCAGCAGCAAAAGATGTGGCCAAATGAAAGTTCAAGTCTACAGAGCTGATCTGGAGTCTCTCAGATACAGACACCCAAACTTGGGCTTGTACCTTTTGGGTCTGAGCAACGTGGAACAATGCTGCCTTCTAAAACCAGTGTAGAGTGCTTCTGTTGTGGCAGCATCCGAGGAGAACGAAGCTCATAGCAAACATCTATGAGTTAGAGGGTTGGCTTTGGTAGTATCACTCACTCATGACACTGTGTCCAACTTTGCTGAAAAAGCAGATATACTATGAGATAGTTTTGTGCTGTATTGGACCTTCCTGATGTCTGTCTGTTTGTTTTTCATCTGGCTTCTACTACCAATCTGCACTTGCCTGAAGCAAGCCTTTAGAAGTCCTCCTCACCCAATGTATAGGGTTCATTATCTATTGTTAACTCTCAGATTTTTAAAGCATCTAGAAAGACAGTAAAAATGGGAGAGGGAAGCTAACCCAGCGTGTTAAGAAACCAGTCCCTTGCAGATATTCCACTGTGGCAGGGTCAGTGAATACAGCATTGGTGTCTATTTGTACCAAGTCAGCTCATTCAGGCTTCATTTTGAAACAGAACACTGATCAGAAAATCGATCTGGATTGAAATGTTCTGTGTGAGATGCACAAAGAAACAAACAACACAAAACCGTCAGGAGGAGAAATGTGTTTGAGATCCTGAAATGTTCACTGTGTTGAATGCTTTTCATGGATCATTAGTAAGATTGTTGTCTTGGGCAGATGAACTAAAAGCACATGAAAACAAACCTTTCTCAAGCTGAGTATACAGACGGTGCTGGAGGAATGAGCAGAGAAAGGACTTGGGTTCCTACCAGCTCTGGGAGCCTCTCTGGCCTTGAAGCCTTCAACAACAGCTTACCTAATTGACAAGTTCCTGGTAGGCCTCTGATTTCCAACCATCCCAACCTCTAGTTTCTCATCCACAAAATGGAGATATTTGAATTAACAGCCTCCAAAGCCCATTTGATTTCTAATATCCTAGAAATTTGCCAGAAGTGAGTATTTTCTCTTGATGTAGCCATTTTGTTATGGGCCAAGTAAGGACATGTGAAAGTGAAAAATTTAAAAAGTCATAATCACTTAAAAATAAGTCAACAACCCCTTCTAATACTTAACAACTGCAACATCATAAGCTTTCTGTTAGGACACCACAATAGGTGTCCTATAGGTTCTCAACCTATGGGTCACAACCTCTTTGAGGGGTGGTCACATATCATATATCCCACATATCAGATAGTTACATTAAGATTAATAATCATTATGAAGTAGAAGCAAAATAATTTTATGGTTTTGGGTCACAACATGAGGAACTGCATTAAAAGCCCACAGCATGAGGAAAGTTGAGAAACACTGTGTTAAGAGCTGTTTTGCCAGTTATACCTTCCATTTCTCCAGAAGATTCCCTGTCTTCTGTGTTCTCATATCATTTTCCTTCTTTCTTTCTTTCTTTCTTTCTTTCTTTCTTTCTTTCTTTCTTTCTTTCTTTCTTTCTTTCTTTCAGTAGAATAACATTGGAATTATAATAAAGATTACACTAATTTATAGATTTGGTCTTTTTGTCATTTCCTATAGAGCTCAAAGACTTTGTTTGACCTTTTTACTTCTTTATCTTTGTAATCTGAATGTTCCAATTGTTCTAACTTGTCTTTCCATCCCAGAGGTTCCTTCCTCCCTTTGATCTGTTTCATGATGAAGCTTCTTCATAGCATCCCATTTGAGTGAATTTCTCATATTCCATATTTCAGTTATTTTTCTTTTTCTTCTGATGAGTTAGTTTTGAGACAGTGTCTTGTTATACATGCCTGGATAACTTGGTGTAACTTGCTGTGTGGATCAAGCTGGCCTTGAACTTTCAGAGATGGGTCTGCCTCTGCTGCCCATTACTGGGTTTAAAGGGTGTACCACCTCTAGCCCAACCAAGACTGTGGCCCTGCTTGGATAGCATTTCAACCACCCATTCCACATTTACATCCTGTATTGGCTTCCTTATTTCATTCAGACATTTATTTGTGTTTTCTTGAAAATCACTCAGGAGGTTTTTATTTCTCTGTGATTTCTTTAAATATATTTTTAATCATTTCTCTGGGTTTTCAGATAACTGACACTCACTGGAAGCCATGACTGCAGGATGTGTAATTTTAGGAGAAATTGTGTTGCCTTGATTTTTTTTTTTAATATAGACCTTGCATATCTGAGGTGTATTTGCTGGCTGGTTCAGTGTGGTTGGTTGTTTTGCTTTCTAATCAACCTTCTTCTTTCAATGGAAGTGTTTGTAATGATCAAAAAGGGCTAGTTTATAGCACAGTTGATGTGCTGTTTTACTACAAAACTCCTGTTCTGGGTGCAGGCTCAGTCTCCTGAAGGTCACTAAATGCAGAACCCAGTATAAAAAAACAACGACCATCAGAGGATAGGTTGGCCATGGACATAGAGTATTAATCAAACAGCGTGCACTGTTAAAAGTTCCAGACATTTTAGGAAGCAAAGACTCACTGATGCTTGTACTGTGTATAAGATACTAACAACTGTGGTATGAATCACTAGGATTAAAAATGGAGAAAAACAGTCAAACTACTTGGACCAACCAAGCAAAACTAGAGAAGGAGATGGCAGGAATATGGGCAGTTAATGTAAGATGGGTGGGACGAAGTCAAGAGAGATGATGAAACGCAAACCCCAAACATTTCCAACTCCTGAGACAGCAAACCCCAGGCAAGCCTATGTTCTCCAGCAAAGTATATAAAACGGAAAATGAGAAAGAAAAGACTGTTGAAAAGGAGAGGAAAGAGAGTCCAAGAACAGAGCAGCACAGAGCTGGCCTGTTAGGCTGACAGTGACCATTAAGCAGAAGGTTAAATGTTTAGGTGGAGGATTCTGCAGGTGGGGGCGGGGGTAGTGTGTGCACTCAGTCTCACCTGCTGCTTGCCTCTGCCTCAGCCCTCTAGGAGTGTCTTCCTAGGTTCCCAGATAGGTGCTTACTATACCCTTGGGCAATTGGTTACAAGGCTGAATAACAGATAATGGGGATTTCTTTGCAAACTAGGTCATAGATGCTGGTCACACCTATGAATGCCCCCCTCAAAAGTCTAGCTGCAAATGCTGGTCCCACTCCCAAGGGATGTCCTTCCTGGAGTCGAGCACAGTACTTGAACCTGGATGTGTTTCCCCCAAAGACTATCTCTAATGATCTGCTTCTGACTGGATTTCCATCCTGCTTCGAAGTAAGGGGTTCTGGCACATAACTTCTTCCCCACAGTCAAGGTACCATTGCTTAAAAACAGCTAATCATATGACACCCACAGTCAAGAGCAGAGAGTAATGAATGCATGCCTATAACGTAGCTAGTTTGTACTGTTCCTATAGAGTCCAGGACCTCAGAATTGGAAATAGTGCCTACTACATTCAGGGTGCGTCTTCCTGCATGAAGACACTCAAGACAATTCCCCACAGATGCATTCACAGGCCAACTCGATGGAGATGGTCTCTCATTGAGACCCATTCCCCAGATCAATTGACAATTCTTCTTGCTGCTGCTCCAGTCCAGTGTTAAGCAGAAAAGGTTTTCCTGCCATCTCCCCTCCCTGTAGGGCTCGTGTGACTGCACTACCAGACATGCGTAGTAAGAACAGGTAAAGTTGAATGAGCTCAAATCCTGGGAATCTCAGAATTGAGTATGGCAGGGGTGGAGCCATTCCCTATCTGCCTCTATACCTGCTCCAGAACATGTAACCACGGGTCACTCCACTGAGGACCATGTGCAGCCAGCCAGATAGCATAATACCTAGAGTTCTTCTCCATAATACCTGGAGTTCTTCTCCATGCTAATGAAATACCTAGATAGCCTCCAGCCTGCAACCAAGGAGCTTGCTTCCTGAGTATTCCTTCTGACAAGAGGTATATAATCCCTCTCGAATAAAGTGTATGCATTCACATCCACCATCAAATAAACTAGCATGAACAAGCAAGGATCAGAGAGTTGCTTCATTAAGGATCACCAGAGAGAAGGCTGTCAACTAAAGAGCCAAGCCTAAGACTTCTGAGGAAAGTTTTCTCTCCTTTACCTACTCAGGTACTTACCACTCCCTCCCAATCAGACTGGATCCCAGTCCTCTCAACCTGGCAAGCAGACACCCCAGGGGATACCCTCCACACTCTACCTCCACTTCTGTCTCTGTCCCCCCTGTCTGTGGACTCCCCATTTTGAATATTGCCTTGCCTCCTCTCAGTGGCCTTACTGTGGCTGCACCCGGGCACCTCCAGCAGAATGGCAGAATACAGCACCTCCCTGTGCCTCCGTCACATACAACATTCATCTTCCATGTTCCCTCTTCTCTTTTCTCTTTAAAATGTTTGCCACCGGAGTACAGTGTAGTTTTCTGAGTCTCTTCGCTTTAAGCATGGCTCTATTCTCTCTCGCTGAGACTGGAGCTAGCCACACACTGACAAACCCCCCTGAGACAGAATCTAGATTCTTCTTGTTCTGTTTTTCAAAGTGTCCTATTTCATCTTTTTATTAGACTAGAGACTCACCTGTCACCCACATCTTCTGAAACGGTTCTCCGGATTCCCCAGTGGCTTCCCTGGGGATATAGCAGACTGTGTGCGTGTGCGTCATCTGCCATCTTTGATCTTTCTTGACAGTGTCTTTTCAACAGTCGCATACTTGACAGCATATGAGAATATTCAATCCTATGGGGAAAAACATTTCAAACATAGAGGTCTCACTACCTCTCACCATTTCCCTAGGTCTAGTGACTATTTAGGAAATCCATTTCCACATCAAGGAAGTCCAATACTAAGGCAGCAATTTTCCAATGAATTGACTCTTGAACATGAACATGCTAGAGCTAATTTTTTCAATGATCTGATGGATGAAAACTTCACAGAGACACTTATTTCCAACTCTTTTCTATGAAAAATTATCTCCCTGTTTCCTAAGAAAATAATCTGCTTCTTGAAATCATTGCCAGCGTTTATGTGTGGAGTTTCTTTCCTAAAAGGAGGTTTCAAAGTTCTAGTATGTATTTACTTGCCATTGAAGATATATTTCAAGAAGTAGATGACTAAATAAAGGTTAGTATTGAAATATTTTAGTTGTGTAGACATGGACCATGTTCATAGAAAAAAAATATCGCTATGTAATTAGTATGTGTGTGTGAAACATGGAGTTGACAGATGCATGAAACAGCATGATATGGAAAGATTGAAGAATCATCAAAGCACTAGACCCACCTTTCCATTACTTCTGTAAACTTGGACAAATGACCTCCTTTTTAAAGGTCAGTTAGAGAAAATGTGCCAAGTACTTCCTAGCTCTTAAGGAAGGAAGGAATCACTGTATCTGAGAGCCTGGAAGTACTTGACCGTGCTCAAGTATCAGAGACTAATCTCGCTCTGATTTGGGAAATTTTTATCTTAAGAAGTTGTCCCTTCTGGATGACCTGCTCCAAGCCATGTGTGATGGCTGGCAATGACCAAGAACCTCAGGTTCAGCTCCGAAGCCTCACAGCATCAGCCTGATGCAAACAGTTGCTAATCTTTAACTTAGTGGAATTCCTGCTGGGGGAAACCCGCATGCATTCTCAAATACCCTGCTTTAATTCTGTCTTGACAGCATCCCACAGTGTGAAAAGAGGAGTCCTATTCATCCCTCCTCATAAATGGCGACCTTACACAGGAAACTCAATCCTCGTGCTAGAAGACAAGAGTTGGCATCATATCTGTGAGCCTTGAGCCTCCTTTGGCAGGAAGCGCAAAAAAAAGATTAAAAAGCAGGAAGTTGCCCAGCAACAAGACCAGGAAACTCACGAAGGATCAAAACATCCTCTCTTGGCACCCACACGCTTTCTTCTTATTTTCTGAGATTGTTTAACCCCAACCGCCACTCTCAAGTGTGCATGAATATTTGGTGGCTTTGAAATCACCATCCTACCATTGCATAGATGCTATGCACTGGGTAAGAAGTGTATAAATATTCATATCAGTCAGGATGCTGTCATACCTAAGATGGGGTAGGCTCTCCCAAATTAAAATATAAAGAGATGGGATGCCGCCTCCCCGCACCCCGCTTTGTTGTTGGCTTCATGCAGAAATCAATGCTGGGGATAAAGAAGTGGACCCTGAAATTCATACGTGGTTCAGGTGTAAGAAATTAAAACTAAAGACCAGGTCAACCCTGACAGTTTAATTTACTTCTCTTAAGATCCTTAATACCAAACTTATCAGCTCTCTCTGTTAAGCATTAACTTGTTAAATGAGTCTTAATTATACATAAGCAGATGGAGATTTGAATTAAAATTACCTTACACTCGAGTGGCTTTAGTTCATTATAACATATCTTCCTCTTAATCATTTAGGCAGGCTCGTCATCTTTCATATAGAAAGTTATTAAAGTATTCCAATTTCCATATTTCTTCAGATACAGCCACTATTAAATGGCAAGCAGTGCACATTAGTAAGTGACTTATGCCATCGGAGGGTTGGTGAATTATTCATGTCAGGGACAATTTTTGTACTTTTCTGTCATCTGTAGCATATTCTTTTAAATACTTTATATTTACTTGTTCCATAGAACCTCACCCTATTTGATTTTAAGCACCAATTTTAATTCGCTTTCTCTCCTAGAAGGTTAGGAACCTTACCAAGGGTCCTCAGCACTTCAGTTCATGAGTGTCCAAAGAGCCAGCATTTCAGAGATAAAAGCTGAGCACTTCCCCAAATCACCTCCCCAAAGGGCTCTGAGACACAGTGGAAAGTGTTATTAAAAACTTAAAGCCAGCAGTGGCATCGCCAAATACAGTAGCAAGTTTATCTTGGCAACTAATATTCCTTAGCCGAACAGATGAACTCGAGATTAGCTCCCGTCCAGTCATTAAAGACTACCCAAACAGTTAGACCTGAATGTTGTCATACCAACAAGTAACTCCAGCATCTAACAGGTTAACGTGGCTACATTGTAGCATTTTAGTGTCCTAAGTAAGAAATTTACAGTTATTCTCACAGGAACGCCCATGAGAAAACTCCAAAGCCCTACACTGCCATCCCTTCCTTTAGAAGCAGCACCCCTTGGGCTGTTATTTCACCCAAGTAGTCAATCAGTATCCAATAATGTTCTGATCCACGGGCGTCACTGGATTTACAGGCAGCAATGACAGTGGCAGCGGAATCAAACTAGACAGCTGACAAGACAGGAAGGGCCTGCGTCTGGGCTGAGTCATCAGGATGCGAGTTCAGTTGGCCTTGTCAAGCACTGGCATCTTTTATTTATAAAACACCATTGAGTACCGTCCTTTATGTTTGACAAAACTCAATATTCAATATGACTCTTTCTGCACTTCTTAGCCTGGGTGAGTGACGACGGGTGATTACTCCCCACACAGGAGCACCTTTTGAAAAGTAGGGAGAACTGCGCATGCATCCCACACATCACAGAGGGAGTTGGGATCAGGATCCCATTAGTACCTCAGTGGCGAAGAGTGGCAATTCTGAGAGGATCTTTCTCTGAAGAAAATGACACTTTTCTCCAACTAGCAAGCAAGACATGGCTAATTTTAATCGCAAGTCGTTAGCAGTACAGCATCACAGCAAGTTAATCTGTATTTCCATAAAAATACACAGCTAAAAGAGAAATAACATTCAGACTTGGGAAATAAATGGTAATATAAAATGGAAACATTAATACCGTTGCTCTTTTCTTGGACAGAGGACTGTTATCTAGTAATGTGTGTGCACATGTGTGCACTCTTGTGTGCGTGTGTGCGTGTTTGCCTATACCCATAGGAAGGAAGAGTTCTTTTATTTTCCTTTTACATTGGTACATTCTACCTACTGTCCTATGATACTAAATTTCTGGTGAAATAAATAAATAAATATAATGTACTCTCAAGAACAGTTTAAATTTAAATAATCACGGAAGCCTTGAGGAATCACCTAGAAATCCTGCTGGAAGGCTGGAAGGATGGTCACTTTTCCAGTCTACAGTGTTTGGGTAACCTCCATCCAGCTCAGCTTCAACTAATTAAGTTTTCTGCTTGCTGTCATTGAAAGCTTCAGTCAGGTGTAATTAAAACTGAGCCAGTGACAGCCATGGCATTTGTCAGAATCATCCAGTGGTTCAAATACCAGTTCTGACAGAAATGTCAAACTGATAGCAGGCCCATCCTCCCGGTGTGTGCAAGGGGAAAACACAGAGCACTTTTATTATAAATGCTTGGCTGATAACCTTTCTGAATCCCACAACACCAAATGCCTCACACAAAATTTTATTATCCTGGAAAAATAAGTCAGCTCGGAGCTGTCCCTGTGTCCTGTGGTAAAGCTCAACCTAACTCAAGGGTCTTCTCTTCTAGTTGGTCTTTCGGATCATTTTGAAGTAAATAGAAAGAAAGAAATAGTTTCCTTAAAATTTTAAGATACATTTAAGGAATGTTTTTCATAGTTATTAGTGTTTTCAATCAGATTTTCAGATTCATTGTTAGGTTTATGCTTCTGTTTTAGTACAAGAGATAGTTTAAAAAAAATACTAATAAAGGTCCATTCAGGAAAGGGGCAAGAGAGGCTACAGATCCTCAGGAAAGCCCAAGCTTTGAACATCTCCCACTAGAGCTATAACACCAAATAGCACAGTGCCTGGCAAGCTAAATATTACTGGGTCTCTAATGAGTTAAATGTGAAGGAATGACTATTGCATATGTCCAAGAATATGCCAACCCATGATATGAAAGCTGTCACAGAATGTTAGGGTGGGAGGATAGCTTGTTTATTTTAGAGAAAAAATGATCAATGGGTAAAATAGTAGTTGTTCCTTTTCTTTTCCTATCTGCATACACAGTTGAAATTCAATAACTATAAAGTGCTTTCATCAGTCTATGGCATAGAGAAAAATTAATATGTCTAGAAGCCAATGAAGCAGCTATGAAGTAAACAATCAGGTTCAAAAACCCTTGAGTAGTTAAATCATGAAGATATGATAGTTTGCACAGAAAGTATGGGGCCTGCACATCTCTATCCACTTCAATGCATGTTTTCTAATCATACCTTGAAAGAGAGGGCTGTGTTCTGTGAAGACTTTGAAATGCTTACCTCTGCATGTTTATGTAAAACGTGCTTCCGAGAAGTAGGGAAGAGAGTACATAAAGCTTCAAGGGCACAGAATTTTGATCCGGAGAAATCAAATCAATAGCTTCTTTAATAGTGAGAAAGAAAAATGAGTACAGAGAACAAGAATTGTTTTTTGAATACAGCCCAGTAAACCTTTAGTGAGAAGATAAGTTCCTAGGTCATCCAGGGATAGAGATGGAAATGCCTGGAGTTCTCTGTGTAAGATGCAAACAGAAAAATATGGAGCTCGTACACAGGTTCAGAGAGGCGGGGCTTGCTGACCGCAGAGGACCACGTGGCTTCTCAGTGCGAGGGTTCAAGTCATTTTAAGAGTTGGGTATTTCTATGCCTTAAATTCGTCAGTAAGCCTGGCACTGAGCAAGATCTGACACACAGGCTGACAGGAAGCCCAGCAGAGGAGTTCCATTCCATGTTGCTTAAAAGAAAGGTACACCCTTGGAAGATGAACGTGAGAGCAAGCTATCTGCCAAGCAGACCAGGCCTAGAGATAAGAAATTGGCGACAGCAGGATTTCTTCAAATGTTGAGTCCAGTGCATTGGCAGGGCTTGGCGAGGGATGGGTTGAATTAATGTGTAGGTTTTGCTCTCAAATGTTTAATTAGTGAATTGAGTCACTTCGCTTTTATTTCATAACGTCTTAACCTTCCGTTCAATAGCTCCACAACCAGTATTGTGCATTGGGTTTCTCAAAATATTTTTCAAGAAAGACTATTTCTTTATGATATCAGATTTATTCTTTCTTCCATTTTTTTCTTTCTTTTTTTTTGTGGGGGTGGTTGTTGTTTTAGTTGGTTTCTGTTTTGTTTGTTTTGGGGGAAGGAGCTGGGTGTTGTTTGGTTTGGTTTTGATCTGGTTATTATAACAAAATTTCAATTCCTTTCAGAAATTCATTTGTGGGCACTAAGGTAACAAAACAACACAAGAGTCTTCGTAGCTGGACTTCCAGAAAAGCCTTAGGTGTGTTACATCATCAAAGAGGGGTTTTATTTATTTATTTAATGAATGCATTTGTCAATGGACCACTGTTTGCATGAGCATGTGAAAGGTTTGTGTATGTTCATTGAAAAATTCTGGCCAGTGTTGGCTCAATCTATAAAACACTGAGTCTATGGGTGTAACCGCCTCCAGTCTGTCTAGCTCCTCAGTAACAGCGGTTTCAGCTCCTTAGTAGTGGCCGCCTGTTCTGCTGCTCCAGTCTGCGGTCAGGGTCTAGCAAGAGAGAGAGTGGGGAGGAGGGGCGAGAGACGCAAAGGATGGAGACAAGACAAAGGATCTAATCAAGTCTCTCTTTCAAGTCTCTTTTCTCTGAAAGGAAATCCTGGGTATTTATACCCTTTACCACGTGACTTGCCCACATGGGCAAGCTCAACTGAAGGCACTACATCATGCAACTAGCATCGTGGAGACCACGTGCTCCTAGCTGCTGGCAGCACTAAACAGCAAAACAAGATGTTTATTAGAGTGTGCCCAGCTGTTTCCAGCTGTTGAAAACAAGTCTCTTGTCAGAGTATATGGCTCAGATGGCTGTAAAGATGATAGCCACTTTCGGCTAAGAGTTGGCTCCCAACATATGGGTGCCTTGGAGAACACTCTGAGAGCTGTAGACTCCCTCCTCAAGGAGCCTATCATATACAAAGTACACACACAGGTTTAATATAGTAGTGAATGCGAGAACCTTAAATTTAAAGGGTTTTAAGATATTTGGAGGATATTTCCGATGAGAATATCCCATCTACTCTACTGCAAGTATATGAGTTGTTTTTTGATTTAAGAAGGATGCTGTCATAAACATACTTATACACAAGATAAACATACAGTTAGAAGAAAATCACTGTATCATAGAGTTCTACTTTAGTAGAGTGTATCAAATATTTTTTGTACTTTTATATTCTCATGATTTGTGAGAAATGTTTCATTATTTTGTCCTTACCAACATCTTGGGTACACTGCATACCCTAAAGCAGCTGTAATTCATATACTGCACAACTGATTCGTTTAAAGCATATCATTCAACGGCCTATAACATCAACAATGGGTTTTCAGTTATCTCAGTCAGGGGTGTTTTCATCAGAACCATTCCAGTTTTTCCACATCCTCCAGTTCTAGGCAGCAGCTCATGTATTTCCCTCTGGATCTGCATGTTCTATATATTTCATGTATGAAGGATCATATACTGTGTGGTCTTTGGGGGTCAGTTTCTTATACTGAGCAGAAATTCCTTCCAGATTCATCCATTGTTTGCCTGTCTCCACCACTCGTAATCAGACAGTATTACAATAGATGGCTATATCTGGGTTATTCATCTGTTGATCATCGATGGGCATTTGAGTGGTGTCCAGTTTGTGGCTACTGTGAACAGCACCATTATGGGGAACTGTGTTGAAGTTTTATGTGGATGGTGTTTCCTTCCCTCAAGTATCTAGACAGGAAGAGATTAGATGGTCATGAAACTCCAGTCCCTTAAGGGGTTACTGATGTTCAGTCCTAAAGTAGCTTCATCATTTTAAATTCCTCCTAGCAGAGTAGGAAGGTTACAATTCCTCCACATTTAATTTTTGCTCTGCCCTTTGTTACAAGGGGGCATAACTTGACTTCTGATTAAAGATTTGCTTTGCATATCTCCATAACTGCAAGGGATACTAGGTAACTTTTGTGTGTGTGTATTATGTTCCTTTGGCAACTTTTAAATGATATGAAATTTACTATTGGTTTGTAATATTTTCAAAAACATTTTGGATAGCTGTTCTTATCAGGTACATGGCTGTGTGACTTGCAAAATAATTTTCATTCCCATGACCATAGTTTTGGGCTATTTTATTGGGTTCTTATATCTACGCCCTTCCAACCCTTATTACACCCTAATTCCTATCAAATCCCCAACTAGGCAGGAGAGAAAGAAGGTTTAAGGAGAAAGGAGGCATAGACATCTTAAGACAACTTCCTGATGATTAGGGGCATCAGGTTCTCAGGGCAAATCAATCTTTATCATCATCTCCAACCAGCAATCCAGCAAACAACAATTAAGCAAAAGCAAAAGTAGCAAATGCAACTATAGAAACAAGCAGCCCCAGGGGCAGCAGTAGCCACCATGGCCTTCTTAGGGCTCTTGTATCTATACTCTCTCAAGAGTCCCAGAATTCCAAACGTAAACCATCTGCAGCTGGCCAAAATCACACCCCTCCTAGAGCACTAGACAATCATAGTTAGTGACTGTGAACAGTCTGAGACAGTCCCATATCCCACACCTCGGATTAAAAAAAAAAAACAGTCACACAACATAACTGGGTTTTTTAAAGAAACAAAATTTCTCACTACACACTTCCATTTCTTTTGTTTTTTTGAAGGTAACTTTGACACAAACAAGAGTTTAAGTTTTAATTATGCTTAATATTTCTTCCTGTTCTTAGTTGTGACTTTCAAGTCATATCTAATGAACTATTTCTGAATCCATAATCATGAACATTTATTTTCTTTTCCTCTAAGTTTAATTCTTTGAAATGTTTGAAACTTACTTCATGATCCAGTATATGGTCTAGTCAGGAGATTTTCCTCCGTGCATCTGAAGAAAAATGTTGGGTTATAATCTTCTGTGTATGTGAATTAAGTCACATTTGTTAAACACATGGCTCAAAGTTAATATGTAGTCTTAGTAACCATATTGTCTCTTTTTCTATAAGTTATTAAAAGAAGTTTATTGAAATCACCCTCCATGTTCTCTATTTTACTATGTGTGTGTTTATCTGGCCATCTCTGTTTCATAGATTTAAACTTTAAGCTTGGGTTGAATTTACAAGACTCTCTTTATGGGTGAGAATTTATTCCTTCCTTAAAGTTTGTTGTGTTGTGTCACTGCAGTGAAGTCTGTGTGACAAGAGTAAAATCTTGGATGCTGACTCCTGAGTGAGTCTTCAAGGAAGCCTGTCTCCTGGAGAGCCCTGGCGGCCCCTGAAAAGGATGTGTTCCAGATTTGTTCTTGCTAGTACGAGTGAGGGTTCTGTGCCATATTTTTGTATTACTAGTCCTTTTTTTTGGAAATACTTAGTTTGGAGAACAGGGTATGATTGAAAGGTCTATCAGGTTGAACACTCCAGATTTGGCCACATAAGAGGCTTTAGTAAATTCATAGCAAGGTGTTTTTAATTTGACCTTTGGAATAAAGAATTAGTTTAATTATATAGGAAAATTGCCCCCAGTATTTAGGGCTATATTGGAAAATTTCCTGGAGAAAGAATTTTATATTAGGTGATATGTTTAATGAATTATAACAACAAAAAATAATGTTGGAAAGTTTAGAAAAGGAGAAGGTTTTAAGGAAGCAGCTAAAAGGAAAACAATTAGAAAGGGCAGACAGAGGTCAGATGAGTTCATTAGGAATATCCATTACAGTGTATAAAACAGCAGCTGTTTCATTGTCATATACAGGAATGTATGATGGACAAGGCAATAGATGGGTAGAGGTTAATGAAGCCGGAAGTTCTTTATCAAGCTTTGAGTTGACTAGAGAGGGCCGCTGGGGCATAATCACCCTGGCACCTTCTTTTATGGCTATAATAAAAAAGCATTAAGGGACAATATTCAAAGGCTGGGTGTTGGTTTGTTAGGCAATGGGTTGCAGAGCACTGGGATAGTGCCTCTCAAGGCCTGTGGGGGTTGATAGACACCAAAGTCTAAGAATACACTGACCTCAGACAATACTGATATCATCTTTGTAAAACCACCGTCTGACTCCTGATGAACTTTATGAAAAGTTATTTCCTGTTTGATGTTTAAACCGGCCATGTGCGGCCCGACTGATCTCGGCTATTGTATAATGATTAACTTCTTTTTTTCTGTTTAAAAGTCTGATGCTTGCACTTATGAATTCCACTCAGATTCAGCACCCTCTTGTGTCTGTTTGTCACTTGCCGATTCCTTGCCCTCCTGTTACTGGTCCCCTGGTCCTCCCCTGGTGTGGGACCCCCGACTGAGTCTGCCCATGGCAGTGTTGGTATTATAATTTCAGCCATCATTGGGTCAGGGCATGTGTAGAATCAAGAGTTTTTCCACCCTTTTCCTCTGGTTTGTTGATATGAATACGCCAAGCAACACTCAACCAGTGTTTTGGTTTTGTCCAATCTAATCTATTTTATCAGGCTTATATTTGAGTCTTATACTGAAATGCACATGGTGAGAGATCTGATCTTAAACCTTCTATCTTTTTACTTGTCTTAAGTCTGTTGTACTTTTTCTAAGTCCCATTTCCATTTCTCTTAGGCCTTCATTGGAATAGCTTATTATTGTCTCTGTTTTGTACTCCATGTTCTATGTCTGTATTTGCTATGTTCTTCCGTATGATCCTGTGGTTATGACGTGCATTCTTAGAAAGGTCTAAGATAACTTATTGTTTCCTATCAGCTGGCCACACTTTGGCAGTGAATTTAAATCCTTGGAGTATGAAACTGGTTTTCCATCAAGCAGGAAGGCTAAGTGCAGGAACCTAGATCCATTGCAGACAATTTCATCATTTACCTTCTCTTGCTTTATCATCGTGTTTCCAAGTGTGTGTTAGACACAGTTGCTACTATTACAGTCTCACAATGGAATGGAGGATGACTCCTCAGATTGCAGAGTCACATGGACACTTGGAGAGTTCTCAGAAGATTCTTGACAGAAACAGGATTGACAGACACACCTTCAGAGTCCTAGTTCAAAGCTCGGGCCTCTCCTCCAGGATGCTGCAGGTGATCTGTGAAGTGCGTGGGGGCGGGGAGGGCAGAGGATTGGCCCATTTATAACTTGAATACATGGTATTCACTCACTAATTATTGGATTTTAGCCCAGAAGCCTGAAATACCCAAGATTCAACTCACAGGCCACATAAAGTTCATGAAGAATGATGACCAAATAGGGGAGCCTTCAGTCCTTCTTAGAAGGAGTAACAAAATACTCAAGGGTGCAAATATGGAGACACAGTGCAGGACTGAAACTGAAGGAGGGACCGTCTACAGACTATTCCACCTGGATATCCATCCTATGTGCAGTCACCAAAGGTAGAGGTTGATGTGGATGTCAGGATGTACACGCTGACAGGAGCCTGATATAGCTGTCTCCTTAGAGGTCTGCAAGAGTCTGACATACTCAGAGGCAGATGCTCACAGCTAACCATTAAACTGATCATAGGGTTCCCAATGGAGAAGATAGAGTGAAGGCTGAAGGAGTTGAGAGGATTCGAGACACCATGAGGAAAGCAACAATCCCAACCAACCAGAGCCCCCAGGGTCTAAACCACCAGCCTGGGAGGCTTAGGGAGGGACCCATGGCTCCAGCTATATATGCAAGGGAGCTATATATAAGTGGGAGAAGAGATCCTTGGTCCCATGAAGGCTGGACGTCGTGGGGGGTGGGGGATACTCGAGGGTGGGGAGGTGGGGTACAGGGGAGGGTGGAGGGGGTACACCAACGTGGAGGCAGGAGGAGGGGGGAAGGGATAGTGAGTTCCTGGGAGGGGGGGGGAAATGGGGTAACGAGAGAACATCTGAAATGTAAAAAAAAAATTTCCAATAAAAAATTTCCAATAAAATAATAATAATAACTTGAATGACTCAGAGCAGAACACAGAATGAGAGAATCTCCAGATCATGAAGGGGCTATGTGATGCTGCGACCCTTTAATACATTTCTCATGTTGTGAAGACCACCAGCCAGAAAATTACTTTTGTTGCTACTTCACAACTGTCATTTTGCTGCTGTTATGAATCGTAATGTAAGTATCTGTGTTTTTCCTGATGGTCTCAGGTGACCTCTGTGACCCACCGGTTGAGAACCACTAATTTTGAGACTTCATCAGGATAGAGAAACAAGATACCCTGGTTCCTGCCACCATACTTCCAATGCCCCCAGATGAAGAAGCTCCTTCTTAAGGATAAGCATGAAAAAGATCCCAGCAACAGTCTCAACACTGGGTACTGGGAACTGCAGGTACAAGAAAGTCCTTGTCACCTTGCTAGACAAGTAGCCCAAAGTCTACACAGCAACCTTGCTTTGGAAAGGCCTTTCATATCATGTTTCTTTCCAATTATTTCTTTTAGCTTTTGAGATTATGATATAATTACAGCATGTCCTCCTTTCTTCTCCTGCCTCCAAATCCTCCCTTAAACTCCTTCTTGCTCTCTTTCAAATCTATGTCATGTTTTCTCATTATGGTTGTTAAAGGGATCTGGGGAGAAACTTCTTCACCCAACGCATGCTGGGTTTCGTTGTCACTTCCACAGCCACTGCAGCTAAAGGAGCTATGAGGAGAAAAGTGTTGTCATCACCTTGATCCTGAGTGTACAAGGGCAGACTTTGAGGAACCTGGCCTAGTTCCAGCTGTAATCTGTCCCAGCTCCCTCACTGACAGCACTAGTTGTAGGTTCCCAAAGGAAGCAGAAGCCCCAATCTGAGTAAGGCACGCCACGCCACATCCACGGCTACCATACTCATGCAGTTGCCCAGTGCAG
This sequence comes from Mastomys natalensis, assembly GCA_021653895.1. Lineage (NCBI taxonomy): Eukaryota > Metazoa > Chordata > Mammalia > Rodentia > Muridae > Mastomys > Mastomys natalensis. The sequence continues at coordinate 3,325,245 of JAJTUV010000381.1, forward strand.
ATCACCTCTACTTCTTCACACTGGTAACCAACTGGCTGTGGATACCACAGAAGAGGTTGAGGGGTCTCCTACTCTCTCCTCTCTGTGAAACATGGGCCTGCACTAGGGCCTGGTCGAAGGCAAGGGCTTCAGCTATTCACCACTGCTGAATATAACTAATGCAGGGACCCTTATAAATAGTATTAGGAGTGTTAAGGAAAACCTGAGAGCTGGACAAAGGTCACCATCTTGGTGTAAGAGTAACTAAACAGTGCATACCCATACACTCCGCTATTATTGCTTCAACTGCGATACTCTCCCTATCTTAAGTGATCACAGAGACTCCATCACTGTGCACTGTACCTGAACTCACTGATCAGGGACAAAGAAGCAATAGATCCACTAAATTACAGTGCACACTTGGAAATAAAGCCAACATTGCAAAACTAATACCCCCAAGACACATTTATAAAATAAAGCTACTTATAAAGTCAGCCTATAAAAGTGGCTAATAATAATAATAGCTTACACAAGTCTGTGGTCATACCACCATGAACACACCTCTCATCTGATCTCATGAGCTAAGCAAGGTTAGTTCTAGTTTATACGTAGAAACATCTAGTCCAGCAGATATGCAAATTTCAATATAGAAAAAAAGAAAATAAGAGAAATGCAAAATAGTATGAAACACCCAGACAATCTAGACTCTAGAGTGCACGGATGCCTGAAGAGGAATTTCAAAGACTGAATAGTATATGCAACTCTGAGATCCTAGAGGATATAGATAAGTCAAGTCAACTGAAGTTAGGAAGATGATTCAGATTGTGAGTGAGGTACTCAGCAAAGAAATAAATAATTTGGAGAATGCAACATGGTGGTTCACAGCTGTCTGTAACTCCAGTTCCAGGAAATCAAACATACTTTTCTGGGCTTTGTGGATACTATACGCACTACTACATATACTTACATGAATGCCAACAAACAAACCAAAACCTCACACACATAAAATAAGTAAATCTTGGAAATAGTTTGGTAACGATATTAAAAATTTAGCTGAAAGCCTCAACAATCAAACATAAGAAAGAACACTAGAGATTAAAGAAAGAAGATATGCCTTTGAAATAACACATTTAGATATAAAACATGAAAGAGTGGAGACATTTATTTCTTTAGGATGCCATTAAATAATAAAATATTCACACCATCAAAATAAGTTAAGGGCTTCCACATATATTTAATGAAACAATGACAGAAAAACTTTCCTAATTTTAGAAAAGTCATGAACAGCCAGATACATAAGAGGCTTAGAGAACCTCAAAAAGACATGACCAGAAATGATTCATACAATAAATAACAAACTGTCAAAAATGCAAGACAAAAAAAATAGGTTTTTTTTAATCTACTAGAGAAGAGTTCCAAATCTTATTTAAGGAAAAAAATATATTTCTACTGGAAAACCTGCAAAGACAAGAGATTAGAATAATGTATGTCCTGGAAAATTAACTTTGAATAGTTGGTTATATCCAACAAGGCTGTAATTGAATTTTCCACAGATAAGAAATAATTGAGGGAACTCATGACCACTAGAGAAGTCTTACAAAACTATGTCTGGGAGACACTACATTCAGAAGTGAAAAGAGATACCTACCACTGTAATAGTCCATGGAAGTATAATTCAACTAGGAGTACAAAAGAGAGATAGAAAAGTAAGCTATTAAATAACAATGGTGATAAAAAAAGAAAAAAAATATACAAAGAAAAAAAAACAACTAGAAGAAAATAAAAAATTGAAACGCATAGGAATGACCATTACATAATAACCTTGACTGTAAATGGACTAAAGTCTCCTATGAAAAGATAGCAGACTACCTATCTTTTAATGGATTTTAGGGGTGGGAATGGGGGCAATATGTTGCCTACAAGAAACTCACTTTGCCAGTAAAGAGATTGAAAACTAGAAAGGTATGGAGCTGGAGAGATGGCTCAGTGGTTTATTGCACTGGCTGCTCTTCCAGACAAAGCTGGTTTAGTTCCCAGAACACATATACAACTAACAACCATCTATAACTCCAAGTCCAGGGGATCTGACATCCTCCTGGTAGCCTCAGGCACTGTAGGCATGTGATGTACAGACATGCATACAAACAAAACACAAATACATACAAAATTTTTATAGTTCTCAAAAGCGTAAGGAATATAAAGTAATGTGAGCCCTTGAGGATTTATAAAAACAATCTGGTGTTATTTGTCCCTCCTTTTCCTTCTATACTGATATCCTCCCACCTCTCCAATTAGAGACACCCTCCCCATTATTCTGTTTCCTACTTCATATCACCTATATCCTGCAATTTCCCTCCCAAATACCAGCATGGTCCCTTTCTCCGTTCCTTGTTTCTATGGTACTCCATGTTATATGCTCACAGCTGACACTGGGAATCATGACCCTCAGGTGAGAGAAAACATGTGAATTTTTCTTTCTAGATCTGAGTTATGTCACTCAGGATAACCTTCTCTAGGTCCATCCAGCTAACTAGAAAGTTCATGGTATCATTTCCTTTACAGCTGAATAGTATTCTACTGTGTGCAAGTACCACATTTTCACTATCCATTCACCAACTGAAGTACATTAGGTTGTTTACATGTCCAAGCTATTGTGAATAGGGAAGTCATGAACACCACAAAGCAAGTATCTACGGTCATATCGTGGATTTATTTTTAGTTTTGAAGATTGTCCATACTGATTATAGAGTTGCTACACCAGTATGCAATTACCCCCACAGGAAGGAGGGTTAGCCTTTATACAGAACTCCAACAGCATTTGTAGTCAGGCAATTATTCTGACTGAACCTGTAGGACTGGTAACAATGATAAATGTTTAGCCAGATAATTACTCTTAATGGATATGCATGTAAACATCCTCTGTTATAAACTTCTTATTCAATGTATGGTTTGAATTTATGGGTAAGTTGTGGTGACCGTTTTACCACGTAATTATGTACTCTGAAAGATATATAAGTGCTGAGGACAAAGAGAGGAAACAGAACAGAAGAGAACTTTTTAGACAGAATTGAACTCAAGAAGAATGGCATTGGAAGTAAGATCATTGTTATTTCAAAGCACGAGGGGAGAGCAAGATTAGAAGGCGAATGCAGAATGGAATAACTTAGAAACTATAAGCAATTAAAAATTAAGAGAGCAATATGCATAATGCAGAAGAAAAGAGGAGAATAGAAGAAGCTACAGAGAGAGCAGAAGGAGCAAGCAGGATTCTCCTTACCATGGAGCAGAACAAGTCTTTTCTTAATAGCAAGGTAGGCTTACTCTTACTAAAGAGAACAAAGCTATCTTCTTATAGACTTGGATTTAATTTATTTAGCAATAAAAGTGTAGAAGCCATTTCTTTCTCTATGTAAGAAAGATTGGAGCTCAATTTTTCACCCAGAATGAATGAAGTTCTTTCTGCACTGGTGCTTGGTCTTTTGCTCCATATACACACATAAGTATGGATGTGTATATGTAAGTATGCAATTATGAGCTAGTATGAAAGCTGGGTCCAACTGGTTTGAAAAGAGATTTAAGGATGTGTATATTTAAGGATGTGTATGCATGAATCTGTATATGAATTTATGTGAGCTTCATCCATATTTGCTTGTGTAAAAGATTTTCCTTCTGCGAGCATGACTCTCTCCTCCTGGTTCGATAGAAGTTTATTGCTCCAAACTTCCTCCTAGCCTGAAGACAGAGATGCATCTGGACAAAAGGGAAAAGGCTCTACAATTAACCCATTACTTAATCCCCTGCTAATGCAGGAGACTACAGCTTCTGGCTTCAGAGGATCTACAGGCCAACTACAGAAGCAAAGTGACTTAGACTTAAGATAGGTAAATGTTTTGTTGTTGTTGTTGTTGTTGTTGTTATACAACCTTAAATATCTCACTCCTGCCAATGTTCTCCAGTTGTCCACCTATCTACTAAGAGAAAAACCAGAAAGAAAGAGGAACAACTGGGGCATGGTCCCCAGCACACATCTACATCATAGCTCCTATGTCTATGACTCAGGAAACAGAAGTGAATAGCAGAGCAGAAAGATTTCTGAAGACTGAATACCAGGAAGCCCTCTGTGAAACAGCCTCTACTAGAAAATACCACATAACCAAGACTGGAATAATATCAAGGGACATATTAATGGGGAAGAGCAGAAAATTTCACCTGGTTGCACTCCATGACTCAAACAACAGACAACTATTGGCTGTTGGGAGAAGAATTAGCCTTTTCCAGAGACAAGCCCCTTTATTGGTTGTCCAGTACAGAGCATTCACCTTTGAAGTCACATATACACAAAGAATAAAATCAGACTGAGCAGGTTATGTTCATATTTACTTATACACACATATACACATATACATGGAAGAAATACAATAAAAGAGAGACTATCAACTGAAGGGTGAGAGCATGGCAGGGATTCTAGGGAAGATGGCTGGGATGACCTGGAGGGACGAGGGAAGGGAGTGATGTAATCCTATTTCAAAACTTTTAAAATATTTTTAAAAAGAAATTATGACTACCTATACACAACAGTGACAAGCCCTAATGTAGAAACAATAAAAGAACACCCAAAAGTAACCATATAAGGATCAGAGTATTAGTTAATCAAGAAGATACATTATCAATTGCAAAGCTACATGCAGGTGTTTCCTGTTGGAAGATCCAGTTTTATATATATCTAAAAGAACATATAGGCTGTGCAGAATGGTGGGGAGTTTAATCATCCCACTTTTATCAATAAAGAGATTAGTCAAACAGAAAATCAAGACACATCACAGTTAATCATGTTGTAGATATACACATCTATAAAAAAAAAATTCTTTGAATAGCTTTGAAATACAATCTTTTCACCAATAACGAAACTTTCTCCAAAATGGGTCATATAATTAGGATACTAAACAAGTCATAAGAAATGTTTAAAAATTAAAATTATACTCTGTATGTTTTCTGATCACAATGAATAAAATTAGAAATCAGTTTCAAGGGACTCGAGGAATTATACAGACACATGGGTGCCAAACAACATGGGCATTTAAAAGATTTATTTTCATTTTTTTATTTATATGATGAGTGCCAGAAGAGGATATCACCATAATATTCTACCTAAACAATGGCCCACAGCAATGGGACAAAAGCTCCATGGAATGAAAACATCAACCCGAATAAATCTTAGCTCCTTTCTGTTCTTTCAGCTGATTGCATGAGATACTTTGTCGAAAGTGCTGAGAGCCAACATACATATCATAACGACTGTACAGGATTAAATTGCCTTTACTTCAGGAGCACAAGGAAGACTCACCACATGCAATTCAATAAGATAACAATGAAATGAAGGAAGGCTAGAAATTCTATGACCCTTGGAGTAAACGTTTGATGAACACTCGACATTACAGGAGCACAGAACAAGAGAGGTAGAAAAAGATTGTATATTATATGTGTACATACAGCGACCCACAGCCAATATCACACTGAAAGAGGAAGAAAAGCTGAAAATATTTCCTGGAACACCAACAAGAGGAACGATAACCCTATCACTGTCATCTATCTTGTTCAGTATAGTACTTTTAAGTTGTAACCACAGAGATTAGACAAGAGAAAGAAATAAAGGCATACAAAAAGAAGGATGCCAAGCATCCCTGCCTGCAGATTATGTGCCTCTGTACATAGGAAACCCTGAGCTCTCTACAAAAATACTATTATATCAGAATAATGAATTCAATAGAGTAGCAGGGTACAAAACCAACACAGAGACATTGGTAGCTTTCCTATATACTTTTAAAGAATTTTCTTAGGAAAAGATTCACACCATGAATGTCATTCACAGTAGACACATGCACACATGAGCACATACACAGGGAGGGGAAGGGGGGCGAGAGAGAGAGAGAGAGAGAGAGAGAGAGAGAGAGAGAGAGCAATGAAAACCCATCAAAAACACCAAAGGCATCCTTTCCAGCACTAGAAGAGGCAACCTAACATTGTCAACAAAATGAAGGCTGGAGGCATCACGGTGCCTGACTTAAGATGTAAAATAGAACCACACTAACATGAGCAGTACTGACACAAAAGCAGACACGCAGACTCGTGAGACAGATAAGAAATATACTCATATATACACAGTCAACTGAATCATAGCAACAACTCCAGAACCATATATTGGTCAGAAGAAAGTCTCTTCAATGAATAATATCAAATAAACTGGAGGGCCACATGCAGGAGCCTGGAAGTTGCTCCTGGCTCGCCTTCCTAACTCTCATCCTGAAAAAAAAAAAAAAAAAAAAAAAAAACAATCAAAATTGAGTAAATTCTTTAATGTAAGATCTGAATCTCTGAAACAATTCGAGAAAAAAAAAAAAAAAAAAACATGGGAGGAAAGCTTCTAGACCATAGTACAGCCAATCATAACTTTCTGGGTAAGATTCTAAAAGCCTAGGAGACACTGCAGGATTAATAACATAGGATTAGAGCAAAGCTAAAAGCTTCTAAACAGCCAAGGAAATGTGAGTGAAGAGACAGCCTGTAGAACTGGAGAACAGTCTCCCAGCTATTCTCCTGATAGAAGACTAATACCCAGAATACAAAAAGAACTCTAAAGAAATTTAGCAACAACAACAGGAAGTCCCAAATGATCCAATTTTAAAATGGACAATAATCTGAACAGAGCCTTCTCAGAGGAGGAAACATAAATACCCTTAGCCACCAGGGAAACGCAAGTCAAAACCACAGTGAGGTACATCTGACCCAGTTAGAAATGCTGGCAAGAATACACACTGCTGAAAGCGTAAATTAGCATAGCCACTGTGGAGAACAGAACGGAGATTTCATTAAAAGGAACTAACTAAAAATAGCACCACCAGATGAGCTAGCTACCTGACTCCTTTCTGTATGAAGTCAGCATTCGGAAGGAGCACCTATGTGCCTGTGTTTATTGCCGCAGTATCCTGCATAGCTAAGATATGTAATTAGTCAGTGTCCAACAGATGACTGGACAGAAGGAGACACACATGGATCGAATATAATTGTCAAAACTAAAATAGGAATTCTGTTACTTGAAGCAAAATGAATGGAGCTGGGGGATATGTATGAACTGAAATAAGGTAGACACAGAAAGACAAGCATCACCTGCTGTTTTGCATAATATGAACTGAAAAGTAGGTATGGAACAGTATGCTAGACAGGGCAAGAGTGTCTGAACACGCTATGCTGCATTCACTAGCATGAATAGTAGTATACATTGATAAAGTAAAATTAAAATAAGTTATACAATGTATAAGTATACTGAAAGATATTCCATTATATATATATATATATATATATATATATATATATATTATGTGGCAACTAAAAAAGAGTAAATAAATTATTTAATCTAGAAAAAGATGTGTCAAAATTTACTTTTAGACTTCTAAATTTCTTATAAACATTCTAAAGAGAGTTACAATATTTTCAAATTATAATTATATAGTTCTATAAACACAGACACTAAGGAGAAGAGGCCCATTCACCAGCAGCCTTATATCAGAGAACATGAGTAAAAGAAAAACTTGCCTCAAAGATAGTCTTGCTTATTTTTCAGGTTTTGTTAGGTACATAAACACACACACACACACACACACACAAAGAAATTAATTTACATTAGTTGTACACATTTAGATATTGGGTTCCTTCACATTCAAATATTTGTCCCTACCCATAGACCTGGTTGCTCTCAATCTTGATGAATAGGCAACAGTAAATGCAGAGACTTGCCAGAAAATAAAAACAAAACAAAAGCAAACAAACAAAAAAAACCCCCGATGAGACTGTGAGTCACGTGTGATGGTGCACACTTTAAATCACAGCGCTCAGGGTTGAAGTTGTGTGTTGGCAGCCAGCCTGAACTGTACAGCGAGCTCGAGGCTAGCCTGGGCTACACAGCAAGACTGTCCCAAACCAAAACTAACAACAACAGCAAAAAAAAAGAAAATATGACTGTGAGTTTTCAGTCCTAAATGGAACATCTTGATCGACCCACCCACACCCTGACCCACCAAGTCTCCGGGAACATCACAAAAGAGGGGGCAGAAAGATTGCAAGAATTCGAAGATGGGCAGGAGAGCTATCTTCTGATTATGACCTGGCTAGTGCACTCGTGATTTCAAAGCCATATGTTACCTCCACAAGACAAAGATAGCTAAAATTCGCCATGGGTGTCGGGGGAGAGATGTTCTCCAGTTCCCACCCCTTACCGCAGAAGTGATTGGCAGTTATCATTCTTTCTGGGGGTGTGGCCACTAGTAAAATTTCCATGCTCTAGTGTATGACCCCCCCCACACACACACACACAATGTACATATGGACAACACTAATTAGACTTAGTGAGTTAAAAAAAAAAAAAAAAAAAAAAGATATGAAGTTGGGATAAAGATATGTCAAGAGGATATCCTGGGGAGGGGGGAGCTAGATGGGGAAATGGGATGGAAGATATGATTATATTTTGCTGTATATGAGATTTCTAAAACTAAAAGATATCAAAATACAGTATCTGTTCCTGTCTCCTTTTTTTTTTGAGAGCCAAGACACAAAGGCGATTGCCCGGAATCTGCAGATAGCAAAGTGGGAGCTAAGAAGCTTCTGCTTGCGTCCCAGCTTACCACAGACCCGTGAAGCTCCCACCTCAGGGTCCGAACATCTCAAGTACGGGACCGACCTCAGACCTCAGTAGGACCCGGTGCTGTGACCCGTGTGCTCAGCTCTCGAGTAAAAATGAACATTGACTCCGGTCTCAGAAAGCTGCTGACGAGGTCTACTCTTTCTTTTCTTTCCCTTTCATGTTGGAAATTACACCCGGGGCTCTGACAGAGTCCAGATTCATCCCATGCTCTCGGAGTTCGTCCTCAATTTGTTCCGGATACCTTCCAGCTGACCTCCCTCCATACTCTTCCAAGGAATCACGCTCCCTGAAGGAATAGTGGAGAAGGGGTCAGGCCAATCACTCCAGCCTCTTGGCTAATAACTCCGTAGGGTTCTTATTTTCTGCACCAGACTCCTGGTTTGGTTTGGGGGAGAGGGGTTCACATTTTAATTTTGAGCTGTATTAGAAAGGTCTTTGGGTTACCTAGTGCTGAAAGCTATGTCTGGATAGATTGCATTTCTTTGTGAAAATGTCTTAGAGATCATGATTAGTAATTGTGGCAGAGCTGGGTCAAAATTAACATATCATAGTCGCTCCTGTCAGCCTAGGTTGCAAGCTTGCCACAAGGAAAGGGGAGGCAGAAAGGTCACGCTCGTCAGCTGACAGTACAAGTTGCAGAATCCCCAAAGATGACTTCTCTTTAGTAAGTCACAGGTTCCCCCTCACCTGGGACTGCTGGTCACACGGCTGCTCACCCTTAGGGCCAGCATTCACAGGGCCTGTCCCGTCCATTTCTGTGCACTTGGTTTCCTGAGTCGTGAGATGCTCATACATCATTTTATTTTGTTTGGTTTTGCTTTTTTGGTTTTGGTTTGGTTTCCTTTTGTTTGTTTTTATGGCTCATTTGGTACCATTATGGTACTGTGTATTTAAATCATTAAGGAGCCACCAACCTAAACCTTATTAGTGATTGCAATTAATAACAAGCCTCTTTTGCACTGCATCTTGCATGAGCTTCATCTCAGGCATGGTCTGCTAGTCATGGAGCTAACATGTATCAGCCTCTGCCATGTAAGCTGTGGTCCTGGACTGCACATCTAAACCATAGCACATAGATGGGATGACAGGTGGAAGATAGCTCATAGGCGTCTGTAGCAGCTGATGGACTGGCTGGCTTGGCCACTCCTTCAGTAGGATGTTGAAATGACAGGTTATTTGTCTGATACTTGTCTGTTGCTGTGTTGGCTTTATTAATCCCAAGGTTGTTGGCTAAAAGTTACCCTCACTTCACGGCAGGCCTTTTTGTACTAATCTTTCCGGGTGGAAGTTCAGATTCTCTGAGAGCCCAGCTGTGTCCTCAGAAAACAAAGACAACAAGAATGCCTGGCTGAAGACTCAACCTGAATTTCCTTTCTCCAATGGATGCAGCCCCACCACCCGACACCACATTGGTCAATACCCTCAGCCAGCGGACAGCTAACCCTGAACAGATGAGGCAACCAGAAGAAAATGTGAACTATGGCAATCTTGGATTAATCTGGGGTCCTGCATTAAGGAAAAGAGTTTTTGCATAGGCCACTCAAAGAAAACCACTTAGTTCTACAAGGGGCTGTCCTCATCACCAGGGTTCTAGCCTTTCTGTATCCCCTTTGTCCCACACATCCACCAACTCACACATGTTGCAAGCCAATCAGTCTTTCTCTCCATTTCCTCCTTCTTTCTCTCTCTCTTTCTCTTACAAAGCATGGCATCTTTCAATTAACATATTGATGACCTGTTGTCACCCATCACCATGCTAATCCTGAGCTGGTGTGAAATTACTTTATAATAAACACTATGGAGTTCTGACTTTCAATTAATTTTTCACATGCTATGCTAAATCAGATTAGCGCTCCCCCATCACCACCCTTTGACCGCAGACGTAATTCCTTCCTTATAATGAAACCGGGGATTAATTTATATGAAGCATATCTGTACACATTAGCAAATAAATGTACAGATACATTCTGTGGCATATTTGCATTGTGCGCTGCGTCAGGCTGAATACAGTCACAAAGAGATATTTTTTGTGTTTACTAGGTAGGAAAAGATATCACCAGTTGTCATTGTTTCTCTGTTAAATTTGAAGGAAATGCCTTCACAAAGAAAAAGCAAAGAAATACTTACTGATGTCACTAGGATGGAGGGACTTCAGCAAATCATATAACACCGCTTTAGAGGAGGTTGAAGGAAATCGAGCCACTCTGAAACCAGGAAGACAAGCTCAGAGTGGCTAGTCCCTGCCCTCACTAGCTGTGTGGTCACAGTAACACATAGAAAATGGAGCAGAGAGGACTTTAAATGACCTGAAGCAATCTGATACTGATTTTAAGCAAATGGAGGCTCGGCTCCTTAAGTGATGTAGGTACTGCACAAAATTATGTTCCTGGCGAAATAATTATTTTCACATTTGAAACTCATTATTACCGTGGAGTGTCAGAAGATAAATGTGAGTACAAACTAAATGAACAAGTCTGTGTGGAAATATGAGTCATGCTGCCCACATGCAAGGCTGTATTTTTCCTTCTGTCCATCTCCAGCATATTTCATTCAGCTTCTCCCATTCCCAGAAAATATTGATAGAAAATTTTCCCCAACACATATTTTCTTTTGACACCAAATGAGAAAAACTGTCAAAAGAGCTGAAGGTATGGCGGATATAAAAGATAAATCTGTACTTTTTCGCATTTTTCTAAACCAGCCTTTCAATAACAATAACAGAAATAAAATCCTGATGGCTGTTGGCAATAATAAAAACATTTTGCCTTTGAGTTATTTTAAGGCAGAATAAGCAAATTATGCTTTGCAAACACCAGACATGTAGTTTGCTTTTATTATCTGTTTGTTTGTGTGTGGGGGAGGGGTAGTGCATATGTGTGTGTGTATTTCTATATGTGCACATGTGTATACTGATATATACACACCTGTGTGTGCGAATGTAAAGGGCAGAGATCAACACTGATGTACCATACATTTTATGAAACAAGGTGCCCTACTGAAACTGAAGCTTGAGGTTTTGGTTTGACTGACAGCCAGGGAACTCTGGGGTCCACGCCCCTCTACTTCCCTTTCAGCATGAGGGTTACATATTTGCACACTGTCCCTAACTTTACTATGGCTACAGAAATGCCAAGTCATGTCTTCCCACTTAAGCCACAAATACATGACCACTGAGCCATCTACCCACTCCCTTGGAAATCTATTAATTGATTCAGTCAATAGATACTTAATGTCTTTTGTGTTCACAATGGCTCTAACTACAACCAATGAAACTTTGCTGCCCTTACAGAGATCCCTGCTTCTGTGGGCTAAAAACTAGAAACTAAAAAAGAGCATATCACCTTGCTTTATGATATTTACTTAGCTCTGGAAGCATACTCACCATGAATCCCCACATTTAAATTATTTATAGATTACTGGCATATATATTTTAAATATAAATATCTAAAGCTTAGAAGTTAAGCAACTTCAAGACACCAAAGACACAAACAGGCTCAGCTCAACCTACAGCTGAGGACTCGGATCCTGGGCCATTCTTCCCTGTATTCTACTGCATCTGTTCTTCATTATCCCAAATGCACTCAGCATAGTTTTACGCCAACGTGACACAAGCTTGACTTACCTGAAAGGCAGGAACCTCAATTGAGAAAATGCCTCCATAAATTCTGGTGGTAGTCCATTTTTGTAATTAGATGCGGGAGGGCCCAGGCCATTGTGGATGGTGCCATCCCTTGGTTCTGTAAGAAAGCAGGCTGAGAAAGCATGGGGAGCAAGCCAGTAAGCAGCACTCCTCCATGGCCTCTGCATCAGCTCCTGCCTCCAGGTTCCTGTCCTGCTTGAGTTCCTGCCTGACTTCCTTTCAGTGATAAACAGTGATGTAGAAATGTCTGCCAAATGAACCATTTTTTTCCCCAAGTTGCTTTGGCCATGATGTTTCTTCACGGCATCTTAATTTTACATGTGGTGGGTAAAAGAGAGGAGAAAGTATGATCTTTGACTCATCTCTGGTGAATTGGGAGGACACTAGAAATAATTTTTCTTCAAATTTCTTGAATGTAGATAACTTTGTTGGCTATAAATATGTAGTATCTGTGTCATATGTCATGGTGACGGGGGAGGGGGCACAGGAGTATTTGCCATTTGACCAGCACTGTTTTTCACACTGAAATTCCATGGAAAAGTTCATTATACTACACACAGTAGTACAAGAATAATATGCAGTGTCCATGTCCTGATTCATTTCTTCTTTTGTAGCCATAAATTCATATAATTACCTAACATATGTATATGTACTTTCTTGAATTGTAATGTGTACTTTTTTCCTATCTCTATCTTAATATCTTTATTTTTCAGAATTTAATAATTATATTTTGATCATATTCATTTCCCTCCCCAAACTCCTATTAGATCTATCTCCCCACAGTTCACAGCCAATTTTGTGGATTTTGTTTTGTTTAATTTGTTGAGTCAATTTTGTGCTGGTGTGTGGCCATCCCTTCAAACATAGTTGACCTACCAGGGAACACACCCTTAAAGAAAACTCTACCTCTCTCAAAATCTAGTGGAGAACCCTGTTATTAAGGTCACAGTTTCCCATGACTGTAGGGCTCTTTGAGCACAACGCAAAATGGAGGACTCTCTTTCTCAACCAGACCTTCCTTTCTCTGCATGACCTTTGTCTGGAGAGTGTCCCTGAACACAGGTTCTTGGCTTTATCTAAAGAATGGCTTTGTGTAGAGCTGCTTAACTTAGCAACTATTCTGACTTCCCGACCACATAATAATTAAGTAAAGTATTACAACCAATCAATTCTTTCCACTATATCCCTAAAAGTCCTATATACCCTAATCCTGGAACAATAAAGTTGGAGGGTCTCACTGAAGCTGATCCAGGAATCTATTACCAATAGGTCTCCAGCAAGGGCCAGGACTTCATGCCTATCTCTCTCCTTCAAGTCTGGCTGGAACTTGCTCAGGTCCTGTACCTATTACCATAGTTCCTGGGAATTTGTATGAATAATTTTCTGGTTGTGTCCAGAAAACAAAGTTCCACTGTGGTTATCTACCACCTCAAATTCAATCAGAAAGTGTTTGGTTACTTCCATGGCATTCATGCCTCTTCTGCACAGGTGAGCACATGCTGCCAGGTAGGTTGTTATGTAGCTCACTAGGTTCATAGTTGGAAAGGCTGATGGTTACTTTTCTCCTCTGGTAGCATGCATAGAATCCTCCAGCATTCTGAGGGCTAGACAGTAGGAATGAAGCTTCTTGCTTAATACTAGCTTGACTTCTCCATAGTCTATGACTCAAGAATTCGATGTCTTTAGTACTAGGGATTTGTTATCAATTGCTAGAGAACAATCAAGACCAATGCCAGTAGCCTGTAATGCTTGGGAGTCTCTGAGACCTCATGGGCCAACAACTCCAAAGAGGTAGTCCATTCCTACAATGGCATTTCTCTTTATTAGCCTGTGAGCACCACTGTTCTTATATAGATTAACTATATGTAAACTCTTTAAATATGACCTTCTGATACTTCTTAAGTAGTAGGCTTTCAATCCACTTTTTCAAAAGGTGTTTAGTATCAGTTAGCCCTGCCTCGATTCCCTCAGATCAGAACAGAATGGCTGCAGCTCACTCTATCCTCTTATAGCTACAGACAAACAATATAGACAAACTGAAACTCAACTGCCTGGATTACCACCAGTTTCTAAGCACTTCTATATTTTAGGTGTCTGGGTTCTTGATATGTTTATATAATCTTAGCTAAGAAGAAGAAAATACATGAGACCTGACAGCAAGAATTGACAATAGTAGTTTCATCTGCTAAAAGTCCAGATATTCATTCTAGAACCTTCTAGGTTACATGTTTGTGTTAGGCAGGCACCACCAGTTTTTAAAATATCAATTCCTTTTAAGACAGCGTCTTACTATTTATATATATCCTTAGCTAGCCTGGAGCTCATTATATAGATCAGGTTATCCTTGAACTCAGAGAGATCTTCCTGCCTCTGCCTCCTGAGTTTTAAGATTAAAGGAAAGCATCACTACACCTAGTAAGAATCAATATGTTTAAGAGATGAATGAGCTATGGCTAATCCTCGACTAAATCTAACCTAGATACCTGTCATAGTTATGAACCAATACAAACAGTATAGGCCAGATATGTGTGGAACTTCCAGACAAGCTTGTAGTGATAAGAGTGTGTCAAAGAAAAGAGATTCCCCCATGACTTCTTTCTCAGAACATTCACATGCACACACACACATGCATACACACACACAAAACACACAGTGGATACCCAGAGTACACAGTAGCAACCAAGAAAGAGCAAAGTTAGTCTTCATCTTATGGCAGATAAAACTAGCAGCTTTACAAGGGCCAAATAATAATCCTCACTACATATGACAAGAAGACAACCAATGCAAGAAAATGTAACTGTTTTTCAAAGGAGTCTTGTAGTAGTTATTGTGTCAACAATGGATGTCTGTTAATATTTCTTTACATTATGTATTGTTGAAAATAATAACATTAAGTCAAAATTCTATTTAAAATTCTGTCTGTCTGCATATTTAAAACAGTTGGGGAAATCTTCTAACTGGAAAAAAACCCTTCTAAATACAATTGCATTCAGTTTAAACAAAAATAAAAATATAACACCTTCTGTTTAGTTTTAGAAACAACTGATTGGCATAAAAGAAGATGAAAATGTATGAGCTGATGTTAACGTGACTATTGATGTCAAGAGTGAACAGTAGTGGAAGTTACTAAATGGAACCAGAATTGAACTTCCCAAGGTTAGATGTCCAGGTCTTTCTAAAATATGCCTCAAAGAAGCATTGAGTTCTTAGCCTGTGTTACTCATTCTTATATGATTAGTCATAAGTAAACCAGAAAAGTAAAATAATGTAACATATTTGACCACATTGTTCTCACCAAATACACTGGGCGCGGGGGAAACAAGTTTCAAGCAATTAACACATTTTAAATTAATGTTTTAAAATATTTACTGTCTCCACATAAGAATGTCCTTTCATGTACATTTGTTAATGTTTGGTTTTACCACTTACAGTGTGTTACTGTGGTTCATTAAATATAAGTTGCAAGCAATTAGAATAGGAACATAATTACATGTTCCACTAAGAAAGATAAGACCACTCTAATTATAATGGTAAGACCTCATTAACTGTTAGGAAGTATCCCAATTTCAGAGATATTAAAATTTGTGGGTGATGGGCTAAACACACCTAGAGTAATAATGGTAAAGTTTCTTGGTCAATAACAACAGAACAAAACCAAGATGTTGCTTCAGCAGTCCCAGATCCTCGCTTCTACAAAGTGTGTCTATATATAGCCCAGGCCGAGCAAAGACATAAACCATGTCCGTCCATGTCTCTGTAACATTGTCCATACCTAAAGCATGGTCCAGACCAACTTCTCATCAAACAAGAATGAAAGATAAAGCCCAGTGGTGTCTCAAGGAAGGTTTCCAGAATTTCTTATCTATTTTTATTTTCTATCTAATGGGGAAACTTTGGTCACTGGGAGTAAATGTGAGGGAGGCACAGGAATATGCTTCGGAAGCCATAGCTACAGCAACACCACTAGCTCTTTATATGAGAGAGGGGAGTATCAGATATCAGAACAAAACTAGAGGTCTACTGAGCATATAACATACTAGCCCAGGAATCTATGCATCTACCTTATACATAAATACACAGAAGTGTGTACTAATAATTTGCTTTACAGATATAATTTAGACTACTATTTAAAAAAAAAAAAAAAGAAAAAAAACCCTTTTGAGGACAATGGGTATCTTAGTTTGGAAAGTCTAGAAGTAGAGCCTAATAGATATTTGTTTAATTTATGTACTGAGAAAGAAAGATTGCTTTCAAGAGGACAGATCTTGGTGAAAGAAGCTTAATGGAGCACAGGAAAGCCTATAAGTAAAACTATAGAACCAGCTCAATGTTAACACCAGGTTGTTCCCAAAGGCAGCTTCGAAGATAGATACTATAACTTTAATTTTTTTGTAATCTATTTCTAAGGACAATTCTTAAATGCTTTAACCTCCTTTCTAGCCCACCACCCACCAGAGGTAGTGGAAAAGAAAGGATACAGGAGAAGTGTACCTGTTTAGAAATTGTTCTTTGGAGCAAATCCCATCTGCATTGTCAGGAAATCAACAGTTCAGTTCACAGGTCAGCAGCAACAGCTCGATCCACTCGGAAACACTTCACAGATACACCAGCAGTCCAGTACAGTACAGTCAGAATATCAAACATGAAATGGTGGCACAACCTAGCAGAGACAGCCAGGCCTCAGGTAGGAGTCAGCAGGAGGGACCAGCGCCAAAAGGAATGCCAGGAAAAGTTCTCACTGTGCCTTTCTGAACAAAGCGAAGATCAGTGAAGACATGAGACCAAGAAGAATTTAGCTAACCCCTCTCACAGGCCATTCAGTCCTATATATACTCCCTCCAAACATCACGTGTTCTCCTTGGGTCTTGCCTCAGCTGACATCACTCTGTCAATCATCCTGAGTCTGCGAAAGCGGCAAGAAGCTGCCGCACGCCACGAGAAGTTTTTTGGTGTGTTTCTCTCTATGGAGTCCCTATAAATGAAGCTCAACTACACAATGGAAGGCAGACCAATACATGCTTGTCGTTAGCAAAGAATCCTTCATCACGTATCCTTTCATGTGCTTGCTTTAGCAGAACATCTTTCACCTGTGTGTGCCTCAGCAAAACATTCCTTCACATGTCTGCTTCACCATCCAACACAACGGACTTTCCAAGGAACCCTTACATTTCCACTTCAGATGTCCTCATATGGTTTGTGCTACCTTGGTGCATCCTTCATGGGACGTCACAGCACATGGGATGAAGATGTTCTCTGAGACCTGGTAGCTCTTGTTTGGCTTGCAGTGCTTGAGAGGGGAGTTATAGGTACAGCTAGCTGCCTAGGGATTGCAGTTCACAGCTGCTGGAGGATGCCTGCTGCACTCAGCTGTTTCCATGCTTCCCTCCACTGACTGCCTCCTTCAACTCAGCACCGGTGCTGTGGATTGCATTCCTTAATCATTTGCTTCGCTTATTAGTGTCTCCACTCCCAGATTCATTAAGCTTATATTAAATGGCTCCTATGACCTAGGCTTTCAAGATAGAGGTAAGAATAGTGAAAACTACCTAATTGTCCCTCACAGCATCTTCTGACACAGAGACAAATATGGACACCCTAAAAGGCCTGCTGCTGTTGGATGTCAGCTCCCTGGAGGAACTTGTGTTTTCATGTATCTGCTCAGTGTACCTTATCTGGCCTTTGTCCGTATCCCAAACCCTGAATCTGTGTCTATATCTGTATCTTTATCTATCTGTATCCGTATCCCTACCTTTCTGCTCGGAAACCAAAGGTGAGCTATCCCACAAGCTTGCTGGCTCTGTGACTATTCCAAACCCTGGTGTGGCTGCGATTGATGGCTTCAGTACTCAGATACATCAGTGAAAGGACCTCAGTAAACCATCGAACAGTTGGTTGTCCTGAGACCTACATAATAAGCCTGGATCCTGGCATGCGCAAAAGGGCAGCATTTCCCACTGTGGTGACTCACACTAGAAATCCTAGTACTTGCAAGTCTGAGGAAGTCACATAGCCAGGAGTTCAAGTCTAGCCTGGACTATGTGAGTCTCAAGTTAGCCTGGACTATAGATAGTACAATATCTGTCTCAAGAAAAAGACAGAGAAAGAGAGAATGAAAAGCAAAAATCAACACTATAGTGTAAAAGATGCTTTTATGTTTAAGCTCCAAAGACTTCTCAGAGCAACCTCTACATCATAAACTGTGCTGTACCATGTGTCTCAACCCACCATCAGTTCCTGCTCTACACCAGTAGGTATTGAATCCTTCTGCTGCAAGGGTCATCATCAAATCATCTCCACTAGGACTTATTCCTCTTTGTATGCTCAGCGTGCCACACTTCTCCAAGCTAAAAGTGTTGTGCAAATTCACATTCACTGAATGCCTGAGAGAGGAAGGAAAGCCCAGCACACTGCGCTCTACTAGGTCCATTGTCACTTTTCCTGTGAAACCATCAACTGGAGTTTGCTTTGATCTTTCCACAACAGCCTCAGTACTTAATTCAGTAAAGCCAGGTCTTAGAAAGTACATGAATATTCTGAGTGATTAGCAAAACAGTCCGTCACCCCTGCAGAGAAGGCAAGAGCTCTGTGGGAAGGCTGGGCCTACTGAAGCACTGATCTGAGGCTGTCCTTGACAGCAGGAGAAATGAGGTAAGGGGAAATGGGAAGAGTCAGAAAACAAGAGAGGAGGGAAAAAAATGAGAAGAGAGGTGGGAACCAAAGGCGCCCGTGTGAGGGATCCATCAGCATTATAGAGTGAGCTTTTTATAAAGAAAAAAGTTTGCTACAGAATACACCCCCACCTTCCTCAGATAGTGGATGTCGAAATACATATCTCTGTTTGATTTCTACTTAATTTCCAGCTTAACTTTTAATCTTGATGAGTAGTAGTAGCATTTCAATATATATTATATATACTAAGTAGTAGCATTTCAATATATATTATATATACTAAGTAGTAGTATTTCAATATGTATATATACATACATATGTATGTATATATACATACATGTATGTATATATATGTGTGTGTGTGTGTATGTATATATATATATATATATATATATATATATATATATATATATATAAAGAAGTTTTCAAAACACATAAATCAATCACTTGCTTGATATAATATCTATTTCTTCAAAATTGGCCATATCACTCCTACTTATTGTATCTGATTGGCCACTTTATTCTAAACAGTCCAGCATTTCCATAGTAGAGTCGTGGGAAGTGTGGTTTGACTGTTTGTGCCAGGGCTTCCTTTGCAGTGTCCTCATATCCAGGGGAACTTCCTGCATGACACAATTATATCAGATATTAAAAAGTGGTTCTAAGTAGGCAGTTCACTCATCCCTGCTTCCCCCACCTATCTCTCTCTCTCTCTCTCTCTCTCTCTCTCTCTCTCTCTCTCTCTCCTCTCCTCTCTCTCTCTCGTTCCTCGATGGTAGTTATTATGAAATGAGCACATCTGCTATCCTGTACTGGGAACATGAAAGAGAATTATGTCTTTATAATATGTGACTCCTATTCCTAATTTTTACTACCTGATCTAGAATGTCAATTTAATTGCTACAGCATCCACACGCGATTACTGGGTAAAGGAAAGTTTGTAGAATTCTGTATTTTCAAACATTAAAGCAGAGTTCACAAGCACTCTTTCAGTGTTCCTCACCTTCAGACATTCAGACGACATCCACTTCTGCCCTCGGTCTATCACACACACACACACACGCCATGAGATTACTCTTCCACCATAAAGAACGGTAAAGGAGGATGGGAGAAGGACAAAAATATGGAATATCATTGTGACAGTGACAATCACTTAGCTAATATCAGAATCCACAATGGTCCTTCATTAAAACGGAAAGATCCCCTAGAAGAGCCAAGGTAAAGTGGCTTCTCCACATTGTCCACTGTCAAGAAAGGCTCTGCAAATGCACATAGCTTATGAGCCCTTCTTTCTGGAAAGGAAAAGCCGCAGACTTACGTATTTCGGAATGGAAGTTGTAACCATCACAGACATCATTCCAGCTGTGCTAACATTCATTACAATGGCTCTGGAGAACAGCACTGGCATACTTTAGAGATGACTGCATACTATTCATTTATATTGGATGAATTTATTACTCGGGGCATGTGACAGACAAGATAAACAACAGTGTCATCGAATCACACCTGTCAATAAATTTGAGTACTAAACCGATTCTACCTACAAAGGTAATGATAATCTGGGGGAAAGGGGAGCTGCGTCTAATTAATGAAATGCCCTTTGTATTTCTTAATGGTTGGAGCATTAACTTTAAAATGGCTTTCCCTGTAATAATTTACAGACAAGCATTCTTTAATGGGAAAACAATTTAAATTTATGTGCAATTGAACTGCAATTATTTGATTAACTTTATTAAATTCTCGTTGATTTTACAGTCTGCAAGAAGTGTCATTTTTTTTTTTTTTACAGGTTCCATAGATGGAGGCGCTGAGGTTTTCAGCCTCAGGATGCAATTGGTGCAGACAATGTGTCTCCTTTAGAATCCATCTTCTCTGAGTCCCATTGCAATGACCACGATGGATGGAAATTGGTTCAGGTGCTTCTTTTCATGAGATTATCTCATTGTTTTTGTGTGTGATCAAAAAGCAGCTGAATAAACTTAGCAGCAGATTCCAAAGGATTCCCCTGTAGGATACATGTATTTGAAACCATGGAAGTTACTGCACTGGGGGAAAGCTCCATTTAACAATCCACTCATTTAGGTTTCATTAGCAAATCCAAGAACTATCTTCACAGACCATGGGCAGTTTGAAGAATAAGGAGAGCTTCCAAATCTATAGTCAAATGTATGCATTAAAAAAAAAAAGCAAAGGGCCAATAGGATGACTCAGTGGATAAAGGCACTGACCACCAGACCACCAGACCTGAGTGGGTCCCTGGGACCCACATGGTAGATGGAGAAAATTGCCTAACAAAGGCTGTCCTCTGACTTCCACATATGCACCATGGCACATGCACAACACACACACACACACACACACACACACACACAACATCAAATAAACAGATGAAGAGAGAGAGAGAGAGAGAGGAGAGAGAGAGAAAGTTATTTAAGATATTTCAAAGAGGAAAAGTGAACATGACCGTTCAGACACTTACAGTTCTGAGGAAGACACTGTGGACTTAAAAGACAAAGCTTTACAGAAGAAAGAAAATCATAAAGGCAGAACATAAAAGCTGAAAGCAGAAATACATGAAACCAAAAGGCAATTCTTTGAGAAGATTGATAAAAATTGTAGATCTTTTTGAACTGATCAAGATAAAAAAGCATATACAAATTACCAATATGAGGAATTGAAGGAGATATTTTATTACTAAAATAATAGTATTAAATTATTATTACTAAATATAATGATAGATAAATTTTTATGTGTGCTTTATGCCCAGAAATTCAGCAAGTTAAATAAAATGGATTCATTCTTGGAACAAAGCAATCAAAACTCACCCAAGAATAAAATTTAAACATTCTCTTTGGCAATTTGAATAGTCCTTTCTGAAAAAGCAACAGATATGTAGTTAAAAACTTTTGATCAGCAACAACAGACCCTAATAACTTCCCTGACCTTTCTGTCAAGCATTTAAAGAAGAATTAATAAAATTATATACACTATAGTGCATCAAATAGAATGGAAAGCAATACTTTCTCACTGATCTTGACAGGTCAGGATTACCCAGACTCCCAAACAGAAACAGACAGTGTAAAACACACGCACAACACATATACACACAGAGACACACACAGAGAGAGAGAGACAGAGAAGAGAGAGAGAGAGAGAGACGGAGACAGAGACAGACAGACAGACAGACTAATGTCCTTCGTAAGAGTCAGTACAAAATTTCTTGTCAAACCTCAGCAAGGCTGAAGCCACCATAATGCTGAATGCACAGTGTAGTGTAGCACAACTGACTCCTAGGAATGCAAGGCTGACTCCACATTTTAGAAAATCAATGTGAACCAGGAACTAACAAATTAAAGAAGAGCCAAATGTTTGCTCAATAGGCATAACAATAACCGACAAAGAAACAATGGCTTGAGGTTAAAATTAGTAATACTGCTATAGTAGATAGCGACATCCAGAGACTGCCCGTCTAACTTCAAGCTGATAGGGGAAAGTAAGAATTCACGGAAGTGGGACACAGCAAGACTGCTCCTTCCTACCTAACCATCAGCACAGGGCAAAGGGATAAATTAAAAACATGTGCATGAAAAAGTGACAGGAGATTCATGTAGACAATTCCAAATAATCTACAAAGTTGTGTAAAGTTAAAAACTGAGCTTAGTAAGATTATATAGAATACAAAATTCAACTTAAAATTTCAAGCATATTTCTACTGGATACAAACAATGAGCACTTGAAAATCAAAGTATACAAAGAAACCCTTTAAAATAAAACCACAAAACTGAAACTTTAGTAATGAATCTAAGAAGACTAGATCTCTCTGTGCAGAACAAAAGAATCTACAAAATATTATGAAAGAAACAGGTGTGTGCCATGTTTACGGTTGGAAGACTCATATTTCTAAGATGTTAGTTCTCCCAAAACAGTTTGTCCTATTTCAACAAACTTCAAACTCCCAACACAATATTTCCAAGTGATGGGAAAGCTAGTCCTTAGCTGTTGAGATGCCTCAGTGGCAAAGACACTTGTCTAGCCAGAGGAAAGAAAACAAAATTCACAGCCACATCTGAATACAAACTTTTAAAATTATTCTTTAAGTTAGTGATTTGCTTCATCACAGCATTCTCATGCATGTACGCCATTAAACTCAGTTCTTGGTCAAACTAGCCCCCAACTGCTTTTCTCCAGATGCCTAGATGGTCTCCGTCCTCTTTTCAAATAGTCCTCCCTTCTATTTTTATATCACATGAATTCTATTACCTTCAAAAGCCCCTACTACGTGAGGACACGTAAAGCTGTGTGCCCTTCTCCCCAGGTTATCCACTCCCCCCAAAATCCCAGCTCTGTCTCCTGAGGACTGCTCACAGAACCATCCCTGGCTCCCACAGAGTTATGAGGATCTGCAGTAAGAACCTGGTAGCTATATGGAGGGTTCATTCCTATGCTCAGAATCTATCCCACCCACACTGAGTTAGGACCATTATATGCCATTTGCACTCAACAGAGTGGCTCTAGGATTGACCACGGGCACCAGTCATCTGATCCAAACCTGTCAGGCAAATAGAGATCAAGTGCCTAGCAGTCAAAGGTGGGACAGAAAGCCATATTTGAAGACAGTAGGAATGGCTTGAGTCCAGGTACATAGGTCCCATTGAAGTGACTAAGTTATCACCATCTTGTCCTGAGATTCCGTTTTGTGTCTGTCCACATGTCGTCTCAGCCCTCTATCCCACTCCCCACCATCCACATCTGTCTTGGTAACATATCTGGGACCTATATCAATCATTGACCCTGTCTGTCCATGATCAGGATGTATTAGCCCCAAATAATTAATGTATATACAAACTAAGCATAAACTAAAATAATTGGAAAAAATATAAATCACAATGAATTGTTGTGCTGTATCTAAAATATATTCTGTCTAAACAAATGCTGTCAGATCAATCTAAATTTCAGCTAATATTGATGTAATTGGGGTTTTTTGTTTGTTTGTTTGTTTGTTTTGTTTTGTTTTTTGCCTTTTAAAATGCTCTAATTCTGAGATTCCTAGAGACTCGAGGCTCACTCTTGGTAGCCAGACAAACTTAAAGGACTCTCATACTCCTAATCGAATTAATTTCTGAGATGGCCTGTATTTCATAGTAGGTGTCCTCCAAAATAAAAAATAAAAAAATAAAATAAAATAAAACAAATCAGCCCTCTTATAGTAATATTTCTTGAGAGAAGCAACTTTGATGACATATAAGATAATAAATTCAGAACAGAAACTACAAAATACATTCAAGGATTTTTACATCTGTTTCCATCTGCCATTGGATGAAGCCTCTCAGGAGACAGCCATACTAGGTACCTGTCTGCAAGCATGGCTGAGTATAAGAAATAGTGTCAGGAGTTGGCTCTCTCCCATGGGATGAGTCTCATGTTCAGCCAGTCATTGGTTAGCCATTCCCTCAGTCTCTGCTGCATCCTTATTTCTGCACATTCTATAGGCAGGACAGACTTTGGGCTGAAGGTTTTGTGGGTGGGTTGATGTCCTCCTCCCTCCACTGGAAGTCCTGCCTGGTTATAGGAGGTGGCTACTTCAGTCTCTATATCTCCTGCTAGTAGGAATCTCAGCTAGGGTTATCCCCACAGACTCCTCATAGCCTCTCCAACCCCAGGTCTTCAGCTAGTCCTAGAGATGCCACCTACCGGTTTCCATTCTCACTTCTCCTGCTACCCTCCCCCACTCCTGATTGCCATCAGGGTATTCCTCCTCACCTCCTCTCCTACCCACTTCCCCTTCTCCATACAAGTCTGATGACTATTTTGTTTCCCCTTCTGAATGAGATTTACATATCCTCCCTTTGGCCCTCCTTATTACCTACTTTCTTTGGGTCTATGGATTATAGCATGGTTATCCTGCCCTTTATGGCTAATGTCCAATTATGAGTGAGTACATACTATACATGTCTTTCTAGGTCTGCATTACCTCACTCAGGATGATATTATCAAGTTCCATCCATTTGTCTCCAGATTTTACTGTCTTTGTTTTTAATAGCTCAATAGTGTTCCATTGTGTAGATGTACCACATTTTCTTAATCCATTCTTCAGTGGAGGGACATCTAGATGAAGTGACCCATTGCCAGGCATTGGGAAGAGCTCAGGAATCTTGCGGAAAGGGATGGGGGAGAACTCATCAAGCTGGAGGGGTCAAGGACAGCACAAGAAGACCTAGAGTCAACTAACCTGGGCACAAAGGGGCTCACAGAGACTGAACCACCAACCAAAGAGCATGAAGGGGCTGGAACTAGCCCCCTCCCCCGCCATGTATTTGTAGTAGATGAGTCTTCATGTGAGTCCACTGACAATTAGAGTGGGGGCTATCTCTGACTCTGTTGCCTGCTGTTAGATTCCCTTCCCCTACTTGTACTGCTTGATTGGAACTCAGTGGGAGAGGAGGTGCTTAGTCTGACTGGGACTGGATGTTCCAGGATGGGGTAGTGCCCGGGGAGGCTTCCTCATCACTGAGGAGAAGGGGAGGAGTGGTTGGGGGGAGAGATTTGTGAAGGTAGGACAGGGAGAAAAGAAGAAGTGAGGATATGTCTGTATGTAAAGTAAATAAATTATAGAAAGAAAAAAATACATTCAAGGAACTCAAAGAGGATGTGAGGATATTCTAGAAGGAAGACCTTGGCAACACAAACAATTGAATAAAATAAGGAAGACATGAAATGAGGAAAACAGAATTTAATAAAGAGATAGAATTTCCGTAGGAAACCCAAATTACAGTGATCAAATAAAAAGCTCAACAGAAAGCATGACCAATAGACTGAATCAGAGAGAGATTATCAGTGCATTCAGACATGTTAGGGAAGTTGGATGATTCAAAGGAAAAAAATTGTTAAATCTAAAACCACCAGAACATTCTGGAAATTACATTAAAAGCGAGCCGTACAAACAGTAGGCGAAGAAGAAAAAGAAGAGGAGGAGGAGGAGGAGGAGGAGGAGGAGGAGGAGGAGGAGGAGGAGGAGGAATCTCAGTTAAAGACAAAGAAAATATTTTCAACAAAACCCATAGGAGAAAATCACCCAAATTGAAGGCAAGAGATGCTATCAAAGTACAGCAGGCAATCAGTGAACTGTCAGCCTCAGTCCCCTCTATTGAAGATCTCTTCTTCTCTTCTCACAATCCCCTTTCTACTTTCATAACCTACACACACACACACACACACACACACACGCACAAATCTAAGTTCTATATAAGAGGAAAAACATTGCCCATCTATCCAAGTCTGGTTTGTTTTGTTTAACACAGTGACCTCCATTTCCATTCATTTCCTTATACATGCCATAACTTTATTCTTAATGGCTTAATAAAATTCTGTTATATTTATGTCCCACATCTTATTTATCTGTTCAACTGTTGATGAGTGTATAGGGTGGCTCCGTTTCTCAGCTATTGTGAATAAAGCAACAATAAACATAGTTGTGTTTGCATATGTGTGTCTCTGTGTGTATCTGTTTGCAAATATTTCATGACAACTTTACATCAGTCATTTAAAAGTAACATCGCAGAATCCTTTAATTAGTGAGTAGATAAACAAACTCCTAAAGGATAAGACTATATGTAACAGACAACTCCCAGAAGCCCCAGGAATGGTGAACAAAGCAGACTTAAGCTCCGCCCACATGTGTTACATTTTCGAAAAGACCAAACAGTGTGGATAGTACATCCATCAGTTTTTGTGACAGATTAGCAGTTATAAGACACGTTTGCTACAGAGGGAAAGACCTGGGGTGTTCTTGGGGTCTACAACAGTAACAACATCTGTCAAGGTTAATACAATATCCCACCCCGAAGAATGGGTGTTACTGAAAACAAAGGAACTATAAAAGAAAATAATCAATAATTAGGCTGGCTGAATTTCCACTTTATTTTGTATTTTCATTTGTCTTCTTTTACTCCTGAATAAAATGTCATAAAGATGCACGGTTCTCAAGGTCCGCCCTTGCTTTGGGTCCGTCCGTGTTCATCGTAGCTTCTCCACTTTTGATGTTTGTTTGTTTGTTTGTTTTTGTTTTTTATATCCTGTTGTCATTTCTAACCAGCCACAGCATCCCTCCAATTTCTCCTACAGGAACCTTCGCATTCACCTCTCCTCCCTCTCCTCCTCAGCTTCCTTAGCTGCCATGTTCTTACCTTTCAACAGTCTGTCTTCACGTCCAGCTGGCTCGTTGGCTCAAGTTCCACAATGCAACGTTTTTAGAACATTTTGTTCAAATGTTTTCTTTTCTCTAATCAGGAATCAACAGTGGTTTCTCATTTCATAAAACCTCTGTCTCCAGTACTTCAAACTTAGCGAGTAGTCAAAACATCTAAGAAATAAAATGAGAATGGCAAGATAGATGTGTAGTTGAAGCTGTTGCACACCAAGCCTGACACACCTGGGTTCTACACAGTGGAAGGAAGAGAACCAGCTCACAGATACACACACACACACACACACTAAATAGATGATAGATGATGATGATGATAATAGATAGATAGATAGATAGATAGATAGATAGATAGATAGATAGATAAATAGATAGATAGATAGATCAATAGATAGATAAACAAACTTTAAAAATATGCACTGACTCTCCTATAAACTCTTCCATACTCAAGCCTTAAAGGTCTCCCTTCATTAAAAACTAGCAATACTAATAAAAAATCTGCCGTTTATTAATACTTTACTATATTCTAGGTACTCTGACATTTCTATCTGACCAAGAGCCACCTTGTGAGACCCCTTATCCCTCTTTACAATAGAGGACGCTATGATTTAGTCAGAGTTAAGTGTATAAGACATTAAATAAATGTCTAAACTGAAATTCAAGCCTACGCTTTTCATTTCCAAAGCTTTAAAAGAACCTCACATTTATTTGATTTGACCCTACAGCATCTTTCTCAAATCATTCCTTGCCCTTAAATATCTTCTTCCCAAAGAATCTTTGCCATATAAGATTCTCCTCTTATAACCCGTATCATTTAATCATCCTTGGTAGATCCTTGAAAGATTGTTTTCTTGTTAGGGTTAGAGTTAGGGTTAGGGTTGTTTGCGTGATAATTCCTTAAGGTGTTACCTATGCATCAGGTTCATTCTCTTCCTCATGACCCAACATTCTTAGTCATTTATTCACAGGAGAACGTACCCAAGATCTATTGAATACCCAGTTCGTGCCTTGCAGTCAGAAGGATAAGTCACTGCTTTGTGTGAGCAGAAATGGTCACCCTCCTGCCTATCTGTTACCAATTTCCCTAAATAGCCGTTAAACTGCACTCCACATGTGCACAGAGGAGTTAATATGCTTGTTTGCCATAGTCACAGATACACAAATCCAAGAGTTGGGAAGGATCATCACAGGTTTTGTGTTGAAAACTGTTAATGATGTATCGGGCCCAGTGTCCTTCAGGGCAGGAAATGAGCACGGTAGGCAAAGGTGTAGAGGCTGCCTACCACGTGGAATCACAAAGCCAAGTGGTGAGGAGGGATGCTCGCCAAGCTGGAGGACCCCGTGTTTGTAATGCAGGGATGGGATTTCTTTGGAAATCATATTTCCCTGCCAGCTGGATGATCTCATCTTCCCAATGAGCTTTGCTGGCTGAGAACCACAGGGTCCCAGGAATTAGGCAGACTCACAAATCACCTGCATAGCATTCTGGCTCCATGTTAGAAAGCTGAATTAATTGCCTGGAAATAAATGAAGGGGTAAGGCCAAGAATTGCCTCATTAGTATGCAGCAAAGCTGCTGTCTTTTGAAGAAAGGGAAAGAAGTTGGGAGGGAGGAAAGGGCAACAATGGGAGGGAGGGAAAGTGGAAGGGAGGGAGGGAAAGGGAGGAGGGAGGGGAGGGGAGGGGACAAATGATGAGAAATTGTTATTTTACAAGCATATTATAGCTGCCCTGTGACTAGACTGGATACAGGATGTTCTGGTCTAGCAAAATTCAAGATGTCCACCTAGATTTCTCCCATGCGTTCTAATGCTAACACAGCAGCCATCCTCAGCAGCCCGGTCGGTGATTGATCTGTATGCAATGCAGACAGAGCAGCTACACGGACGCTTCCTTTTTATTCCCCAAATGAAATGTAGCAGCATTCAGGTGTTTTTCTTTGGCAAGAAGATGGCAATTGAGAGACACAGAGCCCAACAGGTGCACACTCAGCGAGCTCATCGGCGGCTTTAATCCAGCGCACTTCACAGCGGAAGCTAGATCCTCCAGGCAGCGGTACACGCTCTGTCGCGGTGCCTTTAACTTGTGCAGTTAATAATTCCATTTAGTCTTTAAAAACACAGTCATGAAGCCATGTCTGGATGTTTAGGAGCACTATATTTTCTCCAGAACTTATACCTGTTACATCATGAAGGGTCCCTGATCCTGGGCAGATGCTTGACAGAGGCCAAATAAAGATCACAGCACAGAGGGAATTGTAAGGACTGTGTGTGGCAAGTGTGTCCTGGACATCATGTCGACACACCTCACACCACACTTCCAGTTTATATACTGAAAATACAATCTGCAAGGGAAGAGACGGTGCTCAGTGTGTGCGATTCACCTTTTGGAGATAAAAGGATTCATGCAGAGACAATTAGTGCCTCACAGGGGAACAAGGAAGAGTCCTTCATCTCTGTTCCACCAACATTTTCACGTTGGATTTCTAGCCTCTAGAACTGAGAAATCCATGTTTAAAGCATTCAGTTCTATGGTGATTTGTTAAAGTAACTCAAACCTATTAGTGAATACCAGACATTGTGCCAGGTGTGCGGCTCATATCAGACAGAGTTCACCTGAATTTACAAAATATTATATACAAACTGTATTATATCTATATAGAATTATAAGATGGGATTGGCTTAAAAAAAACAGAAACCAAAAGCATCTCATAATGACCAACAACAGCTAGAGAGTCAGACATACTGGGAGCTTCAGAAATACTCAGTATTTAGGAACACTTGGGGTTCATGCAGAGGACCTGAATTTGGTTCCCAGCACCCACATCGCACGGCTCACAATTGACTGTAAGTCTGGTCCCAGGGGATCCAACACCTTCTTCTGGTCTCCACATGCACATACCCAGGCTCAGACACATTCATATAAAATAAAACAATAAAATAAATCTTCTTTAATAAGAGAATGAAAGGGACAGAAGTCACAGCCTCTATCTACATACAGCTCATTGAGGGTCACAGAAGCCAGTTCCTTTTTAAGGACTAAGGACTCTGGAGTCTGATGTCCCTAACGCAATAAGAACTGCAGAAGAACAGGATTCTTACTCCCACAGAATCCACAAGTGGAAATGCACAAGATTCTCCTGTTTTCTATTCTTTCTTACATCCCTACCTCTAACGCTCATGTTTAAAGACTGGTCTTAATCGCTTAGTTTACTAACCCAAGTGTCAATCACTGAAAGAAACACCCTCACAGACACACCAGAAATGTGCTTTTCAATTTTCTAGGAATCTACCTAGTTGACTACCAGGACTAAACATCACAGGGCCCCAGTGAGACGAATGATGTAATGATGTTGATCCTTGTGGTCCTGCAAACCCAAGGATGCCTCTGTTTGGTCTTTGAATGCCGGTCACCCTCTAACACCTGTACTTTTTTTCTGGGTCATTGACATTCTTTGAATTTTAAAGCCTTTGCACCACTACCTCTGTCTCTAATCTCCTTATATGCAGCCCAAAACCTAAGGCAAAACCAAACCAAACCAAAACCAAAAACCAATAAAACAAACAAACAAAAAAAAAAAAAAAAAAAACAGGCACTGTGGTAGTTTGAATAAGAATGATGCCATAGGCTCAAATGTTTGAATGCTTAGCCACCAGAGAGTGGAACTGTTTAATAGGATTAGAAAGATCAGGCAAAGCTGAGCATATTTTTCTATATATGATAAAAAGACAGATTCATCCAGGGATGGTCGCATAGGCCTTTAATAACAGCACTCTCTCAATGGTAATTTGTCTGGGATAAAGATGTCGACAATATAAGACAAGTATGTCTTGTCTTCTTTCTTTCTTTCTTTGTTTCTTTTTGGGGGGTTTGGGGACTAGGAAGGAGTGGGTATCACATGGTATTTCTTTGGCTGACCTGGAACTCAGTGTAGAGGTCTATCCAGCCTCAAATTCAAAGATTAGGAGGTGTGGCTTTGTTTGAGGAAGTGTGTCCCTGGGAGTGGGCTTGGAGTATTCAAAAACCCAGTGTTGCTCTCTCTTTCCACTGGGTAGGATATAGTTCTTAGCTGTGGCTCCAGTGCCTGCCTGCACTCTGCCCTACTCCCTACCATGATGATAATGGACTAAGCCTCTGAAATAGTAAGCCAACCCCAAGTCAATGTTTTCCCTTATAAGAGTTGCCTTGGTCATGGTGTCTCTTCACAGCAATAGAACAGTGACTAAGATAGGTACAATTTGGCTTCATCCATTTGTGGACCACTTCCCTTGCAGCTCTATTGAATGGTGTATAATCTAGAGTATCCTCCAGAATTCCTCATCCTGAAAACTAAAAAGAAACTACCCAGGAACCAGGAATCTCCTACCTGAATTTCCTTCCATCTGACTGTACTGGCTCCAGCACCTTGACGTGAGACTTAAGAGTCTTTTGTGTTTTTCCCTTCATTTTCAAAGGTCAAAGTGACCCTGCTTTGTTCATACTTTCTTGTTAAATTCCCCTAAACATACACTAGCAAAAATTTCCAGAAGCAAACTCTCTCGGGCTTTGGATGGATACTTGAAAATGTGGTAGCTTCTGGATTGTAGGTATAATTATGGAGCCAAATTTCTTTTGAATGCTAGCCAAAGAGAAACACATCCACAACTCAAACTGGGACTGCCTTTGGGGATTGTCCTTATTACTCACTCTGGGCACCAATGCCCCCAGTGGATTCACAGGTACAGTTAGCCATGAACTGCTTTTCCAATTCAAAACTGTTGTCTTCAGGCAAAGCTGAACATATTTTTCTATATGTGATAAAAAGACAGACTCATTTGGGGATGGTGGCATAGGCCTTTAATACCAGCACTCTCTCAATGGTAATTTGTCTGGGATAAGGATGTCTACAATATAAGACAAGTATATCTTTTCTTCTTTTTTTCTTTGTTTTTTGGGGGGTGGCTGCTAGGAAGGAGTGAGTATCTCATGGTATTTCTTTGGCTGGCCTGGAACTCACTGTAGAGGTCTACCCAGCCTCAAATTCACAGATCCACTTGACTCCAGAGTAATGGTTCTCTTTGGCTTATTCGGAAGAAATTGGGCTTTGCAATTATACCCAAAATCCAGATGCTATCACATTTTCAAGTATCCATCATGAGACACCCACTCCCCTAACCCTCTCCCCCCCCCGAAAAAAAAAGAAAAAGGAAAGGAAGGAAGAAAGGAACGAAGGAAGGATAAAATATACCTGCTGTTATAGATGACTACATATTGCAGTTTCACAGTTCCAACCTAAAGGGCCTCATTTTTAGAAGCGTTTTCAGTCCCAGGAGGAATATATGATTCTAGCTTTATTTTCCTATTGGCTGAACTCCTTCATAGGTTGAAGTACACTGGACTATAAATATAAGACTATTTATCCTAAAGCAGTTTCAGCCATAAGCTATGGGGAGACTTGTGTCCCTCAAAGCCATGTGCTGGAGTCCTAATTCTCTGTGCCTCAGGCTGTCAATGTACCTGTAGGCAGTGACCTTACAGAGGTAACAAGTTAAATGAGGTCCTTAGTGGGAGCCCTACTTGAATGGCTGCTCTTCCTTAGTGAAGCAAACACAACCCCAGGGAAAGTACTCTGTGAACACAAAGGTGAAGATTGGGCTGTGCTTCCTGAAGTCAAGGAATGCTAACGATTGCCAAAAAGCCATCGAAAGGGTAGAAAGAGGCGTGGATCTTCTAAAACCTTGTTCTCCAACTGAACTTCCCTTTCTGCCTCCTGACCCAGGAGACATGCAAATCACTAGTGCCTACCGTCTAAGACACTCTGGTTTTGCTACTTTGCTCTAGCAACCATGTAATGTAAGTCAAGAACCATGTAATCATGTCTGCTACCTCCAGAAGCGACAGTGTACATCTTTTAATCCCAGTATTCAGTAGGCTGAGGTTGGGTCAGCTTGGGATAAAGAGCAAGAGACTGCCTGCAAAGGAGAATCACTAATAATGTCTATTTCCAAACTATAACCTTCCCTATCTGGAAAGCCCCCCTTTCAAACCTCACGGAAACAAAAATTCTCATAAGCCTGAATGGGGATGACTTCAATTACCATTAACTACCAAAGAACCATTTCATTAACTACCATTGCTGTAGCCTATGGATGTTGTGATAACGGATACAGTATCTGGGGTGGAAATGCTGCTTCTTGAGACGGATAGCACACAGCGAGTGAAGAGCTCACCTACAGAAGTGAACTAACTGGTCTAGAAGACCCTGATGTCCAATGGCTCCCTTGACTACCCTTCTGCTAAGCCTGTGGGCTTTTTCTGATGACTTCAGTATATCCACATTGTCTAAATCTAATGACTAGAGATTTGTGTGAACTTAAAAGCACTCTCTTTTAAAACATGCCATCAGATGGAACCACACAATTAGAGTCAAAACCAAAGCAAAATATTAGGGCTGGGGTTGTAGCTCCGTGGAAAAAACACTTTTCTAGCATGCACAAAACCCTGAATCTGTTCCCCAGGACTGAAAAGGGAGTGATTTACAGCAGATTTGATAGCAGCTGAAAGCACCAGGCCCCCAGGCTGCACATCTAAGATGTAAGGGACCTTTGGGGTTTTATAAAAAGGTATGCTTCATTCAATGTCTTGCCCACTACAACAGTCAGGTTAGCAGTCATCTAGGAAAGCCAAACTGACCACGGCCAAGTGGGTAGGGGTAGAAAGGAATTGTTGGTGTAAAGGTAACACAACAGCTGAGAAAAAATATCATTTTGTCGACCATAATCATGCACAAAAAAAAACAAGTATTGAAGGCATGCTTTGAGAAACGGCACTGTTGAAGGCAGAGAACAGCGGTATACTTGACAAATTCACAGTTATTAAATGGACAGCTCCTGAGAAACGAGCCACATCCCTGTGAGAGTTTCTCCCTCTGATTCTAAGAGGAACCCAGCTTTAATGAAGGAAATTGCCCTCGGTGCTGTCCAAGCTGTAGGCCTGAATGTGAAGAGTGCCTGATGCACACGCACTCTGCTGTTCAGTCTTGAGAGCTTGAGCCACGGATGGTTTGTGTGGAGAGGCTACGTAAAAGGGGGGACCTGTGATCATGTGAAGAGTGGAGTCCAGCTCAGATGAGCCTAACCCCATGACACCCTCGAAAAAATGGAGCCACGGTGCCGAATGGAAGGGCGAGCTTCAAGGCGACACCATTGAGTTCAGCAAAGATTGCAAAGTTGTCACAAGTAATAGGATGCTGTTCAGAGCCACACGTAAGAGTGGCTTGTTCAGGGGCCAAGGCATCACCACACCTTCCTTCAGGCCAGAGAAGAAAAGTGAAAAAAAACAAAAGGTTAAGGGACACACTTTACTCAGAGCTCTGCAGCATCTTCAACCCACAGTTCCTCACAAAACCCCGGTCCCCATTTTCAATCGTGTAAAGAAAAGAAGAGAACAGAAAAGATCAGGAGTAGGACAGTCCCAGTCTGCAAAGCTCTTCCAAGGAGCTCAGTCAGGCAGCAGGTGTCTGGAGAGCAGTACCCCTCTGCCCTCGGATGCATCCAATGCCACATTCTGTGCACTCGAAGAACTGAGAAGCCCCAGAAGCCTTCAGTGCAATGGTGACTGTGAAAGACTGAAAGGTACTGCTACTATTAGGACATCCTTCTCATTGCCTCATCTGTATTCTAAGTTTTCCTCAAATCTTTAAGGGGCTGGTGAACAACAGAATCAATTGACAGCAGTGATCCCCCCCACCCCATTTGACACCCAAACTGCATGCACAGAAGGACATACAGATAGTCAGAGCTCTTGTCACCTTAGGGTTCCCAGTTTTTGAGATGCCCAATAACAAGGTCTTTTGGACTCCTTCCCATTGTCCCAGTGCCTGTCAGGTGCTTTACAAATAAGCAAGTCATCCTGTTCTCAAAACACCTGGATGGAAACACTTTAACCAAGCAGACCTAATTTTTCAATCTCACCTTTGGTAACTTGGTATAAATGAGCTATTCTTCATGTTCTTGTAGCTTGACAGGAACACGAAAGTGTACCAAATCATTAATTCTCTAATTTGCCCATGTAACATAAAAACCAGCTGGCTTTTAATATTTAATTAAATTAGTGAGCTCCCCAACTGAGTTCTAATATTCCAGTTCCAATTTTCAGCACAAAGCTAATATAAAAACAGAAAGCACTGAGTGATCTGGGAGAGAAAATGTGACCTTGGAAAGATAATGTGAAGGTGTCTACAGATGAAAAGATTTCTCTTTCTCTCTCTCTCTCTCTCTCTCTCTCTCTCTCTCTCTCTCTCCACACACACACACCACACACACACACACACACCACTTTCCCTAAGCAATGCAAGATGTCTAAAGTTAACATTTTTATTAAAAACATTACATTCTCTTTTAAGAATTGATATCATGAGGTAAAATGCACATGCACTTGAGGCTGCCTGTGTTCATTAATTAATTCATTTCCTAATTATGTTTTCTCTAGCCTCTTACACACCAGCATTATACTTGGCTCAGAGCGATGGTTGAATCACAGTATTATACCTCCTAAAGCAGCTCCTTGTCTTTGTTTCTTGGGGACCTTGAAGTCCATGCACACACATGTGTGTGAATACGTGTGCGCATACGTACGTACTTGCACATGTGTGCAAGTGTGAAGGAAGGTATCCTACACAATTTAATCTTTGAGCTTCAGTCTACTGTCTACAAGTAAGAACCTTAGCAAGCCCTCATTCATGAAGATGAAATTGTCTCCTGTCTTGGGCAGAACTTAATGTGCTGTGTAGGGTCAACCAAACAAGAAGGAAGAATTGAGAGTGTTCTGTACAGGTTTCATAGCTGCGTTTGTTCTTACAGGAGGCAATCAGAAATAGGCTGTATCAGGACCGAGGGTCTTCTAATTGGTCACCTTTCATACACAGTCAGTCTGGGTGCTTGAGTCTGACCTCAGAAAGCTCAGTTTCAGGCCTTTTGTTTGAAAATGCCTACCCGTGTCGGATCAGCATTCCATGTTAGTTTACACCTTGGTATGGATTAAACTGGACTAAGTCAAATCTAGGAAAACTATTTTTTCAAGATGTCTTAAGCCCTCTTGGTGAGTGTTTATGACCTAGCTGCTAAGGAGAATGTTGCTCAGGTAGTGCTTTGTTGTTGTTTTTGGTTTTGTTTTTTTTTTAAACATCTCTAAAGCTATACATACATTTACTTCTTTAATGTACAAATCCCTTTTATAATCATCTACAAATATATCTATCTTTAACTGTCTATGTATGTATCCTGTTGATTCTGTTTCCTGGGGTGGGGGGCACCATAGTAATGCAGGTATTTTAAATTGGCTACAATTACATTTATAATATCTAATTTTTAAAGTTAATATAACATCATAAGGATTATTTCATCTTATTACATACTCTTAATGGGTGTTCTATTAGCCTATAATTAGTTGGGCTCATTAAGAAGAGCAAAGGGAGCCTTCTGCTTTATTTTCTTTGTCTCAGCTAGTTGGATGGCATGCTAGAGGGTGCTTAAGTTACTGAGAGTAAAAGAAGCATAATGAGAAAGTGAGGTAAGATAAGAGGCAAATGGAGAGGAGAGGGAAGCAGAGGAGTGGACTGTGGAGACAGGCCAAGGTCTCCAGTGAAGAACACCTCAGAGTGCTGTGGGTTTCCATCTCTGCTGTGCAACAATTCACAAGCAGCTGAAGGTTCCCGGCTGCTTCCCCACCCTGGAGTCCCGGCTGTACCCAGTGTTAGTATTCTGTCTAAACTCCACCTCCACAGTTACATGGCAACAGCCAGGTATGCTCCGCCCCACAGTTACCTGGCAACAGCCAGGTAGGCCTGCCCACTACAAAAGGGGCTGTCTGCCCCCTCCTCTTCCTCTTCCTCTTCATCCCTTGATCTCTTACCTGTAGCTTCTCTCTGCCCCTCCCCTTCCCTTCTCCCTCTCTCCATATGGTCATGGCCGACCTCTACCTCTCTGTTCCTCTCTCTCTCTCTCTCTCTCTCTCTCTCTCTCTCTCTCTCTCTCTCTCTCTCTCTCTGTCTCCCTCTCTGCCTCTACTACCCTCCTGGCTCTTTTCCCCATGCCCTGAATAAACTCTATTCTCTGCAAAACCATCGTGTGGCTGATCCCTCAGGGGGAAGAGATGCCTCGGCATGGGCCTGCTGAGACATCCCCTTCCATCATTGATCCCCTTTTCTTCACCCAGGTGCTTCCTCTGCTCTCCTTCCCAGTCAGCAGGAAGTGGAGAAAGTCCCAAACTGTGCCTGGGCAGGACCAGGCATGTGTACTTTGTGTGACCTGAGTAGTTACATCATTTACTATTCTGCTAAACAGAGGCAGCAGCATGGTGCCCAGGAAGTTCCAAGACACCAGAAAGGTTAAGTAATATGACGAAGGCCATGGGGTCTTTCCTATGCAGTTAAAACTAAATCCAGACCTAACTCCAAAACTACTGATTATCCCGCTGAAGTATTGCTTCCTAATTTACTTTAAACAGTTTTTAAATGCAAGCCTTTAGTCTGAATTTCTAAATATTATTCTTATTGAAATGAAGAGTTTTGTATCCCAATACAGGGTTTGTAGAAAACTAGCCAGCGTTGTTAGGTCGTATTAGAATGTGTCTGTCTCTCAACTTCTAAAACTAACCAATTAAGTAATATTGATGTCTTCCATTTATTCTCATGTAATTATGATACATACAGCTATTATTTTTCAAATGTTTCTAGAACTCAGAGAAAGAATGAACTGAAGAAAATATTATTGCTCTACCCAGGTTATCAGTCCAA
Source organism: Mastomys natalensis (assembly GCA_021653895.1). Lineage (NCBI taxonomy): Eukaryota > Metazoa > Chordata > Mammalia > Rodentia > Muridae > Mastomys > Mastomys natalensis. The sequence continues at coordinate 3,363,201 of JAJTUV010000381.1, forward strand.
TAATGGTAGTATTGTTTTACTGTGTGGCAAAGCGAAATGAAGAAATGTGCCTTTATAAGTACTGAATCTGTGGAGAAAGAGCAACATGTTCCTGCTGGGGCCAATGGTCTGGAATCAAAGTATCCAGTTCACCTTCATGTACTGAAAAATGAAAAGGCTTTGCCTTTGTCTTTCAAGTCTGCAGAACACAGAGACCAAATGTAGGCATCTCTTCCTGTGTGACTAGTTAAGTTTCCCAAAGGAGGGGGGAAATCTCCCAACTAGGAAGCAAGAAAGCAGGCCAAGGAAGGGAGAATATAGAATGTTCTTTTTTAGAGAGACCCAGTCCATAAGCAAACCCTTCCTTCATGTACACCAAAGACACGGCTTATTAGATTGCGATACAACTTCTGTCACTCCACACACTATATTGTTTTTTTGGAAAGCTACAAAAGATTAAGAAAATGATATTAAGTAAATAATATGTATATCCCATCCCCCACAGGGAGGATCAACACAGTAGATCCTCAAAGAAATAATGATGGCTGCTCTTCAACTATCTGCAGGGACAGGGCACAGAGAGTACAGAGGGGTCAGGGGGGGATCAAGGGCCACAGAAAGTGGAGGAATGGGGGATCAGACTTCGAAATGCTGCCTCACTACCCTCTACCACCACCTCACGATGAGCACAGAGCTCCCTTCAGTACACAAAGCAGAACGTGTCACACTGGCTGTGAGTGTGGAAAACCCTGTTAAAATAAGGGAGGACCCGCTGAGCACCCAGAAGCCTCTCACTGAGCACGGCAACAGTTAATTGAACTGACTGCATAGTCATTAAAGAACATGAGAAAAAAAAATTTTTTTTTTTTTTCTGAAAATTCAGCATTAACGTTGAAAGCCTTCTCCTGATTATGTTTTATTACCTGGTTTGTTAAGCATCTACTGTAAAGTGCTGTTAAATTATAACGAATTAGACTCCTTCCTCAAAAGTGCCACTGAAAAGTACTTAGCAAGCTCATCTGTGCCGCAAAATATGTAATTATTTATTTTATTAAGTAGCGGTGATGCTTTTACATATCTCAAAGTACTTCTTCATTATTTTTTTCCTAAAAAAAAAAAAAAAAAATTAAATGCTTATAAAGCACGGGGGTCTTGGAGGTGGTTATACTCTGAAAATTTTTTTCCAAAATTCGAAACAGTGTCTTGCCCACTTGGATATTGCTGACGATTTTACCTTTGATCTCCAGATCAAAGACCACAGTGAGAATTTTGTTAAGGGTGTAAAACTTCCTTCTCCCCAAATAATGTAAGCAGAGGGTGGTATATAAACCTTTAGAAGTTCCATGGACCCCTAGAAAGTTCCTTTCCTTGGAATCCTAGAGAGGAAACTTAAAGTTAAGGGATTTTCAAAATCTCAATAAATATATACAATAATAAATTTTCTGATCTGTTACACTTAACTGTTTTCAAGTTGCACTGTACAGGAGGAGTACCTGCCTGTCATTTACTGGTGAAGAAGTTTAAAGTTGTCTCAGATTTGATTTTGTTGGTTAGAAACAACCAAACGATGTCCTACCTGCTTGCCTTCTGTCGACCTGAGACACACTGTCTTGTCATTTCTCACAGGAGAATTTTACATGAGAAGAGAGAAATTGGTCACTGTAGCAATGTCAATAGACAAACAAATACATCCTGGTCAGCGAATTGACCACATGTTCTGTGCTAGACTTTGTACTGACTAGACTTATGCATTTGTGTGGAGTTCAATGGAGAATGCTGGGTGACGGTCTTCACTATCCACCTTAAGATGCTCTTCTTGGTCACCCATAGCTGGCCCATGAGTTTCCCAGGTCCAATTATGTAGTAGCTTAAATGAGAATGTTCCCATACGCTCAGATATTTAAACACTGGGAGTTCAGTTAGTAGCACTAATTGTGCTGTTTTGGGGAGGTTAGAAAACTTTGGGAGATGGAACCTTGCTAGAAGAATGTCACCAGGTGACAGGCTTAGAGTGTTTATGGTTCTGCCTCACCTCCTGCTCTCTTAGTGTCAATTTCCTGTCACTGTGCCTGCTGCCTGGCTCCATACTTCCCCTCCATGATGGACTCTTGCCTTTGTTTTGCCCTCACAAGAGGCACAGGTGAAGCTACCATATTTACCCACCAGGGGAAGGAGAGGGGCATAAGAACCTGATAAACAACCAAGCTGACATTCCTCTTTCTTTTCCAGTTATACCTTGGCAACTGAGCCCAAACTATCAGAACCACGTGTGTTTTATCTCTAAAGCTCTGTGAGAGAGGAGAAGTTTTTATTTTATTTTGGAGAAACAAATGACCTAAAATCAACTTTCAACCCGCCCTTGATTTGGTGCAAATTTATTATAATGAATTATGAAGTGAAGGGTGATGGTTCTCAATTCAGAGAATTTTAAATAGCCTTAAATCAAAGTTGTAACATAGACCCATTTGTCCAGGAGAGAGGAAAAAGAAAAAAAAAAAAAACAGTAAATCTTTTGCACAGCAAAATTATCACAAGGGTGTGTGGAGTCTTCCAATCTTAAGGACTTCTCTTCTTTGCGTGGGAACTGCAAATCACTGGGTTATTACCCAGTGTGAGCCATGGGTCCATCAATCTCATGCTCGTCATTTGCTACAGACTGATTTGACTTTGTAATCACGTGCTTACACTGTACCATCCGTGATGTGGGGGTCTCTAGAGAGAGTGGCAGGCAGGTTCAGGAAGCGTTCGGGTGGCTAAGTCTGAACAGAGCCTCAGATGAGGAATAGAGTCAACAGATAAGAAAGGGCAATTTTGGGAAGCACTGGCAACATGATAGTAACACCCAAGAGAACCTCCCCAATATAAACCAGCAATAAAATAGAGATAGAAGTGAATAAGAAGCAAAAACTAATGGGAGCTCTCTTAACCATTTCAGTGCACAGATTTTCTCCCAAGGATGCTTGGATCTCTGCTGGGCATATGAATATGGAGCTAAATATGCACAAGGTAGCTATTCCAGTTGAAATTCAAGAATTCTAAATGTGAGAAACTTCAGCCCAGAGTCACTCAATTACTTGAGATCTGACTGAAAGATGCTAGTGGTGAATGCATTCCAAGTTCACCCAGAACTACTCATTCCTACAGCAGGGTTCGGCAAACTTCTTCTTTTCTAAACTATTAGGGAGTAAATATTTTGAGTTTTGTGAGACATCCTGTCTCTGTAGAAAATACCAAACTCCGCCATTATAGCATGGTGGGAGCCCTGTGTATGATGAACTTGTGTTCCAGATTGCCAACTAGATTTAGACAGCAGACACTAATATGCCAACCTCTAGTGTTTAAATTCAATTCTACTATTTATTGGCCTTAAGTTTTGATTAATCTTTCTCAACTTTACTTTCTTCTCCCTAATAAAAAAAAATGCTGTTTTTTCCCCAACAGTATAATCAATTTTTCTCAGAAAAAAATATTGAAAATGTTTTTCCATGGGATATAATTTGGAGGATATCAATCTTTTTTAGATCTATCAAATTATATAAATAACAGAATACTTATATTGATGAGTGTTGACATATCTACATTGTGATAGCAAATCTTGTTTGGCAGTTTGACTGGATTGAGAGATGCCTAGGGGAGAGTAAAGCACAGCTCTATGTGTGCCTATGATGGCATTTACAGAACTGCCATGGGAGAGAAACTGAGGTGGGAAACAGGGGTGGGAAAGACCTACTATGAGCATAGGCAGTGACATGCACTAGGGACTTGCAAGTCCCACTCCTCAACTGTGGACAGAGTTCTCTAGCCTTTCAACACAGATACCTGTCAGCATCCATACCATTGGTCCCATGATTACAACCATACCAATGGTCCCTTTACATCCAACATCCAAGACTGAGCAGGTACCAAGTTCGGTGTCTGCAGTGTAGATGGCCACTGTTCGTCTATCCAGCTTCCGTTTATGTAAGTCAACCCAACAAGCCTATTTTGATAAATATATATATATATACATATATATATATGAGTTTTATTAATTCTTTTCTCATAGATAACCCTGCTTAATATATGTATATGATTTATTGATTATCTATAATGTTCTAGACACTCAAGTGAGCACTTTATAAACTGTCAAAACTGATCTTCCTAATTACCCTTCAAGGCAGTGGCTCAAAGACATTGGGAAGCTGGTGAAAGTTGCCAAGCTAAAAGTGGTCGAAAGGTGATCAGTTAGCTGCTCATCAGAATCTTTATCTTTGCTTACAAGACAAGATGCCTTGGCTAGGAGAAAAAGGAAAGAAAGGAAAGGAAAGGAGGGAAGGGAGGGGAGGGGAAAGAGGAGAGGAGAGGAGAGGAGAGGAGAGGAGAGGAGAGGAGAGGAGGGAGAGGAGAGGAGAGGAGAGGAGAGGAGGCGAGGAGGCGAGCGAGCGAGCGAGGCGAGGCGAGGCGAGGCGAGGCGAGGCGAGGCGAGGCGGAGAGGAGAGGAGAGGAGAGGAGAGGAGAGGAGAGGAGAGGAGAGGAGAGGAGAGGAGAGGAGAGGAGAGGAGAGAAGAGAAGAGAAGAGAAGAGAAGAGAAGAGAAGAGAAGAGAAGAGAAGAGAAGAGAAGAGAAGAGAAGAGAAGAGAAGAGAAGAGAAGAGAAGAGAAGAGAAGAGAAGAGAAGAGAAGAGAAGAGCAGACTAAAGGCTCATAGAGCCTGAAGGGACTAGACTGCCTATGAGCTGATTATTATACACAGAGGTCAGTACATCTCTCAACTTGCATATAAGACACTTCTCTTTGCAGATTTCTAGATGGCGATTGTCAGAGACCCACAAACTGGTCAAGGTGCAGAGGGTAAGAGACTGCAGAATTATCAGCCCGAAAGTGAATATATAGAGCACATGTCTCTTCCCAGGCCTTTCCAGTGTAGAAGAGGGGGAGCAAAGAGTGTAAGAATCAGAGGCAGTACATGACTACAAGGAAGCATCCTCTGGACGCAGAAGGGCAGTTGCACGTATGAACTCACAGTGATGACAGCATGCACAAAAACTGTACAAGCTCAAGTCAGACCAAATCCCAGCCTGGAGTTAGGAGATGGGTGCACCGTCCCATCCCAAGCCATGGGACAGCACAAAACTGGTCTTAGAGGGTTTACAAAAGGAAAAAGGTCACAAAGTTGGGTGGATGGGGATGGGGTAGATCTGGGAAAGACTGAGGGATGCTGAACTCCATTTTATGAAACTAAAAACTCACAAAAGAACTATAAAATTTTTGAAACAAAAATCAAAGTGACATCCTTCCAGCCCAACTGCATATTAAACAACTGTCCTGTTTGGGTTGGCCCTGTAACTAAGAATATTCCATAGTCACTGGCTTTCTATCCCCATGCTATACTGAGCCTCTCCCTATAAAGTCACCTATAGCCCCTATGTATTCAAAACCATCAACCACTTCTCTTTTCATTTTTAAAATTTCTATTAGTGTGTATGGTCCTGCTTTTCTATATGTGCGCCATACATGCAGGCAAGCATGGATCCAGGAGAGGGTGTCAGATACCCTGGAACTAGAGTTGCAGTTGGCTGTGAGCCACTGTATGTGGGTGTTAGGCACTGAACCTACAAGAGCAACAAGTGCTCTGAGCTCAGGAGCATTCTACAGCCTCCATTGTTTTCTTTTCTTGACCCAGTTGATCTTTTTAGAGTGACTCTTCTTAGGAACCCTCTCTTCTCTATAACTTCCTCACAGTCTCCCCTCCACTTTATATCATAAATCAAAGGTCAAAAATCTACACATATAGACACATGATAAGCCTATTGCTCCTTCCATTACACTTCTTTCACAAATACATTTTGTGCTACAGCAAGCAAGTAGTACCACCTTATCTGCCACTGAGCCACAGATTTGTCCATTCTTGAAAAAACCCATGAAAACATGACCCCTCTTTCATTTCCCTGTTTTGATGGAAATGTGAACACAAGAAACATAGCAAGGTACGCAGGTGATAAATAGCCCTGGATAGTAGATTCTGAACCAACAGATTATGTGTCACAAAAGACAAGGCTAGAATCTATGCACCCCCATCTAGAGAAGCTGGCCAACATCCTGCAGGTCCAAATCAGCACTCCTGTCTACAGGCTCGTTCCCTGCTTTGACATCTTTGAAGTCAAAGCCAGAATAATCTTCTCCATGAATCCTTGTCTATCTTGTACCTCAGGTTCCCCTTTGAGCTTTGATCTGTTTCCAGGGCTCTCCTTCAACCCTTTCACCTACCAGAACACTTTCTAGGTAACTTGATTTTTACACATTGTATTATTCTCTGTGTGATACCCAACTATAAAATCCTCTCACCAACCTCATCTGGCTATAAGTTTATTATGAACAGTGACTGATTTGCCTTCTCAGCCAGCACACAGACACTTGTGAATTCTATAAATATCCTGATTCACTAATATTTACTTTCAAAATCTGTCTTGGAAGTACCTTAAATGTCAAATGGTCCCACGAGTATGCATAGCTTCCATTCTACACGCTTCAACTTACAGGGATTCAGTTGCTTCCTCCAATTCCTGGAAAACCTCTACTGTGCTAGAAGCAGGTTCATCGCCAAGATAGTAGTTCTTCTCAAAGGCAAAAATGTCGAAAAGCAAAAAGTTCTCCTGCTCAAACTATCTGTGAACTGCAGTGCATCTCGGTGCCTTTTCTATATTCCAATTCCCCAAGACACCCCAGACGAGAGATAGAACTGTCTTCCTGAGCGCCGTTGTTGAGATCCCATGGAACCAGAACAGTCTGATTAAAACAGATTTTCTTGTGAGTCTAAATGTTTGGCACATGGGTCCTCGTAGGATCTCTCCCCACTCGTGTACTTCCTATCATTTCCTACTAAGCAGAGTTTCCATTCCAGAACTCAAGTTCCTAAACACACGCATATCCACTTCGGCAAACGTTCTGTTAGAATCGCCATGGCTTAAACATTATTCAACCTTCACTCCTGACTTTTAAGAGCTATTCTACCCTTCACAGATGTATTTGTAAAGAGCTCATCCAAACCCACCCCTGTGCCTAGGACCCTGCACATATGTAGCAGATGTGCAGCTTGGTCTTCATGTGGATCACCAAACGACCTGAGCGGGAGCTGTCTTGACTCTGTTGCTTGCCCTTGGATCCTTTTCTCCTAACTAGGCCACTTTGTCTGACCTCACTGGGAGAGGATGTGCTTAGTCCTGCAGTGACCTGAGATGCCAGGGTGGGTTGTATCCAGGGAGGGCCTCCTCCTTCTCAGAGGAGAAGTGGGGGGATGGCGGGTGAGAGGCTGGGGTGGAACTGGACGAGGGGGGCTATGATGGGGATGTAAAGTGGATAAATAAATAAATGGGAAAAAAAAACCACTCCTGTACTCTTTGACAGCTCTGCCCTAAGCATCCTCTGCATCAGTTGTCTTTATCTCGTCAATTCGTTGGTCAATCTGGAAAGCCCATGCTAACTTTGCTTTTGCCTCCTCCTCAGCCAGCGCCTGCTCCTGCCCTGCAGACTGCGACCTCCTTTTCACTTGGGTCTTTCTTCACAGAAGATGTGTGGTGGGCCTAGGGATAAATAAATAAAATGAAATAACTTGGTAACCTAAAAGCTCATATCACTATAGGTTCACAGAAGTGAATGTAGTGATGACTGCTGGGTAACCTATGAGTTTGTATCGCACAAATTTCCCAGCAATCCTGTGTACCAAAGAGCTTTATGCCTCCCTAGGAGAGAGAGCGGAGATATGAACCTTCAAATCACAAGGAGGCAGAAAAGAACCTTCCAGAAGGAAGAGGACACTTCTTAAGGAACGGGAAGCGTTCCCCAAGGTAGAAAATGTATGCCATATCGTTTGCATGGTTGACACGACAGAAACCGTCCACAGGAAAGAATCACACAACTCTTAACACCAAGTTTAATCAGCTCCAAAACTGTCTACAAAGAGCTTTCGCACTTCTTCTGCTCCAGGATTCCGGAGCCCTACAGCAGAGATGCCTGGGGCGCTGATTGAGAGATAAGAGGGGAAGAGGCAAATAGGTGCCGGAAGACAAATGAAGAGAAATCACGAGGCAGGGGGTGCTGGGGTCAACTCGGAGAGGGATCCAAGAAAGATGCTATCCTAGAAGGAAGAACTGGAGCTTTGAAACCAACCAAATACCGCAAAATAGAGCCCTGACTCTTGTCCTTGCCACATCTCAGTGCCGAAGAAAGACGGGTAACCCCAGAATGATGCTCGTTACTTCCAAACAAAGCAAAGGCAATAAACAGAGTCTGGAAATCTATTTTGCTTGTAGTTAGATTTCCTGGCCTATTCATTTTGCAGGGAGGAGAAAAGGAATTTAAAACATGAGAAATATTTACTTATTTGGAAATAAATATGCATGAAAATGCTAAGCAAAAGTATAAAGCCAGTATTTATGCCCATTTACATGAATTTTTAAAGCAATATGAATCAAGAAACTGTAACATCGTCATCCCAACTTCCTATAACGGGACAGGGAATAACGTAACATCTACATTCAAATTTATTCTATGTGTGACTACAACAAGCACAGTCTATGGATGAATATCTTTGTGAAATAATTGACTCCCTTATAAGCCCAATAAAAACAGTTTCATATCATCAAAATTAAGAGATCCATCGAGCGCACAACAAAGTAAAACATTCTAATCCATATATGTAAATGAGGTAAGCACAGCGCATTCAACATCTGCTAGCTCCAAAATATATAATACTCATTTCATAAGGTTCAGAAACAGGCGTGAGTGTGATGAGGGGATATAACTGCCGAGAGAACTCTGCGTGACATTTTTCATCTCATATTTACACGCAGCTCTATGTGTAAATAAACAGCTAGTTTAATATCTGTGCCAAATGAAAAGGAAAATATTGCACTAGCTGGAGCTTTGACGCACATAGTTTATATGTATAGCTTAATTTTGAAAAAGAAAATGACGGAGAGCCTAGCTATTATCAAAGTTATACTCAGAGAAATGAGGAATTATCACCTTAGCCACCTTTCTGAATGAGAGTCCATCTGGAGCGGCATGTATTTTATATCTAAAGGAAATCTCACCGTCACCCAAGCAAATGGCTGCAGCTCAGAACATACACATATCCCTAATTAGCACAAAGAAAGCCTCGCCTCTCCAAGACTGGGGGTTCTTTCATAATTTTGTCACAACTGATCTTTATTTAATTGCTCCATTTTAAGGATTATTTATCTTGTTTTCCCTCTCTGATCACCTCCTTCCAGTGCCTTAGAAATTGGAGCCTGTATTAGCGACATCGCTAATTTCCCCTACAGATCATCTGAGCATTCAAGTAGAAACATTGTATCAGTTTTATTTTTTCATAAAATTAAAATCGTTTTAGATGACTAATTTTTATCATCTTTAATGCAAGCCCCAAAGGCAGCCATTCTTTAAAAAAAAAATAATAATAATAAGTAATTGCTTGCAACTGAAAATTTTAACCACGATATTTCAAAGGGAAGATGATGCTAAAATGGAGTTGGTCATAATCATTAAAGCCTTTTGTTCCATCAAAAATAGACTCTTTAGCTAAAGGCCACTAAACTTCACAGGCATACAACAAATCATATTTCAATTTATTGAACACAAATTTCCCCCCTGTGTTTAGTATTTGTCATTTGGATATATAAATAGAGAATTAGATTCAGAATAAATTAAGCATAGTGATAATTTGTGGCAGGCCTGATAAATCATGTCTTCATGCACTGTGATTACTTGAAATGAGAGGACCATCCATACACAAGGCTGATAAATTGTTCCAAGTCCAGGAAGGGTTTGATCGGCACACCAGCTCTTTGCTTTTCATGCAGGCAGAAACACATTAACTTCAAAGCCTTTATCTAATATTTCAAATGAAATTTAAAATACTGCCAGTGTTGGATGATGTTTAGTTATTAGGATTGAGCATGGCAAGATTCATAAATACCATTTAAAAGACAGAAGTAAAAACTAAAGGTATATGGCACAGCTTGGTCACAGGGAGGAGATGGGCCAGCCTGGAGTCAGGGGAAATGAGACGAGACGGTGCCAAGGACTACTTTGGAAAAGAAAGTGATTGGATATGCACATAGTACAGGGCTGAGGGCCCACTGTTCATCTATTCGAGTAAGGGGATCCCAGTGGATCTTGCCACGGGAGGTCCTTACATCATTAAAAAAAGAGGGCTGTGGGACCCTAGGCTTCTCTTTGTCATTTTGGAATCTCTTACACACACACACTCATACCACTTGTGTAGCATCTTGTGTTGTCATCCATCAAAGACCCAAACCAATGGATCTCTACTTGACCTTGGGCTTTGAACTTAATTGTAAACTTAAAATTCCTTATTTTCTTTATAAACAGTCAAATATTTCATTATAGCAGCAAAAGGCCTAGCTAATATCCCCATTGACTGTTCATTTCCATTGTAATCATCTGGTCTCTGAGGCCATTATTAGGCACAGTTAGGGGCAGGCAGCAGGACAGACAGACTGCCACAGAGGGAAAATACACATTGCATTTTACATTCTGCATGGGATGGGTATGCTTTATACCCTGTCAGGTTCTACTACTAAAAGCAAGTCATGTGGCACTTCCTGGCTTCAAGGAGACAGACACTAGAGCTTAGAAGTACAGTCCTATATTTTCTTTGTTGGCTACTAGACTAAATAATATGTAGGAATAATTTTAGACCATGTTAAACAAAAAAAAATTCTTTTTAAAAAAACATTGACTCCTCTTAGACACAAAATAGCATAACCAGGTCAATGTGAAAGGAAATTGGAATTTAGTTAAGGGATTAAGAACTCACCACGGCTACACATAACCAGCTTCCTAAATATCCAGTATTCAAAGTAGTTTCCTGTTGAAGTAATTATTTAAAATGGCCGCTGGTCAAGCTGGCTATCTAAGCTGTCAATCTTCCACGCTGTCTCTACAAGGCTGTGCCCAGACCATCCCGTCATCCACGTGGGCCTGGTAGGAAATGAGACTCTAATGCTTAAAGATTAATCAAAGGCTTTATGAGTTTGGTAATGCTCAATAACAATTTGCCCATACAATTAGAGGTGTTTCCCAATTAACTAACCTAAATATAAGTTGTTACCCAGGACTGCTCTCCATACCTGCGTGGCTCTTCATCCTCTTTCATCTCTCTATCTCTCCCTCGCCTCGCTCCTCCTCCTCCTTTTCCTTTTCCTATCCTTACTCCTCCCACCTTAGCTCCTCCTACAGTTTCCTTCATTTAATAGGCCTTTCTCCAAGTCTCTTATGACTGTTGTAATAAATAACCATGAACTTAGAGTTTAAAGCTTTAGTAAGGTCAGCTAAAGCTCATCCAACAGCTTATGTACAGCAAAATATATCTGTATCCTCAGCCTGTCATGGGATGGAATAGGAGGACTGAATGTCCAAGCCATCCTAGGCTATGTAGTGAGACCAATTTCAGAAACAACTAAGTACATAAACTTTAACTGGCTTTGGGACTAGTTGGTGAAAGATGTTTCCAGAAGGAGGAGTTCCCCTTGCAAGCAGCCATTGTGTACTCAATTGGTGGAGCCATTTTGCCTACTTCTGTGAAAGTCTGCCTGTCAGGCAGAGTCAAGGCAGACCAGGGTCTACTGACAGATTTCCTGGCCTGTTGGTGCATGGAATCATAAAACTTGAAGCTCAAGGCAAGGGGCTAAATGTTCTATTAATCTTGGAGGAAGGAATAAGGAGGAATACGGAGGACACCAGATGGGTACAGATATCAAATGTACATCAGCCATTGTCCTGTTGGCTTGTGACTTGGTTTGCCATGATACTGTAAAGTATATAAAACCTAAGAGAATTAAACTTGAGGCTGCTGCAGTACTGACTGGACAGCCCTCCTGATTTCTAACCTTTGTCTCTGAGTCTTCTTTTCTGTCTTTCCCATAATCATCCTCACTCCGCTCTCAGAGGACTGTTCAACTTTGTACCAGCTGGACCGGTACACAATGTGGAATCTATTCAGGTGGCTGAGAAAGATTTTGACTAAGATGTCATGAAAATTCAGCTAGCAGCTAAGAACATCTGTGGATGGAGAACTGCATTGAAAAAAATTTGGAGTTTCCATTGTATCTGGTGGTAATAATAATAATAATAATAGCATTCATTTATAGAATTCCAAGTGAAAGTGCTCATGGTCTAAGCAATGGAGCTTCCATTAGCTAGGGCAGAATTTCCTGTGTATGTCTGACTCTTCATCATGTGGAAGAGAACAGAAAAAAAAAAAACAAAACAGGCATGTATACATTAGAAAAGACAATGAGCATTTTGTGAAAGGAAATAATAAATCTAAGATAGCCACTATTTCTTTCTTAAGACTCCAGCAAATACAAGCACATTCAAGACTAGAAGTAATTTTCCTACAGAGAGTTTGCCACTAACCATGTGGCCTTACAAACTAAAACCAATGAAATGTTCTAAGTCCCCAAAACTCTTCTTGAAAATCTTTAAGGAACATATTAAAAGCTATTGTCTTCCTTGGTGGTCAAGTATTCTCCAATTATAATCTTATGTTAGGCTTTATACATGAAAATTAATATGTTGATGGTTTTCGTTATTGTTCAAATAGAGAATGTAGACGTCTCTAAATAATTGTATTTGAACAGCTAAAGCATATTGAATGCTCATCAGAAAGCCAAAACCAGAGGTGATCAGACATGGAGCAAAAGATTATCAATTTCTTAACAGTGGTAGATAAACTGTGACATTTCATTTACTCTTGAAAGTCTTGTCAGTCCTGAATTCATAAGGTAATAATAAGTATTGTATGTGGATAATATCCTAAGAATTTCCTTTAATTCTCCATAATTGGTATGGAATAAAGGCAATCAGTTCTGCCCAGGTCTATGGGACGCCCACAGTGGGTGGTACCTGAGCTTAGGAAATGATCAGCTATCAGTGGTAACCTGTATCTTTTTGTATCCAAAAATCTGTTCATAATGCTTGATATTCATTTTCTTCTTTTAAGCTCAGAAAATGCCCAGAGTTAGTCTGAGGAACCATTTTATCCTGTTGGGCATAGAAATAGCACACACACAAAAAAATTCTTCTAAACAACCCAAAGCAAGATTTAGAATCTAGACATTCTACTATTCACACACACACACACACCACCATCTCTCTAAGTCATAGCCACTGCCTTCCCTTGGCCACAAATAGCTCATATGTACAAAGTAGCAAGGGTGTACACCAATTTCTCATTCCTACATAAAATGAAGTTTTCAAATGAATATTGGTGTCTGAATATAATCCGACTGTGGGGCAGAAGTAGATTGTATACAGAAGACCCTCATAGAGTCTCGTTTGTCTGTTCATATGCCCCAAGTATACACTATTAATGCTCAGTTCTGAGCCCAAGTGAAACACAACAAAACCACTAAAGCCACTCTTGTACCTGCTCATCTCTAAGCATTGTTCATATGCCACTGCAGCCCTTTAGCAGATTATGCCACCTTCGGTAAACATTTTTAATAGCATACCCGAACAAAGAAAAATTCATTTAATAACACTGCGCTTTCACCATTAGGTGTAAGAACCATTAGGTTTCTGAGAACTTTCATTATTTGATTGTGATGTTTTTACACTAAATCTTGAACTCTCCTAATTAATTGTGAATATGAAAATATTATGATGTTTATAATTCTATGCAAAAAACAAATACTTTGGAGCGGGTGACAGCTTTAACATTAAGTGGGCATTCATAATCACTTATTTACTGCCTCTTTATACCACAATAGACACAATCTCTACCTCATTTCCTAGTCTATTATTGTGCAATATATTTTATACATCAATTATTATATACTAATGGGCTGTGTAATATCCTTTTAGGATTTTATCATAGGTATTTTATTAAAATGAATAGATTCAATTACAGAAAAAAAATAGCCTTCATCTACTGCTATTTATTTTAATTTTAAGTAGTTAAGGAGTTTATATTTTGCATTCTTTGATTTGGACCTAAGTTATATATAGAATCCAATTCCTGCTGGCAGCTTTTTATGTATAACTTTTGCATTACAAGTAAACCACATGTGAATTTCTGATGTTATTCTTTACACATTCTATTATTAGCATATTAATCAGCAGCCAACTTTAGAGTTTTTAATTAGAGAAAAGTATCTTCATTCATTCATTCCACATGCATTTATTACTTGTCTCCTATGTACCAGACATAATCAGTCATCAATAGATGCTTCCACTGTGTGCTTGGAAATAAACAACGTGTGTGTGTGTGTGTGTGTGTGTGTGTGTGGTGTGTGTGTGCACGTGAGCACATGACAGAAAGACAATGTATTTGAATTATTATTGAATATAATGGAAGTCTTGTAATGTCTTTTGGCAGATGTCCTTTGGTAATTCAGCAATGCAGGCTACCTTTGCTTATGGCTCTACTAATCCAGCATTAACCTGACAGTCATTGACAAAGCGAAAGTCCACTTGCTTACACTCACATTCCATGACCATGGAATTGTCAGAAGCACAAGGAAAACTAGATTTCATTGTGTATCGGTCTTGTCTATTGCTGGGGGAGGGGGTGTAAATGCAGACACACGGTGAGGTCAATAGGAGAATAATCCTATTTGTTAAGAGAGGAGATGTCTCAACTATTACAGCCCGAGTCACATTCTAGCTCTGTTTTAACGAGGAGCAAGGAGATTTACGGAGTAGTTGAATGGAGAAAGCTGAATTAGAGAGAAAGTAAGTTGGAGACATGATATGTTACTGAATATGAAAGGCTTTGGAAGTGAGGAATTGAAGAGAGACTTCAAAGTTTGGTTCTGAAACACCAAAATACAACTTCCATGAGAAGATGCACGGAAATGCAGACAGGTGAGTATACAAATCTAGAGAAGGGAATAGAGATTTTTAGGCATCATCCACAAAAGGACAATACCTGTATCAAAAAGGAAAAGGGCCCAACACCTGAAGAGGATAGGCAAGAAAGACCTAAGAAACAGCTACAATTTAAGAGAGAACCTGCCAGTGTGTAGTGTTCCAAAAAACAAATGAGGGTCTAAACTTTCCTTTAAGGAGAAAGTGATCTGCTTTGTTAGGTCCTCTTGATAGATCAAGTCGGACAAAGACAAATCATGGATTGGATTCAGCAACATGGAGGTCATTAGCAACAATAACAGGAAATGCTTTATGAAAGGGTGGAGGTGACTACTCCCTGGAATTCTTTAGGAACAGAGAAACTGAGGTCAGAGATGCAGTGGATCATGGAAGAAGTTTAGCATGCGTGTAGAGTAGTAGGGTAATTCAATAAAACCAGAACAGGGAAGGATGCAGAGGAGAGAGAGGAAATGCCTGGTTGGTATCCTAAATATGTGAGGGACTATGGGAGTTGATGCACCCGAGATGAGAATCCTCTCTGGATTTCACCCACTGAAATGAGGAGCAGTCAGAGTGTGACAGGCAGATGAGAAGACTTGGTGGCATTGATCTGTGAGACCACCTGCTGGTGGCTTCTGATTTCCCAGTGTAGTAGCAGTCAAGATCATTAGCTGGAATTAGAGTGAAAGAAGATTGAGCAGTGACCTTGTCATCTAGGGATGACACATAGAGTCTCTGTCGTCACAGAATGGTGAGATAGGACATAGATTTCTATTGCCAGACTGCTTGAAGAGACACAACTTGTTGGTGGTCATGAGCTTCAGTCAAAGCAAATGGTTTTGGACAGTTCTAACATCTATGTGATTAATTTTTGTCCATTTTCACCCCCATTCTCCTCTCTTGTTCTCCTCCCTCTCACATTGGAATGCTTCTCAATAAGCCCCTCCTACTTTAATGTGTTCCTTTGGTGTGTGGCCTACTGAGTTCTATTAGATCATTATCCAATTATGAGTGGAAAGCAATTTAGATAGCTTTGGAGTGGCTACACCACTGAAGAAAGTGACACAGATAGCCCAACAACCACTATTTGCCACTAGTCCCTCAGGGAGGAATAGGCCTCAGGGACTTCTCTCCCATCCTTGATGCCTATGCTATAGCTAATCTAAGTTAGGCTTTTGGGTGCCTTTTCCTCTCTAGCCATTACTAAGTAGACAAAGCATGCTAAGTCCTGAGACTTCACATTTCTATTCATCATGGTCTTAACATTAATATCCTTAAATATTAAACATTTTATTAGTCTCTTTCCACTTGTGTTTTTGAAACCAATGAATCAAGATAAGTGTCCAATACTCCAAGAAGTCCACTCACTCACACAATTTTGACTGCACACTCCTTTGGTTCCTTTGGTGACAGATAGTTATTTGTAGCTCATTAACGCCCACTCTCTCTGCCAAGACTCCTTGTCTTTCTCGAACTTGCCTTTGGGGGGTGTGATTCCAATACCCTGTGCAAGCTTACTATCCACAGTCCAGTTCCTCACATTCTCCCTTCCCTACCCCATCCACCATGGCTTGGAGCTAGAAGCCATTCTGCAGCCCCCAGACCAAACCAGCATCCTTTCTCAGAGTCCAAAAGACAGACTTGAGCAGAGCCCTGCCATGGAGACTGTCCCCTCTTAAATAATAAGCTAAAAACCTTCAGAGCTCTGTCTGACCACTTGGAGTCCCATCTGCCTGTCTACTTCATCCATCCAAGGACCCAATTCACAGATAATCTGGACAGTGAATGACATGGGCTGACAGATTTCAATACAGAGTCTATGCTCCTTGCCTCAAATTGGACCAATTCTTTCACCGTCCATATGGTTAGATGCTGCTGCAGAAATTCTGGTTAAAATGTTGAGCTTTCCTCCACAAATAACTTGCTCTTGGGGAAATTTGAGAAAATGGTATTGACACAAATGGAAGGTCAGCTTATTTAGTTACAGAAGAAAAAAGTTTCTGTAGAAATATTTGGGCAGGTTTCAGTTTAAGTAGAAAGCATTTCACTCATTCCACTGAAACAGCCTCTGTTGGATAAGCATGAAAAATGTCTTTCATTAGTTTTTCCATATTATACCTGACAAGCAGGAGCAAAACAGGATTTTTTCTGTAGTTAACAAATATTCGGGAGTGAGCTAAACAGCAGGGTAGAGGCAAAAGGAATGGTAATTTTGCAAAATGAAAAGGCTTGGCCCAAACAGCTCATTTATTCTCAAGAAGGAGCAAAATAAGCTAACACATGATAAAATAAATATGAATTTTCCAACTGGAGTTATGATTAAAAACAATTTATAATCCATCTGAAAATGAAGAGAGGCACTTCATTTTGTTTATTTTCTCACACCCCACTCTTTGAACAGGAGACCCCCCCAATAGTCTTATTGGTTTGTCTCAAATGCTGTAAGCTACTGTGTGCTCTGATACAAACAACTTATTTCACAAGTTAATTTTATTTCTATGTCTAGGACTAAATTGACCTGATTTTTTTCCCTTATTTTTAATACTCGAGAGTCATTGTACATGTAGAATATCAAGTTTTGAAATGTAAGTGCCTTTGACATTTTACTTTAATTCCAATTTGGAAGGTAATTTAAGGGTTTAATTAACAATAAAAATGAATCAACCTATAAAAATGAATACATAAACAGGGAGCAGCAGTTTACAAAACGAAAGAAAAAATTTTTTTCTAATGCATCCTCTGTTGATTCTTGCCTGAGTGGGAGAGAGCACACGTCCATGTACTTCCTCAAACAATTAAGACCAAAAATGACAAGATCAGAATGCTGTCTTGCTTAAAGAGCATCTTAGGAGAGTTAATGGCTACAAGTACCACTTATAATAAATAGAGTAGGAGAAAGCAGTGGCTTTTTTTTTTTTTTTTAAAGAAGGAGCCAGCAAAGCAAATGAGCAATTAATTAAAACTCTAAAAGGAATACCTGCTCCATGTTATATAAGCAAAAAACTGAGTAAGCCATTACAGTGAAAACAGGATTTGTATTGGACACTAACTATGACTAACTATGAGTCCCAGAATGTGCTAAACACCCAGTTCCCTTCTTTGTTCTCACACTGCTGTATAAGAGATTTATTATCATTCTTTTTCTTTTAGGTGAAGAGATGTAAGATAACTTTCACACTATCTCTTAGTTGACAAGCGGTATGGGCAAGAGTCACACTGCCATCATTCTGACTCCAGACTTATTTTATACACAGATAATATCTTACAATCTATTTCTCCTCATGAGTTCTTAAAACTTGTAAAGTAGAGGCTGGAGAGTTGACTTAGTGGTTAAGAGCACTTGTTTTTGCAAAGGACCCAGGTTCAATTCCCAGCACCCACATGGAGGCTCACCACTTCCTCAGTCTCCACACATGCATGTGGTACACAAACATATATCCCAACAACATCCTCATACACAATAAATATACCTAAAACAAAAAAAGACTATATATTTAAAAAGCTGTGTAGCAAAACAGACTTCTAAAGTTTTGTAGGATATCTTAATTCACAGAGGAAAAATATTCTTCTGAACGTATTGAGAGTGACAGAAGCTCTGATGATAAATTGCATCTTATTAAAGGTATAAATTGTCATCTGATGTCAAATATTTGTCCACGAATGTGAGAGATTCGAAGTACTTTGTATCCCCTCCCCTTCATGTATTTCATGTCACAATAACCTTCCAAAGGAATCCCAAGTTTGCATGGTAGTGTTTTTTCCCATAAGAACAGAAAGTACCAATGTACTTTTAGAGAAATTTGGGACATAAACAAGGGAAATTAAGTTGTCAATAAATCATAAAGCTTTCATATGCTTTTGATACGTTATGCGATGCTTTCAGATAATTTTATTACTTTGCCATAATCCTTTAATTGGGCATACAGAAACTAATATACTTGCTTTAACACAGATTGTAAGAAGCTCTAGAAGGCCACCATGCCTGTCCCTGTCCAGGAGCATGGATTTTAAATACTGTTGTTGGATCCAGCAGAGCCTTTTAGGCCGTGCCAAGATTCAATGCAAACAGAATGTTTATTGTTTGGAGCCATCGTGTGCAAAACAGGAAACCCTGGTGTAAGAAAACCCCAAAGCGCCTCTCCATAATCAGTATGGTGTCTAGGAGTTCATCAGAAGTAGATGATAAAACTTCGCTGTGTGTGACGTCACAAGCAGATGATACCCCCCCCCCTGTGTGTGACGTCACACGCAAGGCACGTTGCACAGTGTAGAGAAATGAAATGGAAACTGAGCTGTACATTTTTCTCTCTGCTAGCTAGGCTTTTTTTTTTTCCTTATTTGTTCTTTTAAATCTATTTTGTTTTGAACATTAGAGCATAATTACCTCGTTTTCCCTCCCCCTTTCCTCCCTCCAATCCTCCTAAATACCCTTTCTTGATCTTTATCAAACTCGCAGCCCGTTTTTTATTAATTGTTGTTATATGTACATGTGCACATGTACGTGTATATACTGAATAATCCTAACTTGCTCAGTATAACGTTACTTGTGTGTATGCTTTCAGAGCTGACCATTTGGTTTTGGATAACCGATCGGCATGTTCTTCCTTGGGGGAAAGCTATTTCTTTATCTCGCAGTGTTGTAACTTTTGCTCAGGACTATAGGACTATTAAGGGTCTTTCATAGTCCAAGTGACACTGGGGCTATGTTTTTCTATTTCTATCCATTGGGATTGTGTTCAGTCTATAAGTAGCTTTTGGTAGAACGGCTGTTCTACAATATTTACAGTATTGTATGTTTACAGTATTAACTCTACAAATCAATGAGCATGGACATTTTTCTTGCAGTTTTCTTTGTCTCTTTCATCAGTTTTAAACTTTTCATTGCAGAGAACCTTCACATCTTTGGTTATATTTATTCCTAGATATTTTTTAAAGCTATTGTGAGGAGGAGTGTGTCCACAATCTCTGTCTCCAAATGTTTTTTGTTGTTGTTGTTGTTGTTGTTGTTTTTGGTAGTACATAGAAAAGCTATTGATTTGTGCAGTTGATTCTGTATTCTGCCATGTTGTTGAATTTATCATTTCTAGAAGTTTTCTAGTAGAATTTTGGGGGTCTCTAGTGTATAGTATTATATCATCTGAATATAGGGTTAGTTTGGATTCTTCATTTTCTATTTTTATCCCTTTAATTTCCTCTTGCTTTATTGCTCCAGCTAGTATTTAGAGAATAATATTAAAAATGAGTAGAGATATTTGACATCCCTATATTGTCCTGGCTCCAGCGAGATTGTTTCAAGATTTTCTCCATTTGCAATGATGTTTGCTGTGGGTTTCTCATCTATAGCTACCATTAAATTCATCTATGCCCTCTCTAGACCTACATGCCTTAGAAAATGTATAATGAGGGCATGGTAGATTTTGCTAGACTTTTTTCTGTGTCTTTGAGGTGTGGTTTTTGTCTTTAAGTCTATATCTGTGATTTATTTTATTTATTGACTTGAATACATTGAACCATCCCTGCATTTTATGTATAATGCCAACCTGGTCATGGTAAAATATATTTTTGATGTATGTCTGCATTCTGTTTGCAAGTAGTCCCTTACTGGATACCTAATCTCTATGGTTATATGGATTGTACCATACCTATTGAAGGATAAAAGCTAATATCCACTTTTAAGAAAAAAATAGAATATTTTCTTTTGGAGTCTGAGTTACCCACTCAGGATGTTTTTTTTTTTCTGCTCTATTCATTTACCTGAAATTTTCATAAATCATTTTCATAAAATTTTGTTTTATTTATAAGGATGTATTATCTGCAAATTAAGATGCTTTTACATTTTTTCCTATATTTATCCCCTCAGTCTCCTTCAGTTGTATTACTGATCTTGCTACAATTCAAGTACTATATATGTGTGGTGTGTGTGTGTGTGTGTGTGTGTACATATATTGTATATATATGTGTGTGTGTGTATGTATATATTCACTATCTTGATCTGGTTTTTAGTGGAAATGTTTTGTGTTTCTCTATGTTTAGATAAATGTTGGCTGTGGGCTTGCTGCAAATTGCTTTTATTTTGTTGACATATGCCTCTTGTATCTCTAGTCTCTCAAGGACTTTTATCATAAAGGTATGTTGGATTTTGTCAAAGTCCTTTTCTGCATCTAATGAGATGATCATATGAGTCTATCATTCACTCTGCTTATGTGGTGGATTATATTTATCCATTTATGTATGTTGAACCATTCCTGCATCTCTGGAATGAAGCCTATTTAGTCATGGCGGATAATCTTTTGATGTATTCTTGGATTCAGTTTCCAAGCATTTTATTAAGAACTTTTGCATTTATGTTCATAATAGGTATTGGTCTGTAATTTTCTTTCACTGTTGGGCTTTTATGTGGTTTAGGTGTCTCAGTACTTGTGGCCTCATGAAATGATTAGGAAATGTTTCTTCAGTTTCTACATTCTAGAACAATTTGAGGAGTACTTGTGTTAATTTTTTGGAAGGTCTGGTGGAATTTTGCATTGAACCCATCTGGACAGGAACTTTTTGGGGATGGGAGACATTCAATAACTATTTGTATTCCACTAAGGGTAAATGCTTTGTTTAATTTGCCTACATGATGTTGATTTAACTTTGTAAGCTGTATATATCAAGAAATCCACCCATTAATTTACCAGTTTGCTAGAATACAGACTTTTAGAGAATGTCCCTATGGCTCTCTGGATTTCCTTGCTGTCTGTTGTGATGCCCCCATTTTTACCTGTAGTTTTATTAATTTAGATCTGCTTTCTTTATTTTTTTTAGTTAATTAGCTAATGATTTATCAATCTTATGGAAATTATTCAAATACTATGAACTTGTTTCTTAGAATTGCTTTTATTGTGTCCCATAGATTTGGGTATGTTGTATTTTCATTTTCATTAATTTATTTCCTAATTTCTGCATTGACTTATTTTTCCATTCAGTAGTAATCGACAAGTTTCCGTACATTTGTATACGTTTTGTGTTTCTGTTGTTGATCTTCAGCTTCCATTGGTGGTGGTTAGATAGAACACAGGATGCTATTTTAATCTTATATGTGTTGAGACTTGCTTTTTTGTTCAAGTACATGTTCATCTTTGGAGAAAGCTGCATGTGTTCCTGAGAAGGAAATATATTCTTTATTTGATGAAATGTTTTGATGAAATATTCTATAGATGTCTGCTAGGTCCATTTTATTTATGATGTTATTTAATTCCAGAATTTCTCTGTTAAGTTTTTGTCTAGATGATCTGTCTATTGGTGAGAGTGGTGTATTGAAGTCACCCTTCAATATGCAATAGATTTTGTCTAAAATGTTTAGTAATGTTTCAATTATGAATATGGGTGCCCTTGAGTTTGATGCATAAGAATTGCATTAGAATTGAAATATATTCTTCGTTGATTCTTTCTTTGATGAGTATATAGTGTACGTCTGTATCTCTTCTGGTTAGTTTTAGTTTGAAGTCTATTTTGTCAGACTTTAGAAGCTACATCTGCTTGCTTCTTGAGGCCATTTGCTTGAAATACCGTTTTACATCCTTTTATCCTGAGGTGATATGGATCACTGATGGTAAGGCATGTTTCTTAGGTGGAGCAGAAAGACAGATACTGTTTTCTAATCCATTCTGCTAGTCTTCACCTTTTTATTATGGAATTGATACCATGAATATTGAAAGTAATCTATAAGAAGTGTTTACTATTCCTGTTATTTCGTTATGATATACGCTTTGTCCTACTCTTTTGACTAGTGGCCTGGTATTATTTTCTCCTGTGTTTTCTTAGGTGTGGTTTACCACTTCAGTCTAAAGATTTCTGTTTAGTGCCTTCGGTTTGGTGGCTTCTGCAGAACTAGATTAGATACTGCTAAAACTTGGTTTTATCAAGCCATGTTTTTCTTTCTTTATTGATTGTGATCAATTATTTTTCTGAGTTGGTACCTGTGTTCTCTCATTGTAGAACATCTGTCGGAGCCCTTCTGGCTTCCAGAGTCTCCATTGAGAAGTCAGGTGTTATTCTAATGGGTTTTGCCTTTGTATATTACTTGACCTTTTTCCATTGTAGCTTTTAATATTTGTCCTTGTTCTAGAAATTTAGTGTTTTGATTATTATATGTCAGAGACTCCATTGAGAAGTCAGGTGTTATTCTAATGGGTCTGCCTTTTTTTGTTACTTGATCTTTTTCTCTTGTGTCTTTTAATATTGTTTCTTTGTTCTAGACATTTAGTGTTGTGATTATTATATGTCATAGGGAATTTCTTTTCTGGTCTAATCCATTTGGTGTTCTGTATGTTTCTTGATAGGCGTCTCTTTCTTTAGATTGGGGAAAATTTCCTCTATAATTTTGTTGAAAACATCTTCTGTGACTTTGACCTGAGTTTCTTCTCCTATTTCCTTCTATTTGTAATTTGGTCTGCTCATAGCTTCCCAGATATTCTGGATTATTTTTTTTTTTTTTTTAGGTTTAACATTTAGTTTGATTGGGGTATTAATTTACTTGGTATTTTTGTGTTCTCATAGACTTCACTAAGGGTTTATTCATCTCTTCTTTAATGTTCTTGAACATAGTCACAGTTGCTATCTTTGAAGTCTTTGTCTTGTGCTTCAGTTATATTCCATTTCATAGGGCCTACTGTAGTAATGTTACTGGGTTCTCTGGTGGAGGCAAATTGTGTTGGCTGTTACCATTTGTGGTTTTGTGCTGGTCTCTGGGCATCTGAGTTATGGTAATTGAGGAGGTTCGAGGTGTTATGTTATCTTGAGTTTGCTGGGAGGGTATTCCATACCATGGTTTATTGCTGTCTTTGGATCTCAAGTAAGTGTTGTGGTTCTGATTTCCTAGTATAGAGTATTGCTTCCTGTCAGTGGGTAGCAGAAAAGAATAGAAATGACTAGGAGAAAAGGCTAAGAAAGCCTGTAAGAAAGAGTTAAGTGGATCTGGTCCACAATATGATGTAGGTTCTCAGGGAGTTAGAAGTGGGAGGAGACGTTGGTGGAGGTAAGTGGCAGTAAGACAAAAAATATGTCTGGAGATACAGAATGAAAAGGGAACCCTGGGTCTGTACCAATAGTTGGAGTTTCCAGTGAATGGAGATGAGGTAAGAGGAGGGACATTTAAAGGCATTATAGACGCCAGAAAGGACAGTGAAAATCACGTACCTGAGTCCAGTCCCATGTGGACACAGTGTTTCTGGGTATCAGCAGCTGATAAAAATGAATAGGGATGAGTTAGATGGGAGAGCTGAAAGGGTCCACCAGGTCCACCAGGAAATGGAAACAATTTCTTTTATAAGTTGTTTTGGTCACAGTGACTTATCACAGTAATTGTAAAGTAAATAATGCCAAAGTCAGTATTGAGACTATTGCTGTGATAGCTCTGACCATGTTGTTTTGTTTGCTCACTTGCTTGCTTTTGTTGTTATTGTTGCTGCTGCTGCTGTTTTTTTGGTTTTGGCAAAGAATGTGTCAACCTTTTGCCCGTGTGTTAGGACTATGCTTGAGGCTAAATTGAAAAATATGAACTAATTTCTCTGGCAGAGATTGCAAAACAGCCTAATATTGGTTTCTGATGTAAATTTCTCCTACTTTTCCCTTCTTCTGAAGCCCTATATATCTTCACTATCAGTGAAGGATGTCCTGCCTCCAATGTATTCAAAAAAAGAAACACTGCCCATACACGAACTCTCTCTACTTCCTTCCACTTGTTAGCAACTCGTCTGCACGATACCCGACTCCAAATACCCATCTTTTCCCCTGGTGTAGCCACCTGCGGCCACAGACCAACTGGGTTCACCTGAAATTGGGGCTGAAAATGAAGAAAGGGACGGAGGGCGAGAGAAAATAAAGCCAAGACAAAGTTCTTTGATCAAGGCTCGAAGTTTAATGTTCAGCTCTCAATTTAAAGGGAAAGCCCCACCAAACCCCTTCTTGTTTCAGCTGGAGATGGGTGGGAGAACCCATCCTTAGTCACAGCCAGAGATGTCTCAAGGTAAGCTCAGTGGGCAGTTACTCTTCTAAGTTCCTGTAGCAGGCTATATATGCAGCCAAGGTGGGTAACTCCACCTAGGTCCTATTATTTGGTCTATTGTGGTAAACAAGGTCTTTCAGGCCTGCTCACGACTAGGGGGAGGGCACACCCTGGAGTCTTTTTTCCCTCTCCCTCTGCAACCTCACACACACACAATATAACAACAAGAAGTTCTCATGACATGTTCCCCAATGCTGTCATGTGACTGTGGGGTATTCTCAACTAATTATTTACATTTAACACACTGTCATTCATTCAGGTTTACTCTACTCGTACAGAATTTGAGAATATCTATGCATTATTGAGTAGTTGTCTAAAGTGAGCATTTCCATGCTTAATACTAAACTCATAAACCTTGCATTATATGGACTCTACCAGACCCTTCTACTTAGTCCAGTGATAAACTTGCTTTGGCTGGTTTACTTAGAAGCTTCCTTATGCTCTGACATGAACTTGCTTACTTCTGCTTCTCACTGTCTTGCCAATAGATGTCTTAAATGATAAACCTACGGTTGCTAAAACACTCTCCTGAGGCAGGCTCCCATTACTGAGACAGGACCTACATTGAGTAGGCCCTGCTCTTGAAGGCCACACCAGCCAGCTGTCACCAAATGTTTCCAGGTGGATGTCTCAGCTAAATGACAGACCTGGTGGAGAACAAATCCAGATACAGTGACTTAGAGCAAAGGCGATCTCCCTTTTCTCTCCACAATGGAAAGACCAAGTGCCCAATGCAGCAGGTTGCATGTTTTTATTCATAAAAAGTATCATTTGTCAAAATCATTTTCTTTGGACACTTTAATGGAAACTTTTGGCAGGCATACACACTAATGTTTTCATATTAATTCAGGATTCAGTCATTCTGTTTCATCTCCTACCCCTTTGCACAGCTTGGCTTGTCCTACTGTTCTGTTCACAAGCCATTTGTCAGGGCCATTTTCCAAGGAGAAGACCATCTCTATTCTGTCTGAAGTGCTCTGAGGTGCTCCCTGGCGTGCTATGCCGAGAGCACTAAGAATAGGCCCATTGACTCTGGTCTGCTGCTTGATAACTTCTTGCAAACCTGAACCACATAGACCCAGAAGAGCTAAGCAGAAAAGCCATCAGTGAGGCACAAGGAAGTGAAAAGCAAGTTTTCAAAGCTGAGAATATTTTTTTTTCCAAATATGCTTTAATAGGAGTAACTTCTGAATTTTACAAATGTTGTTAAAATGCTGCCAAATTTTAGTTTCTTTGTGTATTTTCAAAAATAAATCTTGGAGCAAATATTTGTAAAGCCCTTTGTTGATAGTGATGATCTGGCTGCCAAGTTTTAAAATAAGAGAATAGGAAAAAAAAAATAAAAAACCATAAAAGAGGTATGTTTCAAGAAAAAAAATGGCTGTCATTTCTCATGTCAGACAATATGAGGACAAGGATCAGGGTCTGGTGCTCTGAGGTCTAAGCTACTGTTACTGTTCCCATTAAAATTCATGTCACATCCAGGTCTGTTTCTGCTGCACACTGCCCTGCTTGATCTGATAACTTATCAGTCAGATTTCAAGTAGCACTCCTTTCACGCCTAAGAACGTGATAAGGTATCCTGCAGAGCCATTGAACTAATTTGGTCTTTTTGCTTTCTCTTTCCAAACTGCTTTTTGCCAAGGGACTGGGTAGCCCTGGGCAAGCCTTTGGCTCCCAGGCAAATGCTGGCTGCCCTGCCCTCATTCTGGCCTTCCTGTCCTCCAGACCTCCCTTGGCAAAAGTAAGCCATTCAAACTCCCTAGCCACAACACATTTACTTCTTTTCTCTCTCGGCCCACGAGAAATTCTCAAAGGGTTTTTATTCAATACCCCTGCGACGCGGGAGTGGGACGGGAGCCCTGTGGTAATCGCATGTGAGCTACAGTTCAGGCTTAATGAACATTATGTTTATGAAGAATGTAGCTCTGATTTCTAAAAGCACTTTGGTAAATTATACAAATTAAATATTCATTACTCTGTACTTCATCAGTTCATATTTGGAACACTTTTTCTTCATTACAGCAGCCTGGAGTAAAAGCTTTTTAAAAAATACCGTTTATTCTGTTATTTTTTTCAGAAACTTTTTACTTACATTATTAGGACCAAAGTGCCTCCCCTCCCCCAATACCCAGGGCCTATGCTAATCATATTCCTCTTTTTAAAAAAAAAAAAAAAAAAAAAAAAAAAAAAAAAAAAAAAGGAAACTGGATATTTATGTACACAAAGAAAATAACTATGTGTCTGTTTCTGATTCTTATTGCAACAGTCAACATAAAAACAGGCAAAGCTTTAATTCTTGTTTTTATTCAAAGTGTATTTATTTATTTATTCCAACAAAAGAAATGTAATTTCATTAGGAATAAACCTCAGAATTTAGCTAAGACACTGAACAGTTATAAAGGATGTGTGCTATCCAGGATTAGAATAACCTTGCCAGGATTTTCCAGTCTTCAGGTACCAGCCTAAAAATCCTTTCAGCAAAGCTGTTTATCTGAGGTAGGTGATAAATGGCAGCCTTTCTAGTCATGTGGATGTTAAAATGGAAGGGAGGATTATGTTGCTTGCAAACACCCTTAGTCAGCTAAAAGGCATTCTTCCTGGGTCACACTCAGCAAGGTGACAATGAGTAAGCCACACTGTAAACAGCTGGCATGGAAATGCATTGAGGGCATGCCCATGGGTCCTAGCACAAGGTGGACAACTCCTCGAGGGCTCCCAGGAATTGAACTCGGGGTTTCAGGCTTGGCAGCAGGTGCTTTTACCCGCTGAGCCATCCTGCTATTCTTTATTTCTTTGAGTCTTTGTGGCATCCCTTAATCTCATGAAACACCAATGATCTAGACATCGACAATACCCATCTCTGGCTTGCACTGCACATATAGTGAGATTATAAAGTTGGTATGGAAAACAAACAGACAAACAAACAAAAAAGGCCTTGGAAACTAGGGGTTTGGAGTGATGGCTCAGCAGTTAGCCACTATAGGCAACTGTAAGGAGCTAAGTTCAGAACCCAGCACCCACACATTGTGAGCACAGTCTCCCACACAGTGAATGCAGGGCATGGGGGTGGGGTCAAAGAAAAAGACTGCAGGAATTGGCTGGCTGGCAGCCTAGCCAAATATTCACGTTGTTCTAGGTACAGGAAGAGACCTTGTCTCAAAGGAATAAGAAAGAGATGGGAGACATTCAATGCCCTCCTCTGTCCTGCATATATGTATGCATAGGCGCGCGCACACATACCAGAAACAAAAACTTTTCCCATGTCAAATATTCCATAAATTCATGATATTAAAAGCTCAAATCATTCACACACACTGAAATATCATTAACAAAATATGAACTCCAACAAACACCAGCTAAATAGATGAAACAACTTGTATTTATCTGTTTATCCATATATGTGTGTAATGATACTAATTAAAGAACAAGAAGCATGAATTTGAGAGGGAGTGGGGGAAGGTTGGAGAGGAGAGGGAAGGGGGTGACGATAGCTTAATTTAAAACAAAACAAAATACAAACTCTGATGGAAAGCATACAAACTAAAGAGACCTTGGCAGCCAGGCAGAAGACCGTCCCTTCTCAATACTAACAAATCCTATTCTGTAAGCCCGTTTAGGCAAGATGGTTTTTACATCATTTTAAGAAGAACTTATTCCCTTTTGTGTTTTTGCTTTAGCATCTATTTCAACTAACTTCCCTGCCATAATTTACTGTAAAAAATATTAGTAGAGTTTAAGAGGGGGTCAAATGATGTTTGGGGCAGAAGCAGGAGGACAGCTGGTATGGGGGTGGGGAGGAGGCTGGGGTGGGAAGAATGAGGGAGAAGAGAATAAACAAGACCAACTGTGCTTGAAGATGTCATAATGAACCTAACATGAATGGAAAACAAAGGACCAAGAAGCTGAAGTAGGAAAATGAGAGAAGTGAGTGCATTTAGCCCTACAGGTATTAAACCTACTAAGGTCCAGAAGGGCGGAGGGGAAGGAGGAGGGAGAGGAGGGGCAGGAGAGAACAGAAACAAGGTAATGACACCAACGGACTAGGAAAACAGTGTTGGCAATTTTTTTATCCATGAGCAAGCATAGGCTTTGAACTCAGGAGAGATGGCCACCTCAGACTCCAGAGTGCAGTGACTGCAGCGGTGTGCATGACACATTTTAAAGGAGCTCTTAGAAGCCACCAAGGTTGAAGCAAGCTCAAAGGGAGGGCTCCTCTCAGAAGACTGAGGAGAGACTGACTGAAACCAGTCCTCTGTATGTTCCAAGGAAAATGATGGAAGGATAGTTAAAGAAGCCAAAACAGCAGCCTATAAATAGAGTCTGATATCTTGAGGATAGGAAAAGCTAAACCAAGTGTTCTTTGTCTTTACTCTTAATACAGAATGCCCAGGATCACTGATACCAGTGCTGATCTCCCCCACTCTCCAGTGAAGAAGGTAGCAGACACCTGCTGGGCTCCTCTAGTTCCCTTTCAGTCCTGACAGTTTACTTAGAGATTGCATCAGATCCCTCTGGGACTCCCCAAACTGCCCTTTCCAAAGTACCGATGGTTGACTTTGCTCAACTCGACACAAACATAGTCATATCTAGAAAGAGGGAAATCTTAATTTTTCTTTAAAAAAAAAAATCCTCTATAGCATTAGCTTGTGGGCAAGTCTGTAGGGCATATTCTTGATTAAAATTAGTGTGGGAGGAGCCCAGATCCTAGAGGCAGTGCTACCGCTGGGCAGGTGGGCCTGGATTCTGTAAGAGAGCAGGGTAAGCAAGCCAGTAAGCAGTACTCTTCCATATCCCCTGCTTCCTACCTCCTGATTTCTGTCTTGAATTCCTGTCTTGACTTCCCTTCATCATAGACTATAAGCTGAAACAAACCTGTTTCCTCCCCCACATGTTTTTGGTCATGGCATGTATCACAACTATAGAAAAGTCACTAAGACAAAGTCAATTATCAACCCCAAGTTGCCTCTACCTCCCATCGACTAGCTGCAAACCAAAGTTCCCAACACTCTCCTTCTAAGTTTGCTTTAAGTTTCTCTGGAGCAGCCCAAAGAACTTGGAAAAATTATTTTCACCCATCTACCTATTAGAAAGGTCACGCTAACAGGTGCAAAGAACCATTGATGTCAGAAAGCTGTATGGACCAGCCACAAGGAAGGCTCCTGGAGTCTCTATCCTCTCTCTTAGAGAGACATCCTCTTGTTCAGCTTCCTGGAGCCTCTGAAAACTCAGTCCTTTGAGGATTTATGACTGCTTCCTTCCACAAATGTAACTGAAAAAGTCATCTGCATTTAGCCATCACCTCAACAACCCAAGTTCCTCCCTTTCCCCAGAGGTTGGCAGGTGAGGTTTTGAAAATCCCAGACCACTAACATACTTTCTTCTTTGATGAACCAGCCCGTTCTCAGCTACCTAGGAATCCCCTCTACTAGGCATTCCACTAGCACACACAGGACACATTAAGGATTTTAGAAGCTATATAGCAGGAAATGAGGACAAAGACTGTGTGCCTGTTTAACAAAACCACAAGCATGCTAAAGAGATACATCCGATAGAATGTAGGAAGCAGATGGAGGAGGAAGAGGGTTTCCCTAAGTTTGAGGCAAGCCTTGAACTCTTCAGCTTTCAACAGTGGGTTACACTGTGAAACTCAGTCTCAAAAAAAGTTGTTTGGAAAGAGGGAAGGAAGGATGGAGGGAGGAAGAGAGGGAGGCATGGAGGAAGAGAGGAGGAAGGGAAGAAAAGAGGGAGGGAGGGAGGAAAGGAGGGAGGGAGGGAAGGAAAAGAAAAAGAAAGAGAAACAAAAAGAAATTGGCATCAGTCAATTCGTTTGAAGAACGGAAATGGGGAACAGTCAGATATGGGAAAATTGGAAGTCAGTACAATAGAACTTCGATTTTCCAACAGATAAGAATGAGAGATCGGAGAAATATTAGGACTAATGCAGGTTCAAGAGATAATGTGATCTTGTTCTCTGCTGATCTACATTCAATCATGACATTAATCCCTGAAAACATTCTCTTTATTTAATGAGCTTTTCAGAAAAACTACAGAATCTTAATTCCTAGCTACCCTCAAGTTGTTCATCTAGCCATCTACCCTTTCAGTTTCTTCACCAGCATCCTAGCTGGGTATCTGGTGTTGTGCAAACATCCCAGGATGAGGTACTCACCGCTGACTAAAGCAGCATACACTACACTCAGCAAACTGCTTCGGAGAAAAGTTTGCATGTTACACTGAAATTGACTTGAGGAGTTTCTTCCATTGGGCCATTTCTAACTCCTTCAGATTTTCAGGCTAACACCTACCTGGTCTCCTGAGTTCTGCATTCTCTTACTACTCACATTGAGCAAATGTTTACACACACATGTCCCCTTGTATTTTCAGAGTGGTAACAGGGGTCTTCCACTAAGCTCCAGGGGTTCTGAAACAAGCACACACTTCATATAATGGTTTGGACAGAAAATGGTCCCCTGAGTCTCAGGTGTTAAAGGCTTGTTTACCAATGTAGTTGTGCTCAGAGATGTGCTTCCTGGAGGTGTCTGGACTCTGACCCCATATGTAGATTAATCTATGGGTGGATTGATAAGTAGATGGCATTACTGCATGGTGGTGGAGACTTCAGTTTGGCCTATTGGGAAGAAATGAATCCCTGGAATGCCCCCTCATTCTCCCTCTCTCTCTTCTTCTCCCTCCCTCTCTCCCTCTCTCCCTTTCCCTCTCTCTCTCTCTCTATCTCTCTGTCTGAATGACTGTCTCTGTCTCTCTCTCTAGCTCACAATTTTTCACATGTATGTATTTACAAAATAGTACCTTTTCAGACATCCTTAGCTATCCCTTCTCCCCACCTTGCCTCTGCCTTACCCTCCCACATTCCTCACCATTCAAACACCTCTGTTACCCAGCAGAGCAAGAGTCACAAGTCCTCAGAGCATTCACCTCTGTGGGCTCTAATAGAGGCACAAAATTCAATGATAACTCACATGTTTCTGGAAGATCAGTATGGACAATCTGAGAGTTAAAAATCTCTCAGGGGAACAGTCACAGGGTTGGGGGGGGGGCATCCCTTAAGCTCTTTTGAGATTTCCTTCTGTGAACTGCACAGGTACTGACAATGAGTATCAGACAAAGGCTCTGCTTCTGATTCTGCGATGGAGAGGAGGAAATTAAACTATAATTATCATCATCATGATTATGATGATGATAAGTGTGTGTGTGTGTGTGTGTGTGTGTGTGTGTGCTTGCTGTGGGAGCTGGCATACATGCATATATGCATCAAGGTCAGGGGACAGTCTCAGGTGTTTAGTAATGTCACCAACCATGGGCTCTCTCGGCCTGGAGCTTACCGATTAGGCTGGGGTGGCTAGCCAACGAGCCCTGGGGATCCTTCTTTCTCTACCTCCGCACTGGGATCTCAGGTGCACAGTACCACTTTGGATGCTTTCACCTGGGTTCTGGGGAACTTTACTGAGTGAGTCATCTCCTCACCTTGAAAATCTACTGCACACCACAGTGCTCTGTTTTGGACTGAGGAGCGGGGACCCAACTCTAGATCCTTTTGCTACTGTCCCCC
Source organism: Mastomys natalensis (assembly GCA_021653895.1). Classification (NCBI taxonomy): domain Eukaryota; kingdom Metazoa; phylum Chordata; class Mammalia; order Rodentia; family Muridae; genus Mastomys; species Mastomys natalensis. The sequence continues at coordinate 3,395,674 of JAJTUV010000381.1, forward strand.
ATGTAAAGGTGAAGGTGTCCTCTTGTGCTGAACTGGGAAACAGATAAAGTTCAAGATCTGGCAATCAAGCCCTGCATAAGACCAAGACCCAATCACGGGACAATAATACCCTTTCCTTCTTCCACAGATTACCATCACATAACCAAGGATCTACTTGCGGAGGCTCTTACTTTACACAGTATATCATGTCCTTTGTTCAACCAGGAAAACCAAAGGGCAGAGGAGAAAAACCACTCAAAAAGAATGAAGAAGTGTAAGACCAATCATACATGGAAGGGATATCAGTAGTGTCAGACAAAAATTGCAAAGCAGTAACTGAGGTTCAGTGGAGACACAGACAACCTGAAAGAACAGATGGACCATGTAAGCGGAAATATGAGAATCCTAGGGAAAGCTTCAAAACAGAAATGCTTGGGATCCACAGCCCATGACAGAAAGAACAAATGCCTTCAAGGTGGACTGCCTAACCAAGGAAGGTATCCCTGAGCCCACGGAGATGGCAGAGCAAACCTCCAAAACTGACAGGAGGAAAGAGAAGGCACACAGATACCCCACTGCTGCTGGACAGCTCCAAGTTAATGTCAGACAACCATGGATCCCAGACACTCGAGAATAGGCACCAAAGCCTAGGAATCTTATATTCAAACTTGAGAAAAAGTAGAAAGGCCAGGCACATTTATTTCTCTCATAAAATACAAATTTTATACAGTGTGTATGAGAAAGAGAGAGGGGGGAGAGGGAGGCGGGGAGGGGGAGAGGTATCTTATTTTGGAACTGTTACATCTTCAAGGAAATTCCTTTGAAACGTCATTTCTTAGTGTTGTAGTTCGTGAGGACTTAGAACAGGACAAAAATCTCATTTTCTCAGAAATATGGAATGATGAAAATTGCATCAGCAATTAACAGTGTATACTTCAGACACTGAAACATCGGGAACAACTGAGGGGAGGGAGAGGAGTGGGTGAGGAGAGGGGGAGGGGAGGGGAGGGCAAGGGAGAGGGTGGGAGGTGGGCAAGGGGAGGGAGGCATGCCCCCTGATTTTATCTGTAGATATCATTCTGAATTTCAAGTTCTGACAGTCCCGGTTGAATTTTTCAAATTATGGTCATAATAAGCTATGTTCCCAAATGGCTACGTTATCAGCTATGTAAAATCAGAGGCATAATTTCAGAGAGGGAGGTAAGAGAGGCGCTTTGTTACACTCACACTGACAGAACAATGCTAGTAGTGCAAAATACAGTCCTCTGCTTGCCTCATAATTGTGCAAATCAATAATACATGAGCACACGGGGGTTCTTTTAACGATTTGAAATTTATTATAAAACTACATTCTTTGAGATTCTTTTTAAATGAGGATATCCTTTATATGTGAGAATCGGGTGTTTTGGTGCATCCAAAGGTAGTTTTAAAATCTGATTGTTGAAATAGAATTCACTAAAACTGACTTGAGAGTTTTGAAAGCCTTCAGCTATTGGATTTCAAAAGTACACGGTAAGTTTGATTAGAGTTACTCTCTGTCTTACAGGCACTGGGAAGACGACACGATGCCAGCTGCGTTCCAGTACCTCAAAACCAATCAGAGCTCTCAACTTCTTTTATCTTCAATGATTATTTTCACCTTGCATCTCCATCCTACCTAACAACTGAAGCTTCATCTTTATGAATGCAGACTGGATCTTGTGCACAAATTTGGAACCAATTTTAGCAAAGGCTTTTACAACCCCGTCTGGGTCTTCAGATGGTCCTCTAGTGCCTGCTACACTAGGCAGTCTTCAAATAGAATCCAGAAGACATCCTGGTTTTCACCAGGTCTCCAGCAACAAATTTTAAGCAAATTCCATGGTTCTTTTAGGTAGCCATAATCTTCCCAGATCACAGCTGTGTCCCTCTTCAGAAGGTGGGCTTACAGATGGGATTTCAGCAGGCTGGCTTGCTACTATCTTCTTGGAGCAGTTACACCCTGACAGTAAGCCCCAGAAGTTTAAGACAGAGTTCTTAACGTCACTTCATCAGAAGTCAGGACAGTTACATCTGATCTCACTGCCAAAAAACGTTAAGGAATGAGTTCAAATTAAGCTTGAAAATGATGGCCAAGAAGTTTTAGCTTTGAGTGTGCTATGGGATGTTTTAGTGGGTACATTGTGCCTTATATACCCATGGAATTCTGGCACAGGAGTCCAGAAGACTGGTTAATTTCCTTCTGCCTCAGAAGACAGGCCCTCTGGGTACTGACCAGCATCTAAAGTCCTTATACAGGAATGCCCATTGCCCTTCCCACGGAATCTTTATCTCTCTGTGACACAAAGGACAAGCTTCCTTGGAAGTAGGTACTTCTACCATGAAGATTGTCTTACAAAACTCTTGGCCATAAATACTGCCTGGTCATAGACTTTGAAATCAAACTCAAAAGCTATTGAAACTCACAAAGTTCTCTGTGGAATGTTTATCTCTACTGTATATTTAAATTTTTATTAAATGATTTAACGACTTACTGGGTAACTTGAAACTTCCAGAAGTATAATTTATATACTTTCCCATGTTTTCACTTTGAAACATTTTAAGCCAATCTATTTGATTATAAAATAAAATTGTCATTTAATGACCAGAAATTATATAAGTAATTTTCTCTGAGTTGTCAATAAACTTAACTTCAGCATAACATTTTATATACTTGACTGGAGAAACTGGAGCCTTCTCAGGTTGTTTCGTAGTCTATTTTCTGATTTCCTTTTAGCATAAGCACTTTGATAGTAGTTACAAATTCTTTTTTTCTCATGCAAATAAAATTTTAACCATGGAAATTGGGTTTGTAGCAAGGGCTAAAAAGTATCTCTTGTATCCAGATTTTAGACAATGTTCTTAGCATTTTCAGTTTATTACATAACTAAATTTTCACCCTCACTTAGTAGTATATAATTTCTGATATTTTTGCTTCACCTATATTATTACTTCTTAAGAAAATGTATTACAGTTAATTTTATCCAAACTAACTTCCACAGGGAAAGGCTGGGCCTGCTTTTCCAGATTAACAGACTACAAGTTAAAATTTTGCCCCATAATATAAAAAGTCTTTTATTAGTCAGTTTCTAGCATGTTAATCCTAGTCTGTCCCTTAATAACTCCAGATTCATGTTTCTCAAAGTGCTTTTCAATTAAACAAAAACAAAACAAAAAACCACCCATGAAGTACATAAGTGTATTACCAAAAAATTTTAAAAACTATAACCTATAGATAATTTCTAACCCAAAACCATCATTAATAGGATTAATGAATAAAATGTATTTGTGATTAATATATCAATATCTAAGAAAATAATATAGATCCTGACACTTAGCAAACAACTGTCTAGGTAAACACATAAGCATGTACATAGAAATCCTTTAAAATACGATTTTGCAGCTTTATTCCAATAATAAAAATCCCCATATATTATATGTATTTATATTTTCAATAGAGACAGAAATTAAATCTTTATGTCATAAAGCAAATAAAAACGAAGTTTGCCTATATCAGTATTAGTAGATCTCATAAAGATAATGTTAGGATAAGAACACAAGATGAAACCTCAGATCAATGCAGAGTCTGGTGTACATCAGATGCATTTAAAAGTGCAGAAGCCACAGCAGCAGGACACAGGCACAAAGAAGACACATAGCCAACAGAATAAAACATAAAATCCAGCCGGGTGATGGTGGCGCACGCCTTTGATCCCAGCACTTGGGAGGCAGAGACAGGCGGATTTCTGAGTTCGAGGTCAGCCTGGTCTACAGAGTGAGTTCCAGGATAGCCAGGGCTATACAGAGAAACCCTGTCTCAAAAACCAAAAAACCAAAAAACAAAAAACAAAAAACAAAACAAACAAACAAACAAAACATAAAATCCAGAAAAAGGCCCTTGAAAATACAATTGGATGATTTTTTTTTTTTTTAACATGGAATCCAGATCATTTAGTAAGGAAATAACCATCTCTGCAGCAGTGGTGCTAGGCAAACTGGATATCCATGCACCACTCTCACCAAAAATGATATTAAAATAACTCAAAATGGGATAAACTTCTGAAACTACAAAACTCAGAAGAAAACATTGGGTTAATTCTTGGATATGATATCAACCGTCCATATAATAAAAACAGTAGATAAAGTGTAATCTATGAAATAGTATCATCAGACACTTTTAATAGAGAAAAGATGTTGTGTACAGTGGGGGAAAATACTGGCAAATAATTTTTTGTCTGATAAGAGGCTTTCCTAGTTTGATTTCTGTTGCTATGATAAACACTATGACCAAAAGTAACTAGAGGAGGAAAGGGTTAACATGGCTTTCAGGATACAGTACCTCATGGAGGAATGTCAGGAATCTGGAGACAGGAAGAAGCAGGATGATCATAATGTACTGGCTTGCTCCTGTGACTTGCTCAGCTTGCTTTCTTGTACAACCCAGTACTACCTTCCTGGGGATGACACCGCCCATAGTGGTATCATTAATCAAGAAAATGTCGCCACAGATACGCTCATAGGCCAATCTGATAGAGGCAAGTCCTTGATTAAGGTTTCTTCGTCCCAAGTGACTCTAGTTTGTGTCAAATTGACAAAAACCAAACAGCACAATTGGGCCCTTTTCAACTAGAAAAACAAATACATCATTATACCATGGCATTTTCTTTCTTATTCATCCCCAAGATCTCATGTTATTATCACAATATAAAACATAATGTAACTTTAAAAGCCCCATAGTCTTTGCAAAATTCAGTCTTTTAAAAATATCACAAAGTTCTCAACTGCTTGTCCTTGTAAAATCAAAAACACATTAAACATTTTCTTGCTCTAAAAGGGAAGAACCAGGGAATAAAACCAATCAAACTCAAAATCCAACGTCACTCCTGATATTCTGAGCTTCAAACTAGTCAATTTCCTTTGTCTAGCTCTGCTATCGTAGTTGTGGGTTTAGCCCAATGCTGCTTGTATTCTAATGTTAATTTGGGTCCCCAAAACTGCCAGCTCTTAGCTGCTGGGAACCTGCCCCCAGTTGGTTCTGATTGGTAAATTAAAATGCCAACAGCCAATAGCTGGGAAGGACAGAGAGAGGCGAGGCGGGGTTTTGGATTTTCCCGGGCTTGGGACCCGGCGAGGGGAGCCGGGAAGGAGATCTGCCACGCCTGGAGACTATTGGCGGGAGGTGGATTAACTGCGTGGAGGTTAGGCAGTGGCCCTGCTATTGAGCTGATTAAGGCATATCAAAATATAAAGGCTGTGTCTTTCATTCAGGAATGTAGAGTATTGAGGCGGGTAGTGAACCCGCGCTGAGATAAATTAATTAAGTAGTTAACTCAACAATCTGCAGCACACACAGCTTGCTGCATAAACTGGTGCCACCTCACTCTATACCTTGGTGCTCATCTCGTTGTTCGTTGTTCATGCCATTGTCTGCAATCTCCATGGCAACTGAGGCTGTACACAATGCATTATCTTGTTCTCTTCAGAAACTCCTGCCCTGACATATGGTTCTAAGCCTCAGCTTCTCTTTCCTGGACCCTTCAGTCCTCTAGTTTCCAGTGAAACTGAAACTCCGCCTTTACCAGTGGCTTCTTACAGACTTTCTTCCAAGATACGCTAGCCCTGCCACACAAGGCCAAGTCTAGGCTGCTCTCCAAAACCCTGCCATGCCTTTAAAACCAGTACCATGTGGGAGAACGGTATATACACCATTTGCCAAGTTCTTCTACAAACTTGATGTGCAGCCTTGACATGCCCCGCCCCCACCACTAGAGAGCAGATTCTGCATGAAGACCTTGAGAAACTGCTCCCCAGAGGATTAGACCCAGGTGATGTTGTTCTCTTCTTAATCATAGATGGGTTTTCAGCCCTAGCTAAGCAATGTAAATAGCACCAAAGGTTTTACCTTTTAAACTGATACTTATTAATCAAAGCTGATTCTTCAACCCCAGGTTACCAGAAACCACTGGTTCTTAGTGCAAAATCCGACTTAAACAACCAAGTTAGATTCTTTGAGGGATTCTCTGAAAATGCCCAAGCCAGGCCTCCATAGTCTGATTTTCTCGACGTTCTCTTCTTCCTGTCTCCCACAAAACAGACCATTATGTTCTGAGACTACAACGGCTTCTCCATCCCAAAGCTGCAAAATCCTTCTACAGTCACCAAAACGCCAATATGGTCGGCTCCATCCTCCCATCGTCTAGTACAACTTTTCATACTAGTTCATTTTCTTTAGTTTCAATCAAAGTCTGCGACCGAATGCAATCTATGAAAAGAGTTTATTTTGGATTAAAATTCCTGAAGAAAGTAGACTATCATGGCATAGCAGCCAGCAGCACGCATTGTCTCGGGAGCAGGAAGCTAATACCTCACACCTTCACCTTCGTCAAACACGAAGCAGAGAAAGCAGCCTAGAAGCAGGATGAGGCTGGGAATCCTTCAGGCCTGCTCCAGGTGACATACTTCCTCCAGCGACCCTGCACTGTCTCCTCAACAGCATCACCAACTGGGAACTGAATGTTCGGAAGACTCAGCCTTTGGGCGACATTTCTCATTCAAACTACTCACTGAAAACAGTCTTCAGTTGGTGGTGCTGGCCCGAGGAGGTGTTGTTCAAAAGGAGGGAGAAATGGGAGAGACATTGTTTAATCAGGGTAGACTTTCTCTTTAAGAAGATGAGAAAAGTTCAACATTGTAAATGTATTCAATACTACAAAATTGTACAATTTAAATTATTGAGATGGTTAAGTTTTAGATGACATGTCTTTTATAAAAAACTATATAAGTAGCAAATTTGATATGATAATACTATTGTCTATATATGTATAAACTTTTAAAATGGATGCCTATAAAGTCTTCCCCTAAAATGTAAAGTATTCTTGGTCAAGAGTTTTTCTGTTTTATAAAAATTAGATAATGATACAATGAACAGTAAACCTACTGGCTTAATATCCTTGTTATGCATAATTGCAAAATTTCTTCAATAAAATACTAGCAAAGCTAATTCAACAGTATATTTAAAGAATCATCCATTTACTATAATCAAGTGGAATTCATGCCAGGATGGAAGATGGCTCAATATATATAATTCAATATACATGATATATTCACACTGCCAGTAGGGAAGAAAAAAGCATAGATCATCAGAAACCTATTTGATAAAATAAAAATTCCTCCCAAATGAGAATTCTTAACTTATATAGGTTTGGGGGGAAAATGTACTTCAAGATAAAAGGCAGTGTGTGTGACACTGGTCCTTTGGTCTGGACAAGGATTTTCTTTGATAAGACTGCTCATGCCTGTAGTCTTACCTTGAGAGGGTAAGACAAGAGAACCGCCATGTGTTCAAGACCATTCTGAACTACAAGGTGAGTTTAAGGTGAGATAGAGTTACTAAGCATGACCTTGTCTCAACAAACAGCTAAGTAAATAAAAGTACACAATGACCATACGTTAGAACTAGGTCTTGTTATTTCTGGCAACATGGATGAACCTGGAGGACAATTTGTTGACATAAATAAGCGACATGCAAAATGACAAACAATGCTTGCTTCCCACCTGAAGATGGCGCTCTTACAGGAATGGCTTGTAGGGACCAGGGATGGAGCTAAGCAGTGAGCAGCAAATACAAGTAAAAACAAGTTAACAGGAGAGATAAGTTTTATAGTACTGCATGGAGGAATGGCTATAGTTCACAGTCATGTATTTTGAAATAGTTAAGAGTATATTTTGAGTGCTCTTATTAAAAAGGAATGCCACATGAGGCTATATGTCAATACCATTGTTTGATTGTTAGCAATGTATACATGCATAAAAATCACACCATATTCCAAAATATGGGCAAATTTTTATGTAGATATAAAAAAAGATTTAAGGATGTTTGATATATATATTGTAATAACCCTCAGCTCTACCTAATGCTTGATAGCAAAGACTTAAACATGCATTCAAGATACTGATTTCCGGAGAAAGGGCCTATGATGCAAAGGAAGTTCAAGGATGTGTCTGTAATCTGATACTTATCTTCTCAAGGGGAGGGAGGGTAAGTTTCGATCAATAACTGTTTTCCATACTTTCCTGATACTCTTATCATTCAGCATTAGATACAAGTCATGGTTTTAAAGGAAACACACCTCAGTTATTAGTAAGAATATTTTAAGCCAGGCATTGTAGCTGTTAATACTGGGACTTGGAGAGAGAAAACAAGAATATAAAGTCAGTTGTAAGTGTATAAAGTCAGGTGTAAAGTCAGTTTGCTCTATATGAGAAAACACAAACTCAAAAAAATGAACAAATGAATGAATAAATAAAGTGATTTTAGTGAAATTTGGTGGCAACACCCTCACTAAATTCTAAACTTACTGTTCCGATTAGACTCTAGCTATCTCGAGGGTGTCCATGGTGGCTTCCCCTTCCCATTGTGAACAACTCATGCTAAGCCTCTGTCTTTCATTTCTGCCATATTTCTACAATCTCTAAATTCAGGCGTCAGAATATCTGGCTCCTCGCCTTACCTACTCCACTTGATTTCGACTGTGAGGGATTGTCCAGTCAGCATGGAACTTGGCTATGGGGGCAAGGCAAAAGATGGCATTTAGAGATCCTCCCGTGTTTAAGGCCAGAGATTTATAATCGGCGTTTCCTTTCAATTAAAACAGTGATCTTTGTTTTCCAGCTACATACTCCATATTCACTTTTTACCTTTGTTGGAGCAGCCAGCAGGCCAGCTCCGACCCCGACCAGGGCTGTGAACTCATGGGACAACACAATAAGCATAGCCTATAAGCAAAACAAAACAACAAAACTCCTAGAATGTCAATTATGATTTTTGTTTTGAAAACAGAAGAACTAATGTCAGCTTTGAGTATTCATACATGCTATATCAATTCCAGCCACACAGTTATAGAGGAAGAGGCTGCTGTGCCTTCGGTAGCTTGCCTACAGCAAATCAATAGTGGGCCAGGAAACACGTTCTACTTTGTCTCAGGAGCGCCAGGGATTGCTAGAACATGCGCACTGCCTTTGAGCAATCATAGATCAAATGGCATGTAATCATGACTCTCCCTCTCTCAACACAATCCTTTTGAAGCGAGTGCTAGATAGACTTGTTTCTGTGTGACTTTCAAGTTCTATTTCCACAGTCTGGCTTTGGGAATCCGGTTGCTATGGTGACACGTACCTCTGCTAAGGCTCTCCATCTCAACAACTAAGTTAACGCCCCATTGAGGAAAAGTGGTGTCTACGGCTTAATGGTTCGGTGAAGGCGACAGATCTATGCTCTGATTTCCAACTGAGAGGTTTTTAATAAGCACTTTCGGCTCCTGGAATCTGAGAAGGTGGTATGAGAACAGTTCCAAATTTAGCAGGGTCAATCTGAAAGCCCATTTCCTTTCAGATGAAAAGATGAACACGTTGAAGTATGCTGAATTGGCATGCCGCCATTGGGCTTGTTTCTGGGGCACTAGAAAGGAAGAATGACTATTTCAAAATGAGCAAAGAAAGGCTATTCTAGGAGCTGACACCTCTTCTTCAGTGCTGTGCTCCCCCAGAAACCCCCTTTCCTACCTGCTAATCAACCAGGCACCACCTAGGCAACCTCCCACCTGTTCCTGGAGCCTCACTATCAGGAGACAGGACAGTGGCAGGATCTCAGTGTCAGAGTGGTCTCTGAATGCATTTGCCTGAATACAGCCACATTTCATTAGTGTATTGGATTCTGTAACAACGAGTGTCACAGGCTAGGCAGGATTATGGTTGACTAGTTGCATTAATACTTCTATATCTATGTGACAAATAGTTTGGAATAATAGGCTTCAAAAAGGACTCTTGAAATACAACTTATTGTATTAGATAACTTTGCAGCTCACTAAAACACAAATAGCTCCAAAGACAAACTGCTTTCTTTCTTTTTATTTAACACATCTAAAAATTATCATAATCCTTATTAGCATAATGAAAAGCTTGTGGTACTTAATTGTATTTGGGATGAATATACAGGATACACAAATAAAGCTAATGTAAAAGTCCTCTGATATGGGAGACATATTAAATTATGCTACACATGTTTGACATATTTCATCTTTAGCTGTTTTCAGGAGAGAATTTTCTAAAGCCTAAAATGAAATCTACCAGTCAAGGACTCCCATGCAGGTCCTAAGAAAAAACCAAAAGCAACAAAGATCTGTGCTAATAAAATGGGCCAATAAAACCTACGTTTATGATCACAGACTGCAAATTAAAAGGGTCACAGTCTACAAATAAGAACATCTGATGATATAAGCATTAGCATCTCAAATTAATAACTGCTCTGAGGTAACCAAGCAGCCTGAGGAAAAGTGTAGGCTCTGGCAATTCTCCAGAAGTGATAAGGCTGAACCAGCATGTCTTTATCATTAGATAGATCCGCCACCTTGGAGACCATGGCTTAATTGTGATCTCCATATAAAAGTACAAATCCAAACGTATGGGTCCAATAATCACCTTTTAATATTTATGGCTTGTGGTTTTCATTCTGATAAAACAAAAGTCCTTCATTGTCTGTCTCTTTCTCTCTGTCTCTCTGTCTCTCTGTCTCTCTGTCTCTCTCTGTCTCTGTTCGTCTCTGTCTCCCTGTCTCTCTCCCTGTCTCTCTCCCTGTCTCTCTCCCTGTCTCTCTCTCTCTCTCTCTCTCTCTCTCTTCTCTCTCTCTCTCTTTCTCTCTCGTGTGTGTGTGTGTGTGTGTGTGTGTGTAGACTGGCTTCAGAGTTTCAATCAGTTATGTGTCTTTTTATTTGAAGTCCTTACTCTGTTGCTCAAGTAAAAGCAAGCAAACAAACAAAACAAAATATATTCTCCCAATCAAAGAGGAAGACAAACAGGAAGGAGGGAGGGAGGGAGGGAGGGAGGGAGGGAGGGAGGGAGGGAGGGAGGGAGGGAGGGAGGGAGGGAGAAAGCTAGCTCATCATCTAAGCAGACAATTTCCCAGCTCATTTATAGATAATCAGTTTCTCTGACCTTGGGGGAGGGGGGACTTTCATCCAGACATTTGGCAAAACATATTAAAACAGATTTCTAAAGCAACTGAGTCAGGTGGTCTTCCTCCTTTACCCATCAGCGAGCCCAGTGTTATGATTCTTTGTCCTCTCTGTGGGTTCAGGCTGCAGAGCCTTTCCCTCCAGTTTCAGTGTGAGCACTGTTGTGTGCTGACCAGAGAGCAGTCCACTCTGGTGTCAGGAGTACGATGCCCAAGATCTACCTTTCCCACCCATCTTCTCTTCCAAGCTCTGCAGCTGCAGTTAGACAGTTTAGCAAACAACAGACCTAGACAATAAACAACAAACAAAAGCCCTCCCCCGCCCCCATGGTAATTTCCCATGGTCTATTTTAGGAACTCCAGCCTTTCTTGGACTTGATCTTTATCCTCTCATGCTTGTCGCCACATAAACTTAGTTCTGTCCTGCACAGGGAGTATAATGTACCCTGTTTTGTATCCCTGGCTTTTCTACTCCAAAGGTTTGAATTCAAATTCCCCTTCCCTTCCAAATACATCAGTGGTTCTCAACCCTTCTAATGCTGTGATCTTTTAAGACAGTTCCTCGTGTTGTGTTGTGGTGACCCCCCAAGGATGAAATGATCTCATTGCTACTTCATAACTATAATTTTTTTTACTGTCATGAACCATAATGCAAATATCTGTGGTTTTCTGATGGTTGTAGGCAAGCAACCCCTGTGAAAAGATCTTGTGACCCTAATAAAAGAGTCACAACCCACAGTTTGAAAACCACTGACACACTGAGACTAGAGGTATTGAACTGACCACTCAACTCCTTGCTGCAGGTAACCAAACTTGTGCTTCCTTTACTGACTTAGCCACATGATATATGTCACACAAAATGGTGACTGTTTAAATCCTTCCATGTGCTATAAACGGTGGGTGCAGTATATCCCTGTGTTTGATTGTTGATCTTTCCATGTCACTTGGTCCAATACCACAATTACTACACAATGGTACAACCACTGCTTGATAATTTCTTATAAATAAAGTATCTGCCTATCACGCATCCTGGATATTCTTCTCCTACTTACCTGAAAGAAATAATTTAGTCATATTTTATCACCCTAAAAAATTAACCAATACTTAAAATAGCATTTTTCTACATACAACAGTGGTTTACATCTGGAGTGTTTCCTGGATTTGCAACCAAGTATTTTCATGTGCTTGAAAGAGAACTCAGAGAATAATATGTTTGGAGAAACAGGCACATCCTCTGTAATTACATTAAAGAAACTGCAAGACTAGAGTGCTAACTTCATTACTCTCTCCCATGACATTGAACTTGCCTTTGGTTTTATTGGCAGACATGATGTGCATTGCGTTTACTTGCTGTCTTGTTGATCCAGCTGTTCCCTTTACAGTAGACAGAGCTAATGAACACAGGGACGAGGTGACAGCTGTGGAGTCGCCAACAGGCCTGTTAGTCATTAAATCTGTACAGACTATGTCAAGTTTCTCCCTCTGAATACCTCAGAGCCTTTACAAATGTCACCTCTTAAACATTGATGGCTGCAGAGTGACTGTATCACCATCTCCTCTGCACGGCTGGGAACTCACACCGGCATATGTGCTCAAGAAGGTGCAGGGCAGGGAGCCATCTCTCCCCCAACACACGCACACACATGTACATGAAGGTTCAGGGCTGGGAGCCACTCTTCCCATTACACACAGAGAGGCATGTGTGCATATGAAGGTGCAGGGCTTGGAGCGTGTGCGTGTGTGAGCACCCGTGAGCTCGAACACACACACAGATCCACGTGAAGGTTCAGTGCTCGGACACACATACACAAGTGTGTGTATACATGAAGGAGCATAGTTGGGAACCACAAACACACACAGAGGCATATATGCACATGAACATGTATGACTAGAACACATACACAGTATATGCACACAAAGGTACACAGCTGGGAACTAACCCCTTCATAGGTAGGTGGTAGGTGTTCACATGAAGTTCAGGACTGGGAAACCCACACACAAATATACACAAGCAAGTGAATATATACATGAATGAACATGTATGACTAGAACACATACACAGTATATGCACATAAAGGTAGAGAGCTGGGAACTAATCCCCTCCCCAAAAGGTAGGTGTGCACAAAGGTGTAGGACTGGGAAACACGCGCACACACACACACACACACACACACACACACACCATAGGTGTACATGAAGGTGCTTGCTTATCAGACAAGCCAGAGCATCAGCTAAAATCCTTGTTTCAAGTCCTTGGTGTCCAGACTCCAGGTGTCAACAAGGTGACCTCAGTGAGGTCAACTGCACAGGACAAGGGAGACAGCTTCCCACATGCCTAATATTGCAATGTTATGCTCACCAAATATGTGCTGGCTGTCTTTGTGACTTTGAGTGGCACACGGCATGTGGCTTTTCCCTCATCTTCACTGTATGTTTAGTAATTTTGTTAAATTACACTTACATAACCAAAAAGCTATCCATTTAAAATATAGAGAATGCATTCTAGTAAATGCATAGAGTGAGTGTCAGGATTATCATGACATTCCAGATTTATGGCACTTTGAGAAACCCCAGATATTATCAAGTCTGCCTGCAGCCAAGTGCCACTCCTTCCAAGATACCAGGCTGACTGTTTTCTGCTCTTACAAAGTCCACATAAATCTGATGTTACAATGTATATTTTTTGTATGTCCTTCCTCCACTCAGAGTGCTTGGTTAAGCTTCATTCGTGTTTCCATATACATCAGTGCTCTGTTTTGGGTGATCATAATTTCACTGTGTGAGTATTTATATTTTAATTTTCATTTAACAGTTGATAGAACCTTTGATTTTATGTCTCATCTATGATGAATGAGGTTACTAAAAACACTTGCACACACACACACACACACCACACACACACCAATATATATATATATATATATATATATATATATAAATTTTTTTTTGATAAGTACCCACACTGAATCAGGAGATACATACAGGTTCAGTCCTTATAAACAGTCCAAACTGTTTTGTAGGCCACTATAACCACAAGCAGTTTATAAAACTCAAAGATTCTACACATTTCTCCAACCTTACATAGTACTTTAAATCTTCTTATTGCAGCCATTTGAGTATTTATGTAGTGGTTTTTTTCATTGTGTGTATGTTTTATTAATAGTTTTCTGGAAGAGTAATCGAGACAAAATAAACTGAATATTTAAAGCATACAGTTAAATACATTTTGTCATAGAAATAAGCTAAATCACAAAATAGTCACTACATGTCAGAAGGACAGAGACAGAAAGAGAGAGAAAGGAAGTCATCCACTCCATGTCACAAAAGGGATGTCCTTTTGATCCCGACCATCCCTCCCTAGAATGTTACCAGAAAGCCAATGAGCTGCCTCTGTTACTGTGAGTGAATTGTATATCCCAAAGGCTTTACTAAAAGAATAAAATCATATGATGTGTGTGTGTGTGTGTGTGTTGTGTGTGTGTGTGTGTGTGTGATGGTGTGTGTGTATGTGTGGTGTGCATGTGTGTTGCCTATTTCGTTAGGCATGATTATTCTGTGAATCATCAAGAATCACCCAGGTTTCTATCCTATTACAGTTAAATATCCTCCAGTGCTGAATATTGCTCCCTGCAGTGGGTGGACCACAGTTGGGTTGCCCATTCATCTATTGATGGATAACTACATTGTTTTTCATTTCCTTTCTTTTATTTTGGCTGTTACAAATAAAGTTTCTATGAACCCTACTGTATATAATTTCATAATGATGTGTACTCTCTCATAAAAAACGAGCCTAGTATGGAATGGAAGATCCATATGACAGATATATTTTTTGCTCTAAGGAAGGGCCAAAGTGTTCTCTGAGGTGGTTTTATCATTTGCCACACTCCTACACTAACACCAGAGTTCCAGTTGGCAGATTTGGTTAAATCATTCTATTTCTATATAATTTAAAACATTCCAGGATGTGAAGGTTATGTGAGGACATTATTTACATCTCTTCTGTAGACAGAACTGAAGTCACCAAGACTCATACAGTGAAGCTTCAGTCATTGATGTAACTGAATTTGAAGACAGGGTCTTTAGGAAGTCATTAGGTGAAATAGAGTTTAAAGGCTTGAACCCTGATTAATAGAATTAGTTAGTGTTCAAATCATGCTGGGCTTGGGCTTGAGTTCCCAACTGCCCTATCCCAGAAAGGACAAAGTATCCATCAGCAAGCAGGAAAAAGAGGCCATGATGGTTTGACAACTTTAAGATCCTTGACTTGAATACTGAGGAGAAATCCTTAAGTATTCAATAATAATAAAATCAAATATAGATGTTCGAATGGATTATGATGATGGCAGAGAATGCTAGAGATAAAAATACATATATACGCATGTGCTGGGTGACAGAAGACCTGACCAGAGCACTGACAGAGCAAGAAGTCTACAAAGTCTTCTTGCTGTGGAAAATAACATGTTTACAGGTCTGCATTTGATGTGCGAATATTGAAGGAACCATTGATTTTTTTTTCCTTCCCCATCCCCAACTCGCTACACCCCACTCCCCCCTTGACCCTCCCTCACCCTCAACCCCACAACTCCCCCTTCCCCCCGACCTCAGCTTGCTCTGGGCCCTACTTGCTCTGGCCCCATGAAGGGACCAGTGTAACCTTTAAGATAAGTGACATCTCCCAGGGACTGGACCACCAACCAAAGAGTACACATGGAGGGACCCATGGCTCTCGCCACATATGTGGCAGAGGATGGCCTTGTTGGACATAATTGCGAGGAGAGGCCTTGGGCCTGAGGGTGTTCAATGCCCCAGTGTAGGGGAATGCCAGGCAAGAAGACAGGAGTGGGTGGGGGGAGCACCTTCACAGAGGCAGGGGGAGGGGGGATAGGATAGGGAGTTTCAGAAGGGGAGACTTAGAAAGGGGAAAACATTTGAAATGTAAATAAAGAAAATATCCAATAAAAAAAGAAAGATTAAAAAAAAAGATAAGTGACAAAGTGGCATCCCCAAAATGGTGAGATTGTGCTTTCATTGTTATATTTTCCAAAATTCTCTCTCATTTGTCTTTCAGTTCATTTTGTTCATTTCTGGTTTTTTGTTTGTTTGTTTGTTTGTTTTTTGTTTTGGTTTGGTTTTGTTTTGTCATTCATTGTATATAATGATACTATAAATATATGAAGATATTATATCTTTTTGTTATTGACTTCTAATCAATTTCCTCTTTCTAGAGGACATGCTTTGTGTTATTGAAATACTTTAATAGATTTAGGGTTATATTTTATTGGCCCTTATTTGTTTAACTTTTGCTGATGTTTTAAACACTTTATCCCACTGTTGCTATACTGTCCTATGAACATCAGCTAAGTTCATTTGGCTGAGAGCATCCCTCAAGTCTCCAACATTCTAACTGACCTTCGTTCTACCTGTCAGTTAATGGACTCTATCTCTAAAACTACAAACTTGCCTGCTTCTCCTTGTATTTAATCACTGTTGTATTGCATGCTCCAAACATTTATTCAGTTCATAACGAATAGGGCTGAAGTCCTTTTTTATTTCTAATGAGCAGAAACATTTATGATCATTAGGAGACTCCTCTCAGCCTTTGCCATGTCTTTTGTCCTGAAATACTCTTTGATGGTGACAGCCATTTTAACATTATTCTGACATGTATTGAAGCTACAGAATGTCCCTGTTCCTTTAATTCACTTCTCTTCTGTCCTTATCTCATCTGGCATTCTCTTTTTAATAAAGTCCTGTACCAATTGCACCCAATATTATTGTTATAAATGTGTCATCCTGGTATTTATTTTTCATTTGTCACATCCTTTCTTCTTTCCCCTGTTTCTTCCCTTTGTTTTTAAGGTTTGCTTTATTGTTAAAGTGTTTGATGCTCTCCGACCAGAGTGCCCTGTAAGCTCACTTATCTGAACATGTGGTTCCCAGGAGATGGTGCTGTTTGAGGAAACTGTGTAGTCTTTGGGAGTTGATGGGGAAATATGTAACTGGAGTGGGCTTTGGGAGTTTATAACTTATCTAAGCTCTTCTAAGTTGCTGTCTATTTCCTATGTGTGGTAAAGATGTGAATTCCCATCTTTCTGCTTCAGCTGTGTGCTGCTATGCATCCCCTGCCATGAAGGACCATCCCCTGGGCCTATAAGTCAAAATAGAAACTCTTCTATAAGTCATTTTGAATCATGGTGGTTTGTTAGAGCAACACAAAAACAGATAAAAAGAATTTTACTTAAATCAGTGTGTGTGTGTGTGTGTACAGTGTGCACGCAATTTAAGCAAAGGGCGCTAGATCCTCTGGAAATGGAATTAAGATGCCTGTGAGTTACCATGTGAGTGGTGATAGTTGAGACCAAGTCCTCAGCAAGAGCAGGAAGTCCTCTTAACCACTGAGCCATCTCTCCAAACCCTTCTTTCCTTTAGGCAGAGATGCCTGCAAATACCATATATCTCCTTTGCTTTATCAGCTACAAATCTTGTCCACATCTCTCTTTCATCTCTTCCTGGTACTTCATGTGGTTACTTGACATTCTCACACAGATCACCAGGAATATTTTCTTCTTGTTCAATCAACCCCTTTGCTACTTCATTCGGTTTTTTATTTATTCAAGCTTATGAATTTTTTCTTTCTGGGTCTATTGTTTATCTAACCTGGCATTTATTTCAACTCATGAATGTTTACATTTCTAAATTTTTTTTAAATTTTTTCTCTCCCATGTCTCTGCTTAATATATTTAATCTCAACAGTGCATTTTCTTCTAGTCTTGAATGTGTGTGATGCAGTTAGAGCTCAGGCTTGTGGTTCTGTCCTGTATATTTGCTGTATCCTTCATCTCTAGATCAATTTTGATTGGTTATTTTCGTCTCATCATGGACCACATGTTTCTGTTTCTTTAAAGTTACATACGTATACATTTTAATTGAATACTAGAGTCATTGAGAATTCTACATTTTAGGATGTCCTATAGTTTCTCATTTCCTATCTCATGCCTTTAGCATATTTGTTGACTCAAAGAAATAGCTGCAATGTTGCTTTCTATATTCATACTTGGGAAAAGACTAATTTTCTGAAATTCTGGTGTTTCTTGTTCCCTTTAGAGATGGAATCATCGTTGTAGCTTTTAGGATAGAAGAGAATCTCTGGTACTTGATGCAAAGTATTTCAAATTGAAGTGTTCTGCATTTTGAATGTTTGAGTGTTGTTTCTGAACGAAGAAGAGAGAAGGAGACAGAAAGGGGTGGGGGAGGAAAGAAAGGGGCGGGGGAGAGGAGGGATGGTACAACAGTGGCACCAATGATGTGAAGTCATTTCCATAATGAGAACAAATCTGTTGTCTCTTCCAAACTTTACTATGTTCTTCACTTTTCCTTTGGAAGTACTTTTGAAAATATCCTTTCACTATAACAAGAGAAATGGCTAAGTCTCCTATTTAATCTATATAACACCTAAACAAAAAAAAAAAAATCATGGTGTTATAGAAAAGGATCTGGGAAAACATGGGGAGGAGAAAGAATATAATCAAAATATGGAATTGTCAAAGAACAACTAAAAACGTAAAGGAAGTATCCAGAATATATACAAGAAAATAAGGGTTCAGTGGATGTATACTAGAAAGCTACACTGACCATGGTAAACGTGGTTTTTCCTCTCAGCAGTAATTTTCAAAATTCTTGGAAGAGATGAGAATAATTCCTCAGGGCCCCATGCTTCTGGTGGATTAAGGGTTCAGTTTAATTTTGTGGCAACCTATAGGATTAAAGACTGAGTTGAAAGAAATCTGGGATGAGTATGGACATCTCTACAAGGCCTTTTCTATGAGGCAGAAATGTTTAATTGTTCTATCAGCATTAAAATACAATATTCAGTAAATTGCCCACAGTTCTGCTTCCAGTACTCTGATATTGACTATTTCTGTTTCTCCTCATGTGGCTCTACCAGAAACCACTCATCACAAACACTTGTACCTAGCAGATTGTGGTTTGCTCCTTTTCTTTGTTGCGTTCCCTCTCCCTATACTCTACACTGCATAAATGTTTAGAGCAATAAACATTTCAGCTGCTCAAAAACTGTTGGTAAATTTATGGCAGAGTCAGTTCAACTTGGAAAGGCAGCACAGATGTATCTACCAACAGAAACGATGCTATAATAAAAATACTCATTAGTAACAGGGCCGAAGTTACTAACAGTATTTCATGATTTCTTTTCTGCACCATCCCCCACTTCCCTGTAAGCAGACAATCCAAGTTGGAAACAACAGGATTGTTAATCATGCTTATTATCATGAGAGACTGGGCCTTAATTAAGCACCAATGACTTCTCCAAATAACAGACACATTTAAAGAATGGCAGTTCAGTATTTCAGTGCAGTGATTAGCAAACAAACATGGGCAGCTCTTGGCATGGAGCTGCGGAGGGTTTTATTAGGAAAATCTTCATAGAAGAGGTATTGTATGAATTGTTCTGTGAAGTAAGAGTAACAGTTTACCAGACAAATATGAATGTAAGGAATGTTCCAGAAAGAAAAGATGTTACATCTATCAAAGACTAAAAGACAGAAAAGACCTAAGTGTCTGTTAGGTATATTAATAAGATCAAATTTTAAGTGTAAATTTCCCAACTCTAAGGAAGAGTATCTTAGACAACATCTAAAAGGAAATATTTATTTGGACTCACAAGCTCAGAGGTTTCTGTCCTTGGTCATTATCTCCATAATTTCTGGGTCACTTATGAGGAACACTTCACAACGAGGACTGTGTTGTGGAGCAAATATGTTCACATCACTGGGTAAAGAAAGAGGAAAAAAGACAAGAAGAAAGAAAGGGAAAGAGTCAGGGAGGGAGAGAAAGCTGGGGGAGGAGGGACAAAGAGAGGGAGGGCAGCAAGGAGAACAGGATGCAGAACCCATTTAAGGGCATATCTCCAATGACCTTCTACCAGGACAATTCCTGCTAAAATTGCCACCACCTCTCAGCAGCAGTAATAGCTGAGGACCAAGCTTTCAACACAAAAGCCCTCAGAGATCCAGTCCAGGTCCAAACCATAACACTGGAGGAGAGATTATAAGGGCAAGTTGTCTATCCAAAAGATGAGCGATTACCTCATTACCAACCAATGATGTGATGAGTTAAAAAAAAAAAAAAAAGAAAAAGAAAAAAAAAAAAAAACTATCACAAGTGACTAAGACAGGATTTTTATATTGTGTGTGGTACTGATCCAAACTATGGCTTCTGAGTCTAACAAATCATTGTTTCAGAACCCAGGAAGTCCAGAGTTCAACAAGCTCCCTCCTCTTACACAGCCTTTGTATTAACAAGTCACTTGATCTGACAAGTTAGATGGAATGATTTTTTTCCCAGAGCTTCAACTCAAACAGATGCATTGTGTATGCCGTCTTCTAACTCAAATATATGTATTGCATGTGCCTTCTACTAAGTCAAATATACACATTGTATAATGCCATCTTTTAACTCAAATATACACATTGTATATGCCTTCTACTAAGTCAAATATACACGTTGTATAATGCCATCTTCTAACTCAAATATACACGTTGTATATGCCATCTTCTAACTCAAATATACACGTTGCATATGCCATCTACAAACTCAAATATATGCATGGTATATGCGCTCTACTTACCTTGATCTCTCAAAACCACTGTGCCTTCCTTTCACAACCTCCTGAATCAAACACACACCTGTGCACACACAGGAATGGAGGTGCAACAGAGATACAGACACAGAGAGAGAGCAAACTGGTGCCGCTCCTGTGCCTCTACTATTCCTGGCTTTGTTTGTCATAGATTAGAATCTTGTCACAGACAATTAGCAATGAAAAGCCAAAGGATGCTTTCGATTAAAGGAAAAAGGGTAGAGTCCTTAACCGTATTAATGCTAAGCTTCTTACTATTGAATATAAACAAATGAAGCAGTCCTCATTAAAAGACTGGAGTTCTAAGAACTCCAGAGAAGAAACTAGCAAAATTCCTCAAGTAACAACCTGTGAGTGACAGATTTTTACAAATTAATTAAGAATATAAAAATATACCCAAACATAGTAAGAATAACACACTCCGGGTTTTTCTTAAATTAAATATTTGTCAACTATTCATCTTATCCTCCCTCTCCCATCCATTTATGTGAATTTCATTAATCAAATTAGCATGTGAAGCAGAGGAAAGTCGGCAGAGTGAAAGGTATGCTCTAAGATAACAAATACAAGTTTTCATTTCCAGACTGCAATGCAAAATAATATTAAAACCCCAGTCTCAACAGCACAAATTTAGGGGAGATTTGCATGGTATCAAGAAGTCATTTATTATTAGTTTTTCTGCACTCACAGATAAATGAAGTCAAGAATATTTCCATTCCCCAGCTGCAAATTTTCTGAGCATGGTAGAATATTAAGCAATTGGGTTGAAGCATTGTCCGCTTTGGCTGCTAGCTTTGAATATAACATGAGTAATCAACCCAAAATAGTATTCTTACGACTTTCATTGTAATCAGCATGTTATTGTTACAATATTATGGCATCCAAATAAAATAGAGTCTCCTCATTCTTAATTTCTGAATGCGTATTAAGAATAAATTACGATAATTTCCAACTGCATGAAGGACAGCTTCAGGAGATTACATCTTTCTTTTAAAAATGATAAGGAATTGACTAATGAGTCCATCATACAGAGTCCATTAAAGGGGACAGGACAAAGACCTCTTGGAGACCTCATCAAGTGGAAACAATACGCAGGATTAATTCACATCTATTCAACTTGCCCATGTTTAAATGGGAAGTGAGTTTTGAGTGACAACTTTATTTAGTAAGTCAAAGACTGCTGAAATTTTTTATGAGAAGGTGCAACTTACATGCAAAACAGAAGATTTTTATTAGGAATATTTGATGCAATACAGTGAAGAAAAAACTCTCATTAGGTACCAGTTAATAAAGGGCATGAAATATAAATCATTTGCAAGTCTGAGCTGCATGCAGACTTCTGTGTCTGCAATCATAGCCTCATCTCTGTGTTTATTAATATCGATCCCATGTATTGCCCCATATCCTTTTATATCTAACTCATTTGAAACTATAATAGTTTCCCATAATTTGGTTTTATTGAAAACTACTGTTGATTGTTTAGACATACATCCTTAGAAATTAATTTGTAACTATAACTCAAGAAGCTCAGATATTTTGTTTCAGTCAAGAAAAACAACTTGTATTATGAACACAGATACCATATACAGGAACATGCAAAGCAAGGGTTACTGATATTATGTAACTCAGAACACTGAATTTTAGACTTTGAAAGGTTAGTAAAAATAGTCTCATGTAGATTAAATACCTAAAATCCATTGGTGATAATAATGTACTTATATAAATTTTATTGTCAAAATGGAAGACCAATATTATGCACACAGTCATTATGCTATTATATATATATATATATATATATATATATATATATATATATATAAGAATATATATATGTATATGAGAAATTATATATATATATCATATTATGAAAAAGTAAATCTTTAAGCTAGAATATGAAGACAAAGGTAACTTTTATGAAAGGCATTGCTATTGTTCTGACAAGACAGTGTTCTCACAACCACAAAAATGTCTTATATCACTTGGTGTTTTACATTGACTTAGATGTCCTACCAACATACAAATCCCACAGGTCTTTATATATGCAAGAGATAGGTTGACAAAGGAATTGTCTTTATTTAACCATTTGCAAGTTGCTCATTTGTTAACCAAGATGTACTTTAAAAGTCAGGATGTGGCTAGCAAATCCACAATGAACTAGTTTACATTTGTTTTCTTTTAAATGTGCCTGCTCAGTGTTAGGTCCATTGGGAGTGATTCATTCCCTGTGCTATGGGTACACACATGTCTAACGCACCTGCATATTGTGGATACAGAGCAGGAAACAATTCCCAGTCCAAATGACAACATGTACAGAGCAATCCCCCAGCACTCAGGGTACGTCCTGCTGCCCTGCTGAACCAGTAGCAGCTTAAGATCAAGCCAGTTGTCTGATGGATGAGACCTGTCCCCATGTTTGGTTGTGTGTTCCAACCATCTTTTTGATCCCTTAGTCACAATACTTGTTCTAAACAGACAGTAAAGTCAAAGCTGTCCAGCAGCAGTGTTTTCTGAGGGATAATTCATGCTCAAACTGCATCCTATCAGAAGGCCCATGATGTTGGGTTTCCCAGCTGTGAGTTTGATAAGTGAGTTAGGGAGGTGGTAGGGATCTCTCTCTTATCAAAACTCTTCCCTATGTGATTGGCAGGGCATCTAGAGGTCGACACTTGATATCTATGAAATCACTTGCCTAGGGTTTTGCCACCCAGTCCTCGTGCTTGCTTGCGTCAAATATGTTATGAGAAGAGTTAAACTGATTTTGAATTATGTTATCCTTCTTATTCTAAGTGACATTCATTTGTAAAGTTCCCTCCACACATAGATACTTCCTTATCCTGCATTACATCACCCTGAAAAGATAAATGCTTAATTACTTTCATTTAACTACTAACTGGTCTGATAATCTTTCCCAACAGTGGTAAACCAAGCTCATGTTTTCTGTTTGTGGACTTGTCAGCTGCTCTATACTCAGTGACTTTCCGTTTATTGTAGGTTGGCCAACTGACATCTTTTTAACATTGGTTTACATGTCACTTTTTGTTAGTTGTGTGTATTTTTTGTGGAGTGGGGTGGGTACGTACCTATGTGAGCACACATGCCTGCAGCTGGTTGAGATTCAGCATCTTTACAGCTGTTTGTTTTTATCCTTGTAACACGCCAGTGAGTAGAGCCCTTTTCAAGTCATTTAAGAGCATCCTCTCTCATCTGTGTGCTTCTGTTGCCTATTTGTACATCTCTGTCCATATCAGTACCCATCCAGGAGGCTTGTTTGCTCTAGTTACAGCTATCCCATGCTTGGAGTGAAGAATGTTCTGCGATTGCTCAGCCCCATGCCTTCTAATATCCATCTGCACTGTTTCCAACTTTTTTTTGCCACTACACATAATTTGTCTTTTAATTTAATAGTGACGATACACCCAGGCATATCCTTTCCTTTTTAGCATTATGAACTCAAAACCCAGACAACTTGGGAATCTCCCATTACCACATTCCTTGGTCATTTTTTTTTCCCCTCTGAATTTTTAGGCATCTTTGTAATGAGGAAAACAAACACAAGGAAAGAAAAGCAAACAGGAAAGTCATTGTATGCATTTCTGAATGCAACTGGGTTTGTGAAGAGGGGCAGGGCAGGAAGTTGTTACCTAACACCTATAGTTTGAGTTGGTCTTACCCTAGCCTTGCTAGGAGAGTAGAGCTTAAGGCATAAGGCCTGTGTGAGAAAGGACAATGGCTTTATTTTGGCAGTCTTTGCAGAGTTACGCGAAAGAATACAGCTTTGTTAATTTTATCCTATACTCACCCACGTGTCATCATCTATCAAATAATGACTAACTTGAGTCTCGGCACAACAGAAAATTATCAACAAGAGAAAAAAATATATGATTAAAAATTATTCTTGAGGCCCTAATGAATTGTCTTGACCATGGAATATTTTTATAGGAGAGAAATTGGGTGGAACTACAAAATGACTACTACAATATCACAATTTTAAAAAAGTCTAATGAGGAATGACTTGCTTTTCTGTAGGAATATCCCAGATGGCTAGATGCACACATTCTGAGCTCCTGTTCCCTGATACTCTGGGGGGACAAAAGAAGGCAGTGAATTGAGGCTTTCTCTAAATAGAAGGAGAATAGAAGACCCCCTTTGGTTTGAATTTATGTTTAATTTTCATCAAATTTGCTTCTTCCTGGGAGATGCGTATGCTACAAAGTGTTCACCTCCCTGACCCATATGACAATCTATTTCCTTCCTGTTCATCTAAAGTCGGAATTGGCAGCACTGTCATTATACTATGAGCCACTTTTAAATGACATGCAGGAGAAGAAAGACACCACAGTTAAATATATAAAAATAAATTTTCTTGGCTTACTGGGGTAGCCAGCAAATATCTATGAGTAATGCCCCTATATCACAAGCTAGCAGGGCACTTAATAAAACCCAAGCAACTGTCACACACAGGTTATAAGGTCATTTCTCACACATAAGATAAACTAGAAATCTATCCAAAGGATAGAATCAGGAGAATGTTATGAAGTTTGTTGGAAAATAGCGAATGAGCTTCCTGTGTTATTTCATTTCCCAAGGGCACATTGATAAGCATACACACATATTGTCAGTGCATTCTGAGACCCTGGGTCCCGGGGCAATGCAGAAAACAAACAAGTTCAAACTCATAAATACCATTTAGTAACAAATTAGATGTTTGCCATGAGAGACAGGAAGACAAATAAGTAAAATAAAACTGTATATTGTTTTTACTGCTGACAATGTGGAGAATGATGGAAATGTAAAAAAGAAAATGAAGATAGTGTCCTTCAAGAAGATAATGATAAGGCTTTTATTCATAGCATTGGCCTTAAAAGAATCACAGAGTCTAGTACCCATCAGGGTTTGATGAATGAATATACAGAACTAAGCACTGTAGGAAAAGCAAATTTGTAGAGGTTATGGTGGGGGGAAATGGGAATTCACAAACATACTTTATTTTAAAAGCAACAATCATATTGTTGTATGTATAGCCCTACAACACCATCTTGTCCTCGGTAGCACAATAGAAAAAACTTTTAGCTGGTGATACTCAGTGTGAGTAAAATATATGATTCAGGTCAATAGTAGTGTGATTGTCTGACATATGCAAGGCCCTGGGTTCAATCCCCATCATTGAAAATGAATTCAAAACTGGGTGAGAGTTAAGATTCACTTTGGGTACTTGAAGAATATGAAGAGTTAGATTCCAGCTCAAGACTTCAGGTTTGGATGTGTCCTTGGTTCTGGGACGTGGGTCCATGGAGAAACCACTCTGGTCTTCCCATAGTTATTGTGTTTTCGTGTTAGTCCCTGTCCTATCTGACTAGTCCAGAACCACGGCCAGGTTCAGTCTTCTGAGAGAACAATACTGTATCTAGGGGTCAAGATTGAATTTTGAGAATCTAATCTTAAATTAGAATTATCTCCACAAATGACAACGTTTACATAGGAAGAGTCAGTGAACATGGGGTTATGATAATATGGTAAACACATGGAGTACATCGAGTGGCAATCCGGTGAGGAGTGGGGAAAGCTGGACTGTGGTTTACTTCAGACAGACAATGGCAGTATTAAAAGGCCAAAAACTGTTAACATATCAAGTCTACTTTCTTTATATTAAAACTTAATTAAAGAATATAACTCAAGTCACTAGATACAAGAAGATTGATTGGTTTCAGATTTCAAATACATAGCAAATGCCTTTCTAATTTAAATGGCAATTTTAACGAGATATCTTACACTGTATTTGAGTTTGATCAATATTGACATTCCGGGCATCTGTTGCTGGACTGTCCTGTGCATCTCAGGGTCTTTGCAGGACTTTTGGCCCCTAGCTTTCAGATAACAGATGGACAAACTGTGACAACTAAAACCATGTGCAGATATTACAAAGTACTGCCCACAAGACAGACTCCTTTCCTCTGAGATCTGCTGCTCAGCCAAGGCTGTTAGCAATACTACAGCTTGTCTTTTCCTCCTGGAAAGACAAGGTAGTAATCAACTCTTAATAGATAAATAGGAGAAAAAAATTAAAATTTGTGGTGTGCACAGTAAGGCCTGGAAGGTGGCCCAGCAAAGAAATCACATGTCTTGCATGCACAAGGACCAACTTTTGGATCCCCAGAACCCACAGAAATGCCAAGTGGTTATAGACCCCTGATACAGGAAACTCTGGAACAAACTGGACAGCCAGAGTAGCCAGAATCATAAGCTCCAGATTCACCACATCAGGTGTCCATATGTACATGCATTCACATCCACCTGCACACATACGTGCCTCCCCACACATGAACTTCATACACATTCATACATATGAATGCAAACAAATATACCTACATAAGCACCAATTATACCCAAAAACACCTTAATCTATTTAGAAAAAGTGGCTTCCTAAATGCTACTTAAAAATCCTTTGAGATTTCCTTTTATCCCAGTCAGAGTTGCCAAGATCGATAAAACAAGTGGCAAGAGATGCTTTCAGGGATTCGGGGAAAAGGAGACAATGTATTCACTGCTAGTCGGAGTGCAAACTGGCGTAGTCATTATAAAAATCAGTATGGAAGTTCCTCAAAATGCTGAAAATTGATCTAGCACAGGATCCAACTGTATTACTGTTGGTCACATGCACAAAGAATTCTATCCTTGCTCATTCATGCCCATTCCTACTTGATTCATAACAGCTAGAATTTGGAAATCGCTTAGATGTCCATCGACTAATGGGTGAATAATAAAAATATGGTACATTTACAGAATGGAATCTTATTCGACTGTTGAAAAAAAAATCTATGAAAATTTCAGGTAAATGGACAAAGCTAGAAACAATGCCCCAGAATGAGGTAACCCACACCCCAAAAGACAAATGCTGCACATTTTCTCTTGTATGTGGAAGTTCGTTTTCAAGACTTAGATGAATGTTTCAATCCAAATAACTATAGAGATTGGATAGATATTAAGGAACTGGGAGAGGATAGGATCCTCCGTGGAAGGGTAAATGGAGTACAGTGTTATAAAGAAACAAGGGGGAAATTAGCAAGAAGATAAGGATTAAGTAGGGATGGGGATGGGAAATCAGGGTAAAGGCGGTAATATGGGGAGAAAAAAAGTAAATATATATATATAAATAAAGGAGCAATGTCACCGGGGTAAACTTTGAGGTTTCAAAGTCACATGCAATTCCCATTTAGCTCTTAGTTAGGGTTTTACTGTTGTGAACAGATACCATGACCAAGGCAAGTCTTATACAGGGCAACATTTAATTGGGTTCAGAGGTTAAGTCCATTATCATCAAGGAAGGAACGTGGCAGCATCCAGGCAGGTGTGGTGCAGGAGGAGCTGAGAGTTCTACATCTTCATCTGAAGACTCTTAGCAGAATAATGACTTCCAGGCAGCTAGGATGAGGGTCTTAAGCCCACACCCACAGTGACACACCTACTCCAACAAAACCACACCTCCTAATAGTGCCACTCCCTGGGCCAAGCATATACAAACAGTCACAGCTCTCTTTCCTCTTTTGACTTGCAGATAAAAATGCAAACCCTTGGCAGTCTGCTCTAGCACCACGCTCCCTACCTTGATGGTCGCAGACTCTAACCCTCTGGAATCATGAGCCCCAAATTAAATCTTTTCTTTTATAAGTTACCTTGATCATGGTGTTGTCTCATGGCAACAGAGAAGTAACTAAGACAGGGTTTTTCTCTTTGTTTTTGTTTCTTTTTCTTTTACTTTTTTAATTGTTTTTGTTTCTTGATGGGACAGACAGAGAACATGAAGTTAGGTGGGGAAGGAGATAGGGAGGACCTGGAAGGGGTTAAGAAGGGGAAAGAATAAGATAAAAATATTATATTAAACAATTTTATTTTAAAAAATTAAAAATTTCTTAGTCTCTCTATATAACTGACAAAATTATAAACTAAAACACAGAAAAGTTAAACTGTAGATATTAAATATCTATTACTATAAATTAATAGTAAAAACAAAATGAAACTACTGTAAAATGTGTCTCCTTGTTGAAAAGAACTTACAAGATAGAATAAAATATATGTAGCTATAATGGAGAACATTCTAGTATTATTCTAATATTACTCTTCATGATATTCCGTATGAAGCTATTGCAACAGGAGTCAGTTAGTAAAGCAAAACCTCACTTTCAAATTATTTCTAAGTACCTTAAATACTTCAGCTTAACACACAACATATAATTTGTACAGTGCTCAGAAGTCTTTCTGTACATTCCCACCACCTCAGTTATAAACACTAGCTCACGTATAGGAGCTCCACACGCTCTTGCTTGCAGAAACAATGCCTGTCATGCATCCACAATGATATTTAGGATTGTTTTTAAATGTGAGAGGAAAATACTATCAATATTGCAATTACCCAGCCTACCCTCAATTCAACAGCACACTTCCCAAAGCAATTTAGTCTTTATTTCACTTTTAAAGCCTTCAATTTAGTTTTATAGAAACATCACTGTTTTCACACTCCTACTTCACTGTTTTAAATAATGCGAAACTGAAAAATAATTACACGTTGTGAATCAATTTCAGACAGCATAGCAAGGCCTAGGGCTGTGGCTGAGGGTAGAGTGTTTGCCTGTCCTTTCCTCTTAGCCAGTGTAGAGTAAGCGTTTCCTGTACAGGAGCACAGGTTTTCTATATGAAGCACACTTCTCCATCATGACTGTGAAATGTTTCTAAGGCACAAAGCGTTTGTTTTGTGTATGTCTGAGAGTGTGACTTTACACTTGGGTCTGGCATCCATCTTCAATCCTTTCTAACATAGCTCAAAGTACAGAGTGGACTTAGACTTCCGCTATCCAAAGAACAGTGTTGAGGCTACGGAAGGACAAACTAGAGCCACGGAGAAAATATTCGCAGACCACATCCAGTAACAAAGTTGTATTTGGCACAATATTATCTGAAAACCCATAAATGTTGATAACAAAACAGACTAAATTTTACAGCATACAAAATATTTGAGCAGACATTTCACCAAGGGACGTATGCATGAGAAATAAGCCTGTAAACTATTCTCCCCATCATGAGTCTCCTGAGAATGTCAAACATTAACACCAGGTGTAAATGCACACCCATCAGAATGGCTGCAATGAAAACAACTGGCCACACCGGAGACCCACACTGTGAGTGCAAAACAAAGCTCTACAGCTGCTCTGGAGACACTAGCACAGCTTCCGTGATGTCTCATGGGATTACAGGTACAAGACTGACATGTGAAGTTAGTCCCTGGTATGCACAGGTATTCTAGACTGTTAGTCTCATGTGCCATAGATATCAATTGATGTGATATGTTCAGAATACAAAACGGCATAACAAGAGACTAACACATTTGTGATAAGATGTTAGCTTTCCTAGAAATCCAATCTCATTATAAACACACCAGACAGACAAACATGTGCACTCACACACGTAAAACACACACACACACACCAGAAGCCCTATCAGAGGTATAGATAGTTCATTAAGTTCTCACCGACACAATGTATGCCCAGGAGAGAGGTGCTACTTCACCATCTGACACCAACAACATTGGGCATGAGACTCACCTCTGTTCGCCATGAAAGCCTGAACACAGAGTAGTCCTTGATCTTATTTGAACCATCTAAAGCTCAAGAGATGGGGGAAATTAGAATTGGAATAATAATTGGATCCTTAGATGACTAATACTCAAGAGATGGAGTAATATCATGGTACATGCTTCTGGGAAACCTTACATCGGAGAGATAGTAATGTCTCTGGGTGTGGTATGAGTAACAAACCAGTCTTACAGGAAAAAAAAGGTACAACAGAAAAAATAAAATATGGCATTTTGTTCGTCACAAGACAGACAGACAGAAGACAGACAGACCTACCCACTACACACCCACATACATACTCACACACACACACACACACACACACACACACACACGCACATACACACACCTTACTTGACCAAAAAACAAAATATTGGAGTTTCAAGAAGCCCTTCCCTACTCCCCATCATGAATTCACCCCACCCCAAGTTGTTTTAACCATGGAAGCTATGTGTTCCTGCCTTGTCTTCAGTAGCAAGGCCTCCTATTGCAATCCATAAATCATTACCAGAAATAGAGGGCACCTTGCCAATGCCTCATGTCTTCAGGTTCCTTTTATTACAACAGTTTAGCTTTCAGACAGACAAGTAAAACATTTATAAAAGTGTTTGGCCCTGGGAGGCCTGCTCTTTTCTGAAGGAAAATGGAGGAGGAGTGGATCTGTGGGAGAGGGGAGGTAGGGGAAAGTAACTGGAAGGAGTGGAGGGAGGAGACACTGCAGTCGGGATGTAATGTTAGAGAAAAGTATAGATAGATAAATGATAGATGGTAGATAGAATTAATTAATTAATTAATTAATTCAACCCAATAAGTATATCTTGAAGTAAAAATTGCATGCTTTGGAATCTTTAGAGTGACATATTCACACAGTAGACCACGTGTTGAGCTCTGAATGTGAAACATGCCGTATGACTATTCTCAGAATTTAAAAAAGCAGCACACTTTGCCTTCCCTCTTTCATGCAAATGAAATTATAATTATATAATTATATAACCTGAATGTCTATATTATAAAATCGAGGCTTCCCTTGGAGTGCGAGTCCAGGGACTTCTCAAGCTTTCTCTGTTGCCCCATAGAAAATCTCCACTGAAGGCTTGGCTTGCAGTGCCCGAATTAGAGTGAAGAACTTTACATTGATAGAGAATAGGAACAAAAACTGAAACCACAGGAAGACTGGATTCCAGAAGACAGAGGAGACAGGCTTACAGTGAGGGGTTGTGGAATGATATGAAGATTGGTCCTGATTAGCAGCTTGACTGGTTTAGAATCATCTACTGTATGAGCATCCTCAAGAGGATGGCTCGGGGCTGTCCCACCATCAGTGTGTATGGTGCCTCACTGTTCCAGAACACAGCACACGTGTGCCTGCTTTCCCTTGTTGACCACGTGCATCTCTGGCTGTGGCTCTGCCATTTTCCCCAGTGTACATCTCTAGCTTCTGCAGCCTTCCATCATGGACTTAGCTCCAGCAATTCTCTAAGTAACATCTATGCCTTCCATGCAGCATTGGAACCTCTGAAGAGTCTACCTTCTTGGATCAAGTAGCTACTTGTGTTCTTTGTGTCTTAGCATACAGATGGTTATTTTTGGACTCCCAGCAATTACTGTGTAAGCCAACTTAATAAGTCTTTTATTATATTATATACATGTATAAATCCTTATAAACATTTACCCAATAATCAGATTTCTTATCTCAAGAAATTAATTCTGTCTTTCTAGAGAATCCTGATTAATGTAGTTGCAGAAATTTTAGATGATTGACAGGTGCCTTCCAGATGAATAGGCTGCATTTCATCACAGGCGGCAGAGACTGTATAGTGGAAGCAAACATCAAAAAACAAAAACAAAACAAAACAAAAAAGCAAAAAAAAAACCACTTCAGGGATCCACCAATGAACAGGACACCTACCAACAAACATCCCAACTGCCATTTAAAGAAGCCAATACCCTAAGACAAGGATCAGCTCTCCACACTGGACAGTAACGAGAAACAAAAAGAGCCACAACAGCAAGGATAAGGATTCCTTCCCAGACTGCTTGGACTGAGGAAGCCCTGGGTGCCTGGTAAAACTGACTGAAGAGAAGCTGATTCACATATGACCAGGATTGAATTCCATCAACCTCCATGGGTGGGAGCCCTAGCAACTACATTTTATTTACGAAAATAAAGAAACATGTCCTTTCTTTCACAGTAAGTACCATCAACCATTCGTGTAAGTTAGAATCACCATAGGAAAACACAGAAAAACAGCCATGTCAGACACAAGACAAAAAGCAATTATGGAATATGTTATGTCTTGATTGAAATGTTATAAAAAGTTTGTACAGCTATTTTTAAAAATGTAGCAAGACCAGAAATATAAGGAATGCTTATGAAATATTTCAAGGTAAATACAAAGCAAAACCTTATCTACTTAGCGTAGACATTTCTGAGGGACTGTACAAATAAAGACTAGAAAGCAGTAGGGAAATAAAGACATCATGTCCTGTCCTATACTTTGAGTGAATGCTTTTCTACCTTTAACTTTAATTATTATTGTATTTCTTATCTGAAAGTTGTGATTTTTTTATCTTAGTGATCTATAGCCAATTCACTTGTGAAGATTCAATGCAACTCAGTTCTTCTATTGAGTGACTTACTTAATCATTTATTCAAAAATGTTTATCAGGTACATACAAAGGTCCCAGACACCATATTACAGTATTACGGTAGCAAATAGAACAAAACATAGATAGATGACTGTAAGCTTAGATTTTTTTTTTCAGAATTTACTTTTAATATTGGTTCTTAAATACTTTAACCTCCATTCTAGCCACCAACCCACCAGAGGTAGTAGAAAAGAAAGGTTATTATGATACGGGGGGAAGTGGACCTGTTTAGTTCTTTGGAGCAAATCCAATCTGTGTCGTCAGGGAATCAACAGTTCAGTTCACAAGAATTAGCAGCGGCTCCATCCACTCTCAAACACTTCATGAATATACCAGCAGTCCAGTTCAGTAGTGTTTGGATAGAAAACATGAATCAGCAGCAGTGGCACAACCTAGCAGAAACAGCCAGGCCTCCACCAAATTGGCACAAGTCAGCAGGATTGAGTAGGACCAACAGGGATGCCAGGAGAAGTTTTCTACTGTTCCTCTCTCAACAAAGCAAAGATCAGTGAAGACCGAGATATGAGACCAAGAAGGGTTGCAAAGCTAGCTATGCAAACCCCTCTAACAGTTTGTTGAATCTATTTATATTCCCTCTAAACATTATGTGTTTTTCCACAGGTTTTGCCTCACCATGTGAGTCTGTCTTAACAAAACTCCATGTGAGACTGAATACACTGGCATTACTCTGCCAATCAGCCTGAATCTGAGGAAATAGCAAGAAGCCATCTTAGCACCACCAGAACATTTTTGGTGCATTTCTCTCTATGGGGATCACAACAAACAGAGCTCAAAATGCAATGTAAGGCGAACCAATACATATGTGTCGTTAGTGAAGAATCCTTCATCATGTGTCCTTTCATGTGCTTGCTTTAGCGAAACATCCTTTTACCTATGTCTGCTTCAGTGAAACATCATTTGACATAAGTGACTTTCCAAAGAAACCAGCAATTTCCACTTCAGACCACATGTTGGGAGAAGAGCATTCATAAACAAAACAATAGCACAAGTATGTGCTTAATCCAAAAATTTCACTCATTATTCAAGCTGCCTCTTGAAAAGTAGTAACACATAATATTCTGTAGGTAAACTTGGCATTAACATTCAACAAGCTGAGATGTGAAGAATATAGAACAGGTTAAAATAAACAGAAATCGTAGAGATGTATCAGAAAATATCAAGTTCCATTTTGAGTAAAAATGGAGCCAACCATACTAAGAGAATGGGAGTCACTTACTAGACAGAGTCTTCTTGATGTGCATCATAAATTTATTTTTTAATAAGGTATTAGTCAAAGTATAATCCCCATGCCCTACCAATCAGTCAATTCTTGTACAGGGAACTCACAAAGATAATGCAATGTTGTAGGACAGGCGATAGTAGAAGCCCCCAGATACTGAATGCTTAAAATGTCACAGAAAGAGTTTGACTGATGGAGCCAATACTATGTACAGAGGAACATCAGAAGGGGTTGAGAGAGCTTAGGCACAGCCAAGTTACAGCAACTTAAAGAAAGGGAAAATTGCTTTTTAACATATCTCCTCCTCTCTCTCTCTCTCTCTCTCTCTCTCTCTCTCTCTCTCTCAGTACATGGCACTGAATCCAAGTCCCTGTGATGGACAGAGAGACAAAGTGGAGTTAAGATGCTAGTGGAAGATATCCAGCATAGATGGTAATTCATAGACTCAATTTGATTCCATATTCCATTGTCTGATAATGAACTGAGATGAAACCAAGGTCCAAAAGTATCACCATCGTTGAGCCCTTTGCTGGCCACATTCTGTCCAAGGTCTGCTCCTGAGACATTCCTACTTTTAGAAAGAAGCACCAGGAAACACACACAATATTTAAATAGGAGATGAATATACATGAGTGTTCTACACAACAGTATCCGTTAGGTGAGTGTTCTATACAATAAATTCAGAGGCATACCACTGCTCCTTGACTACAATGTTTAAAAGACTGGTGATGGCAAGTGGCAAGATTGCAGGAGAGTTGAACTTGTTTACTCTAGTCCACTGGAGAAATCACTTTGGAAAACTGGCACTATTTCTAAAGCCTAACAACATCACGTAACTATACTAAAACGTCTATTCCAAGGAAATGAGTGTACACATCACAAAACACGTTACAGTGGATTCTCAATAGTTCTATCTGCAGTGTAACTCCCAAACCACGCAATGTACAGTAATGAAAGAGAGAGCTGAGGTCTATTGTATTCACATGATAAAGCTGTTTGAGAATAAAAGAAATGAGATGCTACATTATAATAAAGTGGGTGACTGTCATGGATATTATAACGGTAAAATAAAAAGAAAATAAAATCCCATAGAGGAGTCATTCATATGAAGTCAAAAGTCACCCAAAACTGAGCTAATAAAAGATGTACTGAGTGGGAAACAGCACGAGGTATCTCTGGGAATGCAGAAAAGGCCCCCGGCCTTCATCAAGGTGATCGCTATGGATGTGTACCCAAGCAAGCACCCCTGAGCTGCAAACTGAGCACAAACACACTTTCTGCCCATTGTGTGTGCAGATTGTGTCTAAGCTCAAGAAAGTTAAAAGCGTCATATTCCACTCCTCAAACCTCCTGAGTCAGGAGAACCTCATACAGACTTAGCAAAATTAAAATGTACGTAGTCTACGGTGAAACTCCGACATGACAGGCCACTGCAGATTCTGAAAGCAATTGAATTGACTCAATGCTCTCTCATAATGAGATTCTGCAAGTTTGGATTTAGCTGAGAGCACAGAAACCCTCCAAAGGAGCCATTAAGAATGGTTGAACAAGCTGTTATATTCCTTTTTTGAGCATATTTTTTAATGATAGGGATATTTGAATACCTAACTGTAAATGAAATGGACATTTAAATATACCAGTTAGCTAAGTCGATGGAGATTCATTAATGTCTAATAAACTAAATCAAGGATTTACAATGGGAAAGGATAAGAAAAAATGGAAGGTGCTTTTTTGCTCATTTATAGTCTATTCAATAGTTTTCATGCAGAAACCCAAGGGAGCTCTTACTGGCTTCAACCCTTGAATTGTTTTTAGCTAAGGGTTCACTCCCGTTTACAGCATCGTTTTCCATTAAGGACAACCCTGGAAGGATAAGAATGGAGGACCTCTGTTTGCTTTGACTCATCGACACTTCCTTGGCTGCCTTTATTGTTCTCTTACAAAAGCAAGATATTTTTTAAATCAGCAGAGCTGAATCCTTCCAGAAACTGAAATTTACATAACTATATAGAGACAATAACTATAAAAGAGGTAACCAGCCCAGAAAGAAAGTTATCTATAATCCTAACAGGAATCTCCTGGAATCAATGGTTACCTCATGCTGAAAAGATGGTTAAGAAGAAGACTAGAGTCAGGCAGTGGTGGTGCATGCCTTTAATCCCAGCACTCAAGAGGCAAAGGCAGACTGATCTCTGTGAGTTCAAGGCCAGCCTGGACTACAGGGAGAGTTCCAGGACAGACAGGGCCACACAGAGGAATCTGTCTTGAAAAAAATAATGAGACTCAGTTACAAGCACTTCTTCAGGACAGGACATCTCACTCTGGAAACACTTTGACTTTAAACTGCCCCAAAATATCTCTTACTGAATGTTTCTTTTGAAATATGGTTTGGAGGTAAGTAACAAAGCAGCTCTGATTACCCCACCCCAAAGTTTAGAAATTAACACACACAAAAAAAGCTTTTTTTAAAAAATGAGAAGGTTTCATTTTTACCAAGGTCTCATTTATGCCAGAATGCCCCACCTCACATTCATACTAAGGGCTGTGAATAAAAAAAAAACACTAAATTTCTTCCAGTCCAGGTTCTTTGAAGGAAGGATTAAGCCTTATTTTACTTTTTCCCCCCCTGGGTTTATACAACCATAAATTGTAACCAAACCACGGATTCAAATGACCAAAACAATATTCAAAATGCACAGGAGAACATTTACAGGATTTGAAATCTCATTTTGAAAATGTGTGATAGATTTTTTTGCCTTAGTTGGCTATGGTGGTTTGAATAAGAATGGTCCCCACAGGCTCATGTAATTGAATCCTTGGACACTAGGGGGTGGTAGTAATTAAGAGTGTGGCTACAGGATGGTGCAGCCCACATCCAGGGTTGGGGAGCGTTCCCTGTTCATTAATACCCTCATAGACACACTCTGTTGTGTTTCCATGGAGATTTTAAATCCAAATTAATAATTAATAATCACTACAGATCGTTGTTAGTATAGTTCAGTTGAGGAGTTCTTTTTTGTTTGTTTGTTTTTGCTTTTGTTTCTTTTGTTGTTGTTGTTGTTTTGTTTTTTGAGACAGGGTTTTTCTGTGTAGCCCTGGCTGTCCTAGAGCTCACTCTGTAGACCAGACTGGCCTCGAACTCAGAAATCTGCCTGCCTCTGCCTCCCAAGTGCTGGGATTAAAGGTGAGGAGTTCTTTATTAACATACAGCATTTAAGTAACATAGAGCTCATGACAGAAGCACTCCATACTTCACATATGGATGAAACATATCTCATGTGGATGTATTTTTCTCCTTACAACATATAACAGCTTAAGGACTTAAGGACTTAGTTGCTACAGCACTTCAGAGCTATATTTGGGGCTACTTTAAGCAGTGAAATCAACAAGAAGGATGTAAAGACTCTTTTCAAATTGACACTGTGAAGGTTTGCTGACAGTATAAGAACTACAACAGAAAGATTTGGTGGGACCTCACTCTCCCTCACCTGGAAATGTTTGCTTCCCTGTCCTCACCTGTTAAAAATAATCATGAGAGTATATTGAACAGTAGTTAGAGGCTGTTCATTTGTAAATTTGAGGAAGGAGGCAAGTTCACAAATATCTACCCTGTGAACAGGGAGGATTGGCTACATTTGAGAAACTCAGTGACTTTCCAGTTTAGTCAGTGAGAAAATCAGGACCAGAATCTACAGCCTCTGCTTCTAGACCTATCCCAACCTAGCTCAACTCAAGAGTCTTTCTTCATTTCCTTCCTTTCTTCCTTCCTTTCTCCTTCCTTTCTTCCTCCCTTCCTTCATCCCTTCCTCCCTGCCACTCTCCCTTCCTCCTTTCCTTCCTTCCTTCCTTCCTGCCTTCCTTCCTTCCTTCCTTCTTTCTTCTTCTTTCTTTCTGTCTGTCTGTCTTCTGTCTGTCTTTCTTTCCTTCTTCTTTCTTTCTTCTTTTTCTTCCTTTCTTTCTAGCTAATAAAACTAGAAAGCAGGGTTTACTGTATTCCTATCTTATTTATTTAAAAAAAAAAAAAACCTTTTTATTGGTTCTTTGTGAATTTCACATCATGCACCCCAATTTCAATCATCTCCCTGTCCCTTCATAGCCACCGACCATCTTTGCAACCTCCCCCAAGAAAAGAAAAGAAGATAGATTTTAAAAAACACATCTTGTGGAAACTGTGTTGTGTCACAGCGTGTCACCCAGTACACCTTTTGCCCACACATCTTTACTTGCAAATGTTCATTGCAATAGACCCCTGGCTTCTGCTACACCATCAATACTGAATCCTTACTGGGACTCTTCTTAGATACCCTGTTGTTGCCCTGTGTCACGTAGAGTCTGAAGCTTTGGATCTGTAACAAATAAATTTATAACACAAAATTTCTGGAGAAAATAAAAGGTCCCTTGGGGGTTCAGTTGTCAGGAGGCATTCAGCGAGAATCAACAATGCTACAAGTTTAATACAGGCTTTTTACTCTTCAATCAATGAGCAATTGACTAAGATAGAAAGAAGCAGGGTTAAGTTCATGCGGATACTCCATTGTTCCAGGTCAATATCTATCTGTCTCTACCTGTACCTGGGCCTACCCTTATTCCTATCCCTGTGTCTATAGCTACATCGGTGCTGGCCTGGAAACCAAGGTTTTATATTCTCCCAGTCAACTACACTCCAGGCTCCATAGCCCATATGTTTACAGGTTAATTCAGACCTATCAATATAAGATATCTAAATAGAAACAGATCCCATGGGAAATGAGGAGAGAAAAGAGAGGCAACTCTATAAACTCACCCACAGAGAAGTCTCAGGTATAGTCCGGTAACTGAAAAGGGAAGTATCAGTTCCCGTTATCCCCTAATCTGGCACATCGATAAACATGGCACAGAAATAACGCTTGAGATGTGTTATTAGCTAAAAACATGGAAAATATCATGATGCTCACTGTTTGGCATCTGTTCTTCAGAATTTCCAGGAGCCGTGGTTAGTGTCATGGGGCTAATTGTGTACCTGAAGTATTGGAAAGAGCAGAATGCTGCCAGCTCCCTGATACTTGGCTAAAAAGAGAATTCTGCCTATTGTGCTGAAGGCAGTTAAATCCTGGGAGATGCTCAGAAATGAATCTGTCTAGCATCAAAATAAAACCCATGTTTATAGCAGATGATTTATTTGGTTGGTACACGGTATTGCTATGGTTTATAATTTTTAAGGCATGTGAACTGGGACATCGTAGATATTACAGGAGGAGTGAGCTGGTGATTTACAGAACTTCATATCAGGCCTGTTGACCTTCTCAATAAGAAAGGTTGGTGGTCGTAACAGCCCTGAAAAACACAGCCCTTGGGAATCAATTTAATGTAGAATAAACTCTTTAACAACTATTGAGCTAGCCATATCAGCTGCGCCATCTGCAGATTATGCTGCTACTGTAAAAAGCACGTTTTTAATAAAAAATTCATAGACTTTATTTTTGAAAACATATGTTCCCATCAGAAACAATCCAGCACCCTCTCTGATATAAGCATTCTCACTTTATAAGAATATCAAGATTTAACAACAAACAAACAGAAGCATGACGGGGCAGGGGTGGGGTAGTGAAAGGCCATCCCTTTTTCCAGTAAAAAAATGAATGCTGGTACAATCATTTTAATGCCCTAAAAATAAATCACTGGGCACAAAACAATGATACACCCGTGCGTCCTTTGTTCTGCTTAAAATACATTCATCTGGTCCACAATGCAAAGCGTGTTAGTTCATGAACAAGCCGATACAATCAATAGATGGATTTAACCATTGGCGGTACTTCCCATCAGCACCCTCACTCAGAAGCTGATCGTTGGTGGTTTTGTCATCTCAGTTAGCAGAGCCAATGTCAAAGAAATGCCCAAGGCAGTAATCTTACCATATCTCTAAAAAAATATCAAGGTAAATGTCTGAAAATGTCCATTCTCGTTAGTACAAATACTCGAGGGTGTGTTTACCCCTCTACCACTAGAGTGTGTTCCTTCTTAATAGATTGCAGCTTGATCGATGTTTGGCTCTGGTTTTTGTTTTAAGTGCTAAGTCTCTACTTAAAAGGTCAAAACGAAAATAAAGTTTTTGTTTATGAAACCTTAACCTCCCCAGACATTGGGTCAAGTTGATCTATATACAAACCTGTATACAATAGTTGAAGAAGCTGGGTTGCACACTCAAGAGCACAGAGTGGGGAGTCTGGACAGCCTCCTGCCAGCCCCTAGCTTTGGTTTCTCTTCTGCAGCAACTGTTTTGCTATACACTACTCTATTTTGAAATTTCTCTCTTACTTAAAGATCCTGCATGTGTAACTATCCTGGGATTCGTGCTACTATGGCATGTCATCTATTTGTGCCTCTGTTCACCCATTAAATAATAATCATTCCTTAGTGGTCTATGCTTCCTCTAGGCCTACCATACTATCTGGCATATAATAATCCCATAACATAATGACGACATTATAATTGGGTTAAATATGCATATAAATAGTCGGCTGGAGTCAGGATCCCTGGGACTTGGCTGAAATTTTCAGAAACTCTTCCTAAAGTCATTCTATAAGCCAAAATGTAACCACCATTTATTGTAGAACAAATACCCTAAGCCTCTACAGGAAGTCCTGTGAAGAATAAAGAAAACCTGAGATGCAGCTTTTGCCTTCAAAAAGTCTTACTAAGAATGATGCCAGAAAGCTTAAATCTAACAAGGTAAGGAACACAAAGACTTTTTTTGAGTGGGTACAATTTTTTCGCTTAGAAAATCTTTCTCTCTCTCCCTCTCCCTCCCCCCCCCCTGTGCATGTCACAAAACTTCAGATTTTTTTTTAATTTCCTAGAATAGTCATTCATTCATTCAAAGATATTC
This sequence comes from Mastomys natalensis, assembly GCA_021653895.1. Taxonomy (NCBI): domain Eukaryota; kingdom Metazoa; phylum Chordata; class Mammalia; order Rodentia; family Muridae; genus Mastomys; species Mastomys natalensis. The sequence goes on from JAJTUV010000381.1 coordinate 3,436,714, forward strand.
TAAAAATACTTACAAATCTTTAGTGAAGTGATAATTTGTATAGGACAAGGAAGAGCACTGTCTCCTTTCAGGATGGTTATATGAAAAGTATTTTAGGCCTTGTACATATGCCCTGCTTAAACATTCTTAACTTGGATGTTCTTCAAGATGACCCTTCTCTCACAGGACACAGGTCCCAGTTTGTGGTTCAGTTTACTTCCTATTACCTCTGAGACACCTGATCTTCCTGATTACCTAAGGCTGGGTTTGAAACCATGTTACCTTCAAATGTAGAGTCTCAGATGTGAACCTTGATGGAAGTCAAGCGCCAGAGGATGAAAGCATTCCCAAAGGACCCTTAGGGCATACATTGCTTGGACATCATCTCCTCCACTCTACAAGTCCTTTCTTGTATTATTATGAGCCCTATTCCCCTGTCTCCCATGGTACTTAATCTTCATTGTCAACTTGACTAGAGTTTAGAATCACTTAGAAGACACGATAGGTCTCTTTCTGGGTGTGTCAGTGAGAGCTTTTCAAGAGAAGTCTAACTGAAAGAAGACCCACGGGACACAGGCTGCAACAGAAAAGCCAAAGGAGAGCCAACATTGGCCTCCATCTACCTCTTTACTGTGAATACAATAACCAGCAGCCCTAAATATTTAAAGCCACAATATTTAAAGGCAGTCTCACGTTCATGGCTTCGTTGCCATGACTGGCTGTGCCTCCTGAAACCGTGAGCCAAAATGTCTTTTCTTAAGGTGTTTGCCCGATATTATCACACAACAAAATAGTACAATCTCCCCAGCGAAACAAAAAACCTTTGACCCGTACTCTTAAAGATGTATCCTGTGGTTTCAGCTTTCTACTCAAGAGTTCAGAGGGAGGGGAGGGTCACCCCAGGATTTCTAGGATGCTGAGGCAGAAGAAATCGCACCTCACCTCAAGATATGATAGCGTTCAAAGAATTTTCTGGTGAGAGTAGAGCAGCTGATATTATGAAATGGTTTGAAGTAAGAAGGTAAGAAATGGCTTTGTCAGCAGTAGGGGCAGGAGGCATAGCTATACTGTCACTCAGAGCACCTGGGGGAGGTTCCCTAACCTTCCAGGAATCTCTACCTAAACCATACTTGGATCCATGGCTTTGATACAGATCAAAGTATCTAGCAGGAATAAAGATAAATAATTCAAATAAAGGTATTTTAATACAGGTTAAGGTGAGGATTAAAAGAGGGGTCCCCAGAAGAAAGATATACACCAGACCATAGGTGTGAGCTTCTCTGAGAAAGAGTTTCAGATCTCTGTTTTATAACTATCATGCAGAGGAGAGACTTACAAGCAATAAGTTAATAGGACACTGCACATAAGCAGAGTTGACAGTGGGAATTCTCAGCAAAGTCTGGGGAAATGAATGAGACTCTTCCCAAGATCATATAATAATCCAGGCCCTAAGTCATGGCAATTTCAAATTAAATGCCCATATATAAAAGACATATCATCTCTATTTGGCAACATTTATACCTGATGTTGATTGTGCTGGGATTCTTGCCTCTCAGTGGGCAGGGGCTACACCAGACACTGAGTGAGGAAACCCTTCCCTTTTCCACATCCCATAATTGCTTCTGTCTCCTGTCTCAGGTTTGGTTTTATCATGATTAGGAATCACAGCCAGGATAGAGGTTCCCACTTGAATTCCAGGGCTTGGATGGATACAGTAATTGGCTTAGCAAGAAGAGAAGAGAGACTCGGTAGGGACGCAGAACAGACGTCAGCCATCAATTACCAACAATGGAGTCATGAGTTTCCATTAAGATCTACTGAGATTTGCCTCTGATGTTTTGGGAGAACAGTGGAAATGTGTCATGTGTACCATCGTTCGTATCAATCATTACAGTGCTCCGGGACACCAGCAGCAGGGCCAGGAAGCGTGCAGAACTGCATTTTTTACAAGTAAAGAGAAGAGATGGCCTTAGACATTAGAGTCCTAACATTGCTATAACAGGACCACAGATTTAGGGGCTGAAGAAACCCCATGATTTATTTTTTAACAGTTTTAGATATCCAAAGTCCAAAATTGGTCTCATGAGCAAAAAACCCAAGATATTATTGTTAGGTCTCAAAGAAGCCTAAGACAAGTCTCCCTCTGTACCTATGGCTCCTCCCACCACTTCTCACCCCCACCTGCCCACTACAGCTAAATGTCTCTCTCCCAGGGTGAGGCTCTCTTACCCCAGGCTGACCCCTACATAACTGGGCCTTTTTAACTACGCAAGTCTCTTGGTTGGAGGCTCCTCTACTGCTCTCCATTCCTGCTCTCCCCTCATGGTCTGGTTTAATCTGCCAGCCACGCTCAGCCTGGACTCTTCCTTCCACCTGCTTTCTCCCTTGTATCTACAATAAAAATCTTCCCCAACTTTAGGAGCAGCCATGTCCTCCCCCCCCCCCGTTACCATTCTTTCATTGGATTATCTGCTTTAGTTTCTTTGGAGACCTTGGGGGGAAATCATTTTCCTCAATTTTTCCAACTTGTAGAGGCCACTTGATCCTCGGTTTATTGTCTATTCCTAAGTCTCAAAAGACAGTCTCTGGAGTCAGACCTCTACTCCTGTCTTTGTAACTCCTTCTCCAATTCTGTCTCTCCTGCCTCCCCAGGACAGGAACAATTAGATTATGTTACTTGGATGGTAGAGGGTGATAGCCCATCTCCATATTCTGATGTCCATCACATCAACATCTCGTTCATCATGCAATCTTTCTGAAGCTCTAGAGATTAGAACGTGAATCTCTGAAAGGTCATTAATCAGTCTACCTTGCTTTGTGTCTATTAGTATCACTAGAAATGCAAAGGAGAGACTGAGTGGCATACTCCAGGATCCGAGTTAAAGGATAACCTGAGTAGAGAGTATAAGAAACCGTGTCTCAGAAAACAAAACAAACAAGCAAAAAAAAAAAACAGAAGGCAAAGGGATGAGCATTCTGGTGTGGCTTTATATTATGGATTTAATTTTTATAAAAATATGCATGACCTTAATTAATACCTCGACGATCTGTGGTTCAAGAAATTTCCAGACTTTTTTTTTTTTTTTTTTTTTGCCAGGGAAGAACCTTAGATGAGGAATTATTCATATTGGTCAAACCAGACCATTACCTATGGTCCTAAAACTCTGAAATCATGTAAGCAGGGCTGATGGTTGGCAAGAATATCCTGCAATGTTACGAAATTTCTGATCATTCTTCCAAATGAATGAACCTTTAAGTCCTGACTTTGTTCTGAGATGTCACTGTTAGGGGCTGGACAACAGTGGTAGTCAGGGGGTACTAGCATAAACAGTAGTGACACTGCCACCAAACAGTGTACATACATTCTGTGTGTGTGTGTGAGTGTGTGTGTGTGTGGTGAGTGTGTGTGTGTGAGTGTGTGTGTGTGTGCATGTGTCATAGATTAGAGAGGTATGTGTGTATGGATGTGTGCAGTATATGTGTGTAGTATATGTGCACATGAATACATGAATATGCCGGTATGTGCACCTGTGCTCATACTCTGAAGCTACTGGAGAATGGCAGATGTCAGGTTCTGTCACTCCCTTATTTTTTGAGACACGGTCTCTCACTAAACTTACTCCAGCTGGTAGCCAGCAGGCTCCAGCAATCCTGATGTCTCTACCTACTGGGGTTACAGGCACATGTGTGGCTGAGCCTGACTTTCTACGTGTGTATTAGAATCTGAACCCAGCTCCCAATCCATTACCCCAGTCCTCAAAATTCCCTGAATAACCCCTGATCACTCAGCTTGTCATCAGAAACTTTTCAGAGGGAGCTGGTAGATCCAGAAGGAAGATTAACCTTGACTCATGCATGGTTTCAGGGGTTCTAGGTCAAGGTATAATGGCAGTAGAAGCACACAGTGAAGAGGGTGCTGGACCTCATGGGTTAGGGGAGGAAGTGGCATAAGACATATAAGAGGGGGAAGGAGATGGAGATTCTATCTCCTTCCTCTTAGAATGGAATATACTAGAGGCTCAAGAATGCTTCTATTCTATAGGTGCTTTTATCTCAATAAATTCCATAGAATGTTGTCTCCATAACTCAAAACATAATGGGCAGCTTGCTCAAAGTCATGAGCACCTCTACCACCCAATAGCCCAGTGTGTGACCAGGAGCCACCACTCTAATAGTGTACAGGGCAGCTTCTTGTACCAGGAGACACCTATGACCATTGAGGGTGTCTAAAGGTTCCAGGAGGCTTAAGACAGTTGTTGCAATCTTGATATGAAGGAATTTCTGAGTGATGTGAATGTGGATAGACCTACTTTAAATGTCTCCAATCTGTAACAGCATAAATGTGTATAACTAAAGCGGCAGGTAAGAAACATATTCTCTCCTACAAGAACTGTGCCCCGTCCTGCAGGGCATTAAACAAGGGTCTGGGGAGGTCACCTGAAAGAGAGAATGGGGAAACAGGCAGATGCAAGAATAACAGCTTGTCTATAGGCTGATCAAACCACAATTTTCTCTTTTTCACACATGGGTTATGTACACAAAAAGGCAGGATGTGGGGAAGGGTATGACGCAGGAGCATAGGTGTTCGGGGGGAGTACAGATATCTTCCAGAACATGGTATTGGCTGGGTGAAGGTTCAGGGGACAGGTCACTATGACTCCACCTATGATTCACTTGCCTTTATCTAAGTTGGTACTATCCACCAAGGCTACCCAAGGTCTATGACTATCCACAAGATCTATGACTACTTGTTCTTATCCAGGCTGATAAATTTCACCAAAGCTGCCTGTTTACAATATCTTATAGCTATCTGTTTCAGTGTTTTTCCACAGAGACCCAAGACTTTGTGTTAGCAGGCTGACTTAGGCCGATTGCTGATTTCAAGCCTTCAGTGTATAAGCAAGGCTGCCCCTGACAGAGCTGAGTGTTCTAATTGTGTTTCACTGGGAATGATGGGAGAGTCAGTAGCTGTTTCAGTGAAGGAGCACATTTAACAGAAATAATAACCGGACCTGATGGTTACTGCTTGAGAGAAGGACTATCCTTTCTACGCTGCTCATATTATCATCTAATATCTGGTTATCTGGCCTGATTAATATCAAACAGTGAACAGGTATACAGTGTCTAGGCCTTGTGCTTTGGGGATCATGGACTAATCCATTTTATGACATTCCTGTATTTACAGGTATTGCTTGAGTGTGTTAAACACTCTGAGAAGAAGTGTCATCAATGGGAAGTTATGCCTGGGTTCCTAGGAAATGTCAGACATGGCCGAACTCTTGCCATAAAGACTGTGTGTGGAGCAAGGGCTACTGTGATGTCAAAGCTGAAGACACGCAGTGGATGGAAGGCTGTTCAAATAGACACTGGGCAGAAACATCACCCAGAGCCGCAATAACAAAATGATTTCTCGGTTGCTGATAGGAGTCAGACTTCTAACCAGAATAGTTCTGGGGAATTCACTGGCGATATCACCACAGCATTGAGGATGTGTTGTTTTATTTAGATTTGAGCACTGGCCAAAGTGGCTACTAAAGAAGAATGGCACAGAAACGGTGTTCCTTCCTTCAGGGACCTTTTGTGGGGTCTCCGTTTCTGTAGTTCAACAATGTAAAGGAAGAATAGAATCTTTTCTGTCAATCTGCTAAAGATGCAACTTTATATGTTAATGATTCACCAGGTCAAGCTGCTTAGGTCTGCTCTAGACTTTCTCAGAGTACCAAGAGCTGTGGCTATGGGGAATTCAGGCCAGATAACAGTTTCAGAGGGGAAGGGAGTCACACTGCCCTCTCTCTCTCCTCTCATCTCTCTCTCTCTCTCTCTCTCTCTCTCTTCTTTTTTCCTATATTCTATAATACTGGTGAACATGTTATGAATTCCTTGTTTAAGATCAGTATCATCCTGGTGCTGCCAGATGCTAATAAAACCTGGTTGGCACAGGCACAGGAACAACCACACCATTTTTAAAAATCTGTTTTAGCCTTTGTTTCTTTTCCCTCCCTGGATCAATCAAGTGTTTGTTTGATTTTTGTTTTTGTTTTGACTGGCTGGGGGCGGGGCGGGGGATGGATATATTTCTGAAGAAATAGTATATTCTCTCTACCCTGTTTTATACTTTCAAATTTCTTTTTCCTGGGTGTTGTAAATCAGTGTCTTCGGGGACAGTGAAGTCACTACTGTTAGTCATTGTTTTCCTGTGGTTAGAAACTGTTATGATTTGAATATAAAATGGCTCCCAGACGCTCCTGTGTTGAAGGCACTGTCCCCAGTTGGTGGCACCATTTGGAGAAGACCCAAAAAATACAAGGATGTGTGACCTACATAGAAAGGACCTGTCACAAAGAGGTGTGATTTTGAAGGACAACTTGTCCTGAGTTTCTCAGGTCTGTCTTGCTCTGTTTCCTGGTTATTGCGAGTTAAGAAGCTGTTTACCCATACATTCCCCTGTTCCGATGTTTGTGTCCCATCTCTGGCTGACAGTTATGGTGACAACTGACCATAGACCAAACCCTCTGAAATCATAAACTAAAATTAATTTTTTTCTCCTTATAAAGTTGTTGCTATGATCCATATTGTTCTTGAGCTAAGCGGCCTGAATTATTCCCTCGTCATACTGTTAATGCAAAGCATACAATGGTACTCAGCCTCTGCTTTACAATTGTTCATTAAAACAATGGTATCTTAGAACTCTTTACAGGATATGAAGCTGTGCATTGAAAATGCTTTCCCTGCCGGGCAGTGGTGACACACATCTTTAATCCCAGCACTGGGGAGGCAGAGGCAGGCGGATTTCTGAGTTCGAGGCCAGCCTAGTCTACAGAGTGAGTTCCAGGACAGCCAGGGCTATACAGAGAAGCCCTATCTCAGAAAAGAAAGAAGAAAGAAAGAAAGAAAGAAAGAAAGAAGAAGAAAGAAAGAAAGAAAGAAGAGAGAGAGGGAGGGAGGGGAGGGGAGGGGAGGGGAGGGGAGGGGAGGGGAGGGGAGGGGAGGGGAGGGGAGGGGGGAGGGGAGGGGAGGGGAGGGGAGGGGAGGGGGAGGGAGGGGAGGGGAGGGAGGGAGAGGAGAAAGAAAGAAAGAAAGAAAGAAAGAAAGAAAGAAAGAAAGAAAGAAAGAAAGAAAGAAAGAAAGAAAGAAAATGCTTTCCCTGTCTGTATCATAGGTACATTCCCCTAAAGCCCCATAGATCACCAAGAGGGTATTGATGATAAAGTACATGTAGCAGGAGAGTATAAATTCTATAACATCCTAGTTAGCCATCAGAACAGCAGGGTGGTTGAAGTGTGGAACTCAATACAGAGTGATGAACCTTCCTCATATGATGGCCTCCAATGAGCCCATTATGCAGAGGATCGGAGCAGTCTGTAGAACTAGGGCCAGTGCCTGACTGAAGCACACAACCAACAATCACAGGGTAGAACTCCTCTACCACAAGTCACTGCACTAAAATCCAGACAAAACACAAGACTCATGGAGGTGTCCCAGCTGAAACTCAGAGCCCAGTGCCATGTAACAGGGTGCCGAAAATTATACTCTTGTCCCTAAATGCTAATTACCACAAAGATTCAGCTTAGATCAGGGAAATCCAATAGAGGTTTGCTGGCAAGTTAGCAAATGGAGCATGAAGCCCCATGGCTAAAAGCACGTGTCCACTAGCAGGCAGCAGCTCAAAGCGTATGCCCACCATCAGGGAGCAAAGCCACACAGCAAACAGACAGCAGGTGAAGAGTTAATGTGGAAGTGGTCTGGCTTAGGGTGGTCCACCCTAATTCACGTGCTCTACTCACAGCAGTGGTCATTCTGTGGCAGTCCTTTAAGAGTAGAATTACTATATCCTTTAACCCTGACAGAGAGAGAGAGAGAAGAGAGAGAGAGAGGGAGAGGGAGAGGGAGAGGAGAGAGAGAGAGAGAGGGGGGGGAAGGAGGGTTGAAACTGAAGATATAACAGATCTACTTGGAGAGAATTAAAAATACTGATATTATGGAGGCTCTTAGGAACAATAAAAAAGGACAACCAAGTTGGTAAAAGATGTCTGTAATGAAAAAATATAGTTTGGTTTGGTTTAGTTTGGTTTGGTTTAGTTTGTTTTTGGTTTGGTTGTAGGTCGGTTGGTAGGCCAGAAGAATTGGTGGGGAAGTTCTTTTGGTTAAATATAGGTATGTACTGATCAAGTAGACCAAGTAAGATTGGTGAGGACCTACAGCAGGCTAATGGATATAGGTTGTGCACCAAGTGTCACCTAATTCAATCCGAGACCAATGGTGGAGGGAAACTCTGCAATTAGTGCTTCCCTCATCCTTCTCTCTATCTCATCCTATCTCACATGTGCAAGACAAACCCACCACACAACCGACTACACACACACTAAAGGAATGAAAATTTTAAAAGAATGTGTGAACTTTCTTGCTCATTTACTCAGATGGGAGGCAGAAAGAGAAAGGCTTAAATATAGTCAATTAAAAAACATCAAAACTGGACCCAAACTATGTATTAAACATAGTCTAAGGACCTTAAATTAAGCACTTGTAAAAGTCTCTTGGTTTATTGAGTGATCATTTTCCTTCCATGTCTTAAAAAGATTGTCTAAGAGATCTATCCTTTGAGTCCCTGAATCACCAGAATTTTTCCATGTGCCAGGAGGAAAGATTTAAACTCTAGATGTACAAGTGATGAATGGTTAGAGAAACACCTTCGGGCTTCAGCATAGTAAAAGGCAGGGATTTAAAATCCTAAAAATTGATTTATTCTGTTTTCATGCTAGATGTAGGAAACTAGTCTACAGCATTTTTTTTCTCTCCTGCAAAAAGAAAGATTTTTTATTCTAAGAGAAAAAATAAAAATCATGATGTGGGGGTCGGAGAGAAGAGAAAGAAATGGGAAGAGAGGGAGAAAGGAAGAGACAACAGAGAGGGAGACAGAGGGGGAATGAGAGAGGGGAAAGAGGCCAGGCGGTGGGTGGTGGCGCTCGCCTTTAATCCCAGCACTTGGAGGCAGAGGCAAGTGGATTTCTAGAGTTCAAGGCTAGCCTGTCTAACAGAGAGGAAAGAGGGAAGGGAAAGAGAGAGGGATCAGACGGATAACCAGCCTTCAGGGACTGCGCGAAGCTGACGCTTTCCGGCCTAATTGTTTTTTTGTTTTGTTTCTTCCCAAACAGGTTAAAAAGATTCCTTCTTAATCAATGAACCCAGCTATCTGGTCAATTCAACTTAGTTATTAAGAAGAAAAACCCAGTAAGGTGACTGTGTTCTGACAGTCATGTCAGAGAAGATACTTCACTCTGAAAGAAGTGATCACACGAAATCTGGTAGGGAAAAGAAAATGGCCATGTTTGTTAGTAAATGTTGCTTTTCAAATCCTCTCGGAAGATTTCTCACTGTGTGGAAACTTTGGGTAGCATCGGAAAAGAAAATACATTAGCCCTTGAAGTTGTGTTAAGGTTTCGTCAAAGTCACTTTTAAAACACGCCTTTCCATCTGAAAGTAGAAATGGCGCTGGTCACCAGCTGAGGGCTTCCAGCAGGGAGCCTGCTGTGGCATCTCAAAAGGGGAGATGCATCCAGGCACTGCTGTCAAGCCTGCCTGGAAATAAAGACATTCGCCAGGGGTGGGATCTGGAAAATGTTCACAGAAGTCCCAAAGGTAATTAATTCCTGGAGAAAGCACCTCCATCCATTAGGAAAGACGGAAACCTGCTCAGTGGACCCGCTCTTCAGAAACCTTTCTTATAAATTCTTCCCAAGCCTAAGTTTAGAAACCTCTACTCTGTCCAGTAACAAACAATATAAGCAGATATATACTATATGTTTTCATATCTTTGATTAGGTTTATTACAAGATGTTTTATTGAGAAATGTTGATTTTAGTTCTTTAAGAGTATAGTAGAATTTTGCAATCAGTCTATCTGGACCCGGTGTTTGTTTGTTTGTGTGTTTGATTGTTTTGTGTGTGTTGTGGTGGTGGTTTCTTATTTTTTATTTATTTATTTTAAATCAGGATTTTCCTTTCTGCTTCAAACTTGTTGCTTATTTCAGGTCTTTTAAAATTGTTTATTTCACTTTGGTTTAACTTTGGTAAGTAGTGTGCCTCTAGAAATTCATCAATATCCCTTGAATATTTCAATTTGGCAAAATATGGGTTTTTAATGTGCATCATTATTTTCTGAATTTCATGGGTAGCTCTTGAAATCTTTTCCCTAGTCCCTTCTTTAATTATTATTATTTATTATTATTATTATTTTAAGGTTACCATTGTAAATGTGTTTCATAACCTTGGCCATGGTTTTCAATGGTACATTTTGTATTTTGAGGATCATTTGCCTGGCTTGTTTTGTGTGTTTGTATTGGTATACAAAAAAAAAAAAAAAACCAATGAATTTTTACCTTTTTGCCTTGCATCTTGCCACATGGCTTGTCAGGGCATGGAGGTCTTTGAGCTCACAGATAAGCACCAAGGGAATCCAAATATTAAACACACAGGAAAGAATTGCATAACCTGTTACTGCCCAGAAGGCTGGGAGCAGACATGTTTAATAGCCCAGTCACCTTTGCTCTATCTGAGTGATTAGAGACTTTCCTGTCACCGTATCTACCCCCAGAACCTTTTAGTACATTTGTTTTTTCAGTCAATCTATAAAGCCTATCTTTAGAAATTTTGCAATGAGTTACAACATGGCAGCACCTGATCTGTACTCGGCTTACATTGTTCCCCAGAGAGATTTATGTGTATTTTCTTGTAAAGACAAGATTGAGTTAATTATCACAGATAATTTACCAAATTCTACTGTGCTTAAAGATGTGCCTAAAATAAACTACTTGCAGTCAGAATCCAGAAGTCTGAACCAACACTGGCTACTGAGCCATGTTGGACTGAACTGCCTTTTTGTCTCCTGTGGATTGCCACTGATGTCTGTGGTGGTCGTAGAGACCCCTGTAAACTGGTGCCTAACATGTGGGACATGACCCTTGAGAAGGTAAAAACATTTCCTGAAAACAGAAGCAGAGGGTAGGAGTTTGGTCCATTGCCCAAGGAGTCATGATGGTAAGTGAGACAGTGAAATAGTAGGTTTCTTCTCAGTCCTCCGAGGCAAAGTATCCCATACAGCTATTAAGATCAGTGAAATGAATTATTCAGAGAAACAGCTCTAAAACTTTGTATAAGTGACTGTAAAATTCAATCCTTGGCTTCCTGAACAAGGAACATTGATGCTGAAAATTGGAAACACATAGAAGAAGCTAATATAAAAAGAGTCTATAAAGGGGACATAAAATTCTTGTCCACTGTTTCCCAATCTGGACAGCAGTAATGCTAGGATCCCCTTTAGGAGGGCCATAAGGATCCTCAAAACACATCTTGGCAAGGGATGAGGCAGGCTAGAGGCTGAATTGCTGCAGATCTTTGCCTTTGCCCAAGGAAAACACTGGGCTCAGGAATGGCTCTTCCGTGGGGAAAAAAAAAAAGTAAGCAGGCCCAACTTCTAGTACAGGAACAATTGCAACATAGATATACAGAAGCTTCAGTCAGTGCTTGGAAATTTTGTAACTCATAAAAAGGCAAAGACTAAGCTTCAACTGTTACATGATTTCAGGGACATAAATGCTACCATGAAAACAATGGAGGTCCTCCAGCCAAGGCCGAGGACATTACATTATTATATTTAGTTTAAAATAAACTGCTTCTCCTCTATTCTTTTACATCCTTATTATAAGGAACATTTTTGCATTCCCTGTTCCTACTTTAAACAATCTACCCTCAAGGACTCTATTATTAAGGAAAAGTTTTACCACCTGGGATTAAAACACAGCACCATTTTATGTCAATGTTATGTACATAAAGCACTTAAATTGGTGCTGGTTAAATTTCCCAAGGTGTTAATCATTCATTATATGGATGATCTTCTCCTTCTGTTCATCCAATCAATACTTTAAAAAAAAAAAAAAAAGCAACATTTAAAAATTACTCCAGAGAAAATACAAAAGCCATCACCATGTACTTATTTAGGATATCAACAACAAATTTACCATCATCTTCTCAGCTTAAAACTTCCTAAACAATTACCCTCGGTTGTGGGGTCCTGGCAAGTGTCAGATAGGAAATTGAACTGGGCAAAGAGATAAGAATGGCTCAGATTGACACAGGAGGTTCATGGTCAACAGATTTAAAACACAGTACAATTTGGGAAGATGTTTCCAGGCGACAATCAATCCAGTCAGTCCATTTCCAAGTGCACAACAAAACTTAAGGTGTGAATACATAGAAACTCTTTTACAAACTACATTTGACCAAATCTAGTGTGATCTCCAGCCATAGCGTAAAAGTAATCCAGGCAATAAAACACATCTGATCTCTCTCCTAAGGATGGGTAATGGTCTAGGGAGGGAAGAGTCTGGGATAATCTTTTTGAGGAATTTGGGTGAGGTCTACCTCTATAGCAAAAGGTGGGTAAGGCCTATCTCTACGGATAGCAAAGAGGTCACCAGGTTGTTAACAAAATCCATTATCAGCTTTCTGGATGGGAAAACAGGTAATTAATTTCTTCCATTGAGAAGAGGCCCCCGTGTTTTAACATTTGTGGTTTCTTCTTTACTCATGCCTACTAGAATTTACATATCAGCAGGTAATAATATCATAGAACACTATGAATGTCATAATTCTCCACAATGATCTGTATGCAACTCCTTACTTATAAGAAATTATAGATGTGATAGTGATGAGAAGGCCGTGTCCTCAACAACTTACTGGTAAAGAGTCTACAGAAATCACTGTGCAATTAAATAAAGTATGTATTGATTACTTGTTCAGTACTGATAATAACTGGCAGGTAGCATTAGCATGTTACAGCGACTGTAGATAATTTTTATATTAAAGATCCCCTTTTAGGATTTTTTTTTTTGAAGATACTCCATAGATATTTACTAAAATTACATCTTAAATCCTATTGCTGTCATTTTTAATGTGTCTACAGATGGCTCTTCAGAAGTACAAGGAGCTTATGTTTTATATACAATTTCCACATCTTCCACAAAACACTGCCTTCTTGCTTTTCATAGATCATTTTCAGCTGGTGGTGGAGGTCACAGAGACCCCCAACCGAAAGCGTTCATCAATTCTGAGTTTTTCTGAATTCTTTATAGAGTCTTTCATATAGAAGTCATTCAGCTGCAAATAATAACACTTTTTTTTTTTTTTTTTTACAGCTCTGCAACCTGGAAGAGACAAGAGACCAGCTGAGTTGTGTGAAAGAGGCTCAGACAAACCAAGCTGCCTGGAAGAGACACAAGAGCCTCTTTAGTTTGCCAAGCTGCCTGCAAGTTGCTCAGTAAGCTCTGTGTTTCTAAATTTGTAGGCAGTCCCTTGATGAGACTGGCTTTACTGATACATTTGACCTTGAGTCGTTTCTGTTCCTGTGAGTAACTCTTTCCCCATATACTACTGTTACAGCACTAATAAAACTCACTGGTTCACTAAATTTGGACTTGGTGGTATCATTACTTTTGTATGTCATTGGCTTCATACCTCGGGACAGTAGGTATTTATTCACATCTCCTGGAGAATAATATAACAAAATATAATTGGCAACCAAGACAAAGAACCAACAGAACTAAATAGGACTTTGGGGAAAATAGTTGTACTGTATTTTACATGAGTAGCAAGGCATGCAACTGAGGTGGAACAGCCTGAGTGTGGCGCACCCAGGGAGTGATCTATATATACTTTATATATATAGATATATTTATATATTTATATAGATAGATATAGATACCCTAAAAAAATTAAATCATTCAGACAAATTTTTGTGGTCTTTGAGAATAACACATAAGGAATGAGAGTATCATCAGGTGACCACAGAGGTTTCATGACTATTGCTATGTGTAGTTGAAACAAAAAGCTGTGCCTAAGGTCAAGATGACTATTCATTGGGAAGTTGCTTGTGTATGAGGAAGTAAGATGGAGATGCTGACTTCCTGTTTCTTACAGTTGCCAGGATATAAGAAAGAAAGTTAGATCTTGGAACCCACTGGAGGAATCTGCAAGTGAGGAGGAAGTAAGAATGATGATTGTAACAAAACACACACCTCAGGAGAACCCTGCAGTAGAAAAGGAGAAACAGTAATCTGTTATTCAACATGCGTTATGGCAGCCCTAACCATGGTGCGGTACAAGAGACTATCATTAACATGGACTACTAGCGCCTAAGCTTCCTGAGTTGAAAAGGATTTTAAACAAACAGTACAAGAGCTTCTCACTGCATAGCTTGTGAGGCTATAACAGGGTATGGGTGCAGATAGGAGCAGTCTATGTGCTACAGAAGCAGTAAACATGGGCAATACAACCACCAATCGCTCCCTGAGATGGAGACCGGAAGTGGTACTAGAGGATTCATTTCCAGTGGAACTGTCTCCTGCGAGTCATATTGGGAGGTCAAGTACATGAAGAACTACATTTTGTTTCTTTTAGATGGTCCAGCTTAGTGGAATAAAACCCTTTAAAATTTTGTCCTAAATGGTTTTCTGAATTTCACTGGTATGTGTTTGTGGTGGTTTGAGGTGGAATGGCCAGCATAGGCTCATATATTTAAATATATGGCCTTCAGTTAGTGCAACTGCTTTGGAAAGTATTAGGAGGTTTGGTATTGTTGGAAGAGTTGCATCCACTAAGAGTGGCTTTGAGGCAGGCGGTGGTGGCTCACTCCTTTAATCCCAGCACTTGGGAGGCAGAGGCAGGCGGATTTCTGAGTTCAAGGCCAGCCTGGTTTACAGAGTGAGTTCCAGGACAGCCGGGCTACACAGAGAAACCCTGTCTCGAAAAACCAAAAAAAATAAAAAAAAAAATGTAAGAAAGAGTGGGCTTTGAGGGTTCAAAATGACTTGTGTGGTTGTCAGTGTTCTCTCTTTCTGTCATCTGTCTGTCTATCGATCAATCTAGATATCATCTATCTATCTATATCTGCCTATCTATCTCTATCGTCTCTATCTCCCTCTGTCTCTTACTTATGGCCAAGATGTAAGCTCTGAGCTATTTCTGCCACTACGACTTTTCTCTATCTATGGACTATAACCTGAACTGTAACCCAGATTAAACATTTTCTTTTATAAGTTGCCTTTGTGTTGGTGTTTTGTTACATATCTGACACTGCTTAAGAACCTGAGACCAGACAGGTCATAGCCTAGAGTAAAAAACTCATACTGTTTGGCTACATATCGACATAGTGCTATGCCCTCAGATCTGATTTTTTGCTTAAACCTAATCAGAGAAACTGCTTCTTGTCGTAGATGGTAATTAACAGAGAGACCAACAACTGTGCAATGTGATGAGAAGGCGAGGCTGTGGAGCACCCAGCCATAGAACACCAGTCATGAATAAGATGACTCCAAGGAAACAGCATCTTCCAAACCCACCAGGACTGATACACATATAAACTCATAGAGACAGTGGCGGTGGCTTAGGTCTGTTCAGGTTCAAACCTGATAGGCTTCTAGAACTAAAAAGGTGAGTAGACATCTAGTCCTACCCCTAACCAAGAATCGATTTGCAATTGAGACCTACTGGCCAAAAGAAAATCTGTTTCCTTCAATGGAATGTCCTTTTATACATCAACCACAAATCAGGCAGGCGCCATGTCCAGGAATAGTTTGCCAACACAAAATGAATTCCATGATTTTGAAGGGGGTGCTATTTGTTTCAATTTTTGTCATTTGCTTGTTTATTATGATTTTTGTTTTTGTGATTTTATTTTTATTTTTAAAAGAGAGGAGGAGAGAGAACATAAAACTGAGTCGATAGGAAGTTGGGGAGGTACTGGGAGAAGCTGGGGAAGGGGAAAATATAATCAAAAATATATTGTATACATTTTTTTAATAATTACTTTGGACTGTTTTAATGTTTTCTTTTTCCTGTCTATTTTTATTAATTTGGTTCTTCTCTGTCTTTTGATCATTTTGACTAAGGGTTGATTGGTCTTGTTTTTATTTTCAAAGAAATAATTCTTTGTCATTGATTTGGGGGGTTGTTTACATTTCATTAATTTCTACACTGATCTCAGGGTTTACATTAACTGAGTTTAGGTTTGGCTTGTTTATATTCTTGAAGGTCATGTAGTATATTATTAAGCTATTTATTTGAAATCATCTGGATTTATTTGAAATCCACTATTTAAAAAAAAAAATGTAGGCATTAGCATTTGTCATCTTCCATCTTAGGACTGATTACCCCACAGGTTTGGTAGGAAGTGTTTCCATTTTCATCTGATTCTAATGTGATTTTAATTCCTTATTGATTTCTTTGATGACATATCCATCACTCAATAGTATGTTGTTCAATCTCCATGAGTAATTTCTCTTATTATTGACTTTTTTTGTTTGGTTCCATTATGGTCATCTACAAGAAATTATCTCAATGTTCCTACACTTCCTGCATTTGGATCCTATTATACGATACAGTTTAACAACATTCCATGGGAAGCTAAAAAGAACGTGCATTCTTCGGAGTTTGGATGGAATGTTCTGGAGAGGGCTGCAGCGTCCATTTGATACCCAGTGTCATTTCATTGAGTAATTACTATTTATGTTTTTAGGAATGGCCTGCACTGAGTAGGGTACAGAAGTCACCCTCTGTTACTGACATGGAGATTAATCTGTGTCTTTACCACCAGATATCTGTATGAGGATATTTGCTGGGCTCATGCTGACTGTATGTAAATTTAAAACTGTAATGGCATTTTGATAAATTGTTGACTCAATCAGTATGAAGCGCCTTTATATTTACCAATTAATTTGGTCTTGAAAACATCCTCTATCACATATTAGACTAATGACACTTAGAAAAAATATTTTTAAGAGTTGGAGAAACAGCTCAGCAGTTAAGAATGCATACTATTCTCCTATAGGCCCCAAGTTTGGAGAAAGATACTGGGAAAACCTTGATTTGGCACTTAAGTATAAAAGTAATATGATGCCATCTTTAAAAACATCAGAGAAATATGAGATTTCATTTTAAATATCCTGCTTGTCAGAGGCTCAGTGGTCCCAGGTCCTCCATGAACCAAACTGTAGGGAAAGTCAGAACAGGGGTCATGGTACTAGAGATGAAAACCAAGCCATTAGAATACCTCCAGACTGTGGGAAAGAGACAGTAATACCCTGAAATACTCAGAAAGGTGGAAACCTGATTAGAAACAGATCCTGGCCCCTGGAGGAATGCCCAGAGATGTGACCAGCATCTTGGACCTGACTATGAAGGATCACCACCCATTGACAGGAGAAATGTCTGTTCATGTCCTTTGCTCACTTTATTGATTGGATTATTATTTTGTTTGTTAGCGGGTTTTTTTTAGAGTTTTCTATCTCTTCCAGATGTTAATCTCTTGTCAGACATAAGATTTTCAAATATTTTCTCACATTCTTTGGCTTGTCTTCTTGCTCTTATAATGTATTTTGATGTACCAAATTTCAATTTTCATAAAGTCTAATCTATCTGGCTTTGTTTTGTCTCCTTCAAGTATGGTGCCAATTTAAGAAGTCATTGAAAAATCCAGAATCACGAAGCTTCTGCTGTGTATTTTCTAAGAGTTTTATAGTTTGAGGTCTTAGATTTGCCGTCCACTTTAAATTTTTCCATATATGGTATTAAGCTTATCTTTTGGATGTGAATATCCAACGACTTAGAACCATTGATCTAAAAGACTTTCTTCCCACACCGAATCCCTTTGGTACCATTTCCAAAAAACCATCTAACCATCTGAGAAGGCTGATTTTTGTACAACGTTTCATTTTATTGCATTTGTGTGTGCATTTGTCCGATACCAATACTATATTTTTTGTAGAATTGAAATATGTATCCTCCATCTTTGTTTTTCTTATTAATCATTGTTTGTATATTTGGATTAAATGTAAGTACTGAAATTGGCATCCCTTTATGGTTTTATGTCAATTAGAAGCCCACTGATCAACTAAATGTTTCAAATTAAAATATTTCAAATATCAAGAAGAGATAATAATGTCTTTGAATAAAAAAAAGACATGTTAGTATTAAGCAGGAAATGGAGTTGCAGAATCTGAGGAAATGTATTTTGAGGAGGAAGACATGAAGTCTGAGTGCAGAGAAGACGAGATAAAATGTAAGGCAGAAGGAGCCATCTGGGAGAATTTGGAAGACAGCAACTCACTTCCCTCTCTGTTTCCAGGGAAACATCATGCAGGAGGAGCCATTTAGGATTTGAAATATGGTAGCATTCTAAAATATGGTGAGAACAAGACAGGGACACTAGGCAAACTGTGATAGATTGGAAATGAGCTGAGGCTGGGAAGTCTGAATATATATCCCATGTGAAGGAGACTGGATGCTGTCAGAACATCAGATTCGAGAGAGTTACAGGGACTTAGTCTTTTTTTCTGAAGACACTGGGGGAATCTTCAAATCTGCCTCAGAGCAGAGTACATAGTTCTGTTCACTTTGCTCCATTTTTATTTTCAGAAGAAAAGGTATGTGCACTGTGATATAAGAGACGTGAAGACGACAAATGAGTGTCACCTCTGCATGGTTAAACAGAAGTGTTTTCACTTTCTTAAAAGTTATTATATACAGGATCCATTATGCATAGCCTAGGCTGGGCTCAAATTTATGATCCCCCTGCATCTGCCTCTCACATACAGGGATTTTAGGTGTGCACCATGAAGCCAGGCTTCTAAATTTTCCACAAAGTGTTACTACTTTAACAAAGAAGAAGAAACGATAAGTTGTTGTGGTCACAGAAGTATTTACTACAGGAACGACCCAAGTGAGTGTGCTAGGAAGGTTAACGAGCCCTGAGTGCACAAGCACACGGAGACAGAAGCATTGGCTCCTGTAAGGCAGGGCCCAGTTACATATCTAAGAGCAAGTAAGAGGATCCAAAGACGGTGCCACTTCTTTCCATTTCACCCAGCTGTTGGCAGCAGCTATATCCCCTGTCCCCTAATTCAAAAACAGAGAAAGAGCCAAACTACATAAAAAAAATGCAAAATCTATAAAAAGTAAAACGTGGCTATAGTGTATCCCCTTTACATAATTGGTTTTAACAACTCACATTCTATTCTAACAGTATTCCTTGAGAAGTGATATAAAAGTTCCAAATTCTGAGATGCTTTCTTTGGAGACATACATAGAGTTACAGGGGCTTGGTCTTTTTTTCTGAAGACATTGAGGGAATCTTCAAATCTGCCTTAGAGCAGAGAACATAGTTCTCTATTCATTATTGTCCCCTATTTTTATTTTCAAAAGAAAAGGTATGTACACCGTGATATATGAGACCATGAAGATGACAAACAGGGTTACCTCTGGATGGTTAAACAGAAGTTATCACCCTCCATCACATAAGGGAGAAATGAACAACATAGAAGAGGGAGACCCTCAAAACTGTCTGGATGGAATGATCCCCAAGACCTTATATATATATTAAAGTCTGGACCCCCAAGACCTTAAGAAATGACATATTCATATGGGTCACATAAATACAAGCTTTACCCTTGTACAAACAGACACCAGGAGCTTGATCTCTGTGATAAGGACAGAGCAGGAAGACATCTGTCTGTTACAGGGAGGAGAGTCCTTGCCAGAGCTTACTCATGCTACACCATTGTCTGAAACTTCTAGCATCCAAAACTATGGAAAAGTTATATCTGTTGTTGAGGCTAGCCAGTCTGTGGTACTTGTTATGGGAACCCAAGTCCTCTAAGAAAACTTCCTTCCCCTCAGTTCCTTCTGTTCCCATTGTCTGCACCTGTTAAAGGGGAGAATTATGTCCATCTGAATTCTAGATAAGGTTCAAACTCTACATTGCATGGCTATTGCATGAATATCTGGAAGCTAGAAGCCTCTTGTCAGAAAAGTGTTATGTATGTATTCATCTCTCAGTCATAAAAAGGAAGCAAGTAGCTACCATATCCTAACCATGCTACCAAGCCCAAAATGCCAAGCACAAAGTCGCAAAGCTCTATGATAGTCAGGGTACAATATATCAGGATAGACATGTATCTAAACAAACTTAACAAGTAAAATGTACACTACTGTCATGGTGCATGGGGAAGATGTGGTTCCTGCATCTGGGAAGGACAGATATACTAAGACCTCCTAGGTCCAGGAACTTGAGAGAAAACGAGATCTCCACAAATGAGAATCACCTTAGATTCTTCAGAGGAAATAGTGTGATGCTGATCCCAGTATATGTCAGGGAAACACTAAGCATCGTGTCTGTGCATGCATGTGTGCATATGCATGTGTGTACATGTATGCATGCATCTTTCCACGTGTGTATATGTGTACATCTTTGTATGTTCATGTGTCAAAGGCATTAGAGGTTATAAATGTGGAAGCAAATGAGTAGACAAGCAAGTTGAGTGTGAGTTAGAAAGGAGGGTGACCCTTGCATAAAAGCCTACCGAGATTCTGTTTTAGGCTACTCGTGGTAATCTTTAATGTATTTTTATTGGCTCCTTGAGTATTTTGTACAATGTGTTTTGATCATATCCATCTCCTTCCAGAAACTCTTCCTAAATCCAATTCCCTTGCCCTACTCACCCAATTTTGTACCCTCTTGTTTTGTTGTGGTTAGTTTTTGTTGTTGTTATTGTTGTTGTTTTGTTGACACCAAGGACAATTTGTCCTGCCCAAATACTCTTAGATGTGTCATTTCCATTGGGAGCATGATCAAAGGTTATTCTGTTAGAGCAAACTCACCCTCCCTCTCCCAGCATCTTACAGTTGCCAATAGCTTCTCAGCTAGAGCTAGACTGTGCCCAACCCCCTCTCCATGCTGGAATTTGGTCGTTTGCACAGGTATTGTGCATGCTGTCACAGTACTGAGATCATATGTGTAAATGTCATATTGTATTCAGAGAACATTGCTTCTTTGTATTCATTAATCTCGCTCTGGCTCTTACAATCTTCCTGAGCCTTCTTCCACAATAACCGGAAGAAGGTATAGTATGTGTGATCCATTTAGGGCCAAGGGTTCTGTAGTCTCTTAGCCTCTGCACCTTGGCCAGTGGTTTGTCTCTGGGTTGATTGCTGCCTACTGAAAAAGAAGCTTCTCTAATGAGGTTTGAGAATGCATGATCTATGTGCATAATGGTGAGTCATTAGGGGTTGGCTTAATACTATGTCCATTTAGCAAATTAATAGTGAGTGCTCACAGCTATTTTTAAGAAAGGACTTGAATGATCTAATCTTTATTTTGAAAAAAAAAAAAAAAAAGGCCTCTAGAAAAGAAGACAATACCTAACATGGAGAACCTAGATTAAAGAAAATTAACAAGAAAACTATGCTAAAGAAATGAACGAGGGAGGGTGAACAATGTCATGGACACTTGGAAGCATATATTTGTAATTTATACATTTATGATAGGGTGGGGTGTTTTTTCACTCACTCTGTATCCCTGAAAAAGGTAAACCAAGCAACAGATGGAAGGTTTACCCCCAGTGAGAGTGAGAAGGCAAGTCCTGCTGAAATTCAGTGTCTCCATTGCTGAGAATGCTGGGAACCCTGGGGGTGTTGAGAGGAGAGGGGTAACAGATGCCCAGTAAGGCTAAAAAATCTAGTATCCAAAAAAGAAAAAAGCAGAAAGGAATTTTATAATTTAGCATTTTATATTGAAAGCAATGTAAGATGAGAACTCACAATCGTCACTTGTGATTAAAGTAATTCATATTATACAAAGAAGTGAACGTTCTTAGAGGAATCACGTGAAGGGATTGAGAGACTCAGTTATTAGGTAGGTCATAAAGAATGTGAAGCCCCCCAGGATATGGACCTGGACTGGAGAAATGAGGCAGACTTCAGGAAAGTGCTGTCACCCTCAGAGATATGTACAAAGAAGTTGCAGGCCCCAAGATAATGGTCCAAATGAATAAGGAAGTTCTGATTTGAGCCATTTCAGCAGTGTCATGCATGGTACAGAAAACAGCCTGACAGCATATAGGGAAAACAGAAAAAAGTGCGGGCCCCATCTTGTGATCGTATCATGTGTCTGATACCAAGTCTGGTATCCTCTTGCCAACCCCAGGACTAGGGCAGCAATGATTCTGGAAACTTGCTCTTTGGTGATCCCAACAATCTTACTCTGCCCTCTGAAGTCAGCTTACTTCCCTGTATCCCTAGGGAAATCCCTGCAGCAAAGTTCTTCCTCTATCACAAGAAATACATTTCTGATATTTGACACCTTCGGAGTCTTCTTCCTGTAAAACTCAGGATTCTTTGTCTGAGGCCTGGATATTTGATATATTGAGTCTTTAATACTATCAGTGATCCATCTCTTGGTTACTTCTCCTAACTCCACTGGGTCTCTTGAGTCCCCGTATTCTTCTGTTCCATAATTCCTTTCTCACCCTCATTAAATTGACCATCCAACACAGAAGCTTGATCTCCTCCCCTGCATTTCTCAGAGTCCACCCTGAGTCACTTTCTGCATCCTTCACCTCCAAAAATGGAAGACATCTAGATTGTTTTTTCAAATCCATTCTCAAGTGTGATTTCACCCTCTAACTCCTTTCTCAGGTACTTCCAATTTTTCAAGTCAATTAATATTATTTATTAGGACATGAGCTCCTCAGGTTAAGAATTATGCAGAGATACAGCTTCATCGTCATGATGTAGAGTTTCCTCAATTCATCTTTCATTTTATGGATCCTAAAACACAGGTACATCCATGTTGCAGTTAAGACAAGGGTATTGTCTTATTTTCTTTGTGTTGTTGTGATAAAACCATGACCAAAAGCAACACAGGGTGGGAAAGGTTTATTTAAGCTTAAAGTTTATAGTACATCATTGGCAAAACTCAGATCGGGAACTCAACGAGGGAACCTGAAGGCAAGAACTGAAACAGGAAGCCATGGAAGGATGCTGACTACTGGCTTTCTCCCCAGGGCTTGCTCAGATTGCTTTCTTACACAATCCAGGACTGACTTCTCAAGAATACCCGTTGCTGGGCCTTCTCGAATGAATCACTAACTGAAAAAATGTCCCACATACTTGCCTTCAGGCCAATTTGGAAGAAGGAATTTATCCATCAATATTCCCCTCTTCCCATATATATCTTAGGTTTGTGTCAGGTTGTCAAAAATTAACTAGCACAATTGATCTCTCATCAACCTGACACACAAGCACATCAGTATGAAACCATAACCTTTTCTTTATTTGTCTCCCAAAGTACACGTTGATGTTAAAGTCACAGTTTAAAATATAAGTAACATTAAGTCCTACATTCTTTTTAAAAAAAAAAAAAATCTCAACACGTCAAATGTCCAAGTTCTCTTTAAAAATACCCAAAGTCCCTTTCAAGGTCTCTCAACCATGGGCTCCTATAAAATCAAAAGTAAATTGCCTAATTCTTCTAACAAAGGGTAATAATCAGAGTTCAGTCACAATCAAAGCAAAGCTATCTCCAACAGTGTTAATCACTTAATGTCTGACATCTGAATCTCACAATCGTCTGGGTGCTAATAGGCTTGGGCAGCTCCACTTAACCACACACTTGTTTGTCCATAGTATACACAACTTGTCTTATAGGCTCAGGCCAATTTCATTCCATAGCTGCTGTCAACCTTGGCGATTCGTCATTCCACAGTCATGGCATCTCCAATATGCTGAGGTCTTCACAGAAATCAACTTCACCATGTCTCAACTTTTTACTATGACCCCTTCGGCCCTGAGACTTACACTAGAATTGAGGCTACACTTTCGGCAACGTCCTCTCCTGGCCTCTCATGAGGCCAAGCCTCACCATCTTGACATGATTGCTGCATGCCTTCAAAACCACTACCACTTAGGAGTCTCTGACACATTACCAAGTTCAGCTGTCAACATAAGATGCAGCCCTGGCACACCCTGGACCACAGCTTCTGTGCACTGACCCTGAGAAAATACTCCAATAAGATTTCAGCCCAATGTCGTTGATCTTTTCTTAATCACATCTGATTTCTCAGCCACAGCTAATGAGCATTGATTATCCCAATAAAACAGAGGTTTAGAGCCGGCGGTGGTGGCGCACGCCTTTAATCCCAGCACTTGGGAGGCAGAGGCAGGCGGATTTCTGAGTTCGAGGCCAGCCTGGTCTACAAAGTGAGTTCCAGGACAGCCAGGGCTACACAGAGAAACCCTATCTCGAAAAACAAAAAACCAAAACAAAAAAAAAAAAAAAAAACAGAGGTTTAACTTCAGAGATTATGGTCTCTTGTTAGCTGTTGCTGAGTTTCAACTCCAGTTGACAAGAAAGCACAGGTTCTTAATTCAAAATTCACATGAATGACCCTTTGAGGGACTGTCAAACTTCCCTCTAAAAGTTCCTAAGTCAGGCCTTTATCATATGTACTGCCCTCAGCAATCTTCCAAGTAACCACAATAGCTCGCTCATTAAGCTCTGAATACTCACTCACCTTCCCAGCCCAAAGTTCCAAGCACTTCCACAGTCTGCTCAAACAGCATGGCCATGTCTGTCACAGCAATATTTCATAGTCCTGGTACCAATTTTGGAGCCAGTTTGGTTTGGTTTGCTATGATAAAACTATGACCCAAAGCAACTTGGTGCAGTCAGGACAGGAACTCAAGTCAGGAACTTACACAGAAATCATGAAAGTTTGCTGACTACTGACTTGCTCATGAGTGATTGGCTCACCCTTCCTTCTCATACAACCTAGAACCACCTTCCCAGAGTAAAATCACCAGAGTTAGGTGGGCCTTCCTATGTGTCTTAGTTAGGGTTTTATTGCTATGAAGAGACGCCATGACCAAGGCAACTTCTATAAAGAGCAACATTTAATTAGGACTGGCTTATAGTTTTAGAGGTTTGGTCCATTATCATCATGACAGGAAGCATGGCAGCATCCAGGTAGATATGACGCTGGAGAAGGAGCTGAGAGTTCTACATCTTGATCCAAAGGCAGCCAGAAGATTGACTCTTCTGCATTGGGTGGAGCTTGAGCACTAGGAGCCCCCAAAACCCACCTATATATACATCGACACACTTCCTCCAACAAGGCCACACATCCTAATAGTGTCCATTTCCATGGCCAACATATTAAAACCACAACACCGTGTCAATCACAAATCAAGATAGATGTCCCACAGACTTTCCTACAGAGCAATTTAATGGAAGCAATGCTTCAGTGAGACTACCTTTTCCCCAGTTATGTCTAGGCTTGTGTTGAGTGAGACAGGCTCACCAACACAGATGTAGAATGAGGATCAAGGAAGAAGAAGAAGAGAAAGAAGAAAGTATTCAAAATACCAACATTAAAACAATGAATGCTTCACCCAGGCTATTTCTTAACCAGAAGACAGAGCTAGACAAAAGGCAACTAACATTTGGACACTGACAGAAAGGTTAAAAAAAAACAAGGCTAGAAGAGAAAGAGTCCACTTGGAGATGCCCTCACTTTCAAATAAGATATGGTCTCAGCTGTCAGTGATCTGAAACTCACTTTGTAGACCAGGCTGCCCTTGAATTCACAGAGATTTGACTCCTAAACGCTGGGATTAAATATGTGAGCCACTGTGCCAAGTTGTACTAGTCAATTATTTGATTGTTGTTATGTTAATGTAGGAGGAAGAAAGGCTTATTCCAGCTCACACTTTCAGAGGTAACAGTCCATCCTGACAAGGTGTATGTGTGTGTGTATATATAATGTGTCTGTATGTGCGTGTATGTGTCTTGTGTGTGCATGCATATGTGTGTGTGTCTGTGTGTGCATGTGGGTATCTGTGTATGTGTGTGCCTGTGTGTGTGCATGTGTCTGTGTGTACCTGTGTGTCAGTGTGCTGTGTGTGATGCATGTGTGTGTCTGTGTGTGCATGCATGTGTGTGTGTGTGCATGTGTGTGTCTGTGTGTGCATGCATGTGTGTGTGTGTATTCGAGTGCCTAAAGCATGTAACATTAAAGAATCCAGGAAGCAAGAAACAGAAGAGCAACCACACACATGGGTAACTTTCAAATGCCCTTGGTGAGGGGATGTACCTGGCAGAGCACATCAAAGGCCAAGGAAATGAGCAAAACAAAACAAAAAAAATACAGACACTCTACCTCAAAGTTATTGCAGCCCACACCATAACAAAAAGCCTTAGTAATTCTGAAAAAAAAATCACTTGAAAGGTTTTAACCAGCTTCAGCGTGAAAATTGCAGGACTACAGAAACTCTCTTCTCATCCCACTGTACTTTTACTATCATCTGTAATTAAAAATCATTTTCCATTTTGAGGCTATTGGAATTTTATCAGACTAAGTTTTGGTCATACAGACAGTTCCATGAAGCTAATGGAATCGAGCCCCTGTTACCACTGCCAGCTCCAAGAGGCAGAGCAACACTGACTTCCACTGGCCTCAAATCTAGAAGTAGGTGTTACCCTATCCGTCCTCAGTCCCAGACCAGCAAGCTAATTTGCTGTGGCTGAATTAATGGGGGGTAGGGGGAGAAGGAAGCTGTTTCACTTAGGTTGTTTTTACAGCTTCAAGGAGCAAGACATACCTGTCAGTTCTCTCTCTTGTGAAAGAAGAGCCAGCCATGCTAACTCTGTTTTTAGAGGATAACGAGAAAAACAATCTTACATTTTGGAAACTAACCTGTGCCCCTGCTTCTCTGTGAAGCCCTCTCCCTGGTTAGTTCATCCCAAGCACTGAAGTCTCCTAACTTGCTTTGTCCTCAAATTCTACTCATGGGTACATGTCTGCTTCTGTCAAGTGTGAAGCCAGAGGGACAGGAGCCTCAAAAAAATTTCTGTTCATAGACTACCTTTGCCTTCCTGTGTCTTACCATTGAGGGATGGTCTATGGTTGCCATGGCAACAATATCTTGCAAAAATGCTGGGCAGCCTTCCAGGAGCTGAGGTTGGGAGCAGTGGTGCTAAAATACATCTGTCAGGTAACAAAGAATTCTCTGTGTAAACATTTCTGTAAGATCCGTCACCTGCACGGATCCTAAAGCAATGGGCATGGCGCAGGGCTGGAAAGCTGGATCTGGGGCTGTTGGCCTGAGACTGTCCTGTTACATATTATGGTCTCTGCTGCTCTGTTGTATGCCTCAGAATAAGGGCAAGACTCCTCCAAAATAGATGATGCTGGCTCTAACCTTGGGGAGCCTTTGCCTAAGGTTCATCTAGGATTTAAAGTCACTTCCTCATATTTCCCTTCCATGCCATCTCTAATAAGTAAGTTCCTTGTTCTGAATTCACTGTTCCTATTAAAGCTATTCCATTATTATATTTTATATACATTTATTATATAATCGGTTATTAACAATGCTTACTTAAATATGAGTAACTAAGCATCCAAGTTGAGCTTCTCATCCCAAAATAAAAAACCTCTGTCAGCTCTACGGTGACAATTAGGGGTAAAGTGTTTGCCACACAAGCGTAAGGATTCCCAGCCCCCACATAACATCAGGGTGTGGTGGCGCATCTATTTGAAACCTTAGCACTTAGATGGGCAGAGGCTGATGATTCCCCAAAGCTCACTGGCCACCTATTGTAGCCAATCACAGAGCCCTGGGCTCAGTGACCCTGTCTCCAAAATTAAACTGGAGAGAGATGGAGGAAGACACTCGGAATTGACCTCTGACCCTCGGAATTGACAAGCACACGCAAACCTCGCTGTACATGTAGACACTAGCATTCTCTCAGGTAACAACCCAGAGCATATTGCTGGTCCTTTACAGCAGGGGTTCTCAACCTGTATGTCGTGACCCCTTTGGGGGATGTCATATGTCATACATCCTACATATCAGATATTTACCAATCTATATCCAAATTAGAGTTATGAAGAAACAACTAAATAATTTTAGTGATGCGGGTCGCCACTTCATGAGGACCTATATTAAAGGGTCTCAGCATTAGGGTAGTTGACAATCACCGATTTAGACCAAGAACATCCCTGAAGTAATAATGCTAGTAAGTTGCTGGAATATAGCATGTGGTAGAGCCGAAGCATCAGAGTTCATGGTTGCTAGGAAGCAGGAACCCACACTAGAAAAGCAGAGACAAGACACATCCTTAAAAGCAGGCCTCCGCTGAACACTTTCTCCAAAACGCTACTCCACTAGCTCCCCACAATGCCGCCAAATTACACGTCCATCATCAGTCAATCACTGATAAGGTTAGGTGCCTTGTAATCCAATGATCTGTGGATATGATCTCACAGATGAACACAGTCAAGTTGGTGATCAAAATTAACCCTAACAGAGAGCAGCATGTAATTATCAATACCACTAGCCAAAATATCCAGATATCTCTCAATATCCAGATATCTATGATGACATATCCCATGCGTGTAGCCTCTTTTCCTGGGCATATCAAGCCCATAGAGAGATACGACATTATGGAAGACCTTAGAAACATAGAGTCGTGCTCTCCGCTATGCAGGTGCTGCTGTTGAATGTCTATGCTGACAACAGCAGGGAGTGAAAGTGAGCCAAAAGTATACTACTGTAGTGCCAGGGAAATGTTAGTGATCCCCCCAAAAAAACAGACAGCCAATCTGATGTAACTTATAGCAGGGTCTTAATTCTATTTGAGCTAGCTCACCCTCCCCCCATTCCCTAATGCACTGCTGTCACACTGGATGGTTTTGGTGGCGGGGGAGCCCAGAATATCTATGGGGCAAGGCTTTATAGTAAATAGCAAATGGGGGAGGAGGTAAGTGTGCAAGCATCTAATTGGAAAGTTAATGTGGCCTTTAATGTAATTGGCTGGTACTAGGAGTCATATCATAAACTTAATTTCTGCTCCCTTCTGCACTGGTGGTCATTAGATAGGGGATGGGCTTGTAACCTGAGGGTGCAAGTCTGTTGGGGTAATAACCTGGAGACACTGGTCTTGTTGGGAATTAGCCTAGAGACTGGAGCTAGACTCAGGTTTTGTTGGGGTGCAACTTGGAAACTAATGCTGGGTACCAGCCTGTTAGTTTACCTGAGTTCAAACTTCGGTCAGGTTTTCTAAAATGGAATCTGAACTTAAAAGAGTTGGCCTCTCACTACCATTTGTCAAGACCACCAGTGACACCTGGCAACAAATTACCTAAAATATTGGAACTCTGCATCATTTAAGCAGCAATCATTGCAGGGCTTCAAACCCAGACCAAACCCCAAACTGCATGACCATGTTGTCCATGCTACAAATTACCCCAAAGTTTGTGTGCAGAAATAAATCTGTGTCTTCTTCGCAGTCTCACCCTTGGTTTGCTCTCCTCCAGCTTCTCTGCATTATCAGTAGGATGGGATGGTGGGGGTTCTTTTGTAGTTTACAATCTTTTTTTTTATGTAGTAGAAACTTCATAAGAGCTCTGCAGGTATCTGGAGGGGGGCAGGTCTGGAAAACATTTCATCTTTACCAAATGTGTTTGCACAAGTAATTGAACCCATGTCTCAGAGGGAAGAGTGGCGTAATACACAAGCCCTGATTATGGAAACTGAGCTATGCTCTGAGTGCATGATGAATGACCTCGGTCTCTTGCATGTTGTGTTAGTCAGGGTTCCGACTGCGTGATGAAACACCTTGATCAAAGGCAACTTGGGGAGGAAATGGTTTATCTGACTGAAACTTCCTTATCTCTGTTTATTATCAAAAGTAGTCAGGACAGGAATTTCACACAGGGCAGAAACCTGGAGGCAGGAGCTGATGCAGAGGCCATGGAGGGATGCTACTCACTGGCTTGCTCTCCATGACAGGGATGGCACCACCCGCAATGGGCTGGGCCCTCCCCCATCAATCACTAATTAAGAAAATGACCTACAGGCTCGCCTATAGCCGCACCTTTGGAAGCATTTTCTTTACTTTCTCTTCAGCTTTCTGAAACTTCTTCCTAATTTTTTGTGGGATCTCTCCTCTCAGGTGACTTAGCCTGTGTCAGGCTAGAAGTACATTTAAATGCTGCTAGCCCAGGGATTAAATATGTCAGCCAATGAAAGTCTTACAAGTCTATGTAAACGTTCTCTGAAAACATGCTACATACTCAAGGCAGTACCTACCTGGTGGTCTTTGTTCTGTCCGCTATACAAAGAGGCTTGCTGGTCCCTCTAGAGTAACTTATCAGATCACGTTGTATGAATTCTAGGGGCCCAGCTGAAGGTGTCTCAGGAAGAGAATGGTATCTGTGAGAGGGTTCCAGTGTGATGTCAGAAAAAGTGGGTTTTCACAAATCAAATCAATGTTCTATGACAATATAGATAACTCTTCAGAAAGGTAATCCTCATAGAAGGCACCCCTCCCCTCCAGAAGGGAGAGGCTAATTAACATTCCTCAGACCACAGGGGATGGGGACTGACCTGCGGGTGGGGGAGGCCCAGAGCATGTGGACAGATTCCACAGGATGGACCCTTAGCCACGTACAGACAAGGGAAGTCCCGGCCACCTCATTCCCTAAAGACCAATCAGTTTAAAAGTCACATTGTTCTGCCAATCATACTGTGCCTAGCTGCTGTTTCTCTATGCTACCCCTGGAGACTGTATAAATGTCCACTAAACAATTCTTGGGGGTCGCCTCTCCTTTTGGATGCAGGATGGCCCCAGAATGCTGGAACATTAAAATTCCTCTTTCTTTTTGCAGTGATTCTCGATTCTTGTCTCTGCTTGGTTCACTCAGGGCATCCAGTAAACAAAGGTTCCTCGGAGTTCTTTACAACAGTAGTCGATCATAGCCACAGAAGAGAAACTGACATGGTGATCAACTCAAAGTCACAGGCCTTCACTCAGATGTCTGTAAATGTTTTGTCTCTCATTAATTTCACATTAACATTAAGCTATTTTCCAGGTCATAATAAGAAAAAATGAACTTCCTTAATAAATGCCTGTTTCGTTATTATTATTATTATTATTATTATTATTAAGAGAAACAGCTACAGCTATTCTGAGACACTAACTACATACACTTGATTAATGGGAAAAAATGAGGATTGTGGTTTATGTCCCCCAAAGCTCCTATGTTGGAAAAAAAAAAAAAAAGACCTTCAATTCAAAAGTGTTAATGGCTGTGACCTTGACAGATGAGATCTCCATCCTCATGAATGGCTTAGCATTGCCAGTGTGGGAGTGCGTTGGGTGTCACAGAAAAATGGGCTATTGGTAAGAATGGTTTAGCTCCTTTATGATATCCTCTCCTCTCTTACCTTTCTGTCTTCTGCCATAGATTACATATCATTAAAGCCCTACCTAGGTGCCAGCACTATCCTCTTAGACTTTCCAGGCTTTAAAACTATGAACCAAATAAATGCCTATTAATTATGCTACTCACTCTATAGTAATTAGACTAAGATTCTGGTATAAGTGCAAGTTGCTACATTTATGTGATTTCTGCCAGGAAGCATACATAGAAGTGAAGTACAAACTCCATCAGGCAGGGAAACTAGCCTGGGCTGGATGAATGATCAGATACTTTTAGTCGACCTTTTAAGAAAATTAAAAATGAACATCTACTAAGCATCATTTCCTTAAAAATGAATGTCTTGTGCTAGGGATGGTGCCACCTGTTTGTAATCTCGGCCCTTGGGAAGTAGAGGCAGGAGGATCATGATCAGGATATCAAGAACACCCTCTGCTACAGTGAATTTAAGGCAAGCCTGGGCTACATGCCTGGGCTACTTTGTCTCAAGCAAACTGCTCTATTGAAACGCCCGGTCCCTTCTGATCTCTGACAGCAGCATGCCGACCTCCTCATGTGAGAACTGTGTTGAAACTGGTTCTTTCTCCTCTTTGTAGTCCCAGTAGCCTGCTCTCCATCAGCTCTGCAGACTTTGTCCGATCCGATCCGCAGGCTCCCCGTCCCTTCTCCACTTTCTCAATGGAAGACACAGAGATCTGGTTACTTTATTCACCCCGTACAAAATGGAGGTTCCAAGACACAGGCTCACCTTTTGGGCACCTCCCTCATCTATACTTCCCTTCTGCTCCGACAGAACAAACAACACATGCTAAGGACTTTCATCTTTCTCTTCCACAGCCTGGCTTCTCTGACAGCTCTATGGACAGATTCCCACCATTTGCACTTGGTACGCAAAGGCAAACATTTGAAAATGGGAAAACCCTGGACAGCGAGGGTGTGGGGGTGTCGGGACTCAGATTACGTCTGTCACATTTTCTTGATGACCAGAACTGAGTGTGTAAGTTGGACCAGTATAAAAGTCAGAGTGACTAAAAACCAGACATGAACTCTCCTCAGATGTGCTGGTTTTCTTCTAATCTTCCCTTTGTAAGCCCCGTAACCAAGTGAGAAAGGGAGACCAGCAGTTCCTATGATCACATCCCCAGACCCTCCTGGCAGATGGCCAGGCCACACTGTGCCAAGCTCGGCTACCATGGCCCTTGAGGAGGAAGACTGTCCACAGCACTGAAGACAGCTGGGCAGCCCACTCTACCCACTCAAAGGTACCTATTCCTAGCACTTGTGTTCTCTGTAACCCTTGGCAATGTGATAAAGTAGTCTCGCTGCTTTTCTTTGTATGCAATCCAGAAACTTCTAGAAACAGGCCTCAACCTCCATAAATAGCTAAACAAATGATAAACCGCTTAGAAGTCTATAACATCTGCCATACACACACACACACACACACACACACACACGCACGCACGCACGCACGCACGCACGCACGCACACGTGTTGATGGCAATTGAAAAATAGAAGGTGGATGAAGGTTCAGAAAGTCACTGCGCATTTGAGAAGCCCACCCTCTTCTAATGCTTGTAAACTGGCTGCTTTGTTGGCTACTTCCATGTAGTAGAAGGAAATATTTAAACAGCCTGATTTGTAGTAGAGGGAATTATTTAAACCCCAAATAAGATCTCCTACCTGAATGTGACCAGTAATGGAAGACACAACTCAATAATTATGGTACAAATTGCATCCCTAGATTGGGCAGATTTACCACTACACTACTCTAATCCCCGGCTATGAGATCCCTTATAACTTGGGGTTCATCCAGGCTGCATCTTTGTCCTCTGACTACCACCAGCTTCCTTCTGCTTCTGATTCCTCCTGCTCCTCCTTTCTTCTTCTCTCTGTTTCTCTCCCGGCAGCTTCCTTCTCTTCTTCCTCCTGCTTCTACCTCTCCTGTCGACTCCCTGCTTCTGCTTCTGCCTCCTTTTATATTGAATTCCTCTCACTCTCTCCTCCCCTAAGCCTTTTTCTCCGCCTCCCCTTCTACTGCCCAATCTCTGGCTTTAGCCTTTATTTTACAGGTTTTAATTGGACAGAAGGTTTACAAGACGTCACCTGTGTACAGAGTCAATCATCCTCTGCAGCCCCTCCCAGAAGTGGTGGAACTAGGATCAAAATACAAGGCTGAGGCTATCCACAACACTTCCATCCCCAGCCAGAGCAGTCAGTTCAAAGTGTAAATTCTGTCACATACCAAACTCCTTTCCTCAAAACTTCCCAATAGCATCTCATCTCGTAGTCAAGACGCCTAATTGCCTATCGCTTGGCTCAGTGAGGTAACTATAGATATTAAAGTACTAATTATTTCTAAAAGCTAGAAGAAAGAGGTTTGAAGTTTTGGAGCTCAAACAAATGATCTAAGGAGATCGATGTATTGAGCCTGGTTTTACAGTATACAATATATACATACAGCAGTCATCATAGAAATGAAGCTGATTTTATGCTCTACAGGGTAGACACACATCAGTTGTCATACATGTCAAACCTAATGTTACATTGTAGGTAACATTGGCCATCATGCACGTTGAAACCAGTATTGCATTCTGCAGGGTAGGCACATCTGAGTCGTGATCTGTGTTGACTCCAATGTTACAGTACAGACATGTATCAATCACCACACCATTTAATTCATGTGCATAGTGTATGCTTTTAATGTATTGGTTACATCTTTAAATTTTCAAAATTAATTGCTGTAATTGGCCATTTCCAGCCAGCATACCTATCTTTATGACTCGCCCTCTCAGCCCATTCCCTCCACTTTACCTTCCTATGTGACACTAAGTACCATCTTATATCACATGACATGTGTGTTTAGCATCACTTCTCTACTAACGATGAAAATGCCTTAAGAGCAAAGATATGTCTATCTCCTGCACCCAGAGCGATAAAACACTACCTGCCAGAGCAGGCACTCAAGAAATATCGTTGAATCCATGAGTGAGCACTATGAAGACAGGCCTGGGGTCCCCACGTCCCAACACATAAAATGTAGACTACGGGATTTCTCCATGTGGTTACTAGGTATGTATTTTCCAACTCTGTGCATTTTTTTAAAAATCTGTGTTCTTTAAGTTCTTCAACAATATGAAATGAACTTCCCTGAATTCTGCTCATATAGAATTATGGTTGGCAACACCTGGCTGCAGTGGAAAGTGAGGGCCTTGATCTACAGCTCTCCTCTGCCGTGGCCAACAATTTTGGTAACATTTTGGGAGCAAAATCTAGGAGTTAGTGAAAGCACTGGACGCTTGTATTAAAAGTAGAAATGGAATGTAAATGGTATAAGGGCAAACATGGATACCAGAAATGACACCTAATAGTGCTGCTCTCAGCCAGTGCTAAGGAGCTCAAGGCTAGAACGTTTTGGTTTGGGTTTGTGGTTTCCCGAGTTTCCATGCTGAGAGGAAGTGGGAACAGCGCACATCACAGCAGCCAGGAAGCAGGGAAAGGCTACACTGGAAGATGCTCTCTTCCTTTTACTTCAGCTATGCCCCCACCCAGGTTGGGGGAAGACACTACCATATTCAAAGTGAAT
This sequence comes from Mastomys natalensis, assembly GCA_021653895.1. NCBI lineage: Eukaryota > Metazoa > Chordata > Mammalia > Rodentia > Muridae > Mastomys > Mastomys natalensis. The sequence continues at coordinate 3,471,384 of JAJTUV010000381.1, forward strand.
CATCATCACTGTTAACCAGCTCTCTCTGGTAACTCCTTTACACACACACACACACACACAAGAGAGAGAGAGAGAGAGAGAGAGAGAGAGAGAGAGAGAGAGAGAGAGAGAGAGAGAGAGAGAGGGAGAGGGAGATTCTCACCAATCTCCCAAGCACATCTCCATCCAATCAAGAATAACCACCATAGGAATAGCAATACAGTCAGATATAAGTGTAATCACTCCCCCATCTTTTACAGGAAAGTTGATACAGGATATTTGTAACTGATAAGGATGAAATTGAGGAACAAGTATTAGTTTGATATGTCATCAGAACTGCCAGAAACAAACAACAACAAAACAAATGCTGTCAACAACTTTGTCTCTGGGGAGAGATGGGGGCGGGGCAGGAGGAAGGCATGGAAATACAAGATTTGGCTTTCACTTATTCTGTTTGTGTTGTCTGCGTTGCTTACCACTGAGTACCTTAGCTCTGTCTTCTCCTGCAAAAGTGTGGAAACGGAGTCATGCTACATGAAAAGCAAATGCTTAGTGCTGAGTCTCTCTCTCTCTCTCTCTCTCTCTCTCTCTCTCTCTCTCTCTCTCTCTCATGTGTGTGTATGTGTGTTGTGTATTGACAAATTAAAAATAAAATATACCTCACTTTAAACATGTTTTTGTTCATACAATACCTGAGTTTTCAGAACAAGGCCTACGAATGTTCCCATCTATCTATGGGTTCCCCACACCTGCAAACCCATCTCTCCCTGGAGACTGGAAGGCACTGAGTGAGATGATCTGGAAAGACAGGATCAAGTGGAAACCCAACTGTTTGTTGAAAAGGAGTGAAGGATTCAGCACAAACTGGTCTATAAGAGTAACTGTTGAGTTCCAAGGTGCCCAGCGGTTCCTGAAATTTGGGGGAGAAGGGGAGACTAAACTGAAGGTAAAATGGAGTGGTGGTCTTGAGAACAAACCATGAGTGACCAAAGGGCTGCTAGAGAATCATCTAGAAAGGAGGTAAGAGGCAAAGAAGCGGCTCCTTCCCAAGCTACTTCTGGTCAGCCCCGGCTGTGAACCGAGGTGAGGCCATACTCCCTTGTCTGGCTTCAGCATCACATTTTAGATCATCTGATGAAAAATGCCGTCGACTGTGCCTCTCAGATCTCAAACACAAAGCTGTCTCCAATCATCATCAGAAATGAGGGCAAAATAATCAGGCTATTTATGTTCTATGGGCTCCATGGAGACCAGAGGCAGGTGTATTTTATAAATATCAAAGCTGACCTAAAAACGTGTTTAATAGTGAATCTTTTATAAGAACCAGAGCTATCAGATGTACCTTATGAAAGACCAAAACAGGGCTCACCCAGTATCTGGTAATTGCTATAAAGGCCTTGAAGAGTTTTTCTGACCTGCTGTTTTGTTGATTTTAGGGATAATTCAATAAGGTCATTTGCAGAGAGTTCTTTTTAGTTTACAAGGCGTAGTTTAAAACTCATTTCTGCTATGTAACCAACAGTACTTTAGTGTCTACAAACAGCGAGGGCCACCGGAGGCCAGCACTCAACACAAAATGAGAACATGACCAACATCGGGCAAGCGTGTTCACATAAATAACAGGGCGGTTCTTGAATGAGAAACCATACAAATAAACGGAGTGAATTTCCACCAGCTGTGTTTTACCTAATCATCAGAAAAAGAAAAAAAATGCACATTGAAATATTCTTTTTTGATCTATAGGCAAGGAAATAATGAAAAAAAAAAAAAAAAAAACCTACTATAGAATGCAAATAAAAGAAACTTTTCCCAGAGCTTCCAGCAAGGTGACCACACAGGTGGCATGGTGTGGGGGAGGGGGTGAGGGGTATCACATGCCATTGGGACCCTCTGTCTCCAAGGCTGGGGAGATGATTCCGTCAATATAGCATTGTGCTGGGTAGGTTTGAGGGCTGGGTTCTGATCCCCAGTACACATGTAATTCTGATCCCCAGTACACATGTAAGTACTGGGCAAAGATGGGCACCTACCTATAAGTGACACCTCAGGAAGTAGAGCGAATGATCAGTCCTGCGGTTGATGGCAAGCTAGATTAGCAGAACCAGAGAGCTTGGAGTTCAAGTGAGAGACCAGAGCAACTGAAGAAAACACGTGACCTCAGCCTCCGGCTTCCATATGCTTGTGTACACAAGCGCACATGCACCCACATGCATATATGCCCCCCCCCACATATATGAACACCAAACACAGACACATAAAAAGGCAAATAAAATTGCCCTTTCTCTCTTATCCAACTGTTGCCAGCCTCGTGGGCAGGTCCACCCTTCACGGTTGCCTCTGGGATGCATGATATACCTGCTTTCTTCTCCAGTTGACCAAGAAAAGTTACCTTCAGCTCAGATCATCTGACCCAATCAATATTACTACAGACTCCCTCTCAGCTTATGTTTCTTTTGACTGTCATTTGAAGGTAATTGGGATGTTTTAGCAGCAAGTCTTCCTTACTACACAATGGCATTGCCTTAAGTCTTGCCTCTCCTAGATTCATATTTGCCCAAGTATCTCTGCCTCTTTTCTTAGTCAATAGTCCCTGTAATACCGTCTGAAATTTTGTATCAGCTTTATAATCCATCACTTTTTGAAGCCAGTGTTTCACTGGAAGACAGGAGCTCTGCTAATTGCACATCAAGAGGGCTCATTAAACTACTCTGAAGCAGAGCAGGTACCACTGTGCCATGTAAGACAAAGCAGTGTGTGCACACATGCTTATGGGTGGCAGCATGGATGTCAGTGTGCCCGAGTCACTCTCTTCTCGTTCTCATTATTGTCCTGCTTGTCCTAATTCAGTGATGGATCATCTTCTTGCACATGTCTAGATCAGTTCACGAGCAGATAAATCAGAGGTTTTCTTGCCCTTGTCTTTCCACGCTGTTCTGATCATCCATCTGACCATGGAAGGAAGGCAACAATGCCTGTCGTGTGGAGGACTAAAAAGACTAGGTTGTCTTCATAGCAAAGCCTCTCTGAGTCAGTGTGGACAAGTTGTGTGTGTGTGTGGTGTGTGTGTGTGTGTGTGAAAGAGAATGTGTGTATGAGTATGTGTGAGAGAAAGTGTGTGTGTGCATGTGTGTATATGAGTATTTGTGAGAAAAGTGTATGTGAAGAGAAGAAGAGAGGGGAGAGAGAGAGAATGAGATGTGTGGCATGTGTGTATGGTGTATGAGTACTTATGAGAAATATGTGTATCTATGTGTGTGTATGTATACATGTGTGAGAGTGTATGTGTATGTTTATGGAAGAATGTGAGTTTAGTGACAGAGTGTGTGTTTGTGTGACTATGAGTGTGTATATGAGTCCATGAAACTCACTGGCACCATACACTATGAGCCAGTCTTTGGAAGGAATAGTATCAAAGCCACAAATGTTCTTTCTTTTTTGTCCTGTAGAGAACATAAAAGCTGGTTTCAATTCTTTTCTTATAAGGAGAAATTATACATCAACATTTCAAAAGCCATATAAGATTCTATTGTTATAGCTTCATAAACTAAAGGAGTAGAAAATTAATTGATTCTTTAACTGGTGAGACCTCTGTCAGACAATAGTCCCCACTTTTCAAAGACTTGATGTGTGTTCTTTCCACGGTTCAGTGCAGGAAGGACGATAGACCAGGAAGCCCGCACCTGGACGAACCTGAAGATCACAACACTCGGGGGTTTTCTCTTTAATTGCCTTTTCTCAACCCACCTGGAATCTTTAATATTTTACTTCTGCCTTTGAAGATTCTAACCTTGTCATCTAGAAACCATGTATGGAAAATAAAGTGTTTTTTTTTTTTTTTTTTTAAATACAAGGGCTGTGTGTGTGTGAACAAGAGCACAAAGGGCACTTAAGGTTTCCACCAGGAACCCCTGACTGCCCAAGAGAAAGAAATAAACACCAAAATACACAAACTTCTGCCCACTCTCAACAGCTCCTAGGCCAAGACAGTCAACTTCTCACTCTGAGAAGAGCTAGCTGTGGGGCTCCAATAGCACCTGCTGGTGTGACTCTGGTATTCTGCAGAGAATCACGGAAAACTCCATTTTCCCCCAGAATAAAGTAAATGACCGAGGCCTTCAGGATTCTGGTGTTACTGTGTGGCTGGGGTTGAGACTTAGTTAGAATCTATAAAATTGCAATTGGGATTTTTGAATTTCTCTGGAGGGAAAACAGTAACAGAATATGGTTGTGCACTGAATACTTCCAACCCACAATTTAACTTAAATAGAACTTTCCCAGACTCTGTCCATTTTTAAAATTACAGCACAATTGTTCATCCTTTCAGTGATAACTTGCTTCTTGGATGGTTGCTAAAGTGACGTCACCGACGTTCTTTAACTTTAAGCTTCCCCATGATGGATGTATGGTTACAGTGCTGGATATCCACCATCCACCCAGGCACACCACAGAAGCACATGCATTCCCGCTGTTGCTCTGAACAGCTGTAGTAAGTGTATTTGGTTTCGACCCAGACAATTTAAAACACTACAAAGGAACACAGGAGACGTGTGTGGGGGTCACCATGACAAAACCAAGCCTTCGGTTACAGGCATAGATGAGGGAGAAGAACCACAAGTCAATGGCATGGACCAGATACCCAACAGTTAAAGAAGAAAACACCCCCAAATGGAGAGAAGTGTGTGTGCTTTCATCAGTATCTGTAGCTTGCCCTCTGCTCCGTACCCTCGGAATAAAAGGCAAGCGACAACCGTGTTCTGATTCAAGCAGCTTTTATTCAGGTTCCTTGTTACAGCACACTTGCTTCTACCTTCTTCTTCCTCCAGCCCCTTGAATGCCCTCCTTCTTCTCCTTCAATCCTCTCCTTCTATCCTCCTTCTAATCCTCCCGGTTACCGCCCCAGCCGCCTTTATATACATTGCCTTAATCCCATCAGCAGCTGCCACGCTGTCACTGTTAATTGGCTGTTCCTTTGATGCGAGGTGGGCTAATCGAGTAGCCACACCTGGAAGCACGAACCTTCTCTCTACAATGAGCCACAGCCACAGTGCCTACTCAAGCTAGCTGGCTACATGCCAACCGTCATCCTGACTGCGAGGAGAACCGCTTCCTACAAGTATCCATGGGCTCACTGCTCTGTGAATCCTTCTGTGTCTTATGTCTTTTCTTTCTTGTCCTAAGAAACCATTCCCTGATACTTCACTGGCTATTGCTTGGAGAAGAGAAACCATGAATGACCTGAAGGTTGATGTCTCCCCACTGGTAGTCAAGAGAAAGTTGACTTGAGAATCTAAAGGACACATAACAGAGTTATAGAACTCACTAGTTCCAGAAGGTTCCTCTTCAGAGATGGAGCCCCCGAGGTTTCCAAATTCCCTCCGTATGAGAGTTGTCCCAGCCCACGTTGGACAGGGCCTGGTTCCTATCTGTGGACCACTGGCCATGGGACATGCAGGGAACTTATCCATGCATAAACTTTGCAAAGATGTGGCTTTGGAAGGTATATGCACTTCTCTGCTTCTAAGATTCTCCTTGATGGACTCAACTGTACAACTCTGTCACCAGAAGAGACCATGGTATATGTCCCTATTTCTCCTCAAACAACCATTTTGAACTCTATCCAGCACCTCTTTCAGAGCTATCAGGCAGTAACTTTCATGGTCAAAAGTCTGTCCAATCTTTAGATATTGCTATATGATGTCATAATCTATAAAGTTCCCATACTGACCAAGGTAAATGTCTCAATATTGATTAAACAATGACTTGTTTATGATTCAAAGAGGGTTCTGAAGACATCCTGTTAAAATGTATCAGTAAATATGTATTTGTAATTTCTTGAAAGAATTTTGGAGCTTCTGAGCACAAAACTCAGTAAGAGGCTTTTATAACACTATAGTCATTTGCTGACCTAGAGTATTTGGGTCTGGATACGAGGCTCTGCCTCTTTATTCCTTTCCACATGGGTGTGTTCTCTTGTATAGAGCAAATACATGTGTTAAGGATATGGTGGGCTCATGGACTCTACTACCAATGTTTCCAATGTCATTACAAACCATAGAAGCAGTTATTTATAACATTTAGTCATTGCTCACTGAATCTAAAATGAACACTCACTGAGGAATATTTTGTATAATCAAACATAAGAGAAAGACACAAAGCTATCATGGATTCCCCTTTAAATAATAGGCCCAATTAAAAAAATAGTGGCTAGTGGTGTCAAATATATGCATAAAAAACATAACAGCATAAGCTTTAAAAAAAAAAAAGTTTAAATAAAGATATCAGCAACTCACCAAATACTTCATATACTAAAGGGAATTTAAGGAATGAAATTGCATATTCTTTACACATTTGAATGAAATCTTTCAGCAGCATCTGTTCCACACAATTTAGCCAGAGATCTCGGAGGACTCCAGAACATAATCATGGTAAGAGTGCTGCTCCAGAATAAAGTCTGAGCAAGCAATGAAAGGAAAATAAATGGATTACAGCAAGCATACTAAAAAGGAAAAATAACGTTAGACAAATTCCCCCCAAGAAACTAGTGATAAGGAATAGATTGTACTGTGTTTGCCTAGGCTGCTTTGTCTTTTATTTGCAAATAACATGTTCAGCTCAAAGGAAGAGATAAAATCAAATAGAATTATTTGCCAGGTTTTTTTTTTCTAGGGCACCATGGTACTTTCAGATAACAATAACAAACAATAACATATTTCCAGGGCTTAAAGTTGATTTACAAATGCGCTTATATGCAGAAAGGAGAGTCTGGAGGAATAGCCACAGCTCCCCAATCAAGTAAGTAGCTGTAAGTGGCTCTGCCCAGCAGCAGTTCCTAAGGGGAAGCAACTTCATTAACATATAAGCAATACACAATGGCGGCCCTTATCTAGCACAGGACCCAGGACTGGTGATCCCATTAGCTAAGTTCAAATTTTAGGAACATTTTAACTTTGAAGACACACTTTGAGAAAAGGGACAAAGTGTATACCTCTCTGCTCTATAACACTAGCTCAACTGCCTCATTCTTGGAAGAGAACCAAGTAACAACCTCAGTGTTTAGCAAGGTTCAACACCATTTGGAAGCCGTTAATAACAGAATAGCTACACAGAATCAGCTGCAATGTGCAGAAATGAACTGTGGGTAGAAGATGATTCTGTCATTGATGGCTTCCAAATGGTGTCACAACCTCCAGGAGAACTGCAGAAATGGAGCTTGGAAGGAGGCCTGGCTTGTATTTACTTTGAGAGAGATACTTTGGGAAGATAGGTTCACCAGCTAGGTTCCGTTCACACATACACCATTTTTGCTCTGTCTCTCCTAGCCAACCTGAGGGTCCTTGGGGCTTCTGCCATACATTCAGTTAGATGGCAATGGCAAGCAGAGAGGTAAAAGGATGATGGTGAAAAGGGCAAACCAGGCAGCTCTAACCTTCCCTAGACAGGCTCCAGTGGAGAATTGCTATGATTATTCTGCCAAATGGGTAAAATATTAACCTGACTTCTAATGTGAGTTCTCATTATATGCTCAGATTCATGCACCTCTCAACTTGCGTCAGAGAAACTTCCATTTGCAGTAGGTGGGGATTGACATAGAGTCTCACTACTGACCAAGGTACAGATGACACTGCAGATTGCTGAGCTATCAATGGGACAACTGTATCATATCCCCTCCTCCCAAGGTTCCATATTCATTGTAGACAAGTGGCCAGAAAGACTGGAAGACCAGAGGTGCAGGGTGAATACAGAAACAGTGTTCAAAATCACAATGGGGTAGCTACATATATGAAGCCAGTCACTGTCACAGCATTTACAAGGCCTGTGCAAGACCAGAGGTGTGGAGAGAAGAGGTAGACACAAAGTCCTACCCCAGGCCAAGGAGCTATTGGCAGTTGATAGTTACTGGAGAAGGAGAGTCTGCTTTCTTCTAACAGTGTAGGCCAATGTCTCTCAACCTGTGGATCACACCCCTTTCAGGTCCAACTACACTTTCAAAGGAGTCACCTAAGACCATGAGAGAACACAGATATTTACATGACAATTCATAACAGTAGAAAATTACAGTTATGAAGTAGCAATGAAAATAAATTTATTGTTGGGGTCAGACATCATGAGGAACTGCATTAAGTGTCACAGCATTAGAACAGTTGAGAATCACAAATGTATGTCCTGGTAATGATCCACTATGATCCAGTAGAAGGACATACATCTAAGAACATATATATGAGCAGCACAAATTCTACTAGAAGGGGAAAAAAACAGATAAATGTTGGTTAGGTATGGAAGGTGTTATGGTTTGCATATACTCGGCCCAGGGAGTGGAACTATTAGAAAGTGTGGTCATGTTGGAGTAGGTGTGTCACTGTGGATGTGCGCTTTAAGACCCGCATCATAGCTGTCTGGAAGCCAGTCTTCTCCTAGCAGCCTTCAGATGTAGATGTAGAAATCTCAGCTCCTCCAACACCATGTCTGCCTGGATGTCGCCATGTTCCTGCCTTGTTGATAATGGACTGAACCTCTGACCTGTAAGCCAGCCCCAATTAAATGTTGTCCTTAGAAGAGGTGCCTTGGTCATGGTGTCTGTTCACAGCAGTAAGACCCTGACTAAGACAGAAGGGGATGAGGAACTGGAAGGAGTTGCTAGAGAGTTAATTTAATTGAAACACATTGTGTGAAATTCTCAAAGAATAAGTGAAAAAATGTTTAACAAAAAATAGCATTAGCTTCATCATGATGCTATATCAGAGAATACTGTGCAATAGTAAACAGGTTGCTTGTCCACCTAAACAGTGCCATGTACCACTGGAAGGCTTATATGATGTGACTGTATCTCACCAATGACTCATTGGGTGTGGAAGCAGAACCTTGAAAGAAGGACCTCAGTTCACAGCTGATCCATTGGAACCCCAACCAGGCAGCTGTCCCTTCAGGCAGTGTGACATGTGACACTTGTACAACATAGTCCACAACATATCCTGTCAAGTCAGTGGATAGTAAGTAAATGAATCCATCTTCAGAAATGGAACCAGTGGCCCATGGTCCATCCAGGTGCCACTGCCACACTATGCAGAAAATTAGACAAACCACCATCATGAACACCAGAACAATTGAGATCCTATGCCCAAGATCTATCATCCCTCACAGTTCACACTGCATAACAGGCACAGTACCATGGACCATCCTGACCTTGCTCTGAGCTCCCTCGAATTCGCACTGCACATCAGGAAGGATGCTGGGGGCACCATTCTGGCCTGGCTCTGAGCAGCACTCACACGAACTCCTTCTCAAGAGAAGAGCATGTACAGACCTTCACAGTCCCTCTTCAAAACTGCCTCTCCATTAGCTCAGATTCTGGGTTTGTATAAAAAGAAAGAATCAGGGATGAAAATTCCTGAATTCTTAAGCAGCACTCCATCTTTCAGATTCAAATTACTTAAAATTCCATAACAAATTACTTTTTACCTTATCATGAGTTTCTTTTTCATTGCATTTTATTTCTGGGGAGGAGGAGGGGAGTCCACTCAGGGAGTCATACATTGTGGTACACACTGGGGTGGTCAGAGAATCTCTCGTAGGAGTCAGTTCTACTGTGTGGATCCCTGGAAACAAATTCAGATCATCAAGCAAGCCTCTTTACCAGCAGACCCTCAGGGCCTTCTCCTCCTCTAGAGAGAAACCTCGGCTCTGTGAAGCTGCTGCAAGAATCCTGCTCAGACTCTTCAGCAGAACTCTCCTATTTATAATGCATGACCAAACCTTCAGGCCTGCTACCAGCACCTCATTACATAGCCCTTCTTCAACAAGGATCCTGTCAGGTCAGTTTAGTCACAGTCTTCCTTCTGCCCTGATGTTCCCACCCAGTAAACTCCCTTCTCGACTACAAATCCTCCCTTCTCCTTGCTGAACTCAAGCTTGTTCTGAGTTCCTTCCCATTGCAAAGCCTACATTGCAGCATCGAACTCTGGGTTGATGGGAGTCTCCTCCTGAGGCGGAGCCGACCTGCAGCATCTGAGGCACCTGTCTACCTACCCACTCTTAACAAACTGTGATTCGTTTTTCTTTTTGACATCAGGACTCTTCAAAACCACACAGAAATGTCACAGGGTGCTGAGAGAGAGAGAGAGAGAGAGAGAGAGAGAGAGAGAGAGAGAGAGAGAGAGAGAGAGAGAGACAGAGAGAAGAGAGAGAGAGAGGAAGAGAGAGAGAACAGGAGCCATCCTTACATAGGTGACAGAGAGATGCAAATAAAGTTCAATGGATTCAGTCTCGGAACTGACAAAAAGTGAGTGCCATTGTTAGTAAAAGGTGTAAGTGAGAAATGTCCCTCATAAGCTTGGGTATCTAAACATTTGGTTCCCACTCAGTGGCATTGTTTGGGAAGGTTATGGGGGATGGGGGGCAGACCTTTGGGTTTGGACACTTACCCTGCTTCCCACTATCTTTCCCTGCATCCTGTGTGTGGACGAAAATGTGGCCAACCAGTTTCCTGCCCCTGCCCCTGCCCCTGCCCCTGCCCCTGCCCCTGCCCCTGCCCCTGCCCCTGCCCCTGCCCCTGCATGCCTGGACTCTAACCTTCCATAACCATAAACTAAATAAACTCTTTCTTCATAAGTTACCTTGGGTCATGGTAGTTTATCACATTAACAGAAAAGTGACTGATACAACCACTACCAGCAAGTGTGGCAGACAGCTAGAATGCACATGCTATGGAGTTTTCCTATAGTTTCATTTGGCTGCTACTGGGCTGTGAGCCCAGCCATCAGTCACTCTTTGGAAACACTCCATACACAATGTCCTCCAGAAAAGTTCTCATTTATAGCTATAGTTCTACCATCTCTTTAAACTGTCAAACATACAGATACTCATCTACTGATTTTCCTTCTTTCTAAATTCCAAATCTAGACTCTTCTCCTCAAAAGTGATCATGAGTGGGTATGTTGTACATCAGTCTGTGTTTGAATCAGCATCACTGTGTTTCAAACTCAGTAGGACACAGCCAGCTCCAAAACCCATCTGGACAGTTTTTATAAAGTTCCACAGAGACCAATCATTTAACTCAGCCGTAGTGTCATTCCAAGGAATCCTTCACTGTCCATTCACCAACTCTTATAACCACTCCTAAAGATTATGAAATATTTAGTCACTTTAAGTCACTCAGATGCGTTATGTTACAGTTCTGCAAACCAGTTCATGAGAACACCAGATCTTCTGGTTCAAGCATTATGTTGCCAAGGCTTCGTTTCTTTCCACTATTAAAGGGGAAGTCTGTGGATGCGTGGATGATCTAGGCAATGCAGAGACAGTGGGGAGGTTGAGCCATCTCCCATGCTGATGTCTTGGGGTGGCAGGGCTGGTGTTTCTAGTTGGGCATTTCTAGCTACAGCATGCACGTTGCCTGTGGCCACAGAACATGGCGGCTGGGCTAGGTAGAGCCGCTGCAGCTTAGATAGTCGGCCTAAAGCCAGAGGCCTTTTTAAATAATTACTACAACAGAAGTCTAATCCCTGTCTTTCTTTCCTTCTCTCAGAGGCCCATATACCTTATCCATTCCAGCTTTGCTGTAACTAGAGAGCAGTTCCTCTGCACTCTGCCATACTCAGCCTCTGCAGGGAACCTCTGCTCTCAATAGCATGTGACTGTGAAATTGGTAAAGTCTAGACATGCTCAGAAGTAAAATCCTCAAAACCATCTTCCACGAGAACCCTTCAGATGCACTCAAGAGTGATTCAGAAGCAACTTTCCAGAAACAGGAATACACAATAGAAACTAGCCTGCCTGCCAGTGATCTCTGACCTTCTCAAGTTCAAATCCGCCAAATGTAGTACTGTGACTTTCCTCACATTAAACATGAGGCCTGAAAGAGACTGATAACCAGACAGCACCAAAGACCACAAACCTCCTTTCTCTCACTGCCCAGCAAGCAGCTCCTCTTCTCCCTTCCTGTAAAGTCCCCACTGCCAATCGGGCAAGCAGATCTAATCTCAGAGTTCCCACCCTGCTGGGTGGTCAGCTGTAAAATAAAGCTTTTGTCTCTTTGAGATCCAGTGCCATCAATGTCAGGTAGATCACAAGCACCTAGAGAAATCCAAGATAGAAGAATGTCCAATGTAGAGTCTTAAGAACAACAATTGATTATAAGGATTCTGGATGAATCGTGATGTAAAAAATACATCAGGTCTCCTTTGGTCCTTTGTATTACTGACTGCCATTTGTATAGAATAGCAGTTCTCAACCTGTGGGTAAAAAAAAAAACCCTTTGGATATCATATAACATGCATACCAGATATTTACATTCTGATTCATAACAGTAGCAAAATTACATTTATAAAGTAGCAATGAGATAATTTTATGGGTGGGGTCACCACAGCATGAGGAACTGTATTAAACGTCGAAGCATCAGGAGGTTGAGAATCACTGGTGTAGAATCACTGAGAAAGGTAACAGTGGATATGTACTTAGCACTCAGGTAACTGTAGGTACACAGTAAGCACCACAGATGCCTCATGGGAGTTCAAGCAGGAAAACACGGATCTGCATGAGGTCCTTCATCCTTAATCAATACTAAAAACTGAATATTTAGGGCTGGAGAGATGACTTAGCAGTTAAGAGCACTAACGGTTCTGCCAGAGGTTCTGAGTTCAATTTGGCTCACAACCATCTGTAATGGGATCCAGTGCCCTGTTCTGGTGCAATGTAATCATATACATAAAATAAATAAATAAATCTTTTTTAAAAAACTGAATATTTGACATATAAGAGAGAATGAGTAACTCTGTTAATTTGAAGTCATTAAAGTAATTTACAGGCCTGGAAAAAAGGGACGTGTAATTTAACTATTTACAGATTTTCAAGAGGTAATTCTTTTCCCTGAGGGGGGAAGTTTGGCACTGCCTCAGTACATAGTACCTGTTGAGATGCTCAGGGTGAGTGACTGAGGACAGACAATGCTGGGATATTTCTTATAAAGCTCAGAACACTACTCAGAAAGATCCAGTCCCAAACTTCAACCTGCTGGGTTTGAGAAAAATCTGACTTAGAGAAACAACAAATGCACTTAGGTAGCTGCAGAGTAGAAAAATCTCTTGCAGAAGGTATCTTTTTGTTTTTGGACACATTACTAACAGGTTTTTGAGCCTTCTGGTCAACCCACACACTGTTTCCAGTGACCACAGCCGAAAGAGTTGGAGTCCCAGTGAACATTTACACCAGAAACAAAGAAGGCTGCTTTCTCGGCTGTGGGTGCTACCCAGACAGACCCCCTAGATACTGGAGCATAGGTGATCAGTGTGTATTGGATACAATGTTTATCCTATAATTATAGATAAGGAGGAGAAAAGTAAGAAAGAATCCTGGTTGCCTTGGTTAGGGTTTTACTGCTCTAAACAGACACCATGACCAAAGCAACTCTTATAAAAGACAACATTTAACTGGGGGGTGGGGGGGTGGCTTGCAGGTTCATAGTTTCAGTCCATTAACATCAAGGCAGGAAGATGGCAGCATCCAGGCAGGCATGGTTCAGGAGGAGCTGAGAGTTCTACATCTTCATCTGAAGGCTGCTAGCAGAATATTAACTTCTAGGCAGCTAGGATGAGAGTCTTATAGCCCACACCCACAGTGACACATCTACTTCAACAAAGTCATACCTTCTAATAGTGCCACTCCCTGGGTCATGCATATACAATCCATCACACTTCCCAAACATTTGTTGTTTGTTGCCAGTAGCCTTTCATTTGGAAGATAATAAAGAATGTGTGCACGCTGAACCCATCCTCACCAAAGGGCCTAAGGAACTGGTGTACTTATGCCCGTCAGTGTCAGGGACTCCTAAACATGTCACGCTGCCTCTGACTGTCTGAAAGAATCATCGTGGCAGCGGCTTGTGCCATAACAGCCACTGCTTGTGATATTTTACCCAAATGCACAGCCCTAGAAAGGAGAGAAGAGAAGTAATAAAACATCTGCGGGGGGCTTGCTTGAAGGAAGGAATTCTGTGAGTTAGAGGGTTTCAAATTAAGGAGTAAAAGCTGGGACGTCAAATATTACAGGATATGCATTATTGGCTCCCTCTAGTCTATGTCTCCACATCCACAGGGGGAAACTCTAACCTACTTATGTTGCTTTCTTTGACAAACATCATAAGCAATGTCAGGAATTACAAAGAGCCTAATTTTGTTTTTCCACCTTCCTATGCTGAGGTGGCGTGGAACACACTAGACACAGGTACAAAGGATTGACTCCCTTTAGTGAGTTTTACTCTGTGTAGATTCTTGCAGTAGCTTGATTTTGTTGTTGTTGTTGTTTTGTTTTGCGGCAGGAAGAAGGGGTGGCTGGGGAATTGGCTGTGTTCCTTTTTAATGAAAAACCCAGTGTCAAAATGATCATCGGGATTTCTTTTTTCTTCCCCTCCAGCCTATCACAGTCAAGTGTTCACCACAGGCTCAGGAGCTGTGAGCCCCAGCTTTGTAAAGACCAAGTCTAATAAACAAAACAAACTGTGTCACTTCACACTAATTCAAAGACTCTCTGCAACTGTTGTGTGCTGAGGACTCCAAGAACTGAACTGTAACCCAAATATAAACACATCACACCGCCAGGAAATGGCTAATACGGCCTCCCCGTAAAGGATGTTTTAAGCGTTGATGAATGCATCATTTTGGAAAGAGTTCAAACATATGCAGCGTTAAGTCTACAAATGTATCTTTCTCACAAAAATAATCTCACTTGCCTTTAATGTGGCTGGGGGAACAGAGCATTTGAGAGGAGGCCAGCCTGGTGTGACCCCACTCGTGCATTGTGTTGCTATTGTTGCTAGGAACTCAGTGGTGTCTCTAGCCCCTTTTCTTTCCTTCTTGGAAAAGAGCCCAGCTACTCTAGAGTCTTATCCATCAAAAATGGGAAATACACCGAAAGTCTCTTTAGAGTTCCTGTTAACATAAATGACAGACACTTAAACCATTTCCAGAGGAAATTGGTGGTGCTTTCCCCTCAAAAGAAATTCATGACGATGGATAAAGCCCCCTCTGTGCCCATTTGTAGGAAGGTAAAATCCACAAAGGCTATGAGCATAAAACAGCGCTTCACTCAATCAGTAAACATCCTGCTACCTCTGAAAATAGAACTGGGCATACAAGGTCGGCCATAACAAAACATTGCTTTTGGACGCCCATTTTAGCAATTCTCTAGCAAGCCAAAGCTACCCCATGTGACATTTCAAACAGAACTGAACTCAGGACTTAGTATAGACTTAGTCCTAGACATTTGGAGCTGTTCTCTCACTTCTCATGAACCCAAGCAGGTTTCTTCTCAATGTACTCCAACTGAGTCCCACATAACTCATGGGAAGACTACAGTCAGGGCCCTTGGAACTAAGACAAGTGCTTAGGTAAGCTAAGGCTGTCAGTGTAGTGAGAAAGGAGGGTGTTATCACATGAGTCTGCCGACTGCTTACCTGTTTCCTCTCAGCTCTGTACCACTCTGTCCCTGCTTTGGAAGCCCTGTCTTATGCATTTGAAGATGGGTTCTTTTAAAGTCCAAACAGTTCAAGATACTATCAAACTCTTGGTAAAAGGAGGGCAAAGGGATTTCTTTTCTACTTGCCCAGTCATGTCTGTCATCTGAGCATCTGTGGACTTGGGTACCAGCATGAGGCTTCGTAGGGGCTCTCAGATCTTTCAGCAATGGTTACAGGAATTTTTATAACCTCAATAATCGTGAATAGGCTCCTAGCAGCTAATTCTGGATGATTCTCTGTCACTCCATTGCTATCTTCTAATACCAAGAACAATGGCTGTTATGTTTTAATTAGAAATGTTCCCATGGGCTCATGTACTGTAAGATTTGGTGGTGCTGATTCAGGGAGGCTGTTTTGGGATGTTTAGAAATGAGGATGTAGTTGGAGGAAGGAGTGAAAATTCCAGAGGGTATCGGTCCCTCACCTCTGCCTGCCACCTCTCTGCTTCTCATAGGCTAATAAAAAATAAACTTCGTTTTCCTTTTGCCCAAGTGTCTGGGCCAAACGATGAACTGGAACACATGAGACTGTAAGCCAAAGCAGGTAATGCTTCCTCTAAGTTCTTTGGTGTTTGGTCACAGAAACTGTAAAAGTGTTACACAACTGTTGTGTTTTATAAAAAGATAGGAGAGAAGGAATATGTTTGGTGGATGTGCAGTCAGGTGTGGGGGAAGGGGGTGCCTCCATGGGCCCATGCTGAGCCATCCCTTCCCCCTGAGGGACCAGCCACATGATGGTATAATATGGAATAGATTTATTCAGGGCATGAGGAGAAGAGTTGAGGGAGTAGAGACAGAGAAAGGGAGAGAGAGAGAGAGAGAGAGAGAGAGAGAGAGGAAGAGAGAGAGAGAGAACATGAGCACATGGAGAGAGAGGGAGTAAGGGGCAAGAAGACAAAGCAAGAGCAAGAAGGCAAGAGAGATCCGAGTGGAGGAACAGCCCTTTTTATAGTGAGTTAGACATACCTCGCTGTTGTCAGGTAACTATGGGGAGGAGCCTAGACAAAATGCCAACAATAACTATTTTATTATTGTTTCAGAGTTCCCTTTTCATTTTTGCAACTTACTAACACCCACGTAAGGGATTCTCACTGTTATCCCCCCACTCTTTGCCATTTCTTGTACCGGATCATGCCTGGCTGACCTGCCACCCAGAGTAAAGCATGACAGAAGGTGGGTGTTTGGAAGCTGGGAGGAGACAAAACACAACAGAATCACACTTTCTAGTGAGGTCTGGGACCCTTGTGAAGGGGTCATCGTGAAGCTGGATCTAGACAGATAGTGAGCCGTGGGTAGCCTTTAAAATGTGACTACAACAGGTGAGGGGCCGAGCGTAGATTGTTTTCACACTCAGCCTAGCAGTTGACAGACTTCTATATTTGCAACCACTTAAGTAGCAAAATCCAATTTTTTATTATATTCATTTTATCTGTGTGTCTGTGTGTACATGCATGTATCATGGCATGTGTCAGGAGGTCAGAGGATGGCTTTCAGTAGTCAGTCCTTTCCTCCCACCAGTTGAGTCTCCCAGACCAGACTCAGTGGCTGATCTTGGTGGTAGGAGCCATTGTCTGCTGAGCCTCTGGACAGATGGGTTCACTGCTATAAATAAGTTTTATGAATTCAAACACAGATGAACTCTCTCTGATGAGACATTACCAAGATGTGAATCAAGATAGGGTATAATAATTCAAAATGCAATTTCTTTATTATAACTTCTGTTGGAAGTATGCTATTTGGTACATGCTGCATTCAACTGCATGTATTTCTATGTTTTACTTTTCATAGCTTACTAAAAATTTTAAAACCACACATGAGGTTTGTACCTCTACTGCATAGCACTGCCCAAGGCTCCTATCACTCACCTTCTCTAGGTCCAAGCTTCTTGCTCCAACACTGTCTGAGTTTGTTTGGTAGCATGTACAAATCAACTCCCAACAGTTTCAAGAAAACAAACTGCATGATACACACAGATATCAAAAGGAAACAGAGACCTAAAGCAAAGACTGTAGCGTGAAAAATCCCGAAGAAGCTAGGCATTGTGGGTCACTTGTAATACCGACCTTGGAAGTCTAGGCAGGAGGACTGATGTGAATTCAAGGCCAGCTGATGCTGCATAATAAAGTTCCAGGCCAGCAAGGCTACAGAGGGAGACTCTGTCACAAAAATAAATAATAAATAAATAAATAAATAAAATAAATAAATAAATCTGAAGACCACGACACGGCTTCACTTTGGCCTGAAAGGACACAATCTCTGTACGCAAGCTTTCTAACCTTGCGGCATGTTCTTGTTTGACCAGATGGCCAGCTGAATAACAGAAACCATAAGCAGTAACGGCCAGATAAAAGAATACCCTTCTAAATTCAACCCAACAGTTGCACATAATTAGCGTATGGTGTTGCAGCTATTCGGGATGCTTGCACATGTCACAACAAAACCATGCAAACAATGGTAACTCATTCTGGTACATGTCAAGGCTTTCCTTATGATCGCGCGGAGGCTGGATTCAGGGTTGTAGGGAAAGAAGCGTAGCGAGATAGCATCAGCAATTACTCTGTACTCTAAAATTGCACATCTCTCTGAATGTCCATAAGGAAGTCTCACTATTAGCGTAGCCCTTTTCTAATAACAAGAAAATGAGTTTGCACATGAGGATTCTCTGTGTTTCAGGCAGGGTGTCTGCATTACAATTCTGAGACAACATTCAGATGAATCAAGCAATGGGAAAAACACCATGGAAAACAAAGCCTTTGGGTGGGCAGATGTGGGTGCTAAGGATGCAGCCTCTTGGCCAAGAAGTTGCAAACAAGAGATAGAAGACAGGATAGAACAACTTCAGAGTGGATGTAAGAAGTCACCAACACCATCTGTTGACTTGATATTTTGCATTGCTTTGATTTTTGCAATATCTTTATGTTGTGTCCAAAAAAATGCACTCTTACAGAAAGGACAAGGACTAGAGGGAAAGATGGAGGGATGGAGGGGAAACCAGAAGGGAGAGCAGAGAGAAGTGACCTGACCGCTATTGAAGTACATGCATTCGTGTGAAGTGAGAGCCATTGTGTGCATTCAACACGCACTGACAGAAAGGAAAAATGCACACACCCCTATAATCCTTTTCCCTGGCCCTTTATGCATCTTTCTCTACAAATAGCAGCTCTTCCCATATTTCACATCCCTCTCAGACCTTTGTCATCCTTCCATTGACAGCACTGTCCTAGGTTGTTTCATGTGTGGAGAGCAAGCAATGTAGGGGCCCACTGTGAAAGACAGCGAGGACACTTAGCACATTGTGCTGGGGAAGGAGTCCATGGAGCAGGTCCCTGCAGTGCTTGGGCACTTGGAAGACAGAAGCAGGATTGTGAGTTGGAGGCCAACCTGGCCCTGCCTGAGAGACACAAACATAACTAAGTGAAAGAAAATACAGCAGATTCTAATCCAATCCTGACGGTTCTGTTTTACTAAATGAAGACTCTGTGAGAAAATCTACCCTGTTGACCTCAGACATTGGATTTCTCTGTTTTACCCTGCTAACCTCATGCAGATGGGAATTCCACTAGAAAGGGTACCCATTCATTCACTCACTCAAAAGGTCCCCTCTGTGCTCATATCTTGTACCAAGTATTAGAAATACTCATTGGATAAAGCAGAAGTGATTTTTGATATCTCAAAGCTAAAACCCTAATATAGTATGTGAAAGAGTTAAAGGAGGAAAAACAATAACAGGATTATAAGAACACACCTTGTGTATGGTGCGCTCTGGGCTGCATGGTCTCTATTCTTTTTAACAGTGATCCATAGACTATGGTTTCCAGGATTTTTTATTTCTTGACCCTTTTTACACAATCCAAAAGATCCTAAAACAAAATTCAAAGTTTTAGGAACAAGCTGACCAGCATAACGTCAGGCAACATGATATCTTTCTTTGTTTTAGACGAACTTCTGTTAATATAGGCTACAACCCAAATATACAACACTAAACCAAAAAAAGAAAAAATTTACACAAGTTTATCACATTCAAATAAGAGCTGTTCCAAGATGGTCTCTTACACTAACTCCTATTGAAATAAAAGACGAAAGAGAGTTCTCCTCCGGAATGATGGAATACATCAGGCTTCCAGAAGCGCGGGAGCAGAGAGCAGAGAGTGAGGTGCGATGTCAGCTCATTCACAGAAATGCAGACTGAGTGAGACCTGGAAAAATCCAAACTCAACCAGGGACACTTGAAGCTGCTTGCAAACACTAAGAATGGAATAAGGGCTCTGGAGGAGATTTGTGGCAACCGATGATGCATTCAGGGGCCAGCAAAGAAATGTGGGCAGCCAGTCAGTCCTAAGACTTGTATTTAAAATGGCACTGTCTTGGAAAATCAAACAATCTGCTTCCCCTTACCTAATGGAAGCTTCTGGTAAAGTGTAAACTCAATCCTGGCCAGTGAGGAATTGGGGTTAGAAATCGGGGGACTCTACATTACGAGGAACAGAGACAGTTGGTGAGCAGCTCCAGAGGTCACAGGCTCAGTGGGCTTCTTCTCTTGATGGCAGCCGCTGCACTGTGCTTGTAAATTCTTCGGAGAGCTTTCAGAGGGAAAAAAAATTACAAAATTGTGTCCGTTCTGCCCCTCTTTTATCCCTGATTAAATGGTAGAGGATATTTAAAGCACTGTGTTGGATGTATATTTTATGATTACTGTCAACATTCCTCCATGCCCCTGTCTCTCATTAGCATGGTTAACTGAGAGCTATAGCATACTGCATTTAAATCTGTAACATTTAACACTTAATAGCCTGGCTGGGCTGCTGCTTCCTGACTCGCAGCCATCTGACACCGCACCTAACGACTCTGAAGGACAGGGCTGCCCTGATGTCATAATTGGACACAACTTATCGGTCACACATGAGAGGCCCAGCTCTGTTTACTTTTAATTTGAGTTCCAGAAATGGCTCTATTCATCATCTCTCAATGGCAAGCTCGCAAGGGCAAACCGAAAGCTATTGGACAAACACCCTTACAAAAGTACCATTCCGAGACATCTTCAGTACGAAGATATGCCACCAACAGTTGGCACTTCTGAGAGCCACCTGCACACTCGTAGTTCAGTTGTGTGATCTCCTTGTTTATTTACATTTCCCAAGTAGAGTATGCCAATAATCTAAATTAGCTGTGGGAGAGACCAGTAGCAAGCAGGTCTACTTTATTCTACCCATCTGTCTTGTATGCTGGACAGAAATAGGAAGAAAAGAAGGAGGGAAGGAAGGAGGAAGGCAGGCAGGAGTTGATGGAACAGAGAGAGAGGGAAAGTGGTAATAAGTGTATCTCCTAGCTCTGCCTCAAATACAGTAGGTACAGTTTTTCTATTTCTTTTGCCATGTAATAGATGGGCTTTTCATTAAAGATTTCTGTGTATGAATAAGTAATACGAATTTGGAGAAAAACCAAGAAAGCTATTGTCAGGACTTAGATAAATATAACAGCTGGGTTGTTTTTAACCTTTGTGTGGTTAACATACATTGCTGGTCCATCTGAATTTCTAATCCTTAAGACCAAAGAGCCTTTCCTATATTGAAGGGGGAGGGGCATCACTTTAGATGTCATTAAATCAGAGGCCTGAGATGAGATAGAACCCAGGACTACCAGCCAGGGATGGCCCCACCCACAATGGGTTGGGCCCTCCTCCCTTGAGCCCCACCCACAATGGGCTGGGCCCTCCTCCCTTGAGCCCCACCAACAATGGGCTGGGCCCTCCTCCCTTGATCACTAAGGCATTGAGAAAATGCCTTACAGCTGGATCTCATGGGGAGGCTCCTTTCTCTGTGACAACTCCAGCTTGTGTCAAGGTGACACATGAAACCAGCCAGTACACTTGCCTACAAATAAAGAGAAGGGTATGTCCTGACAAGCGGCAAGGACTCTGGTGATGCTACCCCAGTGGGACCCCAGCAGCCCTCTGCAGCCCCCAGCAGCTAAAAATCAGACACCGTGTCTCCCTGATAGCTTCAACAGACTCGTGACCCTCTTGACTTCAGCCCAGTGAAGATGATTTGGATTCCTGGCCTCTTCACCTGTATAAAAATAAATCTGTGCCTTTTGAGTCACTGAATTTATGGTAATTTATTATAGCAAATACCATCCACTCACATTAAAAGAAAAAAAAAAAAAGAGCAGTCGGTAGCTTTGAAAGCAATCTCAAGTGATGGACCCCTCAGCTAAGCTGTCCGTCTACACAGCCCCACGCTGCAGATACCTCATTCCAGTGCTTCTTAACTCCACGTTAAGACTCCAAGAATGACCGTTTTCCCACCGGAAAGAGAGCAGCCAAACACCAATCACCAGCACAAACAGAAGGTATTGTAGAGACTGTAGGAGCCAGGAAAGGTAAGATAGCACAAAATGTCAGGAAACACTGGCACTTCAAGAGAAGACTGGGTGTTGAAAGAAACACCCTAGACACGGAAACAGTAAAAGCAAGCATCTGTGAGAAAGGGAACGAAGCTGTTCATGAAGGTGCAGATCTGTAATTCTAAAGTTCCCCAGGGGGTTAATAAGGTTAATCCGATCGTCTTTTTATCTTCCCCACAGTGCGGTGAAATGTCTAAGAGGGCCTCTGAGGTAGCTGGTTAAAATGCAGACGCTGCACAGCCAAAGCCGGAACTGTCAGGGAACTAAAGCCTCCGGGCCGAAACAAATTCCGTTACAGGAAAGCAGGTCTGTTTTCTACAGGAAACCCCATCCAGCGAGTGCCCACTGCTGCCAGTGCCTGTGCGCACCCCGGAAACTGATCATACAACCAGCAAACAAGATCAATTGGACTTCACAGCTCTCTCCTGGTGCAGCGGGTTCTGAACCTTGTAGACCTGGCTGCAAGCCCGGTGCACATGGGTCACTTTGGGTTTCGGTTTGGTTTGGTTTGGTTTGGTTTGGTTTGGTTTGGTTTGGTTTGGTTTGGTTCGGTTTGGCTTGGTTTGGTTGGTTACCTCTACACTGACATTTCTGGTGCAGGAGTGCATGAGCACACAGGTATAGTACCTGAAAACTATATTCCCAAGGTTTAAAAACAGAGTCTTCTAAACCTGCCTTATAATTCCTGATCAGAAAGCTCAAGGCCCCGCCCCGGCCCCGCCCCTGCCCCCACCCCCGGCCCCGGCCCCGGCCCCACCCCACCCTCATCCCCACCCACCCTGCACCATACAGGCAGAGGCAGGGTCACAACTACCTGTAACTCTAGTTCCAAAGGACACTTTCTTCTGGGTTCCAGGGCTCCTGCACCCATTCAGTGTACATGAATTTATGCAGGCACACACACATACCATAAAAATAAACATTAAAAAACAGTGGCTTCTGTAATTGACAGATAGTTGATGGCTGTTGGGGGGAAGAGAGTTTTCTTTAATGGGATAGCCCCTGCTAGGTCAATCACGCTCCAGTAACTGGCCTCCAGACCCACGAGTCTATGGGAAACACAGATTGGACTAAATTGACATGAAATTGGGGGAGAATACATCCAAGAGGAATTAGAGGGTAAAGGTGAATATGATCAAAATACATCATATACATGTGTAAAATTATCAAAGAAATCATTAAAGTATTTTTTTCAAATATAGGCCAGCGAGATGGCTCCATGGGTAAAGAATCCTGCCACCATGCCTGATGACCTGAGTCTGATCCCTAGGACTCACAAGACAGAACAAAGAACTGACATACAAATTGTCTACATAGTCACTGTCACACGCGTATGTGCATACATACCCAAATAAATAAATGTAGCAAAAAAAAATGTATTAAAAAAAAGCTTCTACTTTAAACCTCAGACTTATTTAGAGATCTTTTAAATTCTTATTTTACTTTAAATTCTTGAAATTTTTGCCTGCTTGTATAGGTGGGCGTCACGTGTGTGCAGTACCCCTGGAGACCAGAAGGAGGTGTCCGATAACATAGAACTGGAGTGGAATGTAAGCCACAATGTGCTGGGAACTGCTCCGAGCCAGGTCCCCTGCAAAAGTATCAGTGCTGAGCTGTCTCTCTAGCCTAAAGCTTTTCTAGAGGAGGAGAGGGAGAGAGGAAAGGAAGGAAGGAAGGGAGGGAGGGAGGGAGGGAGCTTCCGAGCCTTCTCTCCGGACCCCATTTAGAGGTCTTGTTTACTTAAATATCTCCATCAATCACACTGTACTGTTACTGTTGTATATTTAAGTCATCAATGGGGTTTGGGGGTGGGGGTGGGGATGATTGCTGCTGTTTATAAATCTTCCATTCTAACTCCGAATGGGAGTGGATGACGGACCAAATATCTGAATCCCCAACTTTGGTCTTTTCTTCCCTTCTGACGTCATCTAATGATGGTGAAGGGGAAAAAAAAAATATTACTTTGTTGAAATTCTTGGAAATTCCAATTTCGAAGTCTAAACAAACAGCATAGACCTTTCCCATGCTAACAGTTGGTGGGGTGCGGCTCTCCCACCCATGTGCAGGTAATCAGAGAATCATCTCCACTCAGGGCTCGGTATGGACTTCCTTCTGCCACTAATCTGTTTAGCACGTAATTAGAAGAGCTTTAAAAACCATCAGTCATCTTGCTTAGGGTAAGTAATAATTTATGCCAAGGGAGTGGGAAAGAATGTTGATTTCATTTATTTTATCTCCTCGGAGGGAAGGTGAACTGATAAAGCCCTGTGCAAGACAGTACATTTTAAGACTTATTCAGAAGTCTAAATTAAAACAGCCGACATATTGATGACTCGTGGATATCTTTAATCTCTCCGTGTCCTCTTTTTTCCCTCCCTGAAAAAATAAGTTTTGCATAAATATAACAATCCTCCCCAATTCTTCCTCATTTGTGATGATGGTTGACTTTAAAAAAAGAAAAAGTTTTGAAAGCCCGCATCCACTTCATTTTTTATTAGTGAATAAATAATTATGCAAAAGAGATATTTAAAATTTAGATACATTCACATTGGTAAGTGCTGGTTCACCACATATTTTCTTCCTGAAAAACAGCATTACCACCCCACTTGGGAGAAATGAGCTTTCTTTGTAGTTAATCATCTGTACAAGTGCAAGGTGGGAGCTGGGAGATAGGAGGCACGTGCTTTGGGAATGTGAAACCGGCTAGGGAAGGCATGGGTACTGTAGATGATTTGCATTGAGTACACAGTAAACAGCCTGGCCCAGTCTGATTAAACCATCTCGCTGAGATGGATGCAGACTCCGCCTACCGTGGCATTAAAATTAGCTTAACCTATCCTTAGAAGGGGCCACACAGAGATCATTTTCTGCAGTGTTAGGAATATAATCTTGTCAATTGTATAATCGTATTTGCTATTTCTTTAAGAGAGCCAAAATAGAATATTTAAATGAAGTCTCAAATGCATTCATTTTTAAAATGGTGTGTATGTGTGTGTGTGTGTGTGTGTGTGTGTATTCATGTGTACATGTGTGTGTGCATTCATGTGTGCATGTGTGTCTGTCAGTCTGTCTGCGAATAGGAGTTAATTCTCTCCTTCCACTTTTCTGTGGGTTTCAGGGATGTAACTCAGGTTCCCAGGCTTCATGGCAAAGACTATCTCTGCAGCTGTACATTCTGTGTCAGTTTCAGAAGCTGAGCCACAGTGAGCAAGGACTGGTGCTATGCGGTATTTTAAGATGTCGGAAGGGCAGGCTACCCAAGTCCACGATCCTCTCCAGTGTGGGTCTTTGCATATCTTACTCTTACTGGAAGCAAACCGGTTGTAGAGTAAGAGAACATGCACGCTTTAGACAGAATCCCAATTCAGCCCCTAAGAGAAAAGGAAATCCGTGCTTGAGAAGTCTGGGCTTCATTCTGGCAGGGTTTTTTTTTCCCCCCAACTTGAACCGTGTCAACAAAATACACTATGACTGTACTGGCTCCTTTACCATGTCCTTGAAAGATCCTGGCCTGGGTCACATGTCCTGGATGCTCACAGTTTCATCCAAAAGAGCACCTGCCTGTTTCCTATGTGTCTTTCTCTGAAAGGATGATGTGCTGGAGGCAAGGCTAGGAAACGTAATACGCATGTGCAAAGCCGCTGGGACCGTAATACGCATGTGCAAAGCCATTGGCAACACTAGCTCTGCTAAAGAGAGTGGGTGCCTTACACAGAGAAATACAAAAGCAGAAGGCTGTTACTTAAAAACAAACAAACCTAGAGACCTGTTGGCTTATCCCAATGAAAAGTTCAGACTAGAACAATCTGAATGGTCCTTTGTGGTGGTGCTCCTAAGACTCTTAAAGCCCCACACCTACTCACCTCCAGACGTGACTGTAAAAACAGGACCTAAGAGAACAAAGGTTGAGTGGGGTCCTATGAGTGGGTCCATGTTCAATCTGACTGATCTTGGTAGACAGGAAATGAGGATGGACCTATACCACACATACACACACACACACTCGCACGCACACACACACACTACAGAAAAGGGACCATGTGAGACACAAAGAGAAGGTGGCCGTCTGTGAAACAACAGAAAGGAGCCTCAGAAACTACCACATCTAACAGAACCATAACGAGCTTTAACCCTCCAGATCCATCCATTTAAATAAATTTCTGCTGCTTAGGGACCCTTAAGGATCCCCCAGTCTGAGTTTGGAATGGCAGCCCTGACCATATAACATACCTTCTGAGTGAGACACGACCTTTTCCTGACAAATCCTTATGTATATTCAGAGAAACACGTGTACAACCTCACTCTTCTTCAACCAACCTACACCCTAAATGTACATGCCAACTAGATGTCATGTGAGTGATAGATATATCAGTCAAGAAAGAGAAGATACTGTCTTTATTTCCAGATGTTTTGAGTTAGAGCTAAGGTGAAGGTTAGTACACATGACCTTCTGGGTTCAGGCTCCCTGAATCCCACAATGGGTTATCAAGCAATCTTCAGCTTGGGGGACTGTCCAGCAGAGGAGCTCACAGTCCTTCTTTGGCTCCCAGAATTGGTACCAAGATGCTCTCCAGCTCATACAAACCAAAAGCAGAGGACATGCAGCTGTTCTCTATCAGGTGGTCTAGAATTTGCATATACTCTGCAAGCATCCCTTTTAATTAAAATAATCTCTAGATCTCTTATAATTAAATGCTTGGTACAATGTAAATGCCTTGCAAACCGATGTTATAGTGTACTCTTTCAGAATAATGAAAAAGAAATCTACAGATGCACATTTAGGAAAAAAAAAAACGTTTTTCCACCCACAATTGGTTGAACTCACATATGGAAGGCCAGCTGCATTTGCCTTCCCAGTCCTTGTTACAGCTGAGTGCAGTAGGGGACTTGGCACTGCTAACTAGACACACCTGCCCACATTAAAGATAGCACTAGGAAGGCGAACAAGTCAGTCCTAGAGGGGTCTCTGGATGTAGTGACAGCTGCAGTCGGTAACAGGTAGTAAATGGTGGCAGTATGGCAAGGCTGGGGCTGAGGAGGGCCAGATGTCTGTGGGTGTCCATGAAGCATGCTGTAATATCCAGCCTGCTGTGTGATGCTGGGGCCCCAGCCCAGCCTCTAGTAACCTACTCCAGTCTTCTTGAGATGGACCACACTGCTCTAAGTGCTGTTAACAACGTTATTCTCTTCTCAAAATCAGAGTCTCTCTGTACTTAAAACCAAAATCCAGCTGGCATAGTAGGACACACCTTTGATCCCAGCACTCCAGAGGCAGAGCCAGGCAGATCTCTGTGAGTTCGAGGCCAGCCTGGTCTGCAGAGAGTTCTAGGACAGACAAGGCTGCACAGAGAAAGTCTGTCTTTTAAAAAAAACAAAAGCAAAAATTCCTGGCCGTCTTAGTTAGAGTTTTACTGCTGTGAACAGACACCATGACCAAGGCAACTCTTGTAAGGACAACATTTAATTGGGACTGGCTTACAAGTTCAAATGTTCAGTCCATTATCATCAAGGCAGGAACATGGCAACATCCAGGCAGACATGGTACAGGAGGAGCTGAGAGTTCTACATCTTCATCTGAAGGCTGCTAGCAAAGTACTGACTTCCAGACACCTAGAATGAGGGTCTTAAAGCCCACATCCACAGTGACACACCTACTCCAACAAGGCCACACCTACTCCAACAAGGCCACACCTACTCCAACAAAGCCACACCTACTTCAACAAGGCCACACCTACAAATAGTGCCACTCCCTGGGCCAAGCATATACAAACTATCACACTGACTAACGACATGTCTACTTAAGTGAGCTATTTGCTAATTTCCAACTGTCCAGAGCACTTCTTATCCACTGTATCTCACTTGCACAAGACCACAAGACCATCTAGACTCAGGAGGACTCCCTCCATCAATATGTATTTCCAATGTATTTGAAGAAAAGCATGTTCCAACTGCAGAACTCAGTTGCACATCGATGAACTGTGTAGGTGCCGATATTTGAAACAACACTGTTTTGAAGAACAACTTGACCTAACTGGTTTCTAGAGCGAGAAGAAGACTCAGCCAGTGCTTTCCCATCCATGATCAGGACAACCTTGTGAGCTCAGCCTGTGAGTCCCTCCAAGGAACCGACACTTACCTCAAAGAGATTTGTGCAGCTTACTGTACACACACCCAAGGAATATGAGTTTGCACAATGTACCCAGGCTCCAGGTATTTATTGGTCCAAGCTGACCAATAAATGGAGGCCCAAGTTGCAATGGCAGATGATAAAACCACTAAAGAGCTATATAACTAATCAAAATTGGAGAAGTGGGGTCCCAGGAGTCATTGCAGAAGAGCAAGCACTTCCTGGGGCGGAGTCCACAGACAGCAAGGAAAGCTGTGAATGGAGAACAGGGAGGCATTGTTAGCTCATGGCAAAGACTCTCTGGAAAAGCCAAATTGAAGCGCTTCCTTTCTAGGTTAATGGGCTCCTCCAGCCATGAGTGCCTGTCTGTTTTGTTTTGTTTTTTTTTGTTTTTTTTTTTCTATATCTCTTTAAACTTTCTGGTCCCTTTTCATTGTTTCTTTTCAAAGTTACAGTAAGCCCTTTATAGGCACCTATCCTGCCTGTGTGGTCCACCATGTTTCTGTAGTGGAAACAGGGCTGAGCAGGCAGTGGGTACTAAATAAATAACTCATGAGGGAGGAAAAAGGGGTGATTAGCAAAACCACTGCATCTCTTTTAATCTCATTCTGAGCAATCTGTATGCTTTTTACCATAAACGTATCATATTTTCTATTGGAAAATATTATAAATGATCTCCAGCGATGTTGCATGTGGGCAGTTTTGATAGTGGAGTGTCTGACCACCAACGAACATACCTATAAAGTTAGAAGACGATTCAGGATTCACTACGGGCAGGTGAGGAGAGATGCTGAGTTCAGTAAGATTCTTTTAATATTTATTCCACTCGGTGACTGCCTGTGATTAGCCCTCTTCATACAACGTGAATAACTTTGCAAAGACGGTACCCAGTCTTTGCAGAGCACTTTGTCATTATTTTTTATTATGCTTTCTATGTGGATTTCTCTAGTCAGATGTTCAATTCAGACCCCCTTTAAACACACCCTATCGAGGGTGATTACCCTATGTAACCAACATTTTAACAAGAACCTCTGGAATCGCTGTTAATCACCTCAGTACTCCTTAACATCCATGGCTCACTCTGCAATGCAGAGAACCAGTCCTCAACCAGGAATGCATCCAAAGGCTCTGCTTCCAAAGGCTCGGGAACATTTCTCCAAGGCTTGCGTACAGAAGTCTGTTTCCAGTCCACTTACTCGTCTGCCACAGCCATCCACAGGTACATTCACAGACGTAGTCTGAGGGGGCCACAGCAATCGTCTTGAATTTTCAGTCCTTCGCTTCACACTTGACATTTCGGGAAGGGACAAGACTGGGCAATTAAAATATGGTTGGACTCACCTCCTCCGAACAGAGGGAGACTCTCTGTTGTCTTGTCAGTTAAAGATGTGCAGGGAAGGAAGAACATGGAGATAGAGAAGTCCGTCAATCAGTGTTTTGATGTGCTGGCGAGGAGATGAGTTTAATCTTCTCTTTAATTGTTTGTCATTGCATACAAGCTGAAAGCAAATGTGGAGCTCACAGATCTGCCTTTCACCCCAGCAACTGAATTTTAATATCAAGGCAGTGAAGGTCATTTCAGAATTTGGATTATGTTTGTATGAACTAAATCTGGAGACAGTCTCAAATATTTACACTTACTGGCAGTTCAGTATTTTAAAGGGTAGGAGGGAAAAGTGAATGCCACATCTAGGTCCTGCGAATGCCGTCCACGCACAAGCTCCTCTCTGGAGGAGGAGAGAGTGACAGGACAGTAGAGATGCCCCTGGGAGAGACTGTGAGCTCGCCAATCATTTCTCAGCTGCATGGAAGTCAGGGATCTCTCTCACCAACTGCAACCCAGCCTCAGGTCTACTGACTCAAGACTCAGAAACAAGATCGGTGTCAGGACATACAATACAGATTCTGAAAGTAATAAAGTCACATTACATTTCATTGTCTGTTTTATCTATTTTTAGGTGAGCCAATTTGATTTCAACATGTAAATCTAAATAGTATGGGGGTGATTTTGTTAATTAATCCTGTCATATTACATAAATGAGGTTTTCTCCCTTAAATTCTTACTCTTGTTGTATTAATCTAGTCTGTTATCAAAATGAAATACCGGGGGTAGAATATTTTATTAAGAGAATAAAGAGGAGGAGAGGGAGGAAGAAGAAGAGGAGGAATTGGAAAATGAAGCTGTTGTTTTTCTGGAGTTAAACTCTGAAAGCACAAAGCTGGGCCTGGTGATGGCTTCTTGCCAGCACAGTCCTAAAACCACAAACACGATAGGTATCCAACGTCAAGAGAAAAGGAGTATCGCTTCCTCTTCTAGAAATTCACCAGGTTCCGGTCACGGGCATTATGTAATCACTTCCCAGACACCCAACCATAAACCTCATACACAGGTCCTTTAACATTCAACCCTCCTAACAGCTTGTGATATGGATCAAATTTCAACACATGAAGCCTTGGAAGACACTCAACTCATCTGGGCCACAGCATTTGGAAGTAGGCGTTTCTTCCGGGGCTTGCCACAGCACAGGAAATTTTCAGAATTCTTTCTCAGACATAGCTTTTGGTACAGAGAGTACATTTCCTGGCTGTTGTTAAGTGCACGGCGGTAGCAAGAAATTCTTCAGAATTGCAATTGACTTAAAGTTCCCGTCCTCATAATTTTTGCCCTCAGGGGTCCTTTTACACAAATAAAAATTATTATGACTTCAAAGAGCTTTGTTCGTGTGACCTGTATGCTGTTATTAACCATATCAGGAATCAACATAGAAAATTTAAACTAGCTATCACCTTATTTTAGAACAATAACAAATATATTACATTACCATTTTGTTAATGTTTATATTAATATTTGTATGAAATTTCTCCAAGACAAAGGAAGCTTTTGTAGGAAGGGTGATGTTATTTTATATCATTTTTAAGCCATTGTGTTGTCACACAAACAGAAAACTGTGTTTCTATGCAGTTCCACTCAGGACCTCCTACAGCATCATTTTAACTGAGCACATGAAGAACAGGCTGGCCTTTTGTCGATTTGTAAGTGAAAAGGGGGGTTGTTTTAAAGTCTTTCCAGACCCCAGTAGCCTTCTTTGATACTGTGCCAAAGTTCAACAAATGGTAGTCTCTTGCTAGTTCCTAGCAAAGTGGAGTTTGAAACAAGAACAACCAACTTCTCATATTTTGCTACATTAAAACCCGGTCTGTCTTCTACTTTTTTAAAAAAAAATCATTTATTGATGCATATCCATAATATCATGTGCTGGTTATTTAGAGAATACTGATTTACTGACGTGCGCAGCTCTGACAATATTGACATGCCTCCTTACGCTGTAGTGTTATCAAACATCATAGAGCTTCAGAAACTGTGATCCTCTTTTGAGGCTGAGGATGGAAGGGCAAATAATACCTGAGTATGATCTAAGAAAGCAAGGCTTGGCTTTGTGGGGTTAGATCATAGGCCTGATGATGCCCCTTTAAGACATTGTTCATATCCTAAGACATCAAACCATATCAGCAGCCTAAAAAAGTCAGCTCACATCTCCCTGCAGTTGGCTCTCTCTGGAACAGAGTTAAGAAGCAATGCTATGCTGTGACGTAATCATGCCCAATTTATGTCCATAACTAGTTCCCAGCATCCTCCCTGCTCTTTGTCACTTAGGCTACCCCACATTCAGTTACATGGTAGGGAAACTCTGCATCTCCCTGAAATGATACAAATGTCCAGTATTTTCCTTTGTTCAAGGAATTGTCATGAAGGCGCCTCTCTGGGTCTCTACTCCCCACTGCTTGGACCCCATAGTCAGGAAGTCACCCTTTCTTGTTATGAAGCACACATCCAGAGGGTGATTTTGTGCTAGCTTTTTTTTCCAAACCAACCTCAGCCCCCAGGGTCTCCAGACCATGCTTTGGGAATGAGACCTGGAGAATGAGCTGAAAAGTCTCTCTACATCAAATCTCACATTCACCAACTAAGCAAAGTAAGATTTCAGCCAAGAAGTGTGGTGATTCCAGGAGCTAAAATGTCTTTGTGGGAAGATGAGTTTCTGTCCTTTCTTGTCAAGTGTTCTAATTAGTACCGAACTTCATCTTTTGAAGTCAATTAAGACAATTCATGAAGATGATCTATTATAAGTTTTAAGATTGTCTTCGATGAGACAGCTTGTGAGAAGCTGGGTTGTGTTGTAAGCCACAGGACTTAACTCCGTCAAACAAAAGAAAGATGGGTTTTATCCTGACTTGCTTTAAGCCATATTCCAAAGTCTCTGTTTGGTGTAAGGATGTTTTAGATATCCTATGGAGTCTACCGAACAGGGATTTTTCTGCTACACTAATGTAAACCTTCTCCTCCATCTTTCCTCTGGGGGTATGACTTGTGGTTACAGGGTTTAACACGAGTGAATCACAAACTCCAGTAACCTCATTTGACCTCATGAAGATGGTGAAAAGGAGAAAAGCGAAACCAGGTGACCACACTGGGACTAGGCTGCCTAAAACTTAGACTACATGGCTTTCTGGCCAGCACCCTCTACACAAACTGAGGCCTCACAAACTAAAATATTTTATCTCACTTCTATTTCTCTTTCATCACCCAATCCCAAGTTTAGAAATGTAAAATTGTGTCCATGAATTCAGAAAAAAAGGTAGACATTTTGTCATGCAAAAACAAATGTCGATTTTTCAAC
Source organism: Mastomys natalensis (assembly GCA_021653895.1). Lineage (NCBI taxonomy): Eukaryota > Metazoa > Chordata > Mammalia > Rodentia > Muridae > Mastomys > Mastomys natalensis. Next base: position 3,504,075 of record JAJTUV010000381.1, read on the forward strand.
TACATTTTAAACCTAAGCCAGAGGTGACATTTTACTAATAAGAGAAAAGGGGATATTGAAATAATTTTTGTGATATTATTATACATTGCAAAGTTAGCCACAATTGAAATTATCATCTATTTTATCTGTCTTGATGATATTCTTTCAAATATAATAAACTGGGACTCAGGGTCTTGAAATAGGCAATAAAACTGATACTTACAAAAATGACTAAGGATAGGTAGAGTGCCATTAATTAAGCAATAATCCCTTTGAAATCAGTCATTACCAGCAGTTTTTTGCTATGGGCCATTAACACTCTAACTAGCAAGTCATTAATAGTGGTAATAACCAATTCTGAGGGGATTACTGCTTGGATAAACTATATATAATAATTTTAAACTCCGAAAGATTTCACACTTTTATGTTAACCTTTGAATCATACGTGAGTGAGGACAGAATTATCTGGTTCATTTTTAAAGAATATAAATATTACCCCTCCTTCCACGGTCTGTTCCCGTGCTTTTGCCTAATGTGTCTGGTGTCTGGGCATCTGAGGATGAGGTTCTGCCTACTGCCAGGATACAGAGGGATGCTCCATCCTTTGACATATAGATCTATAGATGACCAGTGTCTGCACTGTCTTTGTTCCTAAGACCAAGCATGACGGTTCACTTCCTCTATAAAATGCAAGCTCACTTGGAATCCATTTTTGTCCAGCGTCACTTCACTAATATTTTTTTGTATAACAGAAATTTTGCACTAATCCCATATGTATATGTATATGTATATGTATACATGTATGTATTGATGATGTAATGTGCTGTATGGGACAAAAGCAACTGCCAATATGGGAACAGATTCGATTGGAGGAGACAGTGAAAGCATCCTGACTACTGATTATTGGGGTAGCTATACCTTGCTCTCCTCCACTCTCCCAAGCCCTGAATGTTCCAATGGAGATTTGTACAGAAGTTTTTTTTAAAAAATTGTTTCATTTTTCTGAGATTATAATTGCATCCCCCATGTCCCTGACCTCTCTCCAAACCTTTCATAGACCTCTCTTGCCCTTTTTCAAATACATGAACTGTTTTTTTGGTTAATAGCTGTTAAACACACACACACACACACACACACACAAACACACATTCCTAAATACATAAATACACCCCGCTCAATCTGTATAAAGTTGTCTATCTGTGTGTTTTCAGAACTAGTCATTTGCCAATGGATAACCTATTACTGTGCTCTTCCCTAGGGGACTACCTTGCCCTCAGCATTCCTTAGGTCTTTGTGTAGTGCTGAGCCCTCCTGGTCTTTTCCCCATCTACTTGAGCATGTCTGTTGTTGCTCATGTTCGGACAGTCATGTTGGTGAGACTCTATGGGTGTACTTTCTGACATTACTCACAGTCTCACAGCAAACTCCCTGGTCCTCTGGCTTTTGCAATCTTTCTGGCCCTTCTTCCACAATTATCTTTGAACCTTAGGTGCAGTAGAATAGTGTACTGTAGATGCATCCACAGGGACTGGACTCCACCACTCTGCACTTTGATTAGTTGCATTTTTCTGTAATGGTACCCATCTGTTACAAGTAGAAGTCTCTTTGAGGAGAGATAGGACTATACTTATCTGTGATTATAAAATTATAACTTAGTCATGCATTATGTAAATCTAGGAAATTGGCAGTTGTAGGTTCTCTAGCATCCATGGCTTCACTAGCCCTGGGTAGTTGGCTAGAATTCCAGTTCTCGGCAAGATTTTCCTCTTGTTGAGAGGGTTTTAAATCCAATTAGAGAGCTGTTGGTCACTACCAAGATATGTGTATCACAACTACACCCTTGGGGTTACTGTGCCATAGTGGTCATTGTGGTTCATGGGCCTCACAGCTGGACAGAACTGTTGATCACTTCCATCCCTTGGAGGCTTTCATGGTGCCCTCATGTACCATGAAAGCTAGTCCTCAGGAAGGAGGCTTTCAGTTCATTTCTAGATTAGGGGCCTCTGGGCCCTGTGTCTTAAGGGCATCATGGCCTCAGCAATAGGGACTTAGCTCCAGCCTCTGGAGAGGAGGGCAGCCTAGGGCAATAGCAATACTCTATAATATTTTCAGATTCTCTTGGACAACCCTGATCAACAACTCAAAGGAAGACTTCTCATACCTGATGGTGGAGACTTTGTTAAAAGGTCTTTGGCTTTTAGAGACAGTACCACTATATATGTGTGTATATATATAATATATATATAAAATATCAATAAATAACACCTTATTATAGGTGTTTTTAGGTGGATAGTTAATAGTATGATTCCTTATTACTCTTTCAGATTGTGTTATTTTACCCCCCCTTCAGTATTTATTTTCCTCTCCTCCCCTAATTACTGCTCATGGGGTTGCAAACTGGCGCAGCCACTATGCAAATCAGTGTGGAGAATCATCAAAAATCCAAATCTGCACTATGAGCCAGCTATACCACTCATTGGCATATTCCCAAAAGACTCCACGCCCTACTCCACAGACACTTGCTCAACCGTGTTCACTGATGCTCTGTCCACGATAGCTAGAAAGTGAAAACAATCTAAATGTCCTTCAACAGAGAAATGGATAGTGAAGGTGTAGTACCTATATATCATGGAATACGATTCAGAGGTAAAGAAAAAAATGAAACCATGAAATTTGCAGGTAAACAGATGGATGGAGCTAGAAAAGATCACACTGAGGAAGATGACCCAGACTCCAAAAGAAAAGTGCCCTATGTTCTCTCTCATTTGAGGCTCCTAGCACCAAATCTTCAGGTGTGAATACATACATGGAGGAACTGCAGAAATCAGGAAAACAGAAATGGACCATTGTAGGGTTGGGGAAGCACCCAAGAGGGAAGTAGGAGAGTACACAGGACCTAAAAGGGGAAATGGACAACAGCACCTACTGTGATGACATCAAAGCTTGTCTCAGTTTGCCTTCACTTTCTTGGAACCCAGAGGGAACACCTCTCTGATCCATTTGCTGATCAATAGATACATCTTGACTCTTCGGTAACCTTACAGATTATAGATTAACATTTGGTCATTCTCTAAAATAACCTCTAAATGAATAAGCGAAACAACAACAAAGTCATGAAATACACAAAAAGACCTTGATGCCAGGGGAGGCAACAGAGACAAGTAGGGAGAAGAAAGCAACTCCCCTTCAAAAGCATCACGGTGGCTTTTTTTTTTCTCAGAAAAGGCATTAAGGCTAAGAATATTTTTATTAAAGTGTGCATAATGTTGTCTTAAATATTCAAGAAAATGCTTCCTCTGGGAAATCGACAAATAAGAGAGAATAACTCAGGCTAAGAAATGACTGCTGATCTCCATCCACAATACAATACAAAAGGGAGAATTTCAATAGTGCAGAAACGAGAGCAGTAGAATTAGAAGATAAACTTGAAAGTCTCTTAGATAAAAGGCTAAAATTAACACCAACAGATAACCCTTATAAAAATTCAAAAGTTCTTACATCAGCTCAAACATCATACATTTCTTAAAAACTGGGAAAACATTTGTCAAAATACAGTCTTGGTTTTAAAGAGTCTATAGAAAACAGATGGGAAAAGTGACCTCCCCTAGATGAACGAGCAGTGAACAATTCAGAAAGGTGAGCACTGTTTAAAGCAGTAACTTCTGTCATTACTACTAAGATATATACATTCATTATTTTCACTATCAAACTGATAAAACCTGGGGAGCCTGTGTACTATGAACAAAAAGAAAAAAGTCCAGAGCTCTTGTGTTCTGTTGGAGGACATTAAAGGAACTGAGCTACTTCATTTTCATTGGCCAAGAAACACGGCAATATGGTAATAGAGTAGCAGACTTTGAAAATCTAAAATCTGTCCTACAATGGGATTTACACATCTCCCTCTGAATCATGGATTACGTACTCATTGTCCTTGAACCTGAAGTATAGCTTATGATCACTGTGACCAATAAAACACGGAAGCAAAGAATCCTCATGAAAAGCTGTGGTCTAGCTACCACCTCAGCTAATTTCGCTTCCTCAGGCAAGCATGAACCTTCACAGCCAGTTATGGTGGACTCAAGGAGAGAAGAGATGCTCTTCCTTCACTAAGACCTCTCAAAATTTAAGATTCATCAGCTAAGTATCTCTTTCCTTCAGTCAACACCTTAAGTAGTGTTGACTTGGACTTTGTTTCCCAAGAGCAATGTTCCTGATAGATAATGCAATTGTCCCATTGAATTAGAAGTTAACACCACTGTCAGTCATGTGCCTAAGAGAGGCTGCTCTATTGGTCTGGATAATTAGCCCTTATAGCAAAGAAAATTGAGTTCTTGTTGGTGCAAAGCCAGATGATGTGGTATATCTCTTTAATCCCAGCAGAGACAGGCAGATCTCTGAGAGTTTAAGCCAAACTGATCTACATTGTGAGTTCCTGCCTAGCCAGGTCAACATAATGAGAACCTGTCTCAAAGAACCAATGAATAAATAAATAAATAAATAAATAAATAATAATAAATAAATAAATAAAATAAAATGGAGGAAGACAGCAACACATCATTGGTGGGAAAAACTCTCTTGAATTCATTTGATATTTCAGCAAATAGCAGGGTTGGAGGGAGCCCTGCCAACTTGCCAATAAAACTTACCAACTCTTTCATTGCACATTAATATCAAAGAATAATATCATCCAACAAATTCTGCAGATAGTCAAGAACAGAGAGAGCCTGCACACAGGAGGGACAGCCTTGCCCACAACAGCGCTCCAGGAATAATGCCCTGCAACTCTGATGTGTCCCTGAAGCACTGATTGCAAGTTAGACTAGGTAGAAGAAGGAAGAGGGACAGGCAGTTCATCACCAAGCATCCCACACCCGATACTGCACCAGTTCTAATGACTCCAGAGGACAAATTTCTCTCCTTAATTTAACAGCTCAGTATGATTTACAAAAGCATCCTGCTTACCCCCTGAAAATTAGGATACATTTTCCCTGTCTTTATGAAGATGTTCAAATATTCAGAATCAGATTTCTAAACAGGATCTCATTACTAAAAAAAGAAACTCTCGGGTTTTTATGTCCTTGCATGTTTTAAAGATGAAGCTAAATAAACGTTTAAATAGAAATTTGTCCTCCGTTTGAACTAAGTGATAGAAAAATTACTTTATTAGTCAATATTCCTGAGTGCATCCTTCCTAAACACCAACTATTATATTACCTCCATCTATTTAAGGAATAGTAATAAAATCTTGCTTTTTGAGCTGCAGGGCTTTTAAGAAGTCTAGCCAAGGCTACTATTCAATACAAGGCTGCATAGAAATTTAAAACCAACACTGCATTGAAAAATCAGATCTTCAGATATTTAGGATCACTTAACAAGTCACGTAATATTAAACAGAAATATCTAATTCTTAAAATTCCCTCTAATGAATCTGTCTATACCTCTTATCTGTAAGTAGTCCCCTAGAATTGCTTTCCAAGAATATCACCATCCCAGTCTATGAAAAAATCACCAAGAAAGCATTAAATCCACCCACAGCAATCTTTGTACCACCTATAAAACCCTACTCCATACACAGGCTTCCCAAGTCCTCCTCCAGGGTCTAGCCTAGTGAGTACCTATGACATCCTCATTCAAGCCTTTTCACCATCTACCAGATTTAGCCTGGGTCCCACACAGTTCACCATCCCAGTCTGTCCTTCCCTGCTGTGATGGCAATTTTTGATTGTCAACTACATTTAGAATAAGCTAAAACCCAAGCACCTGGGTGTAGGCAGCTGAAGAGACGGCGCTGGTTTCCAACATGGCTGGCACAGCAGCGTCCTGTATAAGCCTACTGCGCATGCGTCAGCCTCAAGCCCCTCCCGAGAGGGCTTATGCTAATGAGGCATGAGCCCTAACCAATCCTGGGGCTTATGCTAATGAAGTATTGGCCCTAACCAATCCTGAGAGAACAGGCCGCCTGGCCCGCCCCCTTGGAAGGGTATATAAGCAGTGCATTTCTGCTCCTTGGGGTTCCCCTTCTATGGATGAAGATTGTGCCTGGAATAAAAGAGCTGTCAGAGAAGAATCCAGGTGTGTCGTGTCTTACTTGCTGGCTAAGGAGGATGCGACACCTGGGTACATCCCTGAGGAATTTTTCTTGGTTGAATGATATGAATCATCCCATCAGTTCTGCTCCTCTCTGGAACCCTGATATTGCACCTGCCTTTTGTTGGGATGATATTTCTTCCCCCCTGTGTTAAGGTGTTTCTCTGTATTTTTAATTGTTAATTCTGTACCAGCAGAATTCACAGCTAAGTGCTCACAGAATTTTAGTATTGTCATTTCTATGGCCCATCACCAGGTTCTTATATTTGTAAATTTGTGTCCTTCCATACCTGTACAAAAGATAAAGCTCAGGCAGTCCTCAATGCCTTAGACAACCAATGAGATGGACCAGGCATTGTCTTACTGCCGATTGGTTATAATAAAGATCTGCCAGCCAATAACTGAAGCAGGAAGTAAGGGGGCAGAACTTCCGGCCAGGCAGGGCCACAGGAGGAACGCAAGGAGAGGTGAGAGAACTGATGGAGACCCGGAGGGAAACAGAAGGAATAAAATGGAGCTGTAAGCAAGTAGTGAGAACCATGTAGGGAGATGGGATCGTGGAAAAGCCAAGAATAATTTCAATAGTTAGCTGAGAGACTGCACCAACTAAAAGTCAACGGCTTTAAACTATATAAAAGTCTCTTGTCTTCTTTAAACCACAAGTGGGTCCACAAAAGCCCTGGAATAGCCTTCACTACAGTGATCTCTAGGCTTGGGCCAGATTCCCCCCAACCTATGCTGCTAAACATAGGACTCTACCATGCCATATCCCACACTTTTCTTCTCAAACTTATCTAACCCTACACTCTTTGCTTTGAACAAAAAGCACATTCATCCTATATGACAGTCCTGTCCCCTCCATCCACCTGACTGACTACATTCCACCCAAGACATTTTCAACTCTAGACTCTTCTTGCCCACACATCTCCTCATCTTCCTCAACCTGATTATCCATAACAAACTCAGAAAAAGGAAGTCTGAGTAGCCCAGATATCATCACAGGAATACTAACAATATGAAAGATCAATCGGTCCTGCAGAAATGCTTGCCGATGAGTATTCCATGTGTGAACTCCAGGACACAGAACTTAAAAGAACAATCACAAACCTCCTCAAAGACTTCGATGAGTTTAAAGAAAACCCAAAGAAACAGATTGCTGAAATCAAGGAGAAAGAGCTTATGGAGACAAATGCCTGAGTGATGCCCAAGAAAACACAAATATAAGGTGGATGAAAATAACAAAGACAATCCAATATGTGAGAATGGAATTCAATCAGAAGATAGAGGAAAAAAAAAACCCTTGCAAGTAGAATGAACCAAGCAGAAGGCATAATATCAGGACTTAAAAATGAAATAAAGGATCTAGACCAAATAAGCAAGAAACATATTTAAAGACAGGAAAGGGGCTCACAAGCTTACAAGAAGTACAGAACATTGTGCAAAAAGAAAAAAGAAAAGAACTAAAAGGAAAAAAGAAAAAAACCCACTTGTATAGCAGGCATAGATGAGGGAGAAAAATCCCCAAGTCAATGGCATGGATGATTCTTCCACAAGATCATTGAAGAAAACTTCCCAGACTGAGGAAAGACACACCAATACAAATACAAGAAGCATACAGAACTCCAAATAGACAACAAGATCAGAATAGAAAACCCCCACGATATATCATAATTAAAACACTAAGTATACATAATAAAGAAAGTATATTGAGAGCTGCAAGAGAAAAATGCAAGTCACGTGCCAAGGAAAATCCATCAGAGAAACAGCTGACTTCTAAGCAGAATCTTTGAAAGCCAGAAAAGCCTGGATCAGTGCACTCCAAGTCCTAAAACAACACGAAATCAAAATAAAATAATATATACAGCAAAACTAACTACCATGATTGAAGAGAAAGAAAAACTTTCCATTACATAAACGAAACTTTCCATAATATAAACAGCCTTTAAAAACTGAATATCTAACAAAACAAACCTAAAGAAAAGGAAACTTTATATCAGACTGAAAATAGCAGAGAGACTATGGAAAAAATATGAAGCCATAATTATTAAAACACAGAATACCACTGAGAACACAAACCACACCAATAATCAACAACATGATGACCACCAGTAACACAGACATTCCAAAAATAACTTTAAGCATCAGTGCCCTCAGTTCTCTAATCAAAAGGCACTGACTGAGCAGATCACAAAAAACAATATCTGCTGCCTACAGGAAAGACACCTTAGTTTTGAAGATCAGCACCACCTTAGAGTAAAGGGATGGATGAAAGGACTGCAATCAAAGGAACCCGAAAGCAAGCAGACATCCCTATCCTAAAAGTTGTCAAAATAGACTTCAACCTAAAACTAACCAAAAGAGATAACAACAAAACCAAACAATCATCTGCACTGTTGGTGGGGTTGTAAACTGATTCAGCCACTATGGAAATTAGTGTGGAAAATCCTCAAAAAACTAAAAATAAATCTATTACATGACCCAACTATACCATTCCTTGGCATACGACTAAGGGATTCTACATCCTACTATACAGATACTCGTTCATCTATGTCTATACCTGTTCTGGTCACAATAGCTAGAAAATGGAAATACCAATATATTCCATTTAAGATATAAATGGAATATATTTAAAATATATCCATATAAATCCATATTAAATAACAACCTAAATGTACAACTGATAAATGAATAATGAGAACGTGGTATATGTACACTATGGAATACTACTCAGCTGTGAAGAGAAATGAAATTATGAACTTGGCAGGTAAATGATGAAACTAGAAAAGATTGTATTTAGTGAGGTAACCCAGACCCAGGAAGACAAACATCACATGTGCTCTCTCATCTGAAGCTCTTGTCCCAAATCTTCAGATGCACGTACTTGGCCTGTAGAAACTACAGAAGCCAGGAAAGTAAAGTGGGACCATTTTTGAAGCAGGGAAGTTGGGGAGCAATAAAGAGGGGAATACCAGGGTACACATAATGTGATTAAGGAAGTGGGGGGAAGGGAGGATTCCTTAGGGAAGGATGACAGAAGTAAACACAGAAGGTGAGATGGACAGTAAAGGGATATAGCAGGATGCAAATGATAGGGAAAGGTAGGGGCTCCTTAGGGATGAGCAAGGGAGGTAAAAACAGGAGAAAGAGAGGGAGGTAAAATAACAACATAAACAGCTGAAAAACCCACAAGGAATCATATTAACCATTTACCTAAAAAAAAAAAGCCTATAATGCACATAATTTAATGTATAAATATGCATATATAGTCTTAACAAACTTTTCTCATCTAGGTTCATGGCACTGTCTTCAGGAACCAAAGACCACCTATCAAAACCCTAATACCAGACATAAAAGGTCCTCTTTTGAGTTGATAGCCAGATCTGTTCAAGAGATTCCAAAAACATGTATATGCTCTTAGACTTTCATGCTAAAAAACTCAGAAATACTTACTTCAACGATCAGTAAAGAAGATAAAAACTATCAGTCTTCTAAATGCCTTGGAAATAAGATAATGTGGTGGAGAGGAGGCCAGTGCAGCCTGCAGGTGGGGAGTGCTAGAGCTGAGCTCCAGGTGGGGGTTCTAGAGCTGAGCTGCAGGTGGGGTTCTAGAGCTGAGCTGCAAGTAGGGGTTCTAGAACTGAACTGCAGATGGGGTTCCAGAGCTGAGCTGCAAATGGGGTTTGAGCTGCAGATGGGGTTCTAGAGCTGAGCTGCAGGTGAGGATTCTAGAGCTGAGCTACAGGTGGGGAGTGCTAGATGAGCTGCAGGTGAGGGTTCTAGAGCTGAGCTGCAGGTGAGAAGTGCTAGCTGACCTGCAGCCCAGACCACTTGAATCCTGGGTTCAGTGTGTCCATGTTCAATAGCAAATATCTGCTCTGTGTTAAATATAAATGTAAGTGACTATGGGCTGGTGAGTAGCCAGGGTTTGTACATCAAATAGCTAACTGATACCCCTTTGGCAGGAGTGTACTAAGACCCTTGTCCTCTGGCTTCCTAAGCCAGCAGCACCTTTCATTCCCAGCTTAACTGTTCCTTCTCTTCCATCTTTCCTCTCTCTCTGAAATGGAAGGGAACATTAGGCCCACCCTTATCTGAGAATATGTAGTAAGCAAAGAGCAAAAAAGAAACATCCATTTGCCTAATATCTGAATTGTCATTTTGAAGAATGAGGAATTATTAAACACACATCACTTGAGTGACTATTAAGAAAGCAATAAAATATTAGCCACTGCCTCTCCCAATCAGCTCTCACTTTGCAAGAGCATCAAGCATCTTCAAGATTTCCCCAGCCATTTCCTGTAATCTCTACAGGATATCTAGAATCTGCAGCTACAAGTCACAAATCCTCTGAGACATAGTAACTTTATATGCAATGAATATAGAGTCTAACAACTCTAGTAATTATATGTGTGTGTGTATACTCAGAATATATATGAATGTGTGTGTACTTAGAATGGATAGATAGATAGATAGATAGATAGATAGATAGATAGATAGATAGATAGATAGATAGAGTATGTGTATATGTGTGTGTGCTAAGAATGTGTGTGGGTACTCAGAATATATATTCTGAGTATATACATACATATATGTGTGTGGGTATCATGTGTGTATATGTGTGTGTACTCAGAATGTATGTGTGTCTGTACTCAGAACATATGTGCATGTGTGTACACTCAGAATATATTTATGTATGTATGTGTATGTACTCATAATGTGTGTGTATGTGTGTGTAATCAGACTATAGTACTCTGAACAAAGTAAGAAAGACCATGCCCTGGTTCCATTCTGCCATAGAAGAGGTCACATGAATTTTCATAGCCACAGAACAAAGAAGGTCAAAATCAATACCCAATACATCAGTTGGAACATTGGAAAGGGAGGCAACAGCAAAGAAACCTTTTCTATCAATTTCATATATAACCTCATCAAATCTGGGCTTTAGGCTTGGTGGGGTTAAAGGTCAACTAAGCCCAGCAATACATTCCATGAGCTTAGTCTAATAGCAATGAGAACACTAGGACAGATGCAGAGGTGAGAAGGGAAGGGGACAAACACCCAAACTGATTTCACTTCTGACCTACAGTATTACATGTCTCCATAGTGTCCAGCTCCACCAAGGTCAGAAGTCTGTAGCATCTTTAATATAATTGCAAACGTCAGCTCCACCCTCTGGAGACTGCAAATCATCTCTCTCATATGGCAAGACAGAAAGAACCCCTCTCCAGATTTGGACACTAGCGAGACAGGGAGAACTCTATTCTAGATAGCAATGCCTTACAGAGTTAGGGTATGCTAAAATCTTGTGGTATTTGGGGATATCATCTTCCCTGCTTTCTAGTGAGAGAACCATTCAGCAGAACAAGAGGCCAGGCTCCCACACTGCATGCGGCTCAGCCTCTCAGATTCTGACACGCCTTTGAGCCCAGCATGCTATGTTCTTTTCGGTAGAATTCTCTCCTCCTCTGTTGCAAGCAAACTCCTGTCCACATGACATACCTAGATCTGCCTCTCCCAGTCCCAGGAATGCATTTTTACTGAAAGAGAAACTGCGGTCCAACATTCCATTGTAACCTACTGGTTTTGTAACACTCATAGCCATAAACTACCATGTCACACAGCTTTAAATAAAGACCCCTGCAGCAACCGGGTTCAATACACAGATGAGGTGAAGATTCTGGGCCTAAAACCTGTACTCAGAAACCTTACAACAACAGTTACTCACCTCCCATGCCATACCCATGCCTTCCTGGTGCATGACATATTCTTAGAGTTCACACAAGCCCCAGACAACCTCTGCAATGCCATGCTTCTCTTCCACTCTAGAAGAGGTGCCCACATGTCCAGGAGCATGAAAGATTTGTAATTTGTAATTGTCAGAAGCTTCATTGTGCTCCAGTCTACTGAAGTAGTGAAATCTTCAATGTTAGCTCCTATCTTAAGGTTTTACTGCTATGAACAGACACTGTGGCTAAGGTAACTCTTATAAAGGACAACATTTAATTGGGGCTGGCTTCCAGGTTCAGAGGTTCAGTCCATTATCATCAAGGTGGAAGCATGGCAGCATCCAGGCAGGCATGGTGCAGGAGGAGCTGAGAGTTCTACATCTTCATCTGAAGGGTGCTAGAGGAAGACTGACTTCCAGGCAGCTAGGATGAGGGTCTTAAGCCCACACCCACAGTGACACACTTACTCCAACAAGGCCATACCTCCTAATAGTGCTACTCCCTGGGCCAAGCATATACAAACCATCACAGTTCCTATCCCCCATGTATCAATTCAATGGCAGAGAGAACAACTCATTCAAATCCATCAGCCTACCAAACGCAAACACAACTAACTTGAGAAGAAAAGGAGCTGTACTGAAAGTCTATGGGGAGACTCAACCATGGCGGCATATGCCTGTAATTCCAGCATGTGGGAGCCTGAGGCAAGATGATCACAAGTCTGAGGCCAGTCTGATCTACACAGCTGGAATGCAATCCAGCCTGAGAGCTTGTCTCAGAAAGAAAGAGAAGAAGAGGGGAGTACCAAGAACACAGTAAAGTAGAACGTTGGACTTCAGAGAGAACTTAGAAGCTGTCTGGACTCCACTTCCTGTTTTTTGTAGCTGTTTCAGCCTTCTTCTAGAACCTGGCTTCCTCCACACTGTAGAAACCATGGCTACCCAGATCCTATGGCTCCCAGAGCAGAAAAGGCTTTCCCATGGTCAACAGACATAAGTCCAATGAATACAAGGGTTAGCAGCAAGAGCCACAAAAAGCCAGCCAAAAATCCTGAGTCAGATCCAAAGGAGATGTTATTAGTATGTGCTCCATGCACAGAGCTCTTGTTCTGATCGTGACATTTACTGAATTCATAGGGTAAAACTAAAAGAAATAAATGATAAAAGAAGCTGAAATCAAAACCCAAAAGGATAGACCAAAGAGCGATTTTTGGTTGTTGTTTTGTTAAAAAAAAATAAGCAGATGTTAGGTTTAAATCAGAGTTGGGTAGAATATCAGAGCAGTGTAAGCGAAAGGAAGATGTTTGTGACCGTCTGACGATAAGGCGTGGATCACCACCTTTAATAATAACCAACAATAAGTACACCACGAGACTCGCCTCTCCCTCTCTAATATTATGGTTAAAATTGTGTCGGCCAAATCAAACGCAATTACTGCTTAAGGCGAAATGGATGGAAACCCCCAGCTTCTGCACATTAAAAAGATTCAGTGGATGAGGGAAGGAAGGAGGAAGACGTAATAATGTTTTTATGATTATTACTTGCATTGTTATAATTATTAGTATGATAATTACTTTTTTATTGATACTTCCTTACGTTTGTCTTGAGATGGAAACAATAACTGCCCGGCTCTCCCTGTAAAAGTGCCAAGGGAGTAGTTGTAAGTGACGATGTACAAGCCTTTTTCTTCTGCATCCATGGGTTCACTCTGCCGGCTGCTTCCTCTTTCTACATAGGAAGCCTGTGTCACCGAAAATAGAGGCATGGATCTTTCCCAAAGCTCTTAAATCTCCAAGTAACTCTTCCTCGTGCAGCGATGTATTTGAGTGGCTATCAATCCCCTCTGCATTCCTTGCCCAGTTGCTATTTGTAGGGTTGATAAGGAGGGCCCCGTTCTGTCATTTTCACCTTGGTTCTCCATTGGCATCGATGATTAAAAGACTCATATAGCTGGGTCTTGTGTGATCCATGAGTTTTAGAAGGAGAACAGAGATGAGGTGATCTATCTCTGAATGATACTGTTTGATGGAAATTTAATAGGACCTGGTAGATTTTAATATTACCAGAAAGCTGTAAAGAACTTGACATTTCAATTTGTTTCTGAATCATTCAGATAGCTGGATAGAGCTAGAAATCTACATACATTAATGAGCTTTTTGACAGAGCGATCGGGAGGAGAGTGGAAGAAAGAGCTACGTGGCTCAGCCATCCATGGGAAACACACCAGAAAACAGTTCGAGCTAGAGAGAGAGATTGCTCTTCAGTCAGCTCCACCAATCTGGGAACAAACAAGCACACTACTCTGGAGGATTATTGCACCGAAATCCTGAGGTATGACTGGCTTTATGAAATTCCCGGCACCTGCCATTCCCAGATGCAGCATAAAGTGCCACCTACCCTGGGCCTGCGCAGTGATGGGTTTCCTGCTCAGTGCATCTTCCGGCCTCCACCTTACTAATTCGCTCCCTTCTTCAGCAGCAGTGTTCTGGTGGGGCTCACAGCCTCCTCAGTGCTCAAATTCCTCCAGACTCAGAAAGTAGCAACCTCAGTCACCCTTCCGCCAAGGCTATAGTATCTGGATGTATTGCCTCAGAAGCATTTGTCATGCAAATGGGAGAGGCTCTCACTTCCTTATCAAGAACGATGTGGTATGGCCTTCTCTGGCACCTGCCTGTCTGACTCTGAAAGTCTCCGTGCCACAGCCACCGGATGCTGGAGAGTCCTGCTTACAGAGCCCTAGCTTCGTAGGAAGGAAGACTTTCCTACTTTGTTGTTTACACTGGGCGTATGTTAGAACTCTCTTTAAGCAACCTTAATAATTCAGTTTATGGAGGATTTGATTTACAGTCCTCATTAGAGGACAACATTAACAAATTCATTTAAGTAAAAGTACTTTTTTAAAATTTATGCACACATAGCTTCTAGAGAAAATAATGCACAAGCAGAGGTTTGCTAAACTTGGAAGTGAATACTAAGCATGGAAAATAGACAATTAGGTTGTATCCTTTTAACAGTCCCCCTTCACGGGAACTAATGGATCATTGTCACAGCTCCATAACTCTGGGAATGAACCACCTGGGTCGGCCTATTTGTGGTTGGTCACCCCACCCCACGAAGCTCTCCCTCTCCCTCAGAGATGTGATGCCACAGCCCGGGGTTCTCCACACTTGTTCATCTGCAAGATTATTTCTCCATCGAACTGTGCAACTCAGCAACAACTGGTTTCATGTTTCTTTCTCTTTTCTTTCCTTTTTCTTTTTTCTTTTTCTGTTTTTTAGTTTTCTATTTGTTTGTGAGAGGGTTTCACAATATAACATGTCTCCTGTGGTCCTGCAGGCTAGCCTCCTACTCTCAATCTTCCTTTCTCTCTCTCTCTCTCTTCAGTACTGGGATCACAGGAGAGCACCGTCACCCCAGGCTTATTTTGCTGTCTGTCCGTCCGTCTGTCTGTCTGTCTGTCTAAAATAAGTTAACCAGAAATGACCAATTAAAAGCTGTATTTCTTTCGGGATGTGAGCTTGCTAACTCCCATGCCCAGCTCAGCTAATCCCTCCCTCACTTGGGAGAACATTTGCAGGTATGAGTAAGAGACTTACAGAACCTTTGATGAGGGTCAAACCCTGTAACCACAAGATCCTTACAGGACTAAAGCAGAGGAAGAAGCATCCCCCAAAGAGGCCGTGCCAGAGAACAGCAGCATCCACCTCTGGAGACTGAACCTGGGGATACTTCCTTCATGTTTTCCAGATCAAGCCCACCAACATTTTGACTTTAACCCAGTCAAAGGATGCGATACCTACAAACTCTGAGAGCATCTCTACAGTTTTGAACTACTAGATTTACCCTGCCTGCTTATAGCAACAGGAAATTAGCATGTAGGACATTGAATATTTTATTATCTCACAAACATACAAAAACCCTTAAAATTAGGAAGGTATTTTTAAGCCTTAGTGTTCTATTCAATTGCACACTACTCATAACTATACTGACGTTATATTAAAATATAATCCTGATTTCAAAGCTATAGAAGATAATTGATTACCATATTTATTGAATTCCCAGTATGTAAGACATTATATTATGAGAGACAATGGCATAAGGAGCATTGCCCTCGAAAAACTTAGTTTTAATAAGGGGAAATGCTCATTATATCTTTTTTACTCCAAAATCTTTTCTGGCAGACGGTGGGTGCTCTGTGCTCTCTGGCAACCTGTATAAATTAAGTTCATGGAGAACAACAGTGCTGGAGTTGTCATGAAACAGCCTGTGATAGAAAGTGATGTCACTATGTTTTTAATTGATATCCTAAGAAATAAAAAAGAAAGGGGGCAGCCAGGGATGACAGTGGGAGGGAGATGAAGAAGGAGGAGGGCCTACCAGACAGATTTTCAAACAGGCTGACCTGGGGACCAGTGGGCTTTTCAGGAGAAGATCCATGGGCCCATCAAGGTGTGGCCCATATTAGGACATGTTCACTCAGTTTACCCAAGTACATTAGGTTCTGGAAAGATCTTCAGGTCTAGAGGGTGTGCTTGGAAATTCCTGAGTTCGTATAGAGATTACACATGTGAAATGTTACACTCTGGTAGGTATAGCTCAGTGAGAGGAAGTAAATGACTAGGCACACGGGTTTGAAGGAGATAATCTAAGCAAACATTCCACTCTTGTTCTCTTCCCTTCCCCTCCTCTTCTTCATCCCTGTCTTCCCTCCCTCTCCCTTCTTTCAGTGCCATGAAGTGAAAAGCTTCACTGTGCCATGCCCCCTCTTGCAGGATGCTTGGTGTCACCATAATGCAAAAACAATACAGTCATGCCACTGTGGATGGAAACACCTAAAAGCATAAACTAAGATAAACACTTTCTCCTGTACATCCTCAAATTCTTTGTCACAGCAAAGGAGACCAATACAGTAAGGTTGTCTTAGTTAGGGTTTTATTGCTGTGAAGAGACACTATGACCAAGGCAACTCTTACAAAGGAAACATTACCTGGGGCTGGCTTAGAGTTTCAGAGGTTTAGTCCATTATCATCCTGGCAGGAAGCATGGTGGCACACAGACAGACATGATGCTGGAGAAAGAACTGAAAGTTCTACATCCAGATTGGCAGGCAGCAGAAAGGGTTGTAAGATACACTTCCTCCAACAAGGCCACACCCACCCCAACAAGGCCACTCTCTATGAACCTTTGGGGGCCATTTTCTTTCAGACCATCATGAGGGCACAGAAGTAAGCCCTAGTGATAAAATACCTAAAAGTCAGAAACTCACAAGAATGAGCTCATGAAGGGTGAGGTGTTGTGAGGAAGAGCACAATTTCCACACTCAGAAACAGCAGGGCAGAAAAGATGCTGGCTGTGTGCAAGCCATGAGAGGATACAGGGCAATGCATGGATAAGAAAACAGCTGAGAGAGGGAAGTATTTAGGGACTTGGACTTGTGGCATTTGTGTGCAAGGAGACTGAGAGAGCTAGTCACGTGGTAGTTATCTATGGATGCTCACCAGCAGGACTAGCATTTAGACAAAACTTAGTCAAGTCCTAAGGGCAGCTAACTATTACTGAGAATGTACAAGATACTAAGTACTGCGGTCTCTACATGCACTGTGGGAAAATGGCTCTCCATTTTGTAAGTGTATAAACAAAAGCAGAGAAGATTGCTTGCTCAAATCCACACCAAGAGTAAGCTTAGATCTATTGTCCTATTGTAGCAGTAGCATTATCTTAACCCTCATTCCAAGACCACAGCACACCATGGTTGTCATTAAGGCTAGCGGTATGGTCCACCTTCAAACTCTATCCCTATCAACTGTGTTTATTGACTCTCCTGTTGCTAACCTAACCCAAGTTATCACATCTCACCTGGACTACTAGAACATCCTCCTATTCGTCACATGCCCCAGTAGACTATCCTTACAATACAAATATACCCTACTTCACCACAAACTATACCTGAAGGATCCATATGTGTACAAAGGATGGCTGACTCAATTACTCGACAAAGAAGTCCAAGATAAAATCATAGTGAATACCACTACATAACCATCATGAGATTGCTTCAGATAAAAAATAAATCAATGCCCATGGTAGAGCAAAAGCATTAGAGTCAAGATAGGAAAGAGATGACCATGGCCCCAGTAGCCCCTTGAAGGCTGTGCTAGTAAGCTTTAACTGTCATTGTGACACAACTAGGAAAGAGCGTTTTAATGGGGAATTAGTTAGATTAGGTTGGCCTATAGACATTCCTATGAGGAGACTGTCTTGGTTGTTAATTAGTGTAGGAAGGCCCAGCCCACTGTGAGCAGCACAGTTCCCTAGGCAGAGTTCTGAATATATCTGAGAGGAGAAAGCCAGTTAAGAGTAAGCAAGTGGCTGCCTGTATCCTCTTCTCTCTGCTTTTGACTATGGATAGCTTCAGATTCCTGTCATTGTTACTTCCTCACAAAGATGGACTATAACCAGATATTGTAAACAGAATAAGCCCTCTAAGTTGCTTTTTGTTAGGGTATTCTACCGTAGGAACAGAAAAGACACTAGAACAAAGGCTGTGCATGAGGAAGCATCACCTCTTCATACTGATCTTAACCTCCTAAATGCCCTATTAGTGTTCTTACCTGGAGCCAACCGATGTACTGCCAATCTCTCTCTCTCTCTCTCTCTCTCTCTCTCTCTCTCTCTCTCTCTCTCTCTCTCTCTCCCTCCCTCCTATCTAGTTTGATTCTTTCTCACGTCTAAATTTTTCATGTGAATTGTATTTTTGATGAGAATTTTTCCTATCATTTCACTTAAAAAGATAACTCACCAAACCCAAAACTTTTTCTCTTTTTCTGTTTTATTTTTCCTCATAGAATATATTGTCCTTTCTAGGCTTATATTTTTCAAAACCTACTTTAAGAAAGGTTCTCAAACACTTCGATCTCTGTCTCTTCTAGACCACTACCCAAAGGTAGGGGAGAAAAGATGGTAAATAGCACAAGGGGATGTGGACCTCTTTACAAGTAGTTCTTTGGGACCACTCCAATCTCCGTTGTCAGGATACCAGCAGTCCAGTTCAGTAGTGTCAGGATAGCAAACACGAATGAACCAGCAGCAGTGGCATGATCCAGAAGAAACAACCGGACTTCTGCTGAATCAGCATCAGTCAGTGGGAGTGGCCAGAACCAGCCGGGACAGCAGGAGAAGTACTCTGCATGCCTCTCTCAATGAATGAAGATGAGAGACCAACGAATTGTCGCACGGGTAGCTATGCAAGCGCCCCATCACTGTCCATTGAGACCTACTTATTCTCTCCCCAAATGTCACATGTCCTCCTATGGATCTTGCCTCAGCCAAGCATCACATGAGTCTGTATCAACCAGAAGCTTCCACTTCAGTCTTTCAATCTGCTGTTATATTAGTTACTTTCCCCACTGTTCAACAATTTACCCTGCAAAATCAATTGAAGAAAGGAAAGTTTTATTTGATCTTACAACATAAGGGTATATTGTCCATCATGGTGGAGAAGTCATGGGGACGGCAATGAGAGGTGACTGGTCACATCGTGTTCGTTCACAATAAGGAAGCAGGGAAACTAATTCTAGCACCCACCTCCCTTTCTCCTCCCCCCTTTCTCCAAAGACATGGTGCCACCCACATTCAAGATAGTGCTTCTCCCTTCTATTAAACCTTGATACACACCCAGAGAACACCCAGAGGTGTGTTTCTTAGACAACTCTAAATACAGTCAGGCTGATAATAATGATTAGGCATTGAAACCCTGCCCCTTGCAAATGCTAATGCCACTTTATAACATAACATTACATCCCTGTCCTCTTCAATCTCATTTTCATTTCATAATGTAAAATTTAATTTACCTCTAAAAGTCTTCATAGTCTTTAACAGTCCCAAGACCATTCACTAATCCAAAGTCTCTCTTAATTATGAACCTCCAAGAACAAAAAAAAAAAAAAAAACCATGCTTTCAAAATACAATGACACAGAATAAACATTCTCATTCCGAGGGAGAATAATTAGGACATGGCAAGGAAATACTAGAAGTTGAGGCTTGGCACCATGAAGAGAGCTTATGAGAGGCTACAGTGATGCCCAGTTGCAGCAGAAGAACCCAGTGTATTGGAGATGCCAATACCATGGGATGACCATCAAGAACAACAACAGCAGTGGAATTGAGTCAACCAGAGACTAGCATCCTCTGGGCAGAGCATATAGAGGGCAACACTGGAGAAGTGAACCCAGCCCTTTAGAGGAACCCAGAAGATCATGTGTGGATCCCAGGCATTGAAATAAGCAGCTGTAAAGTTGAAGTTGCCTTGGAGGCCCCAAGATGTTAGAGATGCAAGACCCATGGGATATCTACAGAGGAAAGCTGCTAACAGGGAGTGAACTAGTCCAAGAGAATGAAGTTTCTTGCAGTCAACAAAGATGAAAGGAGCTGGAGATCTGAAGAGCACTTTCACATCAAATATGGAGATGCCAACTTTAGAGTTTGCCCAGATAGTTTTCTATCTTGCTTTGGTCCAGTATTTCCTCATTATGACATTTTTGGAATGGTAATGTATATCTTGTGATACATATACATTGCTGGAAGTATATGATCTGATTTTTTATTTTGACTTTATACAGGATTACAGTTTAAGTTAGTCCCTGGATGATTAAGGGCCCAAAAAAGCAATTTGGGAGGACAGTAAGACTGATGAACTGGGACAGCAGGAAGCCGCCTTAAGCATGTAAGTGCAAAGGAGAGTCAGTCCCACACTTGGTGGTTAGGAAGGAAATACATCAAGAATTACTCTGGAATTTGAGAACTCTGAACCTGAGGTCACCCATGGAACTGCAGCCCCATCTGAGAACCAGAAAGCTCAAAGTCCTAGTAGTACAACTGATTACTCCCCAGACAGCATCCCTCCAGCCAGGTGATGCTCAGACAGCCTTGAAATGCCAAGGATCCTCTACTCAAACCCATCTTGGGGCAATGTTGGGTCACATATTCACGACACAACTGGAGTAGGTTATTCTCCCTTCTAAGTGAGATTCAAGCATCCTCACCTGAGCTTTCCTTCTTGTTTAGCTTCTTTGGGGCTGTGGAGTATAGCATGGGTATCATGTATTTTATGGCTAATGTCCACTTATAAGTGAGTACATATCATGCATGCCATTTTGGGTCTGGGTTTCCTCACTCAGGATGATAGTCTCAACTTCCATCCATTTGCCTGCAAAATCCATGATGTCTTTGTTTTTATTAGCTGAATAGCATTCCATTGTGTAGATGTACCACATTTTCTTTATCCATTCTTCAGTTGAGGGACATCTAAGTTGTTTCCAGTTTCTGGCTATTACAAATAAACTGCTATGAACATAGTTAAGCAGGTGTCCCTGTGGTATAGTGGAGCATCTTTTGGGTATATACCCAGGAGTGGTATAGCTGGGTCTTGAGATAGAAGTATTCCCAGTTTTCTGAGAAACCAACACATTGATTTCCAAAGTACTTGTACAAGTTTGCACTCCCACTAGCAATGGAGGAGTGTTTTCTTTGCCTCATATCCTTATTAGCATGTGCTATCACTTGAATTTTTGGTCTTAGCCATTCTGACAGGTGTAAGATGGAATCTCAGAGCTGGTTTGATTTGCATTTCCCTGATGACTAAGGACTCTAACAATTTCTTTAAGTGCTTCTTGGTCATTCAAGATTCATCTGTTGAGAATTCTATTTAGCTCTGTATTCTGTTTTTTGTGTTATTTGATTTGTTGGTGTCTAACTTCTTGAGTTCTTTATAAATTTTGGATATTAGCCCTCTGTCAGATGTATGGTTGGTAAAGATCCTTTCTTCATCTATAGGCTGCCTTTTGCCTTTTAACAGTGTCCTTTGCCTTACAGAAGCCTTTCAGTTTCATGAGGTCCCATTTATCAATTGTTAATTTTAGAACCTGAGCCATTGGTGTTCTATTCGGGAAGTTGTCTCCTGTACCAATGTGTTCAAGGCTATTCCCCACTTTCTGTTCTGTTTGATTGATTAAGTGTGTCAGGTTTTATGTTGAAGTCTTTGATCCACTTGGACTAGAGCTTTATACAGGGTGATATGGATCTACTTGCATTCTTCTACATGTAGACAGCCACTTAGACCAGCACCATTTTTTGAAGATATTTTTCAAGTGTTCATAGGTATATAGGTTTATTTCAGGGTCTTTGACTCAATTCCATTGATCAACCTGTCTATTCCCATACCAATACCATGCAGTTTTTATTACTATTGCTCTGTAGTACAGCTTGAAGTAAGAGATGATGATACCACCAGATGTTCTTTTATTGTTCAGGATTGTTTTAGCTATCCTGGGTTTTTGTTTTTCCATGTGAAGTTGAGAAGTATCCTGTCAAGTTCTGTAAAGAATTGTATTGGAATGTTGATGGGAATTACATTGAATCTGTAGGTTGCTTTTGATAAGATGGCCATTTTCACTATGTTAATCCTATTGATCATGAACTTGAAAGATCGTCCCATATTATGACATCTTCCTCAATTTCTTTATCAACTTGAAGTTCTTGTCATATAGGTCTTTTACTTGCTTTGTTAGAGTTATACCAATATGTTTTATATTATTTATGACTATTGTAAAGGGTGTTATTTTCTTTCTGGGTTCTTTTATCATATTGTATAAAGGAAGACTACTTATTTTTTTTTTAGTTAATTTTGCATCTAGCCACTTTGCTGAAGCTGTATATCAGCTGTAGGAGTTCTCTGGTAGAATTTGCAGGGTTGCTTATGTATACTATCATATCATCTGCAAATAGTGATACTTTGACGTCTTCCTTTCCAACTTATATTCTGTTGATCAATCTCCTTTAGTTGTCTTATTGCTCTAGCTAGAACTTTAAGTACTACATTGAAGAGATACGGAGAGAATGAGCAGTTTTGTCTTGTCCTTGATTTTAGTGGAATTGCTTTAAGTTTCTCACCATTTAATTTGATGTTAGATATTGGCTTGCTGTATATTGCTTTATGTTTAGGTATGTGCTTTGTACACCTGATCTCTCTAAGACTTTTAACATGAAGGGGTGTTGGATTTTATCAAAGGCTTTTTCAGCATCCAGTGAAATGATCATGTGATTTTTTTTCTTCAGTTTGTTTATATGGTAGATTAGATTGATGGATTTTCATATATCATCCCCGAATCCCTCAAATGAATCCTAGTTGATCATGGTGGATTATGTTTTTGATGTGTTCCTGGATTTGGTTTGCAAGTATTTTATTGAGTATTTTTACATCAATGTTCATAAAAGAAACTGGTCTGAAATTCTCTTTCTTTGTTGAGTGTTCATGTGGTTTGGGTGTCAGGCTGACTTCGGCTTCATAGAATGAGTATGTCAATGCTCCTTCTGCTTCTATTTTCTGGAATAGTTTGAGGATTATTGGTGTTAGCTCTTCTTTGAATATCTGGTAGAATTCTGCACTAAAACCATCTGACCCTGAGTTTTTGTTTTGTTTTCTTTCTTTCTTTCTTTCTTTCTTTCTTTCTTTCTTTCTTTCTTTCTTTCTTTCTTTCTTTGTTGTTAGGAGACTTTTAATAACTTCTTCTATTTCCTTAGGGGTTATAGAGCTGTTTAAATAGTTTTTCCTGATCTTGATTTAACTTTAGTAAATGGTATCTGTCTAGAAAATCATCCATTTCATTAAGGTTCTCCAATTTTGTAGAAGTAAGGTTTTTAAAGTAAGACCTAATTCTTTGAATTTCTTTTTATTTTTATGTCTCCCTTTTTTTCATTTCTGATTTTGTTTATTTGGATACTGTCTTTCTGTCTTTTGGTTAGTTTCAATAAGGGTTTGTCTATCTTGTTGATTTTCTCAAAGAACAAGCTCTTGATTTGTTGATATATTATATTGCATAATATTATATTCTTAGTGTTTCCACTTCCTGTTCTGTGGTCATCAGTTGTGCATTTGTGGGTTGTAACAAATTTTGTATTTTTTTTTATCTTGTACAGTTTGGTGGTGTCATGACTAGACTGTTGATTTCCTCTTACTGAAAGAGTACTGGGGATTGAGCCTTCAAAGTACGCTGTTTTGTGACTATCCTTTTAAAAACTCAGCAGAGAAATCTGAACCAACACACGTTCAAATCACAGTCCGAAAATGCAAGACATATGGACAAGCACGGAGCATAACTCAAATTCCTAACTTCTCAACTATCAAAATCGAAGACACTGAAACAGGTAAAATACTGCATGTGATGGTTCCATTTTTTTTTCTGATAAAAAATTATCAATAACTTAAAACAGATACAAACAAAGTGATAAACTCTATCCAGAAACTAGAAAGAAAAGTTGGCAATATAGAAGAAAAGCGTAGCAAATGGGCAAGAAATTAGCAATGTAATGTTTAAGAGTCATCAAGAGAGAGGGGAGGAGAGGGAGGGAGGGAGGGAGGGAGAGAGGGAGGGGAAGAGGGAAAAAGAGTGGGTGGAATCCAGTAAATAAGATAAGATCATGAAAAATAGTCAGATGTCAGAACTGAAAACATAAATATATCAAATAAAATGCCCAGTGGAAAGCATTCCCAGTAAACTCAACCAAGCAAAAAGAGAGAACAGCAGGGATGGAGGGCAAGAGGATGAAATGTTTCATTTAAATATCAATGAGGAAAAAGACAAGTGTGATGGTAGCAACCAAGAGCTCAGAATACAATCAAGAAGGAAAACCTAAAAATTCTTGGAATTCAGAATAAACAATGGAGAATCTAGTCAATGATTATGGTAAAAAGTATTCTAAATCTAGAGAGAAACAGACATCCAAATACAAGAAACACTTAGAATCCTAAAAGGCATAACCAGACAAAAACCTCTCTGTTTACACATAGTCAAGATGTCAAAAATACAAAGCAAATAAACAACATGGAGTGGGGCACTCCAGATCTCTTACAGAGACAAAACTCCAGAAACTCAACAGATCTCTCATCCATAAACCTAAAAGCTATCAAAGCACGGAAGGACATATTTCAAGCCCAAGAGTAAATAACTGTAAACCAATCATGCTTTGACAGCAATGCTATCATTTAATATTGACAGCTAAATAAGAGTATTTCAAGATAAGCACTAACTATACGAGGTCCTGAGCACCAAGCACTGCAGAAGGAACTGGAAACAAATACTATTCAGAGGAGGAATAAAGACAGTTTTAATCATTAGTGCACAGAAAAGAGTAAGATTCATGAGAGGAATGGCAGAACAAAGGAGAATTAAGAAAGAATCCATTACATTCAATACACAAAATAAGGAAAACTCTAAAAACTAACAATCCAACCAATCATAAAAATATCACAGGTGTTGGTGAGCCTCTCTCTGTTGGGCCCCATTTCCGCCCTGGTTTGGGCCTTGTGGACAAACCAGAGCCTGGCTCAAGTTTCTGCAGCCTTGTTGGAGTTTTAAGACCTGTTTCAGTCATTTCCATACCAGGGTGACTCAGCAAGACCCATTTGGCCCTGCCTCTGCCCTGCTGTTGCTGGTGTAGAGCTTTGCCATTGGCCCTGTCAGTCACCCCATACCCTCCATTACCCTTCCCCACCTCCTACATCATCTCACCCCACCAAAACTCCTCCTCCCTATGCTCCGAGTTGATATAAGTGAGAGGCTGATACATTAGAGTTGAGTTCCTGCTTTGACAAGACTCCTATCCTGGTGTGTTTCTTTTGGGCCATCAACACTAACCATCCCGCTCAGCCCTGGAGAGACCCGGTGAGACCAGGACCTCTCTCCTCTTGCCTGAACCTGCCAGCAAGGAGCTGACATCTCTCCATAATAATCTTAAAAGGCAAATAGCTTCAATTTACAGTTACAGTAAGGAGACATAGACCATCTGACTGAACTAAAAGATAACCCAACCTTCTGTTGTCTCTAAAGAACACAGAGACTCAAAGGATGGAAAACAATTTACTGAGCAAATGCAAATTAAAGACAAGACAGAATATCTGTTCTGCAATCAGATAGAGCAGGCTTCAACCCCGTGTTAGTTAGAAGAGATAAAGAAAGCCACTACATATCAATAAAGAGACCAATTAATGAAGGAGATAATAATTATAAATATATACACCAAATGTTGGGACCCTTAGTTTAATAAGACAAGCACTAATAAACATAAAATATCAAAGATATTTTATTTTAATGACATTAAGTGGTTTCAGTTCACAGCGGTCTCTGGAAAGGTCACTCAAACTAAAAATCAACAAGGAAATCTCAGAATTAAACTATACCACAGAGCACATGGATTTAATTGATATCTATGGAATATTTCATCAAATAGAAACTGAACACATATTGATATCAATAGCCCATGCAACCATTTCTAAAATAGACCACATTCTAGGCAACAAATCATGTTTAGCAAATACAAAGTACTTTAAATAATCATGCATCTTATTAGATCATACTGCATTACAACTAGACATCAATAGCAAGAAAAGTTAAAGAAACTACAAATATATATCCAGACTGAACAATACACTCTTAAATGACCAGTGTGTCATTGAAGAAATTAGGGTAGAAATGAAAAAGTTCCTAGAATCAAATGACTACACACAACCTACAAGAACCTTTGGCATACTGCTAAGGTAATGCTAACAGCAAGCTTTATTGCTAGGAGTGTTTACATTTAAAAATCATGGGGGTGAATTTTAAGTAATGGGGGCTAGAGCATAGCATATGAAGGAAGAAAGAATAGTAGTGGAGCAAGAAGGGTTAAGTAGGGTGGGCAATGGGAGGACAAGGTAGAGGATGGAGTATGGAGATGTAACTAAAACTAATGACCTTTGAAAACACCATGTGGAAACTTACTACAATAGATATTTCCTAAAATAAAGACATGCATTAAAAGAGTTTAAGTAGAGTAATCTTATAACAAGGGATGGAAGAACAGTGCTTCTCCCAGATACTAAATATACCAAGAAGAGAAAGGAGGAAAAAGAGGAGGAGGAGGAGGAGGAGGAGGAGGAGGAGGAGGAGGAGGAACAGCCATAGCAATGGTAGAAGCACAGTGCCAGATATGATTAATTTCCTCATGTTCTGTGATCAAGTACAGGCATCATCATCTAAAGGGTCTTACCATTAAGTTCCGGATAGTAACCAAGAGCAGTGGCAATAGCTGTAACATTTGGAGGGGATGTCCTATGGAATCCTACCGACCAACAGCTTGGAAAGAAGATAGTCAGCATGGGAGTTCTAGAAAAACAAAGAAAGCAAAGAAAGAGAAAAATCCCTTACTGGTCAAGGAAAAAAGTAATTTTTCAGACAGAGAGTCTAGCAAATGTCAAGAGCAATAAATAAGTGAGAAGGCTCAGGAAAGACATCCACCTAGACATACCCTATGGGGTTTCACACTCTGAAGTAACCCAGAGACCCAAACATAGAAGTAGTAAATGAAATCAGGTTGCCTTGATATTCTCATTTAAATGTGAAGATAATTAAAACACCAAGCTAAGGTTTTTTTTTGGTTTGAGAAAAGGTAGTCTAACTTCAGAGACTTATAATTCACTTTGTTTGATTGGCCAGTTTGGTGCCTAATGGACTGTTTTGTTTGTTATTGATGGCTGCTTGCCTGTTTCGGTGGTGGCAACAGGTTGGCTGTTTTGGTGATGTTCGTGATGGTTGTGGCTGGCTGTTGTTTTGTTCCACTTTGCTTTGATCTACTTTGTTTAGGCTATACTATCAGTTTCCTCTCTCTTCCTCTTGTCTGCTCCAATATGACATTGGGAGTGGCTCTACTAAAATGCTCATGGAATGCCTGGCCATTTTCTCAGGTATGTTTTCTAATCTGGACTACTGGAAGGAGAGGAGTGTGCATGTAGCCCTAGTACTCTGAAGAAGGATGACGTTTCATAAATGTTGACTGCATAAATGGATCAACAGAACTTTTCCTGTAACCAATTGGGAACAACAGTGTTTTTAATAAAGGTGAAAAAAATCTGGGATCTATGCTTGAAATTCCTTACAATAGACTGGAGGCAAGGATATCTAGACGTAAAAGCTACCGCTATGTCTGGCAAGGTTTCACTACATGGTGTTCCTGGATGTCAAAGGATGTGATTTAAATGAAGGCATGCCATAGCATGTAGTAACAAGCCAAGTCCTCTTATTCTTAGGCAGGAGGTTAATTACAATTACGTTCGGTATCATTTCCTTCTGCACAGAGCTGTGGCTTATCCCGAAGCCCTGTCTTCATTCCCACCATGGGACGCGTGTCATTTAAGCTTCACAACTTCCAAAAAACCTATTCCATGGCAACGGACTGTGAGCTCCTCAGAAAGGCCTCGAGGCACTCATTGGAGGGCTGCTGCGTAGTAATTGGAGCTTCCTAAAGTGATACAGAAGCCACGGGCTGGATGCCTGCGCATGTATCCACAGAGGAATCATTAGGAAGCTTTTTTTAAAAAGTGGGTGGTGTCCATTGCACAACAGCTTAGGAAGCTGCCTTCACCCCAAACACTATACAGATAACAGACCATGAAAGATGACAGCAGATCCATTAACAAAGTTTTAATAAGAATGGCTGGCACCTATGGGGTACCATCAGGAGTTTGGCTAAATACTTCCTACATATATTTTTCATGGATTTGGGACACAAATCCACATAGCAGATATACTCTTCTCATCGCTATCCTTACACACTGAAGCTGAAACTTGGGTGGGCTAAACTACTTGCTTGGAGCCATATGACTTACAGATGATAGAACTGACTTGCACGTCATTTTGGTGACTCTAACCCCTTTGTCTTTTGTTGCCTTTCAGGACACGATGCTGGCAGCTCTTTTTACTACAAGAGGCCGCCTCAAACATGGAGCCAAACCCAAGCCAATGTTTCCTATCCCACTCGTTGCTCATTTAAGAAAATTACTGGCACATGCTGGGACTCCCAAACTTCATTTCCCCCTTGCTAACCATATGTGCCTCCCACTTCAGAGCCAAGAGTTCCTGGATGTTCTTCCAGCAAACGTTCTCCTTTCGAGATAGTCAGGATGGCTGTCGGCAAAGTTCAACTCGGTCAACCCCAGGAGTCTGAATTGGCAGAAGGCCACCAAAGAAACTTCTAGAGCTGATTCACTCTGACATCCAAGAGGAAAATCATTAAACAGGCCCTGCTGAGACCTACTAAAGACACTCCGGCTTGCACCTCACAGTAGCTTTTGGGACGGCAGTTTTGCTTAAACCATCCAGTGTTAACTTTTATGAGTCACAGTCAATAGCTACTAGAGCCATGCTGATTTCCTGCTCGTACAGATATCTTCCCTTAAAATCCTGTTATGGAGGAACTATGTGAGTCCCATCAGTCATAGAAGCCATTTAATACTAGCTACTGTCTGAAGACACTCTGAGAATATAGAGTGGGCCAGGAGAATCTGACAAGCAGCATTATTTTTAAATGGCGAGGAAGAAACTTTGAGTCAGAGCCACTAAGTACTAGGCAGGGTCCAGTGGTGTCCATAGGAAAAGCAAATAACACACCAGGACATAAAGCAAGTCTGGCAAAGTATGGGAAAGTTGAGGTCGGTTTTTTGGATCCAATCTGATCTGTAATAAAACTAGAAATGAACAACACAAGAAACTACAGAACATACACGGAGTCCGGGAGACGCAATAATCGCAGAAGAATGACCATCAGATCATCAAAGGAATCAAGGTGGAAATGAACTATTCCTGGGATCAAATAAAATGAAATAAACCGTTCTTAGATTTAAAAGTCTTATGCTTAGAGAAAACGGAGGTTGACGTGTGGTGCCAGAAGGCAAGCATGTTTCCCAGGAAGAGATTCCGCACTGTTCTGATCATTTGTGGAACCATTTCGAAAGAAAAAGTGAAGCCAGAAAGGGTTGCTCAGTTATCCATACCTCCTGCCTCCTGCTTGAGCCTAAACTCCATTACAGGGCCCCAAAGAATGACTGAAGAGGTCCTCAGACCTCCTCGTTCCTCTTCGTGATGCGTCCATATTGAGTGCGTCACCTTTCTCTGTATCTCGCTGTTACTGGTTTCGTCAACTGGCTCATTAAGGAAAGCTGGCTGAGCCTTGCTGGCTAGGGCCACCAGGATCCAGGATCTCACCCTAATAACTCCTAGAACGCCAACAGTGAAAATCGCTGGCACACAGTCAGTGGCGTGGGCTCCTATGTCCCTTCACTCTTGCTTTGGATTTTAGCTGGTGACAGTCAGTGGCACAGCTCCGGCTCCTTTGTCATGCCAGTGGTCTTCCGGGGCTTCAACCCAAGGTAATTGACCATGGCTGGTGGGAATTTTCTACAAGTTTATCATTTTAATGAAGAAAGTCAAATGGAAATGATCCTATGTGATGGAAATATTGGTTCCACGTGAACAACTTCAGAAATATCCCTCTTCCTCTCTGTTTGTGAGGAAGAGTTTATATTTAAAGAGATGCGGGAAGGGCTCCTGGGCCAGTGACTCTGAGCATTTCCTGTCTATTGCTATTTCCAGGTGCCCAGAGATATCAAAATAGTTCTTTTCAAAGCGTAGCTTTTTTTTTTTACATGCCAATAAGAGACTTAGTTCATATCATGCCCCCATATATTTTCCATTTTATTTATGAATGCAGGCAGTGATCCACTAAATTGATTTTTGTAACCCCACAAATGGTTTGCATAGCCTGCATCCGGCATTTTTTGAAGTTACTGGAAAAAAGTGTATGTGAGAACCAACTACCATTTCATTCATTGTTTGTACCCACTGGCCTATAAGGGAAGGCCCCTGCTTTCTTAATTCATGCCCCTCTTCTCCAAGAGCAATTGATGTGATTCCAGGGCATGGCAGTAAGACAGTCTAGCAAGAATATGCTAAGAGACTGTAGTGGTTTGAATATGTTTGGTCCAGGGAGTGGCACTATTTGGAGGCATAGCCTTGGAGTGGGTGTGGTCACTGTGGGCGTGGGCTTTAAGACCCTCTTCCTAGCTGCTTGGAAGCTAGTCTTTTCCTGTTTGCCTTTGGACGAAGATGTAGAACTCTCAGCTCCTGCTGTATCATGGCTGACTGGATGCTGCCATGTTCCTGGCTTGATGGTAATGGACTGAACCTCTGAATCTGTAAGCTAGTCCCAATTAAATGTTGTTTTCATAAGAGTTGCCTTGGTCATGGTGTCTGTTCACAGCAGTAAAACCCAAACTAAGACAGAGACCATGCCAGAATTTTTTTAAAAGGCAACCACCTCCTGGGATGGGGTAAGGTGCAGAAAGGGACCCCTCCCTCCCTCATCTTCAAGAAACTCTCTCAATGCTCACCCTGTGCTCTTCTGTCTGCCAGGGCAGATTCGGGTGGTTCTTTCACACATTCGTGTTGAAACACGATATTATAAGACAAATGAATGGCAAAGTCTTTCCACCCTATGGTGTTTGGAGTTGTTTTCTAAGCTAATGCTATAATGGGGGGGGGGGGTTCGGCTGTGCTGGCAATGACTTTTCCCATCTGGGGAAAAAAGTCTAGCAGAGTGTATGGAGAATTCTAAAGTTTCTGCCCTACCTCCTAACCCCACCCTAGGACTTAAAGACAGTGAGGATGATGTGATGCGTGTATAAGCATATGTGTCTGGGAAATGATCTTGTAATTGCTCTCTGTCTCATGGTCAGTGAAGATACTGATCATCTTCGGTCAACATCAATGCGGAGTAAAAACAAACCTACAAGGATATTTATTTTACCTCCTACAACCACATGTCTATGGTTTCTTAATTTATGTGGCCTACCGGTCTAGAAGTCAAAGATCCATAGGTAATTTTGTTGTAGTCTAAACTACCGGTATTAACATATGCAAATTTGGGAGAACTAGTCAAGCTCAAATACCATTCAAAGTAAGTAACCTGATTCCAAAGCTGGGGATCTCTTTAACTCTAGCTTCTCCATATCCAGAAAATACAAGTTTCAGGAGGGTAAACGCCTCTTTCTGCCTCGCCAGTCAACAGTGCATGGTTCTAAAAACACACTAGTTCAATAGCTGTTGCACCAATACCAACGGGATGAACAATAAGTATTTCTCTTGAGTAGGTGCCAAATAGACTCTAAATCTGTATGTTCCAGAGGTAACGGCACCCTGTGTTTATCATGGCACAACTCCAACAAGCAAATTATAGAATCAGACTAGATGTCTTCGTCACACAAGTAACTTTGAAGGGATGCTTCATTATCCACACCACAATAATAACAGGTGGAGGGCAGGAGCAGATGTGTTGGCACCAAGAAAATGAGACTGAGCCAGGGACACGGTACCTCTGAGCATTTATTGGATCAGCACCCAATGCCCTTGGGACTCAGGGCTAGGCTATGTTAGGGATCCCAATAGAACTTTTGTTCTTTTCCACACAGAATCTAGCCATGCGGAGGCAGAAGTTCCCTGCCAGCCAAGGCCGATTTCAAAGTTCTCTAAAGCACTTGAAGTATCACAACATCATAAACACTAATAACACTGACTGTAGCCCGTTGCACCAGTGCCTCTGAACAAAGCTAATTTGAGCAGCCACCACTAACCATCCAAGAATGACTTTCAGTCTTAAAATCTCGAGACAAATATGCATGTGACCAGAGGTTAAGAGCTTTGCTCCCTATTGCTGAGGGCTCTGGTCTTCTTCATTTTTTAATCATCCGTTTTATCCCCGCTACATTGTCAGAGTCATTGCCATGGCATCTAGCATATTTTTTATATGCTCATGCAGATCGTTATCAGGTCTGAGAAGGGTCTGTGTGGGATTAATGAGAACCCTCTGTCTTCTATGAAAAGCTCTCATTTATGGGCCACTTGACCATTTGTATGATCAAAGGATTTCAGAGGCCAGGTTCATAATTTACGCCAAAGTGAGAGTGGATCCAAAGAACCCATTCAAGAAAGAAAGGCTTCTGACAGCAAAGGTTAAAAAAAAAGAAAGAAAGAAAGAAAAAATTCTCTTTCCAAAAATCTACAAAGAATGAGGTATCTTAAACAGGCTCACATACAACTTTGTGCTTGTTAAGCAGAGACTAAAGATTAAAAAAGAGAAAGAGAAAGAGAGAGACTCACCCATTTGGATTTTTTTCTGGTTTTGATCACACAGCTCAAAGACCAATTTTTGCTAGCTGTACTTTAACAATAGAGTAGCATGTCTCACTAAAAAGACAGCATGGTGATTTCAAATTGACAAATCGTATGCATGTATTGGTATCTGACTGCATTAAATCCCTAAAGCTGGCACTACTTTAATGCAAGCTCATGAGCGGGCTTTCACAGAAAATGTCCAGCAAATCAGTGCTGCCATAAAAGGAAATTGTCAGGGACAGAAACTTTTGTCCTTCAAATAAATAAAGGAATCTCAGTGAAACAGGCTGCCTTATTTCTTCCATGACTTATTACTCTCTAATGATCCTGCCTAGAGCCTAGATTTTTACACTTAGTGTTTTGAGGAAAATTCACTCTGCTTAGCAGGGTGATGTAGTTAACAAGGGGACTGTGATTTTTTTTTTTTTCTTTTTAAGTGCACCGTTGATTTGAAAGTTAGTAATGCTGATACTTTTAAGTCAGCAGGCCATCTTTCTGCTTTTCTGGTGAGATTTACAACCTTCTTTAGGTACAAAGTATTCCCATCATCTTTAAAAACATCCTGGTGGCCCCGACACAAGCCAAGTAGTCATTAGGTTCAGCTGGGTCTGCCTGGCTCTCTGAACCTTGTATGACCTTCCCTTTGTCTCTTTTCTCTCTTTTAGGTGCTGGCCAGAACCTAAATGTGCTTTTCCTGATACTTGGGGCCTCTTACTCCTCCACAGCTGCCCGGCTCACCATGTGGCTGCTTGCCCTCCATATGTCTGACCACCAGCTCGAACAGCGTCGGGGTTCTCCTCCTCTGCTCCGTCTTCCTCTGGGCGGCTGCTGAGATTCTTGCTTATCTGCCCTGATGTGGTTTGTTTGGGTTGTTTTTTTTTTTTTTTTTTTTTTTTTTTTTTTTTTACTCTAAGAAATTGTCCTTGGACTTCTGTTTGGGTCTGTTCTTTAACTATGTTATTAATGAGATTAAGAACACCGAGAGCAGATCTGATTTCCCCTTTTATTATCTGGTAGTCACAAAGGAACTACCCGAAATTCTGGTACCGCATTTGGTGGCCTGTACGGGGGATATTTAAGAATTGTCTCTAAAGACAAAACAGGTAGGCTCCTTTGTCTGTCTTGCCCTAGGGCTATAAGATGCTTGTGTGGTACTCTGTCTCCCAGAGAAGAAGAAAAAACAAGCCTTTTTATTGCAATATTTCTCTTTCTTGTATTGTTTTTCTGTGTCTGTGTCTGACTAATGGCCATGTGGTAGGGAGCTAAATAATTCTGTTTAATTCCCTATTCTCTTCTTCTCTCTCCTCTCTCTCTCTCTCTCTCTCTCTCTCTCTCTCTCTCTCTTCTTCTCTCTTCCTTCTCCAGTCCCCGTCCGTCCCGTGTCCTGCCTCCCCTCTGCTTCTCTTCTTCCCCTCTCTGCCACGCTCTGCCATGGTTATCTCAAAGGAACTAGGAGACTCTGGGTCAGGTTTAGAGAGGAAGAACAGGTTAGAGAAGTTTGGTGTGGTAAGGCCAGACTCTACTTTAGACCACATGAGGAAGCTGCCACATTCTGCATATGGTAAGGTGCCACCCAAACAGACTAAGGTTTTAAAATCAGGATTAACTAGTTTTAACAAGTTGGTTTCTATTGGACTTAAATTCCCAATAGCGTGGAGGGTCAAGGATCTGTTTGACGTCAGTTCAGACCATGCTCAGGAGAGACAATGTGGATCCAATGGTCACTTTCTCATTTCTCATTTCTCCATGTGTTTATATGGTAATAGCATACAGGTGATGGACATACTGCCCTGTCCCTTCCACTCTTCTCATAAGATCATTTCCCAGCAACAGCTTTCCCCTGGGAGCCGAGGGTCACTCAACACAAAATCCAGATGACATCATCCAGTGCTCCCAGTTATAATGGCGGTAAAGCAGATGGAAAAAAGGAAAGCTTTTCCAGAAGCCTAGTGCGTTTCAATAAACCCTGCTGGCTTAGGGGAGAGTTACACAAAGAGTAAAGCCCACGTTTGTCCCTTTGTTGTAGAAGCTATAACGACAATTCACTGTGTAGAACATATTCAAGATGGCTGCCGTGAAACTTCCGGCACAGCAGTGCCTCCTTCACTGTGTGTGGCCCCTGGTTTCACAAATGCTATTCCCTGTTGCCTCGGGGCAAATCTGTAGCTTTTCAAGGAAAACATGGTTGCCCCCATTTATTTTTAATTTCTTCTTGTATTTTAAATTTTCTGTGTATCTTTGTTTTGTCTGTCTATATGTCAATGAACCTTGTGCATGGGAAAGGACATTGGATTCCCTGGAAATAGAGTTACAGATGGTTGTGAGCCACCAAGCGGGTGCTGGACATTGAACCCACAGGACGTTAATCCACTGGAAAAGTAGCTGGTGCTCTTAACTACTGACCCATCTCACTAGCTTCTGTGGGCCCATTTTAAGTGAAACATTGGAAGCCCACAAGGCCCTAAATCATAGATCTACCATTATTCCAAACCAAAGTTCTTTTAAGGATCTGTAATTTGACAGTCTACATTAATTAAAATGTATCAGGATATATTATACATACAGTGGCTAGTTAGTCTCTTTCCCAGTGGTCAAAGGTGAGTTAGCCAGTGAGCACACACCCCAACATGTGGCAATTCCAAATCTGCAGGAGAGCCATTGATTTTTCTCAATGGGTGCAGACCTTGTCCACAAGAGTTATAACCGGGCCTTATGAACCTGAGCACAGAATTACTTAATAAAGTTTTTCAGTTTGTAAGAAATTGTCTTAGTTTGGAGCTTCAGTTTCTATGATAAACCAAAAACAACTTGGGAGCAAATGGTTTATTTCCACTTACAACACTCAGGTCATAGTTCATCCTTGAGGGAAGACAGGGAAGGAACTTGGAAGCAGGAACCAAGCAGAGGCCATGGAAGAACGCTACTTACTGGCTTGTTCCCCATGGCTTGCTCAGGCTGCTTTCTTATACCACCCAGAACCACCAGCACATGAATGGCAACACCCATAGTGGGCTGGGCCCTCCCACATCAGCCATCAATCAAGAAAATGTCCCACAGCCTTGCCTACAGGCCAGTCTGGTGACTGCATTTTCTCAGTTGAGGTTTCTTCTTCCCAAGTGACTAGCTTGTGTCAAACTAACAAGACAATAGCCAGCAAAGACACTAAATGTAAGAGTTGCCTGCTCCATTAGTTTCCAGTTATTAGGTTTAAGATACCAATTTTAGTAAATATTACAAGTGTTTTGGCCCCTTCCTCTCCACCCAGATTTTCTACTTACTCCAAGTTCCACGTGTACAGAGGGCACAGGGGTGGCTGGTGCTGTAGCTCAGTCATAGACCACTTGCCTCTCGCCGCCATAATCATTAACATAATCATTAACACTTCAAAACAAAACTCCTACTGATCGTCCCCCAGACTCGTCTCTTCCCTTTTTTTGCAAACAGATCTGCTGATCTTTACCACTTATTTCTTCCTAATTCTCCTTCTGTTTTCCCAGCCACCCCCCTAGCCCACAAAGCCATCAATTATAAGGTGCCGACATCTATACATCCTTAAGTGATGCTTTCATGTTAAAGATCGATCTACAGCAAGATCCAGCTACACTACTCTTGAGCATCTACCCAAAAGGACACTACATCCCACCCCACAGACACCTATACAAGTTCATGGCTGCTCTATCCACAGTCGTCAGAAATGGAAAGAGCTCAGATGTCCAAAACCAATGAATAGATAATGAAAAGGGTGGTATAGTTGCACAATAGAATATTATTTAAATGTTAAAAAAAAAAAAAAAACATGAAATTTGCAGGTAAATGAATAGTGCTCTAAACAGTCATCCTGAGTAACTTAACTCAGACCCAAGATACAAATATCGCATGTGTTCTCTAATATATAGATGAACTAAAGCTTCGTTTTAAGCGTTAGGTACGTGCGTTTCAATACGAATAACCACAGAGCTTACGCAGCTTTTCGATGATCGTGAGGGAAGAAAAGCGACGTGGAAATAGAGTTCAGTATTATAAAGAGAAAAGGGGTAAAATCAGGACAGGAGGATGAAATGGGGAGGGGGAAGTCATGGTAAAGTGGGGATGGGAAGGGATATTGTAGGCAGCCGTGTTTATGACCAGCACCTGACAATGTAAGCAGCTGGCTTCCAGAGTGGCCAGCTCAGAAACTGGTAAACAAGTCCTTTGAGCATGCGTCGGCCTCGTGCCCCTTCTGAGCGGGCTTATGCTAATAAGGTATTGGCAGCTTAACCTATCCTGGGAGGACACATCACCCAGCCCGCCTAGGGCAGTTATATAAGCAGCTCCTTTCTGCTGCTTGGGGTCCAGGCCCTTCCCTTCCCTTCCTGGTCCAGGTCCCCCGTCCAGTTCCCATCCCTATGTCAAGAGTCGTTCCTGGAATAAAGCCGACTGAGAAGGATCCTACTGTGTCGCGTCTTACTTGCTGGCCAAGGCGGACGCGACATATGGTGGCCCGTCCGGGGAAACTGAGGACTTCACCTTCGTTGGATTCAGAACTCAGCAGCTAGGAACGGCGGTGGTACAGGTATATTTATTGCCACAGAAAGTGCCCAGTGAGTAGGGCCGTCACAAGGTCCGCGGTAAAGCGGCGTCACAGAAAGTGCCCGGTGGATAGGGCCGTCACAAGGTCCGCGGTAAAGCGGCGTCATAAGGTCCATGGTCATAGGTCCATGGTAAAGTGGCAATTGAATCACGAGAAACCTTAGAAGTATCATGTTTGTGTTTGTTGTAGACCAGGTGTGGGTCGGTCTGGGTGTCGTAATTATGTTTTTCCTAGTATGTAGTCTTTGTTTCTGCTTAAATTGTCATTGTCCAGGACATAAGTGTAAAAAAGACAAAGGACGAAAAAGGGCCTCCAACATTTATCCTAGCATAAAAGATTTAGAGACAGAGAGTTCCTCCAGCTCTGATAGCTCAGATGAGGAGGAAGGAGGGAACTTAGACAAGATGGCGGAAGAAGAAAATTTAGAAAAGATGGAGGAGGATCTAGAGAACCTATCAGTTGAAAGGGAGTCTGTGACCCTCCCTAGGCGGAGGAAAGGCAAACATGGGGCGGAGAAGCTTAAACCACCTGCTTGGGAGACGCCCACAGCTCCTCCCCTAGGCCTGCCTCCCTATGCGGAGGTTCCTCAGGCCAGTCTGTCCTCAGAGACACAATGTTCATTCTGCCCACAGACTTGGAAGGAAGTGCGTATAGCCTTCCCAGTTTATCTTGACTGGAAATCCATTTACAGTACTGCATTGGATACCGGGTGACTTTATACCTTTGTGGGCCGTCACACGCACCTGGCCAGTGCCTATGCCGGTCCATTCTAACTCCCCTGTCCTCCCTACCTTTTTCCCTACTTCTTTTGCTCGTAATGCACCCTGTATTGTCCCAAATCAGGCTCCATTCCACTAAACCTGCTCCGGTGTGTGTCTGACCACCACCATTTTTCTTCCTGCTGGCTAATCTATATAAACTTATCCAGCTCTCTTGCGTCTCCTCTCTCAGGGGACTGTATATTATTCCTTTGGTATATAACTCTTCTCAGTCTCTCAATCAGAGTCGCCTCCTGTCTGAGTACCTGAAAGGAAACCGGTCGAAAGAAGGTGAGGACCTATCCAGGAGGCTCCTGTTGCAGATCGCTATCCTGAATGGCACCCGCCTGGATCCCTTTACTTTGGAGGGGCTCACCACTTGGGTCAAGGGTGCCCTCAATTTTCTTTAAAGAATGAGCGGGAGTATTTATCTGGAGAGCTGTTGTTCTCCTAGGATGTGGTTTCTGCCTTTGGTTTCTGTGTCATTTGTGCCATGACCATGCAGGACATAAGGTTGTTGTTTACCAGGCGCTGACTGCCATGGAGGAAGGCACTCCCCCAGGTATTTGGCTGGCCTCCCTTAGGGAGGCATAGTAGGGAGCCTTCTGGACCCGGTAATGGCCATCCAGGCATAATCCCTAGATCCTGACCATCTTGACCATTGCCAAAGGTGTACACTCATGAGGCTCCTACAGCATCACCTCAATGTTTCTGAAGCGGGGAGTACGAGGAGTGCCTCGACTGGAGATGTTCTCAATCTTGAGATAGATTCTCTGAAAGCATGTCCAAGTGCATAGAGGTTTTGTGCCAAATGTACCTCTCCCTGAAAAAAGGCACGAAGGCGGGTATGACAGAAATATAAACTTTCCCATTACAATGCCTTCACTTTGCACAAGGGCTCGGACCTCTGTTTTCCACCGCTGACTTGCTGCGCTAGCGGAGACCTTCTAGGTGTGCTTTCAATCGCCTCACACCAACCACCTAATGAATGAGTTCAAGCATGCTTGGGTGTGGGATGCCTAAGGTCTGAAGGGTCCAGAGGTAACCTAATTCAAATTTAATAAATAAATAAGGGGGAGATGTAGGCAGCCGTGTTTATGACCAGCACCTGACAATGTAAGCAGCTGGCTTCCAGAGTGGCCAGCTCAGAAACTGGTAAACAAGTCCTTTGAGCATGTGTCGGCCTCGTGCCCCTTCGGAGCGGGCTTATGCTAATAAGGTATTGGCAGCTTAACCTATCCTGGGAGGACACATCACCCAGCCGCCTAGGGCAGTTATATAAGCAGCTCCTTTCTGCTGCTTGGGGTCCAGGCCCTTCCCTTCCCTTCCCGGTCCAGGTCCCCCGTCCAGTTCCCCATCCCTATGTCAAGAGTCGTTCCTGGAATAAAGCCGACTGAGAAGGATCCTACTGTGTCGCGTCTTACTTGCCGGCCAAAACGGACGCGACAGGACATGAATCATAAAGGTCTTCTGATAACTCAGATGGAAACCCACTACTGGAGAAGCATCTCAAAACATACACATGCATAAAAGAAACCTAAATGGAGTCACCTTATTGTCAGGGAGACAATGCCTAACTAGGTATCTTATGACACCAAGTAAAGCCTTTAGTGCTAGGAATGGATTGCATCTTATTGAGTTGTTGGCCAAAAGGGTTGCATAGCCTCCCCAAAACATTTGAATATTGCCAAAGCTATTGGATACTCTCCATAACCTACTGGTAAAGCCCTAATGCTAAGGATACAACTTACTTATGTCAGCAAACATGGAGAAATAGAGGTGGTACCCAACTGGAATGACATACCACATATGAAATGTAATTAAAATAACACAACACGTATGTTCCCCACACAAATAATCTGATTTGAGTTTCCACCTTTAGCATGTGCTATTTTTATTATTACTGCATGCTAGGGATAATGTCTGAACTGTCCCAAAGTGAATGTTGAATTTCTTTAATTGTCATTTCATTACAGGTAAAGATGGTTATATGATTTTCTCCTTCAGTGAATCACAGCCCTGGAACAAACTCAAGTCTCTTTGTAAGGTATGTGACTTGTCCTAGATAGACTAGGCACAAGCTATTCACCCAGGATAAGGCACTGATGACAGATAGGCCAAAGAAATCATTGCACCAAAATCTAGCTAAGTGAACCAGTGAGTTTACTAGAGTTACTTCTAGGAGCATAGGGGACTCAAAGGCAGCCCCATCACTGAAAAGCCTACTCTGGCAGGATTAGAGTCAAGAAAGTTACATCCCTATCAGGCAATCAGCGAATCAGAGACTCTCTTCTCCCCAGCAATTGTTACTTGCTGATACAACTTTGGGGAGGGTCCTGTGACTCTTGTTAAGCTTTGCATGCTTCCTAGAGCCATAGGCCCCTCGGAGGGAATGTACCAGTCCTGAGGAAGGAGTTGTACAGTATCATGCTAGCTCGTTATTTTAATATGCTATGCAGATCTCCTTGATGATATTTAATGTGGCATTGTGTGGCAACATTTATGAGTGACGTTGAGCCAAAGTTCAGGGGTTGATACATTATTGACAGAATGGTCTGTACTAATACTGTGATTTTTCCATTATGCTAGTTCAGCTTAACTGGCTTTGGAATTACATTCATTTGAAAATCAAGGTAGATGTAACTGGATGTTTTTGCAAGAAACAACTTTTGGGAACTGTATGTTTTCTATAAAAATCAATCTATTAAAAGTTACAATCTTATCCAGGGTTCTGAGGAATGCATTATATTTTTACAGCATTTTCTGGTTATTTCATCTTCTAATTTGCAGAGAATTGAACAGGATACCCTTGTGCCTTTTATTTTACCTGTATTTCATGATGATTTGCCCCTTACTCTTATATTTGCACTTTCCCCTGCTTTTGGAGTTCTACAAATAGTTTTCACTGTATCTAATTCATGATCCTGTTGAAGAAAAAGCTTGACTACATGTATCCTGCATGTATCCGTTCTGTTTGCCTATTTTCTAAATCAGTGATTTATTCTTGTGTCTCTATGTGCTTTTCTGTGTACATTGTACTTATTCGGATGTCTTGAAAGCTTTGTGAGTTAGATGCTCAACTGTTTCATCCTATTTTTGTTCACATATTTAAGACAACATCTCTGAAGGTGCCACTTACCTGAACCTTTCAGATGTTAATACACGGAGTTTTCATTAGTGTTTTTAGACATTCTGAAGTTTTAACCTATGTTTTTTCTTTGAGCTAAGAGTTATTTAGAATATAAAATTATAATTTCTAAAAGGAAAAAGCTTTGGTTATTTGTTCCAGTTTCTTTTTTGTGTTTGTTTGTTTGTTCTGTTTTTTGCTTAAAACTTTCCAAGTTTAGTTATATTGTGATAAAATTATCTCTCTCCTTTTCTCTCTCTCTCCTCTCTCTCTCTCACTCTCTTTCTCTTTCTCTTCTCTCTCTCTCTCTCACACAAACACACACACATACACACACACACACACACAAGCACATGCACACACATGTGCACATGTTGTGCATTTCTTTCTCCACCTGTTTAGTTTATCATGATGATTTTTGCCATTTTTTGACACTGGTTCTAGGACAGTTGAAAATAAAATGTGTTGTTTATTTATGTGACACACATTCTTATACAGACGTGTGTAGATACAAAGCACAAGTTCATTGGCATCGACATTAATTTGTCTATAGCAACTTGGTCCACCTCATGGTTTACTAAAGTCTCCTGTTTTCTCACTTGCTAAGTTTTATCTTCAAGTGTCTATAGAGCATGCCATAGGGGATGCTGTGGCAGTGCTGTTGTTGCTGATGCTGCTGCAGATACATGTTTATTGGTTGCCCTCTCTGAGCCAGAAAACAGCTTGTTTCCTTGGCTAGAGGGTGTTGTCCTTCCACTAGTAGCACATCTATGTAAGCACTCATGCTTTCTCTAAATTGATATAGTGCCTCCGAATTGATTTCCAGACTTAGCTTTGTCCTGCTCAAATCTCCATTCACCATGACCCAGCAGTAAAGCCAAACTTTGAAAACATCAGGTAACACAGCTTCAGATTCACAGAAAGTGGGAAACTTTATTTTTTTTTTTAAGGAAAACCAAAGATGGCCTTTGCACAGACTTGAGTTGTAAATGCATTAACTAGCCATCAGAATGAAAGACTATGACAGATCATGTGTCATATAGTATTCCATGTTTTGAAAGAAATCCATAGCTATAACTATTCAGGTAATATTAATTATTGGGTTGATTTATAATATAAAATATATACAGTTAGCAATGAAAGTTCCCTTCTAGAGTTCAGCTTTTATTCATCTCCCTGTGGATATCTAATGTCAGTAGTTGGTGGGCATCCTGTTTATTTGGGTACATATGTATTACATCAGTTAAAATAATATCCATATACTGAAAAGAAAGGTCACCTCCTTCTGTTTAGTTGCCATGTGCCAAGCGTGGATCTACGATTGTTTGTTGATAATTAGTAAGTATCAATGCCCAGCTTCTCACTTTCTATAAACAATAGTGCAGTAAAGATTTGAGAAGCTGAACAAATGTCATGCAAACTCATGGGAGGACTTTGGTTGACAAGTCTCATGTATGTCCAGTTGAAGCCATGGGCCATATGCTTCAGAGGAGAGTTATGGAAGTGGCCCAGTACATTTGTAGATGGCATTGTCCCGCTACAAGGTCAAAAGTTTGGACAGCTCTGAAGTTGTAATTCAATGGGCCCCATTTCATCCCCCTTTTCCTTCATCCTTTGCTAACAGACTTCTTCCTCCCGAAGCTAGTCCACTTCACTAAGCACAGCCAAGGGGTCAGAGAGCATCCTGTTCTCTCACCCACA
The DNA here is from genome assembly GCA_021653895.1 of Mastomys natalensis. Taxonomy (NCBI): domain Eukaryota; kingdom Metazoa; phylum Chordata; class Mammalia; order Rodentia; family Muridae; genus Mastomys; species Mastomys natalensis. Next base: position 3,547,055 of record JAJTUV010000381.1, read on the forward strand.
CCAGGAATAACAGACGCTGCTGCTTCCACTCTGATTGCTAAGGCAGAGTCTAAGAGTTTCTCTGATTCAATTAGTTTGAACTGTGTGTCCATTTCTGCATCATCAGTACCATGCACAGAGAGATAGTCTCTTCACTGACTTCCGGCATACACAGTCCTGCAGAGCAATGATAGAGACCCCCTACCCAGAAGGGTTTTGATTGCCAAACAGAAATAACACGATTGGCATGAGTGTCCACCAAAGAGCATTATTCATTTCAATAGATCACAATCAAATTACCTTCCAGAAAGGCTGTCTACCACCAACCATGTGTGAAAGTAGCTGCTTCCCAGCATCCTCACCAATGTTTTCAAATGTTTATATTTTACTCATAGTTACCTAATTTCCAGTTTATGAGTGTCTCTTCATGTGTTTATTGGCGTTTGGCATTTCTCCTGTAAATTGCCTATTTATATAGCCTCCACTCACATTTTTGAATGATTTATAGGCGCCCCATATATGTGCTACACAATAATCAATCAACCATTAAATACGCCGCAAAGAGTTCTCGCCGCATGTTACACGTCTTTTAAATTTATTGTGATTTTTATTGTGCAGGGTGATTTTTAATTTTTATGAGGTTTTATATGTCAATCATTTCCTTGTATGGCTTCTTGTACTTATGTCCTATTAGGAAAGCCTTTTCTGCTTTTAGTTTTATAAAAAATGTACTGCATTGTAGTCTCGCAAGCACTCCTAAGTTCCTTTTGTATTCAGCTACTCATTTGATGTTTATTTGTATGGTTGGTAGAAAGAAATAGTGTGCTCTTTCTTTTTCCGAATCAAAATCCAATTTCCTGTCATTATTTATTGCCTAGGTTACACTTTCCCATGAGTTTGAAATCTACCTTTGTTATAACCTATATTGAAACAGATGCCTCTTAAATCTGTTCTGCTCTTTACAGCATCCGTTCCCACTGCAGTCTACCACACTGTTTGTTCTTTTGTTGTTTCTAAATTAGCATATGTGATCATGGGTTTTATTATGATATCATCATATATAAATATGTGTGCTCATATTCACGCTCTATGTTATACTGCCTCCTGCCAGTCCCCTCCCTCTCTTCTAATCACTCCCTTATGTTTTCATGTAGTATACATTAATATATTCATGTAATGTATTGATCTAGATTCCAAATAGTTAAAAAGCATGATATTTGTCTTTGTGAGTCATATCTAATATACTTGATGTGATGACCTCCAGTTTCATCTACTTTTGTGCAAATGTCATAATTTCATTTTATTTATGACTGAATGATACTCCATTGTACATATGTATCATATTTTCATCATGTTTCCATCTATAATGTAGATATAAGTGTCCATGTTGATTCTCTATCTTCGGGACTGTGACTGGTACCACAACACATGGGTGGGCAAGTGTTTATGGTGTGATGACTGAGACTACTCTGGGTTCATATGCAGGAGTAGCATAGCTAAGTCATACAGCTCAAGACCTAACTCATTACCGCAACACCTAAAACTCTCAGGAGCGTTTGTGATTGTTTTCCAGCCTTTTTACCCATTTTCTAGCTCTTGCTTAGGATTTTGGTGAAATGAAATGTAGGTTCTACCAAATAGACAGAATTCTGGAACACAGCTTCAGTCTTTTTTTCTTCTTCCTGGAATGACATACCTTCCTTCTCCATCCATCCTTTAGCACTCAGCTCCTGCTTGAGACTGACAGGGTAATGGTACCTTCTTCCTACTCCGCTGTAAAAGACATTGAGTCTCTTCTTTAAGCTATTCATATTCAGAAATACCTAGTATATTTTTTGTGACTGATGATCAGAGACTTGCCCCTGGCCTTGGAGGAGTTTTTCCATGCAACAGGTTAAACATGGCCCACCCAGCTCATCACCCAGGCTAACTAATATAAGAGGACATAAGTTCATCTCTTTGCTTCCAGGTAGTGCCAAGTCTATGAAGCAAGTCACACAGCACAGGACCCCAGACCACACCCTTGCTAAGTAACTTCTCTCTGTCTTCCTGCTCCCATCCTCCTTCATTCAAGCCATGCTTCCCCTGTAAACCACAGGAGTCGAGTCCTTTTTAGGCTCTGCTTCCACAGGACCCAGCCCAACGCTGTCTGGCAACTGCACTATTTCTCTATCAAGAAAAATATCTCAAAACATCTTTACCTAAATTTAATGTCTGGGGAGACGAAGTCAGGAGCTGGAGAGATGACTCAGCACGTAAGAGCACTAGCTGCTTTTCCAAAGGACATGGGTGCAATTCCTAATAACCACATGGCAACTCACAACCATTTGGAATTCTAGGGGATGTGATGCCCCCTTGCAGTGTCTGTGGGCAACAGGCACACACATGATACATACACATACATGCAGGCAAAATACTCATACATACAAAAATTTTAAATATTTGCTGTCTTGTCATCTCTACATCCTTGCGCCCTCCTGAACACAATGCCATAAGATCTTCATGTCTACCCTCAGGGGTAGCTCCTTTATCACACACAGTCCCCACATCTGAACCTAACGTTCCCATGTCCAATACTCATCTTACCACTCTAGCTGCCCTTGACAGACTTGGCGATTCCCTCTTGATGATACTGTCTTCTCTGTACTCCAGCCAATACACTATCCTACCGGTCTTCCTTTATTTCCTTCCACTGTCCTCATCTTTCAAATTTCTAAATTGTGTTTCTTCGAGACTTGATCTGTGAGCTTCTGCTTCTTCACTCACACGACTCCTGGTATGGATTGTCTTGTGTAGTAACTGATACTGTTAGACTTCCATCTCCAGCCCTAGATCGTCTCTGATCCCCAGAACTATCGCCTTACTCTATTTATAGTCATACTACCTGTTTTATACATATATATTATATGTTATATTATATGTTATATGTTATGTTTTATTATATATATATTATATATATTCAAATGCCAACAGATATCTCAGAATTAGTATATTTAAAGCAAATGCACAATCTGTGACCATACCCTAGCCCAGACATGCTTCCTTCCTATACCACACCTCCCTAGCTCAATAAATATCAGCTTTCCCTTTTCATTGCATAAAATATAAAGTTTGAAATTGTTACATTTCTCATTCTCCTGTGCTTCCCGCACAGAATTTATCGAGAAAGCTAGCCAACGTCAACCTTCAAAGTGTATGCTGAATCAATCTTTTTCCAGTCATCGCCTACAACACCTCCCTCATCCAAGCCTCCTTCACTCTTGACCTAAGTGGCTGTCCTCTTCCCATACCTTTGTAATCTATTTTCAACAGATGATCCAGAGTGACTTCTCTAAAGTCAGTCCACACCACTCCTACCATAAAGTATTTCTGCAGGCTAAAATCATAGTACCTTAGTTACTTTTCTGTTACCATAACATACACCATGACCAAAGCAACTTATAAAAGAAAGCATCCCATTGAGGCTCGTAGTTCCAAAGGGTTGGAGTTTATGATCACCATGGCAGGGAGCACGGCAACAGGCAGGCAGGCAAGCATGGCACTAAAGCCAGCTGCTGGGAAACTAATTTGAGCCTAGAGAAAGACACTGGGAATGGCATGAACTTTTGCCACCTCAAAACCCACCCCCAATGACACACCTCCTCCAATAAAGCCCCACCTCCTAATCCTTCTCAAACAACTCTACCAGCTGGGGACCAAGCATTCAAATGGGACCATTCTCATTTAAACCATCATGGAGAATAGTCAACTTTCAGTCAGGTCCCAGTTTCTTATGGTGTCTCCATCTCTCATCTGTAAAGTCTATATGCTGGTAGTAAGAGATACTTCTTAAAACTGTCATAAGATTTGAATGGGGCTGTATTCAATAACACACACAGCAAGATATGGTGTTGGACTGTCTGATAAAACAGTGGCTTCTTTCAGCCATTTTCCTTTACCTCTCATTCTATTCAACTATTCTATTCTATTCTATTCTATTCTATTCATTCTTCTATTCTATTCTATTCCATTCTAGCTAATTTAGCCAGTGCACCTTGGAATGCACAGCTGAACAATGAACATACCAAGCCTATTCCATATCTCCTATTGATGGAAATACACACACAGTTTATTGCCTTGCCACCTTTCAGTTCCCTGCACAGAACTACCTTATCCACAATGTTCCTGCTGAGAATGACTAAGACAGCACCCTGCACCCAAACATTCCTTCTCCACTAGTCTGCTACACTCTTGTCTATATTGTCAGTTTCTAGCACCCAAGGAATCTACTTGTCTTTTGTTGCTGTTCTAGCCCATTGTGGCCCAAGCTAGTTAATGAGCGGTTTTCTTTTGTTTTGTTTATAGCTTAGGGTAGTCCCAGGGACCACCGGGTATTTGATAAAGATCTACTGAGCCAACGAATGAGGAGACTATTAAAACCCTTTAAATATTTCACTGGCATGTGAATTAGATAGGAATTAGGAAAGTGCCTGGGAGAACTGACAGGCTGAAGTCCGTGACTTAAGAAGCACAGTGAATAGAATTGGCAGTAGAGGGCACCAGAGAGTGTTTTGGGGAAATTATTTTGAAATACTTGTGAAAGGCTGCATGAGACAGAATAAACAAGAAAAGAAACCCAGGGCAGGCAGTTGGAAATTTGGCTTTGCTATTAGGAGTTGAGCCACAACCATGTTTGAAACCATGTTTTGAACAAAAAGTCCCATTCAAAGTCACAGGCTAGAATGAGGCAGAGAGGGACAAGTAGGATCAAGCCCATACTAAGCAGCCCATGTGAGAGCATGCATCTGCTGTAAATGTGCAGATGAAATAAATAAAAATAGGAAAGCTGGATAGTCGAGGGGAAAGCAATGAAAAGGAGAATGTCTTAAAAGTTAATGGTTACTGCTCACCCCAACCAAACAACTTGTTCCAACTAGAAACATTCTCAAGACTGTAATTAAGATAGAGTATAGGATAACGGGATTTTACACCCATTATCTGACTGAGCAAATGGGAGATTTGCCTGCCATTGTGGACCCTGGAGGTCTCTGGGCTCTTCTCCATCCTTCACATGGCCTTCTGGATCTGACGCCTATCTCAGGATCCACAGGGCTTCTCTACCTTTCATGTAGCTCGTTTAGACTCATAAGGTCTCACTACCTTGTGTCTTGTCTTTCAAGGCTGGCCTCTCTAATGATGTTCTTGATCATTTTTTAAAATCTCATTAATTCTTCTTTGTTCCAGAACACATAATTTTGTGGTCGCTGCTTCTCCACAGTCCATAACTGAAACCTTTTTCTTCTGTGTATCAGCAGCAGCAACATCTTCACAGCATCTTCTGATGCCAGCTCTACCTTCTGGCTTAAGAAATGACCCTCTTCTCAGAAAGTCTCTAGCAATAGGTAATTCATGATGTGTAAGTGCACACATATTTTGTGCCTAACAAGCTATCTTAAGCAGTGATGGAAACGGTAATTATTTACTCTGGAAGGCATGTTAAGGCTACAGTTAAATCATTATTATACAGGTAAATAGGCTAGGAAGCACCTCCCTCATCTTCTATTGATCATATGTGTGAATTACACAAAAAACAAAACTTTCCAATGTGCTATTGGCTAATTCATTGTCAATAATATATATATGTATATATACAAATATAATATATAATTTATACTATATCTATTACATATTATATCTATTATCTATTATATTGTATACTGTATATTGTATGATTGATATATATATAGTAGATTTTATATATATATATATATATATATATATATATATATATATATATACATACATACATCTTGTTTGTTGTATGTTTCAGATGCCCAAATTTGAGATTTATGACAGTATTTTCAATAAATGCAAGATAAGTAAAAAAATACAATTTCCAATGTAATATTCAATGTACATAAATATGTCATATTAGAATTATAAGCAATGTGCAAAGCCGGGAAGTCAACAGACTCTGGGCACTAACACTGCCTCCTGATGGGGAGTATGTACTGCAATAAGCACAAATGGTCTGCTATGTTGAAATAAGGATTCATTTATAACATTTATATTTTAATCCTTTTGTTACCAGGCATACAAGGTGGGGCACCTCTTCATAGCTACTAGTCCACATATTGTCACACTGAAGACTGTTGTAAAGGGAGTGTATTCATATTCATAGAAGTAGTAACTGTCTGAGGACCTAAAGAGCGTGATTCTGCTAACATGCTTTCAAGTTAACAGAACATCAAGTCTGTTTAATTTCTCAACTTAACTCTTCAAAATTGTTTGCGTGCATGTGTGTACATGTGTGCGAATGAGTGCATGTATGTGCATGAGTGTGTGTATGAGATGTAGTTAATTCTTTAGCTTTGATCATTCCTTCCATACATAGATGTTTATTGTAGACTTTCACATGCTAAGCACTATGATCATACAACTCCACGTCTCCCAACTCACAGTCTAGGCTGACTACGGAATAAGAATGCACAGAACACATTGCTGCTCTTTATCTAAATGCACAACATGAAGAACAAGGCGTGCTATGGGTGGGAAGGTTTAAGCAAGAAGGTGATGCTGAAAGATAGAGAAGAGGAAGGAAAAAGTTAGCCCAAACTAAGACCATAAGGAAATATCACACAGATATTTGCTTATACATTTATTTATGCAGGGAGCACAGTTTGCTTCATACGTAGTGTGAATGGATCAAGGCTAGTGGAGTAAATAAGAAAAAGAAAAAAGTGCTGTCTTTTCTCATGATCTCCAGTACAGTGAAAGAGAAAATATCCATTCAATGAGCCCAGGAAACAATTCCCAAAGAGAAACATACGCAGAATATCTAGGAATATAGTACAGGCACAAAATAACAATGGCCTTATTTTCATCATCTTCTATTTGTCCATATAAGTGCCACAGCATAATACCCTAGACAATAACTCAGAAACCTTTGAAATCTATTGCTTATAGCTCAGGATGCTGGGAAATCCAGTATCAAGGGACCAACAGGTAGCATCTGGTTTAGACCTGTTCCTTGTATTAGAAAGGCACAAAGGATGTACCAGGAGCTAGCAAGTATATTTGGACCTCCTTTAGAAGGGCACTGACTCACCTAGTAGAGCAGAGGCATCCTGAATCACCTCCAGCAGCCCTATCTTCTGATACTTTTGGTTACACTTGAACTATGAATTGGATGGACAGAACATTCTGAGTACTACTCCCCTCACCCCACCCTGGCCCATGCCACTGTTCCTATCTTAGAGAATTTTCATCAGTTATTTTCTTCAACCTGAATTATTTCCCCAACGGTAGGTAAGGAGAACATATTCTTTTGGAGGCAATGGGGTGTTCGGTATTAAACTATGGCCTTACGAGCACTGGGTAAGGATTCTACCATTGTGCTATATCCCTTGTCCTTCTCACCCATTTACATCATGTCCTTGCTCAAATGGCTTCTTGCTGGGGCCTCCTTTGGCCACACTATAAGAGTATCCAGGTACCAGCCTATGACACACTTCTGGTCCATCCCACCACACTCTGCTTTCTAACTATATGCTTAGACAACTTCTAATGTAATAATAGACTCTTCATATATTATGTTTACCACTTACCGTTGTGTCCCTCAGTAAAATAAACTTTACAAAGTCAGTGGCAATGATATATTTTACTGGCAAAAGCAAAATACTATAACAGTGTCCAGTATAGAGTAGATACAGCGTTTTTGTCCATAAATGAAAATGATGGTCATATTAAATAAATTTAGCATTGAAGTGTGGCATTATCTACTTTGGTCTCTATAATGAATTCTCTCTCTCTCTCTTTTGAAAACCACAATAGGCACTAGCTTCAGAACTTGGTTATATACAACTGCAAAATAATTTACTAGGTGTTGCTAAGAAAACTTAAAGAATAATTGTACAACCAAGAATTGGCTTCAGAAAGACAGTGACATATATTACTGATTGAGCCCTGGGGGTGGGGATGTCATCTGAGAGTGCCATCACTAGAGGAGCCACCACTAGACACTTCCACCCCTCTGCCAGATTGCCACTCCTGCAGTCTTACCATCAGGACACTGGGACTCTGTTCCTTCTTGTAGGTCTGAATTTACAAGACACAGGGGACTCCCTCTCAGCCTAGACTTTCTCATGATATTCTCTTGAGGTAACAAGTCCACCAACTCTAATTATTAAAGTCTTTATTTGTCTTACTGATTTTAAAACATGCACCTGCTGTATAGACACTCCTGGGCACTCTTTCCTTGTGGCACTTTGAAGAGTCTGATTGCATCATCTTTCCATCTCTGTCTGTTCCCATAGTCCCCTCCATTCTGCCTGTTCCCATCATCCTCTCTGTTCATGTCTGTTCCCATCATCCTCTCTGTTTCTGTCTTCTTCTACCATTAGCACTCAGCCTTTTTAAATTTATGTTCTCTATGTAAAGTGTCTTTTCTCTCTGGCTACCCTTCAGAATTTCTTTTCTGTATCTCTTCTTTTAGTAGTTTGATTATTATATACTTAAGTTTGACTCATACATGTTGTTTTGAGGTTGTTGAATTTCCATGACATGTCAGCTGAGTTTTCTGTAAAATTTAGAAAATATGGTATTCAATGTTTTAAACAATATATAACAACTTTTCTCTTCATTTTAATATTTTGAATATGCCTAAAATAGGTGTTATGATGATTCCCCTGAGTTCATGGAAGCTGTTTAATCTTTCAATGTTTTATTTTACATGAACTTAACCTTGAAAATTTTTATCTATTTACTTATCTGTTTCCAAACTGATCTTCTCTTCTGTGGTACCCAACTTATCATTGATTCAATGCAGTAATTATCCATAGATTGTATTTGCCACCCTAGAATTTTCATTTACTGCTTTTTTTGGAGTTTCCAAATCACTACTAAAATTTCTTGCCACCTCACTCTTTCCAGGTTTAATGAAAATGATTCACAACAAAGAGAGGAAGAGAACAGGAAGAGTCAGAGACTAAAAATGACCAGTACCAGAAATGAGAGCGACTTTCCCACACCATCCTAAAAACAGTAAGGAGGTACTGCTGTGACTCAGTAACACTATAGCAATACAAAGCTGTCTGAGCAAATGCGACAATGACAGATAATGTTCAAATTCTTCAAGAAATAACCCTTCCTAAAATGAGCCAAGAGGAAACATAAAACCTAATTAGCCTGATAGTGAAGAAACTGAAACTGTCACTTAAAACCTTCCTACAAACCAAAGAACTGGTAATCTGTGAGTTCAAGGCCACCCTGGATTCTACCATGAGGCAAAGACCATGGGGTTACATGGCAAAGTAATCATGAATGTGGAGTCATTCGCTGAAGCTTAACCTAACAGTAGCTATACCTACAAAAAAAAAGTGGCTCTTCCTCTCCAAGTACCCAAAAGATGTGGATAGCTCCTCAGCTAGGGGTAGGCGTTATGAGACCCTCTCTGGTCCATGAGTCTGTTTGTTTGTGTGTTTGTTTGTTTATTTGTTCAAAACATTGCCTTCAAACCATATGTAACATCAGTGGCAAAATCTACCAAACATTTTATTTAATAATATTCAACTAATTTGAAAATTAATCCAAGTATTTCAGAAAACAAAGCAGGAATAATCATTCCCAATCCTTTTCTCCTTCCTTCCTTCCTCCCTTTCTTCCTTCATTCCTTTCTTTATTCCATTGCTAAGAATCAAACTGAGGCCTTTGTACACTAAGAAAATGCTTTGCTACTTATATATATTCTAACCTCTTCGGACAGATTTTATAAGCTTAGTATAATGTCAGGATCAAAACTAGAGAAGGCATTATAATGAAACCAGCACACTTCACAAACCTAAATACAAGCCTATTAGCCCCAGCTAATCAGGAGGCCCACTCAGGAAGATAATAAGTTCAGTGTCTGCCTGTAGTACAGAGTAAGTTCAAGGACAGAACGGGCAGCTTAATAAATACTATCTCAAAAATTAAAAGCTCAAAAAGTGCTGGGAACATAGACCAGTGATAGGATGCTTGCCTAGCATGCAAAAACCCTGGCATTGAGAAATTAGAATAATGAGAGGTCACTGGAGAAGATCCCAATAGTGCACAGTCAATTTATTAGTAAATGTAATTGACAACTGTCAACCACTGTCGTGATTAATAATAGTTATCAACTTCACTAGATCTGGAACCAACTTAGAGACTTACCTCTGGGAGGGCTTGTAAGAGGATTGCCTAAATTCATAGCACCTTCTCACAGTCACATAGGTATGAAAAGGTCCATGGGGACCTTGCTTTTTGCCTGATTGCCTTTATACCTTACCTGTGAACTGATCTACTCCATAGCTGCTGCCACTTCTACTGAAACCTTTGTTATCATCAGAAGCCAGCTTCTCTTGCCTCCAATGTGAACTGAAGACCAGTAGCTCTCCAAGAATACTTCAGGACTTTGGCACTAGATTGAGAGTGGTAAAATATCATGGATTGAGCAGCTACTGGCTCATAACGACTGAGTCATTAATATCCAAAATACATAAAGAAAACAACAAAAACCTCAATAGCAAGGAAAGAAAATAGTCTCAAAGTGGGGCAGGGAAATGAATAGATAATCTTCAAAGTTTACTGACAGCCAACATAGATATGGAGGAGGCGGAGTGACTAACATTGCTAATCATTAGAAAATATAAGTTGAAATCACATTGTGATATTTTTCTCACACATGACAGAAGAGCTATCATCAGACAATGAAAGATGACAGGTGCTACCAAAGATGCAGTAGAAAAGGAACTCTTGCACATTCAGGTCTAAATCAATTTATTCACAATTACCAGGTTATAGAGCCAACCTATGTGCCCATTAGATTAGTGGATAATAGAAACAGCGTATTTATATAATGCCATCATCTATAGCATGTATGATGACATCTTTTTAAAATCTGAATATTTTTCTGAATGTCATTATGCATATTATATGCTAGGTTTCCCTTTGGGAGATTGTGGGACACTTAAACTGTGAGACCAAGGAAACTAGCCTGAAGCAAGAGTAAGGTCGAGTGAGACATATCCAAACCCCCAAAAATCTCATCTTGAGACCATCAGAATAAGGGTCACTCCTTCCCTGTCCCAGGCCTGCATGCCCCAGGTGCACGTAGTTCTACATGACCCTCACTCCATTCTTCTTGAAGTCACATAGCACACTGGCCAAATTACAGGATTAAGTACCCTGGAATCCCTCTTCATGCAAAATAAAGCACTCCCAACACCTCAGCCCTAGCCAATAATGTACACTCTCCTTACAAACCTTTATCCACTCCCCATGGTTTTTATAGTCCTTGTTACCCCCAAATAAAGAGAACTATTTCACTGAATGTCATCTAGAAGAGCTGTTGCACTTCCCACAATAGAGAATAGCTGTAACATTTTTAAAAATTGCCTAGAAAAAGTCTCTCCCACCTAACACCTTTCCCAGGACCCCTGCACCTCCTGCTCACCCTGTCAGACTGAGATCCAAATCCTGCAAACTCACCAGGCTGAATACCCTAAGGGCAGAAGCAGAGCTGGCCCACAGGGGATTAGAGAATACGAAGTGATAAGGGTCGTACAGTGTAAATCCTCATATAGGAATCTTCTTATCATAAAACTAGCTACTGGATTTAGTCTCCGAGTCACGTCAGTTATATCTGCTAAGACTGTGTTTACTAAGGAGATCACATTCCAAGATATCAGGAACATATATATCTAGAAGGGATAGTATTTGCTACCATTTGGCTTTAGAGGCCCATGAATTAAAAGTTTAGTGACCAGCTATGGTACCCTGGGAAAGATGGACCATGAGAAGATAGGGCCCAGGAGAAGGAAGTTAAGTCATGAGGAACATGACCTCAAAGGTATGACTGAAACCTTCGATCCCTTCCTTTCTTTCCTGCCATCATGAGCTTCTGCAAGCCTCTGTCACACACCCCCATGAAGACTACTGTGTTACAGCAAGACCAAGTGACAGTGCTAGCAATCATGGACAGACACCTCTGAAACCGTGAGGCATATGAGCCTTTCTTTCAAGTTGGTTTGTTATTGTGTGTATTTCATACAGAGATGGAGATCCAGTCCATACACTTGTCAGCCTCCTATAGAAAGCAATTTTAATTTTAAATTTAGTGTTGTGTTGATTGGTAAAGGAATTCAGAAAACTGACCGCAAGTTAGAGGCAGCATCCTAGGAGAGCAAACTTAGAATAAGACTGAGCGAGCCGGCTGGAGTGGAGCAGTTCAGAGGCAGGCCTAACTGAGGGAGTTCTTACCTGGAAGTGGGAGAAACTAAAATTGAATAAACACAGTGAGCCAAGGTATGAGAGTCCTTGAAAGCCTGGCAGATAAATTTAGACTTGACCCAATAGGAAAGAGGAAATGACTGTAAATTCTCAGGCAGAGAAATGACATGGCAAAGCAGTGTTTCAGGGAGATTATGTTGCTGTCAGTGGCTGGATGGATGGGAGGCAAAGGGGATTGAAGGCTTATGTATTCTGTCTTTCTTGTTCTGGGTGGATGTAGTGCACCCTGAGATATGTAGTTTGCTTTAAAAAAAAAAAAATGAAAAGACATAACCACAATCTCTCTCCTCAATCTAGAACCCTCTGAACTCATTCTGAAACAGCAAAGTGGCCCAGGTGGCAAGTGTTTGGAAGTGCTAATTGTCTCTCGGTTTAAAATTCCACTTTGGGGAAGAGGAGATGAGAGCTGACCACCTTTCTTTGTTACTGGATAGAAACTGTCCTTGTCACCTGGGAACCCTTTAAAAAAAAAAATACAGAACTTCAGAATCTGCTTGCTTACCAGATTCCCCAGGAGACCTATCTGCCTTTAAACATTTGGGTGGCTGCGCACAATAACTTTTACTGACTTGGGGTCAGTGAAAATGAGGATGTAACCGTCATTAGGGTTATGCTAACTTGGGAACCCCTTGCTTCCTGTGGGCAGGCTGTCATTTAGAGGCACTTGCCAATCATAGAGCCAGGGTGCTTGCCCATCAGGCTCCCATCTCAGGGTAGTGACTGTTCCACAGATGAAGCAGAGGCATCTGTTGCCTGGTGAAATGTGTCACTCAGCAGACACAGTTGGAATCCTGACAGCTGCTCCTCTCCCCAGTATTCTGTTGACCTGTGCTCACTGCCAAAGTGGACACTACCAGTTAACTTCCTGTCACTGTGATCAAACACGATGACCCAGTCGAGTTTACAGGGACAAGGGTTTATTTGGCTTGTGCCTCCAGATGGATAACGACACAATGGCAGAGTAGGGGCCCTGTGGCAGGAACTGTAAGCTGAGGGCTCAGGTCTCGAACCACAGGCAGGAAGCAGAGACTGAAGTAGAAAGGGCATGAATCTTTAAATTGTCAAAGCCCATGCCCAGTGATGCACTTCTCCAACCTCCTAGGCCTCCCCAGTCATTGCCACAAACTGGGACTAGGTATTCAAATATCCCAGACAATGGAGGTACGACATCCAACCACCACACTGATGCATGTTTCTTACCAGTTGAAATATATCTTCATAGCGTAGGAGCGTCGTTGCTCTGCTGAGGGAACATGGGCAAGAAGGCCACGGATTGGTACAGATAATGAAGATAATTATTTGCTAAAATGAGTCACTTATTCGGATTCATGTGCTTGGGATCATGGCACCAACCCTGCCTCTGGCATCCCATTCCCCAGCACAGGACAACAAGACAGTAAAACCATTTGAGGTCATCTTTGCTATGTCAAGGAAGCTAGGGAGAGCTGAGTTCTTTACACCTCTGGTTAGAAAGGAGCTCCATGAACTTTAACACACATGCAAGCTGTCTGGGTCCTCACCAAGATAAACCGGAAACCAGGAGGTCTAGAACAAGAGCTGAAAGCCTGTCGTTCCAACAGGCTCACAGGTGATGCTTGTTAACATTCTGTCTAAGCTCCGCCCCATAGTTACCTGGAAATAGCCAGGTATGCCTGACTCACTATAAAAGGGGCTGCTTGCCCCCCCCTCTCCTCCTCTTCCTTCTTCCTCTCTCTCTCTCTCTCTTTCTCTCTCTCTCTCTCTCTCTCTCTCTCTCCTCTCTTGCTTCTCTCTTCCTCTCTTGCTCTGTCCTCTGATCCCTTCTCCCTTCTCTCTCCACATGCTCATGACTGGGCCTCTACTCCTCTATTCCTCTACTTCTCTTCCTTCTCTTCTCTCCTCCTCCTTCTTCCTCTCTCTCTCTCTCTCTCAATCTCTCTCTCTCTCTGTCTCTCTCTCCCTCTCTCTCTCTGTCTCTCTCTCTCTTCTCTCTTTCTGCCTTTTTCTCTACATCTACTATATTGTGGATAGCCTCAGCCTTGTATTTTGATCCTAGTTCCACCCTCCTGGGAGGGGCTGCAGAGGAGGATTGAATCTGTACACAGGTGACATCTTGTAAACCTTCTGTCCAGTTAAAACCTGTAAAATAAAGGCTAGAGCCAGAGATTGGCCAGTAGAAGGGAAAGCAGAGAAAAAGGCTTAGGGAAGGAGAGAATGAGAGGAATTCGATATAAAAGGAGGTAGAAGAAGAGAAGGAGGAGCAGGAGGACGCAGGCAGAAGGAAGCCAGAGATAGAAGGAAGCCTACGACAAAGGAGCCAGAGCTCGGAGGACAAGGATGCGGCCTGGATGAACCGCAAGTTGTAAGGGATCTCATAGCCAGGGATTAGAGTAGTGTAGTGATAAACCTGTCCAATCTAGGCATGCTATTTATACCATAATTATGGAGTTGTGTTTTCCTTTACTGGTCTCCTTCGGTAGGATATTTACCACGACAAATTTGGCGGATTAAATAATTTCTTCTACTACACTACTATCTTTTTAACTCGCCATGCCCTGAATAAACTCTATTCTAGAAGGGACCCCCTTCCTCCATACCTGACCACATATTCACCAAAACATATCCCCTTCTCTCTTTATCTTTTTATAAACACGTCAATTCTGGCCTGTCTTCTGAAGGTCACACTGAGATACAAGGCCCTTGCTTTATATCTCAGGCAGAGAAGGCAGTAACAGATAGAATCCAATAGAAGTAGTTCTGTGGTTGGGGGAAAAAAAAAAAGCAAAGCCAAGGACAAGACGAAAAGTAAATGGGCCCAAGCTAGAAAGATAGCAAAGATAAGTTTTTTTTTTTTTAAGCTAATTTTTAAAAGACAAAGACATAATAAAGACAAAAATGGAAAAAAAAAAAAAAAAAAAGAAAAACAGTCAAATATTGCAGCAGGGTTGACCTAGGAACTCAGAATTTGGCTAGCAATATTCTACCGGAGACATCCACAGCTCACAAGACTTAATGGGGATTTTCAAATCCCTGGACCAGCAGGGATGATAGGGAAAAAATATTGACTCTGGCAGGCAAGATCTTCCTCACTGATCCTGGACATCTGGTCACTAAATCTTTCAGAAGGGCAGATTTAGAGATGATGAACTGAACACCCCCTCCAACAGAGGTACCAATGGTGTTTTTTAAATGAGTATGGAAGCTGGCCAATCTCTGGCCATTGGATCTGCAAAATCACATTACACATTCAGTTGCAAATGGAAGCAGGAGAAAAAAATTACCAGGCCATACTTGTTAAGAACCCTGTAGGGTTTCAAAGGCAGTCGGGGTTGTAAACTAAGACATTTTTCCACCCATGTACTCATCCCGAAAAGCAAGTACTTAGTAACCGAAGATGTGACAATCCCAAGTGGACAGTTAGCAAGCAACAGGTTTCACACACCTTTAAAGAAATAACAAAGTAAATGTTCCTTTAAAAACAGCTGATAAATTGACTTGTGCTTCTCAATATACTTCTATCAAGAACTAAGGTTAAAAGACAACTTCCTTTCGAAACAATGCTCTCAGAATTCTGAATCTGTGGATCTCCAAGTGTCAAACAATCCTTTCACAGGGGTCGCGTGACACCATCAGAAAACACAGATATTTACATTAGGATTCATAACATCAGCAACATTACCGTTAGTAGGTAGCAACGAAAACAAGTTTATGGTTGGGGGTCACCACAACATGAGGGATTGAATTAAGGGGTTGCAGCATAAGGAAGGTTGAGAACCGCTGCTTACAAAGCAAATAGGGGACAAGACAAACTCAATGATAAATCAGCAATAAGAAATCTGACCAATTCTGCAGTGTTATTAAACCCCTGCCCCCCCCCGCCGCCACACACACACACACACACACACACCTGAAGATGTCGGGAACAGCCGAGGCAGGCAATGGCCTCTAACTAGCAGTAAGCTATCAGCTGTCAGAAAAACTATTCCCTGAAAGGAAGCGCTCCACTCAGATTGCTGGTGCGAACGTGTGTGCTTTTACATTCTGATACCGTCCCCAGTCCACATCAAAAATCCTAAGGGGTATGCATAGCCTACACTCAGTGTTTGTCTTCTGTTTCTGCCTTCATGACACTCCACGGTGTTGACTCGGTCTGCCTCTGCAGTCTGTAGACTCTGTTTCCCTCCATCTGGTCCCCAGCATGGAGGCTGAAGAGAGATCTTTAATCCGGAGAAACAGACAGGAAGGCAGCCGAGCCACAGCCTATATAGTCTCTTTCAACTTTGAACACAGAGGCAACATTCTTTTTTTTTTTTTAAGATTATTTATAATGTTTTTTTTAAATTGGATATTTTATTTATTTACATTTTCCCCTCTCCCAGTTTCCCCTCCAGAAACCTCCTATCCTATTCTTTCTCCTCCTGCTTCTATGAGGGTGTTCCCCCACCCACCCACCCACTCCCGCCTCCCCATCCTGGCATTCCCCTACCCTGTGACATCAAGACTTTCCAGGACCAAAGGCCTCTCCTCCCATTGATGCCCAAAAAGGCCATCCTCTGCTACATATGTGGGTGGAGCCATGGGTCCCTCCATGTGTACTCTTTGGTTGGTGGTTTAGTCAGAGGCAACATTCTGAGTCCCCAACTTTGTGATTTCTCCAAAACCCAGTTCTTGATTCACAAGTAGAACTGCCCAGGAGGCACACAGGAGGCAAATCCAAAATCCTTAGGTAGCACAGCGTGAAGCTCAGAAAGCTGAGCGCTCAAACCAGGAACAGGGGTGCCCAGCAAGCCCTGCTTTGGTTCACACCCCAGTCTTGCTACCAGGGGAGCTTTGACAGCAGAATCCCTCAGGCACTAGGCAACTGTTTCTCCTGAGGCAAAACAGACAGGTGATACCGCCTGTATCACAAGCGTTTGAAGATCAAGTGAAAGTATTTAACAACAGCTAACTCTACAAAGCATTTAAAAAGAGTCCTGAATAGAAAACAAGAAGGGGGGCCCGGGTGCATAGCCCTGGAATCAGCAACTATTCCTGTACACTAGCAGACAAGAAGCAAAAAGCAAAGCCTGTCTGTCTTAGGAGTTTCTCCGTAACAAAAGTACCTATCCCTTTCCTGAGATATTATTCATAGATAGATAGATAGATAGATAGATAGATAGATAGATAGATAGATAGATAGAGACAGACAGACAAACCATTTTTTCTTAGCTCGTTTACGTTTTTATGTGGCAATATTTTCAACCACAGATCTCTGGGAATGTATTTTGCAGATGAAGGTCTGAGCTTAAGGTCTGAGCTGTGATGTCCTCCCATCTAGCACCTGTTAGTTAAACTCATCCTGTGTAACAGTGAGGCTTTTGTCTCTGTTCGGTTTTCCCAAAGTAGGACATCCCTTCCGAGACACACCCTCGCAGCTGGTGCAGCTCAACTCTGGTGCCTCCCCCTGTCCCAACCCCCACTGGCTCAGCGGCATCAGAACAGATTGCACAGGCTGCTTTGGGGGAGAATGGGTAAGGCACAGCCTCCTCGTGGCTTAAGGAAGGATTCTGAGGCTTCTACGGGAGGCTGCGCTTGCCAACCAAGCACCCGACACAGGGGTGGCTCTGGATGGAAGCCACACAGCAGGCCTTGAGCTCAGGTCCCAAGGCCACCTGCTTACCACGTGCCTCTGCCTGGTTCCCATCTGGCGGTCTCCAACATAGCTCTGCCCACTGCACGAGCAGCGTCTCGTGCCTTCCTGCTGAGGGCCAGGGGACCTTACTGTCAACCATTTCTTTCCATTGTGGAGTTAATCATATGTGTTTTCAACAGTACAGCCATCTGGGCTCCTAATGCCAGTCACCGAGTAATTAGTAGGAAAGCCAAAGCACTGCCAAGGGTGTTTAATAAACATTTCTTATATTAATAAAACGGTCTGAGAAGTTCCACGTCTGCCTCCCACCATGAGACTGACGGAGAGCATCTTGGTTCACACCTCTGGACTCCCTCGGGTTTCCTTTAAGGGCCTACTTCTCTGTCCACGTCCATATCGACCCATGGTGACTGGTGTCCATCTGTCCTTGGACCGCCATCCTCCTCAGACAACCCAGTTCTCTGCAGCAAGCTCACACACGTCCAAGAAATACCTATATCCAGTAACAGCAAAGACTTCCACCAGCCCCCAGAACTTCCCCAGCCGACTCAGAAATCAAATGTCCCAAAGGCCGTTTCCGTCAGAAATTCTTGTAACCTGAAACTACACGCAAGCACCGTTGATTCTTTTTGTCATCCAGAGGCTTCCTTCACCCTTACAGCCCACTTCTCTGGCGACCCGGCTACGCAGTACCTGTCCTGCATCCTCAGTCCCTTGCACTTCATCTGTGTAGGTTCCAAGCTCTGAAGATTTTACTCCCTAAGTGCCAGCCCACGTGGAACCTTCTCTTTCCTTCCGACTTCCCCAGTTCTATCTTAAAACCTTAAACCTTAAACAGTCTCCTTGCTTCAGGTCCAGAGAGAAGCTAGTGACCCAGATCAATTTAACAGCCTGACACTGCCCTTCTCTCCTTTGAAAACCTTAAGAGTTTCTCTCCATCGTAGGGTGAACCTGTGGACCTGCAATATCTCTCAAGCCCAGTTGCACATCAGACAGCAATGCAAAGTCTGCATTTAGCTTCACGTGACACTTGGGAACTACAAGTTCATGGCCAGGGAGCCTGTAGGCCCAGGGGAACTACTCCAACCGACCCCCTCCATTCCCCTTTCCTAGTTTCCTTTGTTCTTGTTTCCAAAGAAAACGTCTCTCTCTTCCATAAAAGTTAAAGTCTGATATTTTTGTTGTGGGTTTTTGTTTTGTTTTGTTTTGTTGTTTTATGTTCTTCTCTAGTCTTAGAATCTGATCAGCACATAGCAGTTACACAATAAACACTTACTGAATTAATTGAAATCAAAAGCAATCTCCCAGCAGGTGGTCCCCTGGTCTTCCTCTTGGGCTCTGGTTCTCACTTACTCTCCAAAACAGCTGCAAACTACATGGAAAAACCATTCTAGATACCACACACCATTCAGGTTACACTGTGGTACATGGCAAAGCAAAGGCCCCCAAAAGAAGCTGGGCTCTCTACTGACACACAGAGATGCTCCCCTATGCCACACTGTGCCAGAAACTACAAACACCCCTGGGCTTACATTCCACAGGCGCTTCTCACCTCAGAAATCCAATGCACAGGATACTGCTGACTGCATACCCAAGTTCCTCTCTACAAAGCAAATTTTAACATGAAGACACCATGTGTAGCAATAAATACCCAGGAACCAGTAAGTCCTGGTGTGAGTATAAGTCTAGAAAGAAACCCCTCCATTTAGACAAGCCACCCCACATCATGCAGCTTGTCTGGAGAACTCCAGAATTCCCAGACCTCAGCTGAACCACATCCTTTTTCAGGAATCACCTCAGGAGGACCTCCCTTTGATACTCCCGCCACTCCACCCTTCACTACAAACTACAGGTGCAGCTTCCAGGGTAAGGTCTGTAAGCTAACACTGTTTACATAGCTCCCCCTTCCCCCCCCCCCATTTAAAAAAGAAAGAATTTACAAGGTAAAAATGGCATTACTTATAATGGAAAAAAAAAAAACCAACACTTGAGGTACAAATTATCATCTATCAGAAAAACAATAATAACATCACACTTAATTAATTGACCGTCTGGTGCTTCCAAACTCTGTCTTTCTAGTTTCCCACTTGTTGGTCACACAGCCTTTATCATCTCTTCACGTAACAATGATGTTGGAATGTTTTCTACAAGCAAAAGAAAACCCTAACTCAGTCATTCCTGCAGCAACAGAGCGAAACTTGATTCTATAACTGAGAGCTGGGAGCTGGTGGCCCAGAAGGCAAAGGCATTTGCTGCCAAGGCCAAGCCTAGAAACCTGAATTCAGTCTCCAGAACTCCCATCATAAGCGAGAATTGACTCCAACAGGATGTTCTTTGACATCTGTTTGCCTGGCATGTGCACGTGAGCACACACAGACAAACAAATAAATATCTGTAATCTTAAAAAAAAAAAAACTGAGAATTGGGCTTCATAAAAATTCTGGAACCAACAACATGGATAAGTAGGCATAGCACTTGTCCTGCATGCCAGAGAACCTTAGTGCAATTCCAAGATCCCAAGGTGGAAAAAAAGATTAGAATCTCATTGTTCTCTGATTTCTACCTGTGTGCTATGGCATGAGTGTGCCTCCACACACACACATATACACACATACACAAACACACAGACACATATACAAACACATATACACACACACAAACATAAACACAAACACACACATATACACACATACACACAAACATAGACTCACACATACAAATACATAAAACACACATATACACATATATACACACACATGCACATATACACACATATACACACACATACAAACACACATACAAACACACACATACAAACACACACATGCAAACACACACATACACACACCCAAACACACACACACACTGTGAAAACAAAATGCTTTTCAAAGAGCATTCTATATTATCTACAGAAAAACTCTATTGGCTGCACACAATTCCTGATGAATTTTGTGTGATTCACATCAAAACCAACACATAGTGTTTATAATTATAAAAGATATTCATTAGAAATACTCATCAATGAGAAGCAAAGTCTTCGTTTACAATTCTACTATTGAACAGGGCATTTTTTTACAAATCGGTTGTGCTCCATACACTTCAAATTGTTTTTATCTCTGCCCACATTCTTTTATTCAAGTATTGTGGAACATATTCACATCTCCTTACAGACACTAGACATGCACCTGCGTGTTACAATGTCAGGTACATTCACACAGGGCCTGACACAGCATGGCTGGAACCCATCGTAAACCAAGATGAGTAGCGATGTCTTAAATACTCACAGAAATGGCTTTGAAAAGCCACAAAAATGTACCCTCAGCCCGAGCAAAACGCATCCGCAACTTGTCTTGTCTGTCCCTCAGAATGTCTGATGCATAACACTAGATAACAGGGAGTCAGAATACGAAAGAGTCCACTCTACCCAAGCGTGCGTAATAACTAACTTTTACATAGTTTACAAAAACGTAGAATCCTGTGAACCCTCAGCTAGGGCTTTGGAAAAAGTCCAGAGAGGGAAATTTCTAAAGCCTAAGCTTCATTAACTTTATAGAAAATCTATTTCTAACCACAGTACTTAGCAGATTGCATATTAATTAATCAATCAATTAACCAATTATGGTGTCTGGAGAGTGACAGTTGGTGAAGAGGAAGAAGTGAACCAAATCTTGCAGAAATTGCAGAAATCTGTGAATCCACTCTGTGTGTTTCAAGATTGGTACTTTAAGAAACCGAAGGCTAAGCATGATGGGAAGCAGGCAACAGGGCGGGCGTGAGAAGACCCTCCCTGCGGCGGATGGCTGTGGCAATGGGTTCTGGTCCGGGCAAGGCTCAGATTCTGGTATGGGTAAGCACTGACTATGACTCCTAACTCATCCTGAGAAATGAGTCTCAGAATCTGGAGCTTGAGCTGGTGGGAGCCTGAAGCTGGAAAGGGGCGCTGCTCACGAGAAGGCCACACTAGCTGCTCACACGTTTTCACCAGGTTGAACCCCACACTGTAGGAACACCGTCTCTTCTCCAGCCTGGGCAATGATGCTTCACCAACTGTTGACCTACACTGAGGAAATGTTTCCGTCATGGCATGAAAAGCCTCCAACAGGCTGAGTTGGCAGTGACGATAGTGTCTGTGGTGAGCGCTCATGAAATAGCTTCGGACATTCACACACATGTCTGGCCTGTGGTCCAGCAGGTCCCAGTGCTTATGTCTAAGTAGATAAAGCTTGATAGGACAGCTTCCAGCAATCCCGACCTTCACTGAAGGATTACATAAATATGCCGTCACATAAATACGTGAAAGCCCTTGGGAGCTGGGGGCGGGAACACTACTGGGTTATAGCCCTGGACTCTAGAGCAGCTGCTACCCTGGAATTCCTGTCCAAACCATCCAGCGTGAGGTTCTAAGGGGTCCACTTACCTTTCTGAGTTCGGACTTTCCCTTTTTCTTCCTTCCAGTCTCTTTCTATCATATTCTACCAGAGCCTACTTATGCTTTCTGGCACTTCGGGCTTTGTTGCAGTTTTTCTGGATCTACCTCCCATCTCGTGTGGCTGCTGGCTGAACCTCCACACCTAACTCAAAAAGACATGGCTTTCTCTCTTCCTCATCTCCACCTTCCTCTTCTTGGAATTCCGCTGAAATTTATAACTTACCTACTTGAGCTTTTTTCTTTAAAGCCCCGGTAAAATGTTCTTGACTTTCTTCTGAATCCTTTCTTAAATTCTTTTATTAATGAGACTAAGAACTCTGACAGGAAACTCTGATTTCCCTGCTAGCATCCAATGTGGGGCTTTCCTTTCATTACATTGGCATTTTTTTTTGTGCTGCCGCAACAAAATATCATAAACTGAATGTCTAATAAACAATAGATAGTTCTTTCTCACAGTTTGAGAGACGGGAAATCCAAGATCAAGGTAGGGCTGGGTTTGGTGAGAATAAGGCTCCCTTCTTCACAGAGGACGTCTCCACACATAAAGTGTTTGCCCTCCTTTGCAAAAGGAGCAGACAAGCTCCCTTGGATAATTTTAAATTTGCTATTATTTTTATTACTACTACTATTGACATGCGTCTTGCTGTATTGCCCAGGTTGGTCTCAAACATACAAATTCAAGTGACCCTCCCAGGTCATCCTCCCAGGAGCTGAGACGGAAGCATATACCTTCAAATCCAACTCCAGGTTTTCTTTACAAAGGCAGGAATCCTATCATTTTATGGCCGTTTCATTAAGATCAAGTATATAAAGGATTAATGAGGGCTTTCCTTTCATCACCCCCCAAACTACCCTACATCATATCATTTTGAGGTTTAGGATTTCAACATGAATCTGGAAGGTGGAACCCAAACATTTAAACGGGAGCATATATTTATTTTTTTTTTTAGTCTATGATTTAGAAAAGTATTTAACTAACTCCTGCTTTATTATAGGATTGTGTGCTTGGACCTGTGATTAATGCAGAGATTCTGTCATGAATTAAACCAGACATGGTCCCCAGATATGGGAAGTATAGGGCCTTATGAAGCATATAGACATGGATTAAATTATTATACCAATAAAAGAATAATTAAAAACCCAGACATGAGAAGAATTTAGCTCTGCAGTTTAGAGTTTAGACCTATTAGCCAGTTAAAGAACACTTCCCTAGAAATAAGGCACATGGTAGAAAAAGAATTTACTAGCTAAAATGATTAGCAATAAAGGAGGTGCCCAGATCCCATGGGTGAAGGAGCAGGATACTATCAGCTGTCACCCTTCCCTGTCCACCCTCCTGACTCTGATCTGCAGCTTCAAGGGAGAGCTTACCACAGTGACTCCACCAGATCTTCTGCCTCTTAGCTTCTGATCATTTTAAGCCATTGTTTTTAAGTCAGTTACTCTGCTGACTTTCTCCCTGAGGACGTTGGATTGACTATAACCACGGTCTTCTAGAAGGCATAGTTCTCATTGGTAGTTTTATCCCATAGCCATGGCCCAGGGTGTTCATATTATTTTTCTAATGTATCATCATTCTTGCACCCATGAGGACTTTTATTCTTGGTAACAACTCTTAGGGGACTTCCTTTTGTTACTGACTTTATTCTACCCAGCCCATATCATTATGAACAGCCCTTTTTGCAGTCTCTGCCGAGTCCTAAATTATATTTTACCAATTCACTCTTTCTGTGAATAGGACATAGCGTGTATTGGAAAAACTGAAAGAGAATGGTTGTGCTGGTGAATGAAAGCAGAGGTGAGGTGTGGCTGTGGCAGGGGTGAGGTGTGGCTGTGGCAGGGGTGAGGTGTGGCTGTGGCAGGGGTGAGGTGTAGCTGAGGCAGGGGTGAGATGTGGTTGGATGTCTCTACAAGAACCAGGAGTTTGGGTCTTGATTAAAGAGTTTTAAGCAGTAGAAACACAAGGTTTTCCATACTGGACAGTACTAGACTCTTGGTTACTGGAGGGAATCTGGGCTTGGAGGAGAGGAAGCTTTAGGACAGTAGCTAGCAACAGGCATGGGATCAAAGGACAATGTTACTAGAAGGTTAAAGAATGTGATGAGGAAGGCTTTAAGCTAGAGAAGGCAGAAGACTGTACATGGAAAAGGAGGATACTGTGTATATGGCTGTCAGAAGTAGGGAGAGCAGGCGAAGGCGCCAACCCTGAATAAATACAAGGCCCTTACATTGCATAATGGTAAGGGGGCAAGAAATTGAAGGTAGGTTGGCTTCAGCTTCCTTTGAAATAGGAGAGATGTCAGTCATCCCTGAGACTCAGAGAAGGCTGGCGCTAGAGCAACACAAGGCCACAAGCTTGACAGTAAAGAAAATGGCTCAAAATGTCTGTTATTGTAAGGGTCCATGACTCACCAAAGAATGATATCACAGACTCAAGTAGTATGCAAAAGCAAGGAGCATTTTATTCTGCAGAAATCCAACATGCTGGGGTCTACCATCTTCCAAGATGGAGGCTCCCGAGTGAACTCGAAGGCCCAGTTTTAAAGCACATTAGGGAAGTTCTGGGGAGGGGTAGGTGACCTTTATCTTAATCTGTTGGCTCTATCTCTAGGGACATCCCAGAACCATTGCTGGGGCATGGGAAGCTGGAAATTGTTACTGGGGAAGTCTGGAAACTATTTCTGAGAAGTCTGAAAACTGACCCATTGTCCTTGCCTCAGGCCATGGTGTGGAGCAGCTTCTGAAACTGGACTTGCTTGGACTTGCCCAGTTCTTAGAAACAGAGATTTAGGCCTAGTCTCCTGAACTGCCAATCTGAAGCCTGTCATGGAGTCAGCCTGTCTCATTACTCAGACCAGCTGTGACTTAATGTGCCATAGTGGGTTGGTAACCATGTCAAGGACTCCTCTTCTCAGAGGAGAAAAGCACCTCTTGAAGGAGGTGGAATGAGGAGAGGACTGGGGGGAGGGGGGCTGCAATCAGGATGTAAAATAAATAAATAAATAAATAAATAAATAAATAAATAAATAAATAAGAGAATAAAATATAATAAGAAAAAATGGTTAAAGTTTGTTACTAAGGGCAGAAACACAGCTTGAACCTAAATTGAGTAGGAGAGATGGTGAGCAGTTTTGAGACTACTGAGTTTCAGTTTTGACAGGAATGTCCCCTCAGATACTGCCCAAGGGATTTAAGTAGATCTAGCCTGGATTACAATCCTTTGTATGAACATAAGCCTGGCCCTGCCAAGCTGAAAATTTCACTCTCATTAACGGGACAAATGTCCTCTCCTTCTCTCCCACTGATAGTAAAAGCATTAGACGCAGTAAGCCTACTTAAGAGGGACACGTCTCATCTTGTCACCAGTCTGGAAAGAAAAGATGAGCCCAGATGACAGAAGTGAGTCTTTAGATCCAAGCCAGGCCTAAAGCTCTCCCTACCTTTCCACTCATATAATAAATATAAGTCGACGAATGCTTTTCGTTAGCTGAAGCTGGCACGTGTGGGATTTCTCGCCCGTTTATACCTGTAGCAACCATAACCACTGAGTACTATCAATATTTTATCAGGCTTTTTGCAGAGATAGTGAGAGGCTTGAATACAGGTGTGGGGAGATGCAGGTAGTGACAAGAGCTTATCTAGGGACAAGTGAACAGGGAAAAAGACACAGGAAGTGAGTGTAAGCCCAGTGCTTACTTTCTAAGAACAGGAAGATAGTTAGATGATACCTGTACTCCAAGTTATGTCCCTGTTGAGAAAGATTCAATCCATAAACAGGTCTACTCCTCCTCCTCCTCCTCCTCCTCCTCTTCCTCCTCCTCCTCCTCCTCCTCTTCTTCCTCCTCCTCTTCTTCTTCCTCTTCCTCCTCTTCCTCCTCCTCCTCTTCCTCCTCCTCTTCTTCTTCCTCCTCCTCTTCCTCCTCCTCCTCCTTCTTCTCCTCCTCCTCTTCCTCTTCCTCCTCCTTTTCCTCCACCTCTCCCTTCCCCTCTTTCATTTAACACTTCTCACAACAAAGAGACTGCTGCCCACACTCCGTTCACTGCAGACAGAAGGTGACTGGAGTTACATGCTGCCGATAAGATAATAGAAGAGAGGACACTAGGAAACCTAAAGATGCGGGGCAGAGACGAGATTACACTTATGCCCACAAGTTGTTAAAGAATTCAGCCTGCTGTATTTCCAGCCCCCAGAAGTGAGAGTCAGCGTTGTTACAGTCGAGGGTGAAGTTCGGCTTGGGAACCTCATGCTCTTCAGATCCGCTTATCAGCGACAGAGTACAGGGAAATGCCATGGGCTCATGAATCATCTACACTTGTGCCTGGCAGGAAACTTCTAGTAATTTATACTTTCCATCTGGATGCAACTTAAAAGACTAATTACCAGAGATAGCAGTGAGCACCCCATGATTAATGGACGAGGGTCTTAGGAGTGAGGCCAAGAGGAGCCCGAAGTCAGCATGACTTCAGACAGACAGAAAGTTTTCCTTGACGTAGCAGATGCTATTTAAAACTTGTGATCTGATATGAGTGAACAGCAGTGCCCTTATTGAGTAAATTATTTAAATTTCACTCCAAGATCAGTAATTTAGTTTCAAATGTCACTTGTATCTGTGGTATCGTGTCTACCTCTTGAATAACTGAGTCCATAAAGAAGTTTCTGAAAGAAGGAAAGGCCATCTGGCCCACCCTGGTTACCATGTATGGTTAATTATTATTAATATTAATAATTTTAAATACAAGCATACACACCTCGAGGCTTCTACGCCCTCAGCAGGCATTCTGTGTCAGTAAGCATTTGCTGAGCCACGAAGCTGAGGAAGTAATTAACTAGTAAGACCCACTGAAAAGAATTTAATCAAAATACAAGTTGAGCTCCTGTACAGTGTAGAGTGACCTTTTCCTGAAGGACCATATATTTTCCGCCACCATTTTCTCACCAGATCCAATTCCCATTGCCCTTTGAAGTCAGGGTCACCTTCAAAGTCTGAAGACAGAGATGAAAACTTGGAAGCAGAGAGAGAGCATCCCCCTAGCTAGATCCCAGCTAACTTCTTGAGGCATCACTCAGCCTGAGAAGCACGCTGTTGGATCTCTTGGAAATCCCACAGAACGTGCCTTAGTGAACATCTTTCTTCTTGGCAAGGCTTGCATGATAATGCCTACTTTGATTCACTTTCAAAATAGTTTATTGTTAACATACAGTAGGTATTTGGTTCCATGTAAAGTTGGGGAATTTCTATGGATTAATTAAAATTACATTAATCAGTAGTCCAATTGGGGAATCAGTTTGGTTTATTATTTAAACAACTGTCGAGACCATTTTCCCATGCATAAAATGCAGATGACACTTCAGAAGTAACAGATCCCAGAGCACAGTGGAGACGGGAGACCGCAGCAATAGCAATGACGTCAGGCGCTTTCTCTTTTCCCTCTTTGGCTCATGTTTCCTTTCTACCTTCTCTAATTTGGATGGGGGTTACTTTGTGTATGGATATACATGTGTGAATAGCAAACACATCCATGTGTACCCCTGTGTGTGGAGATGAGAAGACAACCAGATACCATTCTTAGGAACCATCCATTCCAAGATAGTGAACACACTGAGGAGACTAGACAGACTGGTCAGTCTAGATCCCCAGAGAGTCAGCTATCTCCAGCTCCCTGGCATGGGGGTTTCAACCACACCTCTGTTCTTTCATGTGAATTCTGGAAGTCGAGTTCAAGACCTCCGACGACACTTGACCAACTGAACTCTCTCCGGCTCTCAACACTGTTTTGACTGTCACACATGACCTGCCTACCACTAAACAGTTACCCCATCCTGATCGTCTGGTTTTCCTCTTTTCTCAAGTTCCCAAAGAGTCTTCCTTTAAACTGAGTGTTTTCCTAATTACTTAAAAGCCCCACCTGTTTCTGAATAATCTCCAACGGTCTTCTCAAATACATCCTCAAGCAACGTTTGCTCTATGCTGTCACCATCACACACATGTCTTTTGCAATATCTCCGAGAGTTTAACAACCTCCCCCAACACTACCTAATTTACAAGGTTTACTAACTGCCTTCCCAACTTGTCCTTCTCCGTCAGATCTGCACACTGTGGTGAAGGAATGAGGGTGGATTCATTCATCTCACCTAAGTAGACTTTGCATCCTTGTGACAGCAATGTTCCCCGAGCTCACGCCCTCTGGCCTCTCCCACTTTCATGAGATTGGAAAAGGAAAAGGGGTGGGATGGCCAGCTCAGAAGGAGGCAGCATCTAAACCCTGATTACAAGTGTCAAGTGCTCTCTGAAATATTCCAGAGGAGAGAGAATGCACAGATTTACAGTGCTCATACTTCACTGGGTTTTATTTTGGTGGTGCGTGTAGATGAGAAAAGATTAAAAGCCCAAACAAACGTCTAAATCATTTTGCAAACTCCTCACCGCGTTGCACAGCTCTGGCTCTGTAGACAGCGTTCCAAAGGGACAGCTCCCTTGCTTGTTCCTGAGGGGAACTTCAAGGGGGGGGGGGGACACGAATCAGGAGGGAAGTACCGAATTGTCAAAATATCGTCATCCTCGAGAAATATATCATGAGAAAAGTGATTCCGTTTTTAATAGAGTTTTCTTTGAAGTTTTAAGTACCAAAAACTAATTCAAGGGTTTAGGTATGGTGCAATTCACAGCATGATTTATACTTAACATTTAAGGGTGTAGAGTATTATTTCTTTCAGAAATATAAGTCTCGAGGAAGAATAACACATTAGTTAGAAAACTGTTTCTGATCTCCCAGCTAAATTAAAAAACCTAGCAAGAACTTTTCCCAGCCAAAGCAGGCAGGAAAGTTTGGTCACCTCTATTATCTGAGCATGGCGAAGGACGCTTAATGTCTCCAACCATTGTGTGGCATGGGGTAGCAAACGAATCGCTCCTAGCATTAACCAGAGCAAGACCAGGAGTATGGTGGCAACCACTCAACCAGTAGATGTATACACTCCAGCAGATAAGAGTTCTAGAGGGCCCCACACTGCCTGCTTTAGACTAAAGATGCCTATCAAAGGGCAACTGCGATTCTTGACTTCCCCACAGAGAAGAATCTCTCAAGACGAGTCAATATTAAGCAAAGATGGGTTTATTGATTAAGAAAATGTGACAGGGTTGGGAAAGAGAGCTCAGCTGGGCGCTTAGGAAAAGGATAATACACCCATTTGTCGGGGCTTCTGAAAAGAGTCACCCTTCAGAGCCTAAGTGTCCTCACAATGGTCATATAAACAAATTTGGTAAGTTCCCAAGTTACATTGTTTAATGTTTTTTTAGGGAATTTTTCACTATTTTTCTCATTTTTATGAGATCACAGGGTAGATCACGGGCCAGGATTTCAAGCTGATTAAAGTAAAATCAAAAGACATAGTGGTCTAAAGAATCCTTATTGTGCTAGATGTGGTAGTTTGAACAATAATGGTCTCACAGGTTCATTGTTTGAATTCTTAGTCATCAGGGAGTGGCACTATTTGAGAAGGATTAGACCGATTCGGGGGTGTGGTCTTGTTGGAGGAATTATGTCGTCTTGGAGGAGTGGGCTTTAGGGTTTCAAATGCTCATATCAGACACAGGCTCTTTCTCTCTTTTGTTCTCCTTCAGCCTGTGCTTCGGGATGGAGCTGTCAGCTACTGCTCTAGTGCCATGTCTGCAGCCATGCTCCCGCCCAAATATGATGAACTAAACTTCTGGCACTAAAAGCAAGCTCCCAGTTAGATTCTTGGCAATGGGGCCTTGCTGTCAGTTTGTGGAGAGCAACCCATTGTCTTAGCAACAGCCTGAGTTGTTTGGGGATTTCCATGGAGACAGCCTTGACCAGTAATTCAATTGAATATAACCCAGTCCTGCTACTGTAAGCCCTGTTTGGTGACAAGAGATGACCTGTTGAGAGTCTATATCCCCCGTTATTAAGAGAGCTCATTAGGATCACCTTCACATAGTTTATAAAGTTTCCACTGCATTAAGTTACCATAGTATCCCTCAAATACTATGCGTATTTCCATACTCCAGCGTCTATCTCTGCATTCTCTCCCTCTACCCTCTCTCTCCTCATCCTCTCTACCTGATCTTCCTGCTTCCATTCTACCCACCCCTAGTCTGCTCATAAAATCTATTTTATTTCCCCCTCCTAGGGAGACCCATGTGTAACCCCTTAACCCTTCCGCTGTATTTAACATCTCTGGGTCTACAGGTTGTAGCTCGGTTATCATTTACTTAACAACTAATACCACTTATCAGCAAATACATACCATATTTCTCTTTCTTTCTGAGTCTGGGTTAACTTGCTTAGCATTATTTTTTTTTTTCTAGTTCCATCCAACTGTCTGCAAGTTTCATGATGCAATGTTTTTAGCAGCTGAGTAATAGTCCATTGTACAAATGTACCACGTTTCCTTCATCTGTTCTTCTGCTGAGATACTGCTCAGTTGTACACAGTTTCTGGCTCTTATGGATAAAGCCACGATGAACATGGTTGAGCAAGTGTCCTCATGGTAGGATGGAGTATCCTTTAGGCATATGCCCAAGAGTGTTATAGCTGGGTCTTGAGGCAGCTTGATTTAAAACCTTCTATAGAATTGATTTCTATCGTAGCTGTACAAGCTTGCACTCCATCAACAATGGATGAGTGTTCTCCCATGCTGCTCACCCTTGCCAGCAGGAACTGTCACTTGCGTTATTGATCTTAGCCATTCTGACAGGTGTACAGTGGAATCTCAAGGTAGTTTTGATTTGCATTTCCCTGATGTCTGAGGAAGCTCAACATTTCTTCTAAGTGTTTCTTACCCATTTAAATTTCCTCTATTAACAATTCTCTCTTTAGATATGTACCTCATTTTTAATTGGATTATTTGGGTGGCTTTTTTTGATATTTCAGCTGGTCTTCAGTATACACCTCAATTCTAAAGAAGTAAGCTCTAATACCAGAATAAGATACTAGATTACAAGAGAGTTGAGAATTGATGTTTTTACTGTAAACAAAATTTAGTTTTGTTGGTGAGATTGTAGGATTATCTCTGGGAAAAAATTAAAACCACACTAAAGACTCTATACACTGAACCTTTAAGAATGATTTATGGAACATCACAGAAGAGGGGAATAGTATGACTATTTTAAAGCCAGAGGATGGGAACACCTGCTTTAAGACAGTATCTTCAAGTCATGATAGAGAAGCTATAGCCACAGAGTCTCAACAATATGTCTGCCAGTATCTACATATAACATGGACAATGATTATATCAGCTAACATGCCAGCACAGAGTGGAGAAAACATCACAAGGCCCAAACCCTGAATGAAGAGCTTTAGACAACCAATGGCTGCTGAGAAAGGGAGAATCCATCTTCTCCAGGAATGAGGCTCCTGGATGTGTTACTCATGTTATTCAAGTGGTCAGCCCTAAGCATATATACATATAGATAACATCAATTGGACTCTAGTTTATATGTGCATTTATGTATATACATAATAATAATCATAAAAGAGGTCATAAATTCAAGGGGGGGGCGTGGGAGAAGTTGGAGTGGGAAACGGCGGGTAGAAATGGTATAAATACAATGTACTCATGTCCCTGCCTTTGGTACTAAATTCTATTTAGTGTTTCAGTATCTGAATCCACCATTTATGCAGGTGTCTTCGTTAGGGTTTTACTGCTGTGAACAGACAACATGACCAAGGCAACTCTTATAAGGACAACATTTAATTGGGGCTGGCTTACAGGTTCAGAGGTTCAGTCCATTATCAGCAAGGTAGAAGCATGGCAGCATCCAGGCAGGCATGGTGCAGGAGGAGCTGAGAGTTCTACATCTTCATCTGAAGTCTGCTAGCAGATACTGGCTTCCAGGCAGCTAGGATGAGGGTCTTAAGTGTCACACCCACAGTGACACACCTACTCCAACAAGGCCACACCTACTCCAGTGGGGCCACACCCTCTAATAGTGTCACTCCCTGGGCTGAGCATATACAAACCATCACTGCAGGCAACTCCAATCCACACAGAACTCAGCACTTAGTTGAAAAGGGAATGCTGTTTGTCTCCAAGATGGTACAACAGTAAAAGTCACATTACACATATGATCAATGTTGCCTTTTACACATTGATTAACATATCGTACTAAGATATTTGGTTGAGAGCAAATCTTACAGAGGAATGTGAGTATGCTCATATTTTAATATCTTCAGGGTCAGAGTCTCACCCACAGACATCCCTGGTATATATTCAAATGCAAAATTTCTAGCTTTATCACTTTAAATGGTTTAAACCAATGAAAGGACACTCCATTTGTTTGCTCAATATTCAATTGAAATGGAAACGGTTAGTTGACTGCACATCCCCCGAAATTCTCTTCCCCTCCCGTGCCAATTACACAGAATAAAAGGTGCACTCTGAGCTGCTCGCTTTGGATAATAAATCACTAAATTGGAAGCTTTGATTACCTTGCTAGATTTGATAAGAAAATTAATAGAATTAGCAACGTATCTGTGTGTCCGGGAGAGTCACATATGGAGTAGAGAGAGACAGGAGCAAGAGGGAGGAAAGAGAGGAAGGAGGAGGAAGAGGGAGACAGAACAAGAGAGAACAAAGCAAACCTTAGATCAAATATCAAATAAAGCTGCATCCAGAAGAGTCCAGCAGCCAACACACCACTGATAATAAATTATTATTATTATTATTATTATTATATTATTATTATTATCTTAAACAGACCCAAACTGGAATGTGAGAGACTGAGATTGGCGTCTCCAATGGGATTCACTGTCTTCTTGCTTGGGGAAAGTGATAGTGTAACACTTTCATTCTCTCTGTCCAGGGAGGAAAATTGTTTATCTGAAGCTGCTGCTTTCCAAACAGAAAGGAAGATGAGAGTCATTTGTTGCAGGGGACCCTCGGTGGCCTTCCTCCTGCTCCTTTTTCTTTAAATATATATGAAGATCTGTAATTACGCTTTGAAGAACATTTCCAACAGCTGTAAGTGATAATGGGCAAATCACTGTGACTTCTTTCTCTCCCTGCAGCTGCAAGCTCTCCATTCAAAGCAATTAATTGATATTTTGTAAAGCCCCTTGAAAAGAGAAATGGGGCCTCGTGAGTGTTCTTACTGTGGCCTCACCAGCAATTAGAAAGCCAGGCCCTCTTCAGACAAGCCTCGGAAGAGAGGGGCAACCCTAAGTGTTGAATCTCCAGGGCATGCTCACAACGATAGCCAGACTAGTAGATACCTTCTTAAGAGACACCATAGGGTAATTACTAATGGTAACTTTACTGAAAATTATCCCACATTAAGTAGAGGAAAGCTTTGATTCTGATATATTTATCATTTTTACATGTCTACACCAAGGTGCCAATTTGTACCACACTTTTCCTTAAAATGCATTTCTTAAGCTAAGTATGTAAGACAAGAAAGGGCTTCTTTATCCTCCAAGTCTAAAATGTTCACAGCATATCAAATCAGGGAAGGTAGGCCTCATATACCGTCTTCTGATGAGAAATGCCAACCCAAAAGATATTGTAGATTAACCCAAATAGTTCTGCTTTTCCTGGCAATGACAAGACACAAGAAAATGTCTGAGTATGGGACATTAGTACGGTTTCCAGCAGACCTCCCTGTCTTCATTCAATATTTCAACTTAGAAAATCACACTGGAAATATGAATGCTTCTACTGTCTTTCATATCATCAAAGGATACATGTCCCTGATATCAGCCATAAGAAGGGTTAGCACACTGACATTCTATGTTCCAAAGTGAAAGTCAGTCTTCCTAGAGATATCTCACAGAGGTAGTCACAATTCAAATATCATTTCTCAAAGCAGTAACTCCAGAGATAACCTCATAAACCTGCTGGCATCCATTGCTGTTAAGAACGATGGTGAGGAAACCCTATATCAATCAGAGACGGAGTGGATGGATATGTTTTCTTTTTCTTGAGCCTGGTGTAACCCAAGATTGCTTGAAAACACTACGTTGCTAAGCAATTAATTGCTGGTTTCTCAGTCCCATTTCTTGAAAAGAAAACTGAAGACACTCACAGATGCTTAGCAACACCCAGCAATCCTTCCACAGCACGTTGGAAACCAAAGGTCGATATTTGGGAGTCAAACGATGGCGCCAGTAGGCATGAATGCTCGGGGATCCCACAGAATACTGTGTGAGGGCCACAGTCATAGACAACCACACATCTGATGCCAACAGAAATAAATTGCAACCCAAAAAAACTTAGTCTTTTAAAACCAACCTCAAGCTTGAGACTTCTAATTTTAACTTTTTTTTTTTTTCCAAAATTGATGGCTTCAGGGGCTGGAGAGACGGGTCAATGGTTAGAAACACAGGCTGCTCTTCCAGAGGACCTGGATTTGATTCCAAGCAACCACACAACAACTCACAACCATGTAACTCTAGTTCCTGTGGCTCCATCGCCCTCTTCTGGCCTCCATAAGCAACTCATGTGCATGGTACAAAAGCAAAATTCACCCAGTCATATAAAAACACATACATACATACATACATACATACATACATACACACACACACATACATACATTTTTTTAAAAAATTGATGATATCACCAGCTTTTCTTTGGATGGACACTAGATGTGTCCGTTACTTCCCTGATGTTGTGATAAAGTACTATGGCCAAAGCAACTTTCGGAAAAAAGTTCTGGTTTACAGTTCCAGAGCGAGAGCCCATAATGGTGATGGAAGGAAAAAGCAGGAACCTGGATTGGGAAGTAGAGAGATCACAACCCAAATTACACATATTAAGCAGAGAGTGGGAACTAGAAATGAGGTGTGGTCATAAAATCTCAAGGCCCGCCCCTAGTGACGTATTTCCTCCTACAAGGCTCCACCTCCAGAGGTTCGATAGCCTCCTCAGACAATGCCAACAACCAACCAGAGACCAAGTGTTGCAATATGTGAACCTATGAGGGACGTTGTCTTTCATTCAAACCTCCACAGGGTGGTTTAATTTTAAATACTGCAAATAAAACCCCATGATCGCATAACAGAGGGAGGAAGGGAGGGGGAGAGAAATTTTAGAAAAGGAATAGAAAGCGAATTTTGCTGCAGAAAGCATTGTCTATTTTTATCGTTTTAAAATTACAATCTGATTTAATTCTCACGATATTGCTTGGGAATTACCCTCCTGATATCACCCTCCTGACTTTAAACTAAGGAATATGATCTTGTTAGCTGGAGTAAAAATTTGGAAAGTCCCTATGGCGCCGCAGGTCTGTAACCTTAGCCACTCAGTGGCTTCGGGAAACTGAAACAGAACAGGTACAATTTCAAGGTCTGCCCGGGCTGCTGAGAAATTACCACGCATGCACAAGGCCCCAATGACAGTTCAATCCCCAGTGACAGCAAATAATAATAATAAACTAATTTTGCTCAGAATATAAAATGACACTTAATTTGGATTTAGGATTGATCCATAATAATGTGCATGTGATACAGCTTGCTACAACTGAACAGTGTTTAAATATAATAATTTATTACTTTGAAAATTCAAACATACATACAATATATGTTGATCATGCTCAGTTTCTTGGCCCCCTCCTCCTAACTCCTCCCAGATCTACTCCTCCGTCTCTGGGTCCTTTTTTGCTTTTTATAAATCCAATTTGTGCTGCCCATGTATTCACGGGTATGAGGCCTGTATTAGTCAGGGTTCTCAAGCGCCACAGAACTTATGGAATGAATAAATATATATTCCACATATATGGAATTTCCTGGAATGACTTACAGGCTGCAATCCAAACAATCCAACAATGGCCAGCTGGGAACGGAAAGTCCAAGAACATAGTAGTTGCTTAGTCCCATGAGGCTGGGTGGTTCAGCTGCTCTTCTGTACAAGCTGGAATCCTGCAGAATTAGGCTCCAATAGATGTGTAGGCCAAGTGAGCACAAGCAGGCAAAGACAGAACAACCCTTCTTCTCCCATTGTCCTATGTAGGCCTCCAGCAGAAGGCATGGCCCAGATTAAAGGTGTGCCCCAAGGTCTGGATTGAAGACGTGTGTCAAGCCGGATTAAGAGCACTGTCATCCCACTTCAAGATCTGGATCAAAGTCATGTTGTCTTCCTGCCCCAAAATCTGGGCCATGCATGTGCCCTCCATTTATGGATTATAGTTCATTCCAAACATAGTCAACTTGACAACCAAGAACAGCCATCACAAGGTCATCCACCAAAGACTAGGTGAACTACCAGAGGCCCTCAAAGAAAACTGACTCTTCCACCCCCTAATGTAATCAAATATAGCAGCTTCTTAGCCAGGGTGGAGGTTTATGAACCCATCTCATCTATGCTACAGTATTTACTGGCTTGAGCTTATACAAGTCTTATCCAGACAGCTACAGCCGCTGTGTGTTCATGAGTACACGCATTCTGTCACGTCAGAAGATGCTGTTGCATTACTGTCCTCCCTGAACATCTGAAAATCTTTCTGCCTTCCCAATTTGGATTCTCTACATTCTGCGACTAAAGTATGTGGCATTTTCAGCAACAGGTCTTAGCAGCAAGTTCTTGTGGGCAACCAGGACAGTGGCAGTAGCTGCTATTATTTGGGATGTCCCCAGGACCCACCAACAACTCTAGAGGAGATATCCACACCTGCCACTAAGCTTTTTATTTCATAACCTACAGCTTCTGGAGAATCGCTATCCCCTACATAGGGGTAACTCCAATTAAATTTTTTTTCATATGGCTTTTTAAAACATCCTTTGTGTTGGTTACCTCTCCTCCCACTCTTTCCTCCATCCTACCCATCCCCCTCCCCTTTAAACATCCCTCCCCATTAGTCCCCCCTTTCTCCTCTATATCATCTGTGTTCTACTATCTCCCACCCACAACCCCCTCCTTTAAGATCTTTCTTCTCCACTCTTACAATGGACTCATTCTAGTTTCCTGGAGTCTATGGACAGTTACTCCACATTAACAAGTTCAAAAATTGAATGCTAGTGTCCACATGTGACAGGGAACATGTAACTAACTTTTGTCTTTGGCGGGCTGAGTTACTCACTCAATGTCATAATTACACTTCTCTTCACAGCCAAATAAAATTCCATGGTGTGTTGGTACCGTGTTTTCATTATTACCCATTCATCAGTTGATGTGAATCTAGGATGTATCCATTGGAAAATATTAGGAATAGAGCAGCAGTGAGCGAAGGTGAGATAGTATCCCTGTAGTAAGAAATGGAGTCCATTTTATATATGCCAGACGTATATCTGAGCTACATGATACATCTGTTTCTAGTTTGTTTGTTTTTTTAAGGAACCTCCACACTGATTTTAATAATGTCTATGTACATTTGCTTTCCTATCCACTGCTGTCTTTTCCAAACAACTTTTAAGTGGATTTTCAAGCCACCTAGCCACCTACACAATAAGAGACATCAATGCACTTATGATTGTGGCTACAGTACATTTTTTTTTTATTTTATTTGTACACCAACATTATATATAATATATAATATGTAATATGTAATATATTATATAGTATAGTGTAGAGTGTATTGTGTATTGTGTAATATGTAATAGTGTATAATATATCATATATATTTTGCCAAAAGCAGCATTCATTTTAGAGGATTCAATAAGATATCATATGTCAAGTCCCCGAGGAAGCACTTAGCATCCAGTGAGAACTCAGTAAGAGCACGTCCACTACTGTGGTGCATGACCAGTGGTATAAATAAAGCTTTGTCTGACATGATTCCCTTAGTGAAGGAATAATGCCTTGAGCCGGAGATGCCGCTCACTTTTTACAGTTCCTACGTAGAATTAACAATGAACTTATTTTTAACTAAAGAAACACCAGGCAGCTGGATAGTGTCACTGGTTGTCAGGCTAATCACCTGAGCCATTTTTTCCAAGTAACAGCAGATGCACTCAACCCCAGGAAAAGTGCTCACCCATCCCCATCTGAGCACACCTTTCAAGACATAGCACATTTGTTCTGAACCAATAATAAAACCTGATTATACCTATTCCATAAAGCAATAAGAAACTAATTCCTCATAAAGTTCAGCCTGTTAAATCCTTTCTTTAACCATGGATCAACTAGTCTGATGACCAAAAGGGCATCTTGAGAGACGCTGAGGGAATGCTGCCCCTCACTTCAGAACTTACACCCTGCCTTCTTTATTTCCATTAGATGAATTGAAATCACATGAGACGCATGTTCGACCTGTGCTCATAAATTCCACTTGACCTCTAATGTGTGATCTGAAAAGGCCAAGAGAGCAAACGGTATTCTTCCTTCCTGAGATCAAAAACGTGCCAGGCTCATTAAAGCCAAAGAATCAACCCTGTTCCAAAAACAGGGCTGTGTGTACACACCTAGATCTCATTTGCTTGCTAGGTCTGCAGCATAAAGGGATGGAGGAAATTCATCAAAGTTCAGGCCGCTTCATAATCTCTTTAAACCAAGCTAAGAGAAAACAAAGGTGGAGTGGTCTCGTGAAATCCACAGAAAATTGTAAAGGATTTGATTTGAGATCACAGCACTCGGCCCAGAAATTCTAAAGTTACACAAATAACAGTGACTGTTTTCTATACTTTCCAGCTATCGAATGATGCTTACACATTTCTGTGGGAGCTGGTTGGCCTTGATGGTATTGCTCTTACACGGATGCAAATGAGCTTCCACTCACACTTTCTCTGAGGGTCACTGTGATGGTCTGAACCTTTCTCCCCTCCACCTCAAACTCCAGTACTCAAACCATTCACTGTACTGAAGAATATGATCATAGTTAGAAATTGTGTCTTTGCAGAGATTTTGTAGTTAAAATTATGTCATTAAAGTGCCTTAAACTGATCTGAGGTGAAGCTGCATAACCCACTGAACTTCTATAATCAGAGTTTCTGGGCTGTAATGGACAATTCTAAATGCATAAGAAAATATGCAACTTCCAACTTAGAGGAAGCCTAAAAGCTGTCAAGGAAAGAAAAAGGGGAACAGAGGTAAGGTGAGCCAATAGGATGGGCACACATACTTAAGATGCTACAGTTTAACCCAGAGACAATGATACAACTCTTCCAAATATAAATTAGCTATCCCAAAGTTCTAGGAGATTTTAATGCTAAAATCGGTCTAAGTAATATATAAGATGTATCTATGGGGCTGGAGAGATAGATCAGCAGCTAGGAGCACATACTGTTCTTGCAGAAGGCCACAGTTCAGTTCCCAGCACCCAAATAAGATGATTCACAACTACCTGGAACTTCAGTTCCAGATCTAACACCTTCATTGGTTTCCATGAGCATTTGTATTCCCAAGCATGTGTTTGTAAATGTACTTAAAGAATAAAAATACTCTTCCAGTCTGGGCCCAAGCACGGAGCAGATCCCAGATGGCAACTCTGCACCCAAACTCACAAAGCCCAGCGAAAGTGGGGCTCCCAGGAGCTCTAACCCAGGCAGTATCTCAGATAAAAATGAAACACCCATGATGTCTGCCTGTAGAAGTTCTAATCCTGATGCTGTCCTCCGAACTTATACTACTCAGACCTTTGATGGGCCACTGACAAGGACATCAAACAGCTAGAGATTGACATCACTAATCTGAAGAAATCCCTCATTTCGCTGTCGGAAATGATCTCCAAAAATTGCAAAGGGCTTTATTGGACTTGATTTACTCTTTTACAATAGAAAAGACTGTGTACAGCTCTTGACTGTGTACAGCCCTTAAAGAAGAATGTTGCCCTTACATAGATAAGACAGGGATGGTTAAAGAGAGCATGAAAAAGGTCAGAGAAGGCCCTGAGAAAAGACAGAGAGAGAAAGAGAAAGAGAAAGATGAGAGCTGGTACAAGAATTGGTTTTCAACCTCTCCATGGTTGTCAACCCCACTTCCTCCCATCTTGGGACCATTAATTGGGTTATTTTTGCTTATTTCTTTTGGTCCTTGGGTCTTAAGTAGGCTGACTAACTTTGTGAAACAACAGATAGATAATTTGGTAGCAAAACCTATTCAGATACATTATCATAAGTTAGTTATGGAGGACCACAAGACTCAAGATGAGGTTGTTACTCTATCCAGGTGTTCCCAAAACCCATCTCCACCCAACCTAAAAGAGGGGACTTCCGCCCCTAGACCAAGCAGAGAGGGGCCACCCAGAACCCCCTCTGA
This sequence comes from Mastomys natalensis, assembly GCA_021653895.1. Lineage (NCBI taxonomy): Eukaryota > Metazoa > Chordata > Mammalia > Rodentia > Muridae > Mastomys > Mastomys natalensis. Next base: position 3,587,510 of record JAJTUV010000381.1, read on the forward strand.
CTGGCGATCTGAATTCTTGCTTAGGCTGCGAGGCTAAGCACTGCAAGGGAATATAAATAAAAGTTAAAAGTATCTCTCTGGGTTCCCTGAGGAACAAGCCTGACTGCATAGGGGTTGATGTCAAAAGAATCCCCTCTCCAGGAAAAAGACATCGGGGTGGGTATGGCCCTCATGCCTCACTGGACAACGACAGGAGGACCAGAGCCATTACAAGGTCCCCTTCAATTTTTGGAGGTCAGGCCTCTATCCCCACCTTTGTAAGATTAGAATTGCCATGGCCCTTCTATACTTAGAGAAGGGAGGAGATGTCAGGGGCAGCCCTGCTTATACACTGAAGGCCTACAATCAGCCATAGGCCTAAAATCAGCAATAGTTCTGACATACATACATGCTAACACAAAGTCTTGGGTCTCTGTGGAAAAACACTGAAACAGCAGGCTATAAGCTATTGCAAACAGGCAGCTTTTGTGGAAATTTACCAACCTGAGTAGTCATAGACTTTGTAAACAGGTAGCCTCAGTGGATAGTACCAACTTAGATAAGGACAAGTGAATCATAGGCAGAGTCATAGTGACCTGTCCCCTGAACCTTCAACCAGCCGATACCCTGTTCTAAAAGATATCTGTACTCCCCCTGAACACCTATGCTCCAGTGTCATCCCCTTCCCCATGTCTTGTCTTTTTGTTTTTATAACCCCTGTGTGAATAAGTAAAAATTATGATTTGGTTTAAATAAAAGAAGAAGAAAAAGAAGAAGAAGAAGAAGAAGAAGAAGAAGAAGAAAGAAGAAGAAGAAGAAGAAGAAGAAGAAGAAAACAAATGAAGAAAAAAAAGAAAATAAAATACTTTTAAAAGGGTATATCTCTGTGAGTACTGGCACATGCCTTTTGTATTTCCACATGAGAGTTTTATTGTTGGGGAGGCAAAAAGGGGGTGATTGAGATGAAGGAAGAAAAGAAAGAAGAAGAAAGAGTGAAGATCCAGAGATCTGCCTTTTATTTAGGCAGTGATGTAACAGCTCACAGGTAACCATGGAAGATAAACCACATGGATGCTGGGAATGTATGGTGGTTGCCATGGCAACAGATGCATGAGTCCCTGTTGTCTATGGGTGATGTCACCGTCACCGTAGTCACTGGGTTTGTAGGTGATCTGCAAAGCTGGTTCCTGATACCAAGATGCCTTCCTTTTTCTTATCATAAAGAGAAGGGAAAAGGAAGGGAGGGGGAAGCCCATGGTGAAAAGGGAATAGAGACGTTGTGTCTCTTAAACTGCTTCCTGCTGTCTACAGGTGTCGTCAATTTTGGGGTGTACCTGACTTTCCCCATCGGTGTCCACTTGGTAAAGGTTCGCATCAGGCTCCTCTGTAGACAGTGGCTGGTAATCCTGAAACAGGAACTGTGTAATAGTTTGGTTAGAAGTAGTTTGTTGGCACATGCCTTTAATCCTAGCACTTAGTAGGCAAGAGGCAGGCTGAATCAATGACTTTAAGGCCAGCCTGGACTACAGAGCAAGTTTCAGAACAGCCAGGGCTACACAGAGAAACGCTGTGTCTCTTCAAAGCAATAAAACCCAAACACAATGCAGCTCTCTTCCTAACAACTAAGATGTGCAATCTACTGAGGTGCTCGACTGTGAATGAATGGAAAAGAACATTTGATTTCTGTATTCAAAGGAACATTCTTCTTTTAGTATTTAACACTGAATCTTGTTACCTGCAGCAGAATAAACCGAACTGCAGATGATAATATTAAGTGAAGCAAACCAGGCTAAATGCTGCATGGTTCCATTCCCTACAAAAAAACAATAGCTCGTAGAAGAGTGGTCACCAGAAGCCAGGGAAGGAACAGGAGACATTGCAGTGGGTTCAGAGTCACTGCAAAAAGTGTTTCTATTGCACAGGGAGTGATGATTACAATCAGCAGTCCTATAGACAGGATTCAAGATAGCTGGAAGAGAGTTAATTTAATGTTTGACATGTAACATCCATATGCCAAGTTGTCACGATGCACAAATGTAAGAATCACCACAGTGAACCTCCATAACACTATGAGTATATTCAACAAAAATCCAAAGGTTAAAACAAAGACAAGAAAATGAAGTATATAATAAGTACAAGACCAATAACTGATGGAATGGGAACCAGTCAGTGGGAAGATACATGAAGGAAAGTGTTGGTTCTGGAAAGATTAAAGAAGTGGCAAGAACCAATGAGACTGGCTCATTCTTCTTAAAGGCACAAATAACGTCAGGATTGAAAAGGATCCATCACTACAAATGCCACAGAGCTATTAAGAATATATAGCAAAAGAAAATTAGAACAATTTTAAGCCAATCACGAGTTTCATGGTAATGTGCAAGTCCTGGAAAATACAATTTACTTGTTACAACTGGAACGAGGAGAAATGGAAATCAAAGTATTCTCATAAATCTTTTTAAATGAAACTGAAAATTTTAATTTTTCTCTTCAATCACCCCTCACACAAAAATAAATTGTTTTAATACCAACCAACAGCAAGTCATTTTAGAAAGGAAATATAATATCCATGCCCCGTCTGCAACTTTAGTTTCCATGGTTTTGATTACCCACTATCACCCACAATCTCAAACTATCAAATAGAAATTACTGGAAATAAAAAGTTCATGAATTTTAGTCAATAGGCTCTTTTAAACAGCACGGTAGAATCTGAAGAAGCCATGGTACTTGGTCCTGTTCCCACCAGCTGGAAATCATGACAGAAATTGCGCAGGGTACTCGTGTGACTTTTGTGGGAAAGTACAAATCCCATCCCAAATTGTAGTGTGTCCCTGTCTTATTTCTGGTTTCTATTACTATGAAAGACACCATGACCACGGCAACTCTCATAAAGGAAAACATTTAACTGGGGCTGGGGCTGGCTTACAGCTCAGAGGTTTAGTCCATTATCATCACAGCAGGAAGCATGGTGGCATGCAGGCAGACAGGGTGCTGGAGAAGGAGCCGAGACTTCTACATCTTGATCTGAAGGCAGCAGAAAAAGAACTATGTTTCACTGAGCCTGGGCTTGAGTATCTGAAATCAAAGCCTGCCCCCCAATGACACACTTCCTCTGATGAAGCCACACCTACTCCAACAAAGCCACACCTCCTAATAGTGCCTCTTCCTTTGGACCTATGGGGGCCGTTTTTATTCAAATCACCACAGTCTCTGCCTAGAAAATCCTAAGAGTTTGAAAGAAACAACCTCTTCCTGTGTTTTTATTGTATCTCAGAGCAAAGGTCAAGAATGCTTGTAAAAATATACAAATACGCATCACTCAACAAAGTTAAGACCACAACAGCTGTGACTGCCAGATAACCAGGTACCTGATGGAACCCTTGACAGAGAGAGAATGTCACTGGAGCGTTAACACAACATTGACTGAAATGTTAGCATGAATGTCTGACAAGAGCATTAAAGTGGTTACTATAATTATTCCAAGTGCTGAAAAAAAAAAAATAAGTTCAGACACAGAACGTGTTGAAAAGGCTCAAACTGAACTATAGGGATAAAAATATGTCAGAGGGAAATACATAAAATAAGATCAATGGCAGATTAGAGGAGATAGAAAAATAAGATGAGTTGATTTGAGCAGATACAGAACAAAGTAAAACACACACACAGAGAATTTTAAAACATCTGTATGCTGTGGGAAAAAATCCAAGCAGCTAATTAAAAATTTAATTGGAGTTTCTAAGAGACTGCTAACAAGAGAGAGAGAGAGAGAGAGAGAAGAGAGAGAGAGAGAGAGAGAGAACTCTTGAAAAGGTAATGGTTGACTACTTTGTAGACTTGATGGACATCATAAAGAACACAAGTTTCAGAAACTCAGAATAACAGGATGCAGAAAACTTTGCCAAAAATCTCATAACCAAATTGCTTAAAATCAATGATGGAAAAAAGTAACACGTTAAAATATTCAGATTGTATCTCTTTAATCTTTCGTGTGTGTGTGTGTGTGTGTGTGGTGTGTGCACACACGAGTGTGTCTGTCTGTCTGTCTGAATGCATTCGCATACCATGACACGTGTGGAGGCCAGAGGACAATCCTAAGTGTCAGTCTTGCCTTCCATCTGACTGAGACAGAGTTCTTGTTCTCTACCTTCACTTCACCCACCAAGCTATCTTCCAGGGATTCATCTGTCTCTGCCTCCCATCTTGCCATAGGAGAGCTGAGATTACAGACCTGTGCTGCCATGCTTTATGTAGAGTCAAAACCAGGTCTTCATACTTCTACAAGTCCTTCACCAACTGGGTCATCTTTCCAGCCCCTGACACACACTTTTGTGTGTGTGTGTGTGCGTGTGTGCGTGTGTGCGTGTGTGCTGTGTTTGTGAGTGTACTTTGTGTATATTCTGTTTGTGTGTATATATGTGTGTGTGTGTGTTGTATGTGTGTATCTTTTATATACACACATATTGGTGTATATTCACAAATGTAGACATTAATGTGCCATGATGTGTGTGTGTGTGTGTGTGTGTGTGTGTGTGTGTGTGCAGAAACCAAGAGAAAACCACTGGTGTCAGTCCTTGCCTTCTGACTTGTTTGAGAGGGTCTTTTGTTCAATTGCCTCTCTGCGACAGAATGGCTGCTCTTTGAGATGCCAGACATTCTCCAGCCTCTGCTTCCCATCCCTGCTGTAGGCATTCTGGGATTACACATGCGTGCTGTTCACATCCAGCTTTATTTACATGAATTCTGGTTATCCAAACTTTGGTCCTGAAGTTTGCAGGGTACTTTATCCGCTGGGCCATCTCCCCAGCCCTCAGATTTTCTTAAGAGACATTGACATATGAAGTACAAAGAAGAGCAACTGAAGATCTCGCAGAAGAAATGACGTGATGTCCCATGTGAAAACCATGGGACACCTAAAAGGTTTTAAGAAAAAATGGTAAGCTAGAGTCATACACTAATTAAAAATCGCTTTCAAAAATTACAGCTAATGAGATGAATAAAATCACAAACAGACTCTCACTCCAGGAAACGGAAGGCTTTGCTTCCTGGAGTAAAGAACCCAAGATGGAACTGAAGACCATCTATCTAGACAGCAGTGCTAGAGAGCTGGCATCTACAAACGCAGCAGTTTTCCCTCATTCTCTTTTAAAGGAAATGGGCTCTTCCAGGAGTAGGGCTTCTATAGGGGTAACAAAAAAATGCCTCAAGATTAGGCATAATGATGCAACATTCTTACAAATAAACCAAAGAGCAGAGACTTACACACTTTTAAATGGAGGTTTGGGCAATAATCATTAATATCAATAAATATGTGATTGTGAAAGGATTAAACAAAACTAATAATGATGTATAGTAGAGTTTGAAACATACGTAAGAAATACTCAGTCATAACAATGGTGGACCCAAGGTCAGTACATTACCATGCAAAGTTCTGTCACTCCAAGACAGTAAAGTTGACACAGAAGGTTTAAAATTCATTCGAAGTACTCTGAAACAGCTAAGAGAAGAAAAGTCACTGAAACACAAGAAGTTAAAGACTGAAAATACCTGCTTCTGGCAATGGTGGTCTGGGGACTGTAAACTGCAAATGGTGTGCCACCAAGGTCGATGTCCACTGCACTACCAATAGGAATGCATGCACCCCATATGAAGAAGCAACAAGGTCACTGTCCATGCATGCACATAGCACCAAGAGGCATGCAGAAGATGGCTCAAAGCTGAATGTGTCAGCATACCCCCAAACTATAAAAATTCCAAAGATCTGTCTGCAGTGCAAACTGTGGTGACTTTATACAGTGGGTTCTACACCCTGAAGATAACTGGCACCTGTAAGTCTCATAAACCGCACGATGATGTACAACGTCTCACATACCTTGCATGTAATTCTGTAGATTTTAACATTATATAAAACTAATCTGTGGAATGTATAGACACTTGTTTAGATGGGGGAAAAAAGCATAAGAAAAAGAAGTGACTCACACACATATACACAGAGGGAGGAATCCTTTTACATTTATTTATTTATTTATTCACTTTACACCCGATCGAAGACCCCTCCCTCCTCTCCTCCCAATCCCACCCTCAAAACCCCCTCTCCCTATTATCCCCTTTTCCTCAGTGAAGGAGAGACCCATCCCCCCCATGGGTACTTAATGGAAGGGGACCAATGATGGAAGGGGATGTCTCAGCCACGGCATCTTCTTCCCCCTGAGGGACCAGTCACACACCGGTATAGCATAGAATAAAGTTTATTCAGGGCATGGAGAGGGGAGCTAGGAAGGTAGTAGACACACACACAGAAAGAGAGGGAGGGGAGAGAGAGAGAGAGAGAGAGAGAGAGAGAGAGAGAGAGAGAGAGAGCAGAGAGAACAGAGAAGTAGAGGCCGGCCATGATCAAGAGAGGGGGAAGGGAAGGGGGGAGGGGGGAGGGACAGAGAGAAGCTAGAGGCAAGAGAGCAGGAGAACAAGAGAGAGAGGAGGGGGCAAGCAGCCCCTTTTATAGTGGACAGGTCTACCTGGCTGTTTCCAGATAACTGTGGAGGTGGAGTTTAGACAGAATACTAACAGTACTAGCATGCCCTGGCACATCAAGCCACATCAGGACTAAGTGCATCCTCTCCCACTGAGGCCAGACAAGGCAGCCCAGCTACGGAAAGGAATCCAAAAGCAGGCAACAGAGTCAGAGACAGCCCCTGCTCCAATTGTTAGGGGACCCACATGAAGACCAAGCTGCCTATCTGCTACAAATGTGTAGGGGGTTTAGGCCCAGTCCGTGCATGCCCTTTGGTTGGTGGTTCAGTCTCTATGAGCCCCCATGGGCTTGGGTTAGTTGACTCCATAGGTCTTCTTATAGTGTCCTTGGCCCCTCTGGCTTCTTGGGTCCTTCCACTGTTCCCCAAGACTCTCTGAGCTCCACCTATGGTTTGGCTTTGGTTCTCTGCATCTGTTTCCATCAGCTGCTGGATGAAGCCTCTCAGAAGACAATTACGCTAGGGTCCTGTCTGCAAGCATAGCAGAGTATCATCAATAGTGTCAGGGGTTGGTTGAGAGAGGGAATCGTAGGTATGAGTAAGGGGAAGACCAGGAGATTGTCAAGAGCATTCAGGAGAAGGTCTAAATCCTGCCCATGCTTACGTTCTTGATTTAGGTGGTAGTTACACGGCATTGATTTATACCGACTCATCAAATTTGCACTGATGCTTTAAGCTCGTTCCATAAGGAGCATGTGCCGTAAGGAGCACGTGCCAAAGCAGAAATGCTTGCAGGAAAGAAATCTATTTTCATTACAGGAGAAATTAGGATTGGGCTATATGTTAAATCTGCCATTTTTTACTCTAAATAAGTGATAGCATTTTATTCCCTACAACTCCAAACCATTATGATTTTGTTGTTTTAACAAAAAAAAAAAAAAAAAAATCAGTAAACAAGGGGAAAGTGAGGATTCTGACATTTGTGGAAGTGGATGGAAATGGACAAAACGAAGTTTACTAAAAGGGAGCCTCCTCCCCTGTAGCTCCCATGTTCAGGAACAGCAGGGGCAAAGAACAAACAACCGAAAGGCCGTTTTCTTTACTCCACCAAAAGTACTTAACGCCCCTTCCATGAGTATAATGCAAATATGAATAATGGAATTGATTTTTTTTTTTATCAAATATACGAGAATAAATCAGATGAGCCCATTTCCTCTCAGGTATTCATCCAGAAAGCGAGACACTTTCCCAATTCGGCCAGGTGATTACAAACATTCAGACACCTTCTGGGAGAGTCGCTTTTAGCGCCCATGGCATTTTTTTGTAATAACCTCCAGGATGTTGGATTCAGTGTCTGAGAATGAACTGGGAGGTTATTTGGTTCTGCACTGATAAACAGCAGAGGTAAATGCACTCGCTCAGAATGTATTGATTTCACCCTGGAATTTAAGCATGGCTGCAAAGGCATGGGACTAGCCCTAAAGGAAGTTCTAGATGGAACATCCCAGTTTGCACAGTAATGGGGTTGTTGAAGGATGCCTCTTGCACCTCAACTGCTGTTATGAGAAATGGGCTCCAGTCTTCCTGGGTCCATACATTGCTCCAGACCTCAAGGCCAGGTACAAGGATGCAGCAGATAACAGGGACACACTGTAGCAGGTCTTTGCTACTTTGTGGGTTCCTCTTGTCCCACCTTTTATCCACCTAGTTTCACCCCAATCACTAGATATGAGGAAAGAGAGAGGGAGGGGAAAAGGGGAAGGGGAGAGGAGAGAGGAGGGGGAGGGAGAGGAGGAGGGAGAGGGAGTGATCCCTGAATCTAATTTCTTTGCTTTTGTTTCTTCTTTGGAGCATGACTACTGGCAAATCACAACCAACCCTCCCCACTCCCCCCTCCCAATGACCAACACCCACCAACCTCACCTCTCAGGGCTCTAGCATTTATATACCCTCTGAAAGGTTCCCAGAATTCCAAATGTCACACAATTGCAAGAAACTATCCGCAGCTGGCAAAACCACCCCTCTGCTAGAGCACGAGGCAAATCATAGTCAGCCCCTGCAGACAGTTCGAAGCAGCCCCCAATGCCTACAGCTGGGATTTAAATGAAAACACATTCTTATACTATTTCTGTGTGTTTAAAGAAACCAAAATTCTGGAATTGTCACTAGTCTGCACCTTGGCACCTAGAGTATATTCTCACTGACACTCACTTTAGAAGGGACTGTCACTTTCACTCTCTGAGTTCACCTTCTGGAGAAGTTACAGGCTGCTTCTTTGTTGCTTTTGTGTATTCTGTTTTTTTGGGTTCTTGCTTGTTTCTCACTTATTTAAGTAGGTTACAAAGCCAGAGGACAACTGTAACAGATTGGGATGGAACTCAGGCCAGCAGGCCTGGTAGCAAGCCATCTTTACTTGCTTAGCCGGTTCACCAGCCCTCTGGTGTTGGTTTGTTGTTGCTGAAACCGGTCTCATCCAGCTCAAACTGGCCTCCAACCAACCAGGAGGCAGCATCCTCAGGCTTAGAATTGAGAACCCATCACTGGCACCCAAAATCTCTGGCAACTAGAATCACAGTGTCGGTGTAACTGCCAAGTGTGTCATCATAACAGCCAAAGTCAGGGAACTGTGGTTTGAGACTCAACTTGATTGCTCAGATCTCTGTTTGCACCTGAAGGGTAAGCAGGTAACCAGTTCACAATGTAGAGAGAGAGGCTCAGGGTGTGCAGAGCCAGGTTTGGGAGCCTGCGGGGGGGGGGGGGAGTGGGGCGCTGTGCCTGGTGCTAGATGCTAATGTGTGCACGATGCCCTACTGAGGGTGTGGGTGTTAGGTGCAGAGTGCTCCTCCGCCTGTTTGCAAGGAGTCTGGCAGGAGGCAAAGCCCACAGCAGCCTCCTCCTCCTCCCAGCCACCTTGTTGCCTCCTGCTGCTGCTGCTACTGCTGCACTCTGCTTTCTAAGCCTAAGTGCTTTTTAATTAGCCTGCCTCACTTCCCGAACTCATCCCGAGTGCTGGCGACCTCGTGCAAGGCATCCCGCGCCACTTCTGCCAGCGGTGCCCAGTCTGCCCGCTGTGCTCAGGCTGCCAGGAGCTCTCACATCCGGTGTTGTACTGCCCGGCTCTGTGCTCCAACACCGCAGACTCACACAGGCAGAAGGGATCTTGCTGTTTGGGGGGCGTGATCGGATTTCTGGCCAGCTCTGAATGCTTCCACCTCCGTGTCTGGGGAAGAGGGGTGGGGGCAGGGTGTAACCTGCCTACAGTTGATTTTCAAATTCGCAAGGGGGCCTGATGGAAGGAGTCGCTTTTCTTCACATCTTCCTTTATTAATTCTCGTGTTTGTTTTGTAATTGTACGCGGGTTTTTTTTATTATTATATTATTATTTAAAAGCTAAATAATTTCGCTTTTTCTGGGAGAAGAGATCCATAAGGATCTCAAGGCTTCCCCAGCAGAAGCAGGAAGGAATCAGGGGAGTAGTCCTCACTGGTCTTGCACCTTCCTTGTGAGCCCCACACCAACACTAGGGACGACCCTGAAACAGCAGCCTGCGGTACTGGTGATGGGAAAGCCCACACTTGGCTTTCCTAGGTTTTGTTGACAGAGAAGAAATCTGCCATCGACTTCCCTTCCCTTAGAGCAGAGTTTCTCAACCTTCCTAGTGCTGAGACCCCTTAATAGAGTTCCCGTGTTGTGGTGACCCGCAACCATAAAAGTATTTTCATTGCTACCTCGTAACTGTAATTTTGCTACTGTTATGAAGTGTAATGTAAAACATATGCGTTTTCCCATGGTCTTAAGCAACCCCTGTGAAAGGGTCGTTGAACTTCAGATGTGTCACAACCTACAGGTCAAGAATCGCTGTCTTGGGGCTGGAGAGGTGACTCCGTGGTTCAGAGCACTGACTGCTCTTTCATAGGTCCTGAGTTCAATTCCCAGCAACCACATGGTGGCTCACAACCATCTGTCATGGGATCCGATGCCCTCTTCTGCTGTGTCTGAAGACAACAATAGTGTACTCATAGAGCACTGAATTTAGAAAACTTCTAAGTGGAACTCTATCATCTCCACCGTCTCTTACCCTCTCTCTGGGTTTACAGGGCAGAAAAGTGTTTCCAAAAGAGGACCTGAAAGCCATGGGCCTTAGTCATCAAGAAAGGCCTTAACAGTAGAAACCCCAATTTTAAAATAGCCTTCAATAGGCTAGAGAGACGGCTTATTAGTTAAGATCCAGCCTCTTCCAGAGGAGCTGGGAGTTCAATTCCCACTATCCACATAGTAGCTCACGGTAAGTCCATTCCTAGGTGATCCAACACCCTCTTCCTCTGGTCTCTGAGGGCCCTGCATACCTGACGCACACAAACATATATGCAGGCAAAATACCCATACCCATAAAATAAAAGAGGGAAAATTAAAGTGGGTTTTCAAAGGACAAATCAACACCATACCCTACCCCCAACAAAAGGGCTGCCAGATACTGAAAAGGACGCTTCATCTTACTAACCACCAAATAATAATAATAATAATAAATCTAAATCATCTCTCACCTGTTAGGATGGTTACCATCAAAAAACAAGACGTGGTCTAGCCTGGGCTCTAGTGGGAGTGTAATGGCTGGCCCTGAAAGCTCTGCTGTATGAGAAGCCATCTCCCAGTCCAGGCTAGACCCAGCACCACCTGCATAGTTTTGTTTTCATCTTCTGTTGGTTGGCAAAACTACTGCGGACAAGATGGAGAAGGAAGGAGACAGACTGAGAATTTTTCAAATCTATAGATAATGCACTTTACACAGAGAGAGAGAGACAGACAGACAGACACAGAGAAACAAACAGAGAGACAGACAGAGGCAGAGAGAGAGAGATGTGAACACATGTGACAGTTTCACCTTTAGTGTTCTTGATGTTACTTTTGAGTCAGTGTCCCATCCTAGAACCTACACTGGCCTGGAACTCGTGATCTTACTGCTTCATCCACCCATTCTCACTGTAAGCCATTCAGATCTACAGCCCAGCTTTTATAGCAAGGGCTCTGGTAACTATAGCAACTGTGTCTCTGTGTGTGCTCTGTGTCTGTGTGTGTGCATCTATATGCATGCATGTGTATATGTGTGTGTGTCTATGTATCTATCTGTCTCTGTAGCTTCACCTTGCAATACTATTGAAGAAAAATCCCCCATCTGCTTAGTGCTATCCCGTTAAATTGTCCTCTAACATATGTGTACATACAGAGCTGGTCCCTTGAATTTAGGAACCCTAACTCTGGGATGGGAGCCACTCCAAATCTCCCCAACTCCTGAGGGAGGGGATGCTCTGTAATGAGTAAATTAATTAGTTAATGAAGAGAAAGAATAATGAAAGACGACAGGGCATGAAGCTTATTTCAGACAACAAACATTTATTGAACATCTACTAACTATGTATTAGACACAGTCGTTGCCCTTGAGATGCACCCTTGTAATTCACACCCTATTACTCATGGACGACAAGCAAGGAACAACATGGTATGGTTAGGACTGACAGGAGAGGAACCAGCTCATGGTGGGTGGGGCCATCCCTGGTGGTCCTGGGCTCTATAAGAAAGCAGGTTGAGAAACCCATGGGAAGCAAACCACTAAGCAGGAATCCTCCATGACCTCTGCATCAGCTCCTGCCTCCAGGTGTCCACCCTGATTGAGTTCCTGTCCTGTCCTTCAATGATGAACACTACTGGGGAAGTGTAAGCTAAGTAGACCCTTTCCTCCCCAACTTGTTCATTGGTCGTGGAGTTTCATTGCAGCAATGGCAACCCTAAGACACAGGTCAAGGCTCTGCGTGCTACAGGAGGGTGTGCTGGTTGCTTCCTGCCAACTAGACACCAACTAGGGTCATCTGGAAAGATGGAACCTTAATTGAGACGATGTCCCTATAAGATGGGTCTATAGTCAAATCTGTGGGGCATTTTTTGACTAGTGTGGTTAATGTGGGAGGACCCAGTCCTCTGAGGGTGGTGTTAACCCCTAGACAAGTGGGCATGGGGTACCTAAAAGAGCAGGGTAGAAAGTCATTGGGAGCA